>OW028681.1:2217658-3417658 GCA_932294315.1 Epinotia nisella | reverse complement strand
GAATCCTCTACCTGGGGAAAAAAATACCTCTTAGTGTTTTGGGAAAAACATTATGCAATAAACCCTTGATCTCGAAGGGGTTTTCCTATACAGAAACTTACTTCAGTTTTCATGAAAATTATTCGATTTTTTTTACAGTGATGTTCTGTTCCTTGTGCTTTATTTTTTATATTATCTTATCTTTGTAGTACATTGCTACTGAGAGGTTTTATTTTGTTACGTAGCGACGATGGGATCTTAAGTATTTGATGGTGGACACCATCTCAATGCCGGCGGATGATGGTGGTCAATAACTAACACGTTGAGTTCATTTGATTACCTATCCATGTCCAAAGTTATTCGTCTTTTTAATTTATTTTTTCAATTTTGTAATCCTCGCCACATTATAGGTACCTAAAATCTGTGTTGTCATATTATACAATAGATTTCTGTTAATATAGGGTGTTTGGTAGCAGAGTGCAAAGCTTTAAGGTGATAGTCGAGGTATTTTTGAGCAACTTTTAATACAGGAGTAACCCTGAATTCGCAAAAATGAAAATCAGCTCTCCATACAATTTGGTCGAATAGGATCTGAACTTAAGTATGGTAGATAAAGACCAAACAACCCAGAGATCGAGACTTACCGGCCCCGCTGCGGCGAGGTCGGTCGGTGTTGTGAACAACTCTGATTTTTAGGGCTGTGCTCTGCGTTTGATCACTCAACCGCAACGTCAGCTGTGAAATGGCAAATTGGAATCACTGCTCTGATATTATAAAAAAAATTAGTACCCAGTGCAAAATTGGAATGTCAACTTGCATTCTCTGAATAATTACGTTCGTAGGTAAATAGGTACGCATTCCTAATAAAAACAGAGTAGGTAAGCTAAATGAACAAACATTTTGATTAAGAATGCTAAAAATCAACTCAAGGACAGCCGTCTGCTTTGAATCGAAAATCTGATTCTCTCAATACTTTGTTAGAATCTGAAAAAATACGGGTGTAGACTCAAAATGTATTATTACTTCAAAAGAAAGAAGGCAAAAAATATGCCTAATGACGAAAATCCCATTCAAATATCTCAAAACATTACGAAGCTACAACCGTTTTAATGTTGCTTGTTAGAGGGAGAAAACGCTCGATGGTCGTGACGTCACGACCATCGAACGTCATCGTAAATGACAATCGTTTCATATGAAGGTGCGTTTTGCGGAAAAGGGACAGAATATATCCCCTTTTAAAACTTTGGACATTATAACTTTGTGATTATTTAACTTCTTGCGTTGATTTTTTTCTCCATTTGACTACATTTTTAATGCTTTTTTGAGAAAATACAACATTATTGATAACTTATTTTAGTGTCTGTCTACACCCCTATTCGGATATTTTCTGTTTTAGGTATTTCCACGATCAAGACAAACTGATTTTTATTCATCTGAAGATAAATCTGCACTTTCATTTTTATGAAACCCTTCACATCAATCCTGCGTGCATACTTTCAATTGCTAATAATACTGTTTTATCTATACCTACTACAGTACTTATCTATACTAAGATACTTTATAATTAAAGCTATAAGACAGTTTCTATAAATACACTGCAAGCGTACAGTCAGTCAAGTGAACCACTTTTGAACCTTAACACATTAATAATAGACTCGAAAACTAGACCACTCGGCTTACCGTGTACAAAATCAACACTTTCCAGTTCCGTTCACATTTCGTTACCGTCGTACACGCCGCGCCGTCGCCTCGCATCGCTCGCGGCTCGCTGGTTTGACATCGAGAATAAATCAGAGACAATACACACTTTACTGGAACATGTTAAAAGCACAATTTGTTACGTCTTTTGTTCGGGAATGAGGTCCGTTTGTCTTGAGGGCTGTGCTTTGTATAAGTATCTTGGATGCTGTATAATAAATACTCTAGAGCGAGCGAGCGAAATGAACGAAGTTCTCTGTTTCAGTTTTGGCTGAAATTCGTTCGTATGTCCAGATGTCCGGCTGTCCGGCTACTCTCTACTACATGTCACATTTCTAAACCGATTCTCGTGAAGTTATGTGAGCAGGTTCAATAATTATATAAACTTTTTTGTCGATTATATTTTTCGACACTAAAAAACCAAAAGTACGAATTCAACTCGCGTGGTGAGGGTTCCGAAAAAATTTTTAGAATTTTCCCGTTAATTTGAATACTCAAACTTCTTATAAGTTTTCCTGTAATCTTTAGGCAAGGAACAATTTTCCATATTTTTTTCAGAATTTAAGCCTAGTAGTTTCAGAGATAAGGGGGGAATGGTCAATTTTCGTCTTTTTTCCTAAATTACTTCATATCTGTTTTTGCTAAAATTATAAAATAAATATATCTGAGATGTTTACAACAACCCCTTTTAATTGATATGTCACATAATAGAGTTTGCGAATTTTTTTTTTAAATTTTCCAGTTTACCCCCCAAAAGTGGCCCCCTTGTTCAGAATTCATTAATTTACTTTATCTACGCACATATCATTAGTGCTCTAAAATGCGTTCAGAAACCGTCGGTAATGACCAGCATTATTACAACCAATTTTACTATGACAACTTTCTTGTCTGTGGTAGTAGGTAAAATATGTACTGTAATGTTATTATAGTACAGATTATCGGTATCGTTATGAGTTTAAATTTGGAACAGCTGTCAAAACTCAAGTGGGTATCTATTCTAGTGTCTCTAGATATTTAAACAGTTATCGATACAAAACGTCAATTCAGTATGTTTTAATATAAACCGCATGACATTTGATCTCGAGTGACATGAGAATAGGGACTTCATTCGTTTGTTGATTTTTTAAAAAAAATATTCGTCTTGCCAAACAAGATACTAAATTCAATTCAAAATAAAGAAATCATAAATATAAACATGCCATCAAGCTCTGCAACTTCAAACCAAGACCATCCCACTACAATACAACCAGGACCATTAAATATATCCCATTGTTCCAATGTGAATTTGAATTATAACTATTACAATAAATAATTTGTTTCTGTATTTGTTCAAATTTACTTTTATTGCATTATTTAAATATCTATAGTGTATAGATATTGTACAGGTAGCACTATTAGCAATGCAGGTCATTTCCCTACGGCTTCTGAACCCATCATAGAGCGCTTATGATATGTGTTTAGATAAAGTAGTGTATGCAACTATACATAATTAGGCCTTAAAACACTCGTGTGATCCTATTATGAAACTCGCTTACGCTCGTTTCATAAAACCACACTCGTATTTTAAGGCCTCTCATTATGTATCAGTAGCATAAACTACTATTATGCGTCCATCTTTGGGTCACCAATTTACATATGTTTACCAAATTTCAACTCAATCAGTCCAGTAGTTTCAGAGCAAATCGGCTGTGACAGATGGACAGGCAGACGCACGAGTGATCCTATAAGGAGTATAAGGGTTCCGTTCCGTTTTTTTCCTTTTGAGTTACGGAACCCTAAAAAGTAATGTTTTAACTCAACTGTAAAGGTCTGCTTAATTACGTGATCGCCTTTAACTACCCAACTGGAACTCGTCAATAAAGCCTCGTCAACTGGGTGGCCAGGATATCCTGTCGAGGCTCTTCAAAGATTACTTGACTCTAGGCGATTCGGGTTTGATTTGTAAAATGCCTTTATCGAATGAGCGAGTGAAGCGAACAAAGTTCTATGCTTCAACTTGGGCTGAAAATCGTTCGTATGTCCGATGCCTGTCACAATAATATTTATAGTGATGAATGTATTGCGATATAACCGTTAAATTTATATACTTAGAAAAAATGTTCATGAAGATCAAAAATCTGTGCAAATCTTCAGCCATGTTTGTGACCCACCTAACTACATCCTCATTCACCTGTCTCCATAATCAGGTGAAAATGTGACATCATCTAACCCGCCGTAACAGGGCCGGTGTTAATAATGCAAAATTTCAATTGTGCCCCAGCTACGCCATAGGCGGCGATTTGGGCGCGCATAACACCTTCATCTTTATTAAAGGTTTTCTTTAATAGAACTGTGGTGCAAGTGTAGCAAGAAAAGAGGGTACAATGTACAATACTACAGTACAAGTAGGTACTCTGTATTGCACACCTCATTAAAAGAACATACTACAGAACACAATCAATGTTAACAGAAACAACCAACACAAAATCTTATTGCTAAATAGAGATCTCTTCCAGATATTTTTTTATTTACCACACTTACAACTATCTTTACAAAACAACCCAATCCCAAGACAATAGTGTAACTATTTGCACAATTTCGTTAGTAATTAACTATATATCTACGCATATAACATACTATAAACAATGTAGACCTTGGGAACTCATTCAGAGAACACGAACATAAATCAATATCCTCTGCTATTAGGTTAAGGGTCCGCACAGCTCGCGTCAGAGGCGCCATGTTGAGTAGGCTGGTGCGCCCGCGCGGCTCGGCGAGCAGCCGCGGCCGATGGTGGCGCCACACGTACCTACCTATCAGGGACATACATACTTATATACCTCAACACCTGACTGTTGTATATTTGTATAATCTTAGGGTAGCGGAAAAAACGGGATAGTTCTCAGGGTAATTCTTGCACGGCTATCACAAGACGGCGCGCGAGATCTCTCGATTTTTCTCGTACTATTCGTCTCTCTTTTATTAGAAAACTCAGAAAGAGAGGTATAGTGCGAGAAAAATCGAGAGAGCTCGCGCGCCGTCTTGTGATAGCCATGTTGGTTAATTTTCCGTGTGAAATATAATTAGGTCGTGTAAGTTGTAGGGTACGTTTTCGGCGCTATCCAGCAATGTTCTTGAAGTCTCTTTGTGTTCTTATTATAGTTTTCAGTGCCGCATCTAAATGTAGCTTTATAGATGGGTAAACAGCGATGTTGTCGTCTCTTATGACACACACGGGAAGAAAGGGGTGGTGTTGTTCTAGCTCAGTACAACACGGCGACCTGACAACTCACGGAGACCGACACCAACCGGGAACCCGATGCCATCAACCCGAAAATTTTACATTTTCGGGTCTGTGGTATCGGGTTCACCATAAATTTGTTTTACCACTCTACTAATTTGTTTCAAACTCTTATCCTGATTATGCCTTTTTACTTACACCATTTGTTACTTATATACCTACTTACGGTGTAAGTTACAAGGTACATTACTTACCTAGGCGTAAGGATGTCTCAGATCGCAGGTAGGTATTTCACGCCCGAGCCGAAGGCAAGGGAAAACAGAAACGAAAAATGTATAATCCTTCAGCGACGTCAGTGTCAAAGCATCCGAAAGGTTAATACCATCCGTAGTGAGTACAAAGTCTGAGACTTTCCGCTCGCGTAGCGGACGGTCATTTCCACTTTACAGAAGTGTGACGTAAAACAAGCAACGCTATCAAGGATGGCGCAACCCGCTGTCCGTCTACAACTCGTACCGAGATCCAATATAGTGAAAGGTCGGAACGTGGACTCAATTATTAAACAATGAAGGCTGCCCGCAACCCTAGCTTTAATACTTGAACGCAGTATGTGGGTCAGGAGACTAGGGATTCCTTGGATAATGGAACTAATGATTTAATTGGTTATGAGATCAGGTGATTGTGGACGTGAGATGGTTTTAGTTTACGTGAGATAGTTTTTGACAGAGTTCAGCGGTACCTATTCAGATTGGGAAGGAAAATGATTGTTACACATTTAACCCTTTTCCAGGCAGAGGCGTTATCGACCACATACAGCTTGTCAAACATATTAATATCTTAATGTCAATGAATAAGACTGACATCCGATTATCATTTTCCAAAAAGGGTTAAGCGTTATGTATGACAAGATGGTATTACCTTTAGAACTATTGGAGATAATTAAACAAACTAGGGCACCAGTTTAGCGATTTTTATTTACCCTTTAAACTATCGTTACCTTCGAGACCTGAGAGAAATTGATTTTTACCCCTCTTATAAATAACCGCTAAAAACCCCAAACTTAGATACCCATTTAGAAAAACAAACTACGTTACCCCTTACGTCCAAAGAACAGCTGTTTTACGCCCGCGTCCGAGTTCGGAACCTATGTCTTAGGGCCTAGTAGAACAGACTGAACCTGACACCTCTGCCTTTCCAGCCTGGCCTCTCAACCTCTACGCCATTCTTAAATATTAAGAACAGAAGACGGCGGCAGCGCAGTGCGCGCGCTGTCACACCTCACTTAAACACACCTAGGCAACGCTATACGTTGAGCAACTTTACGCGCCCATTATCGCCCAGCTTGTCTATAAACGTGGCCTAAAGAAAACCAAAAAAGTACAGTCGAAATCATAAGTTCAAGTAGCTGAACACCTTGGTACCTTGACATTTTTACCCGTTTGGCAACTTCGTATAGCAATTTTAACATTACGTTAAAGCGATACACGGTACAATGGTCAACAATACTTAATGCAAATATATGCTTTTTTAAAATTCCAAAAATAACTAGACAGGTACAAATATCGATATATGAAGCACAAGACGACTCGACGTGAAAAAGCTTTCAAAGGCACAGGCTAATCATATGCTGGAGAAACTCATCTGTATATATTCCCATGAGACTTGTTAGAGACCATATAGACGATTACTTATAGTTCCCTACAATTCTATCCGGTTTAAATTAGATATTCTTCCTTTTGAGAGCATGCACGGAATGGAAGACGTGCTTCACTTTGGTGTCGTAAAAGTTAAATGACAAATTCCTGACTAGCGGGCGCCATCTTGAATTTTCTGATATTTTAAAATTTATGGGCCTACTAGATGGTACCGGAAACCGAGGTTGCTTTGATTCAAGGGGTGACATTGATCAATCTAGTCTTGATCTAATTTTGAAAAAAAAACGCTTGACTTGTGGGGCTGAATAATAGAATCACCACCACCGCCTACTACTTCAAATAATACTTACTGTTTTCATACTACATACTATACGATCAAAGTAGCCCCCCATTTTTTACTACTTACGGTACTTGTAGTCAAACGTTTACTTAAAAATGCAACGCTAATTTTACGGAATATTTAGGTACTTACTTAAAAAAGTTATGATTTTTCTTTGATGCCAGCTGCTCTTCATAGGGTTGTTAACAATAATTTATGGGCGTATTCACTCAAAAGTGTACCTTGTACATTAACATTTTTCTCAGAATTAAAAACTTTGGGTTTTTCTTACGACGAATAATGAGTACTCTTGATTCAGACAAAGAAAAAAAAAGTGTCCCTTGTGTGTGTGTGTGTTTATTCCACTGTGTCGATGTTTGGATCGTCGCAGTCGAAATAAAAAAAAGTACCGAAAATTGGAGACAATTCTTTTATTTATCAGAATGAGTAGTAGGAAAATAAATTTGAGGAAAAAGTAAAAGGTTCACTTGTAAGTATGTAAATACGACCTCATAGTTACGAGAATTGGACAAATAAAACACAGATTTACTTAAACTTTTACTTCGATAAAAAAGAAAACCCTACCTTATTATAGGGCATACATTATTTCGGGCACTATTTGTAAAACGGTACACTCCGATTTCTTTAGTCAACATATATATGTAAATATCTTATGCTTATATATCTGTTAGATCCTAGTCAAGTCATGGTGCTAGTTTTTAAATTAAAAACATACATTTTAGTGGGTATTCTAAAATAAAGTTTAACAATATCGTTTTCTTATGAAAGTGGCTATTCTATTGTGAAATTCATAAGAAGTATTCTGTTCATTAAAGTGATGAAACTACCCAAATAAGTATGAATACCTTTAGTGCTGATATATCTAATTGTTTGAAATATAATCTTTGGTAAAATAGTAAGCACTTCTAGGTAAAATAATACAATTTGAACTAATAGAAGTATGTACAAAAAAGGATACATGCACAATTTCCTTTTTACTTTGCTACATCAACGTCTAATGATTTAGAAAGTATAGTTACAATCAATACAATTTCAATGCATAGCGACTTTTTTATCATCAGTTTAGCGACTTGATGAAAATTATTATCATTGACAATATATCATCTCTTTTCGAAAATGGTCGTGCCACGCTCTATTGGGATCGATCTGTCATCACGGACAGGATTATTAATTTATTCTTGCTAATAGGCCTGATATCGTGCTGAGAGATCGACCGAAACGCCAGGCAGTGCTCGTCGACATCACCATCCCCCATGACGAGAACCTCGTGAAGGCCGAGAAGGACAAAGCCAGCAAGTACCTAGACCTGGCTCACGAGGTAACCGCCATGTGGGATGTCGATTCGACGATCATCGTCCCGATAGTTCGTTCGGCGAACAGTTTAATAGCGATCTCTTTTCTTAATTCTAAGTCGTTTTATTTCTTTTTCTCGTACAAAAGTAGCCTACGGTGTCTTGTGATCTAAATCTATCTCTATAGCTAACTTTGCCAAATTTTAAAATGCTATACTTCAATTTGGAAAACAACGTCTTTCAACAACAGTGGCACAATCTATCCGGCCCATTTCTCTAAATATCTTCGATAAATTCACCAACATATTAGAATCGTTATTCCTACACATCCATAGGTTCAAGATATTCTCAGTAGGAGAACAAGTGTTTGAGAAATAATAGTAGTATGAAGCTATCTTTAATTTCTCAGCTAAAAGTCTCCAATCGTTGCCCTTTGGAGTTTGAGAGTCAAGCAGCTTACACAAAATAACTCGATCAGATTTAGTTAGAACGTTCATCCTGTAGTTATTGTCCACGCTTAAATTACTTCTGTAGTTGTTACCTCTATAAACAAAATCATATCTGCCCTCTTTTTTCGACAACGATGAATAGTTGAAAGGATTCTCAACAATATGGATGTTGTAATCGACACTAGAAGAGCTAAATCGCTTGTTGCAAGTCAGATTCGAGTTAAAGTCATTTGTTTTTAAACTGAAGTTGACTGAATTCGATTGCTTTTGTTTCTGGTAAGCTGACAAGTTTAGCTCGAAGCAACTAATTGCGTCAGTTTGCTGCAAGATGAAACTGCAATGGAGAGACCTGACACCCAGGTTCCAAACATGCGCGTAAGGTAGCTCCTGGTATTTTCCTCCAGAAATTATTTTCCAACCGACACCTAAATCTCTAAGATTGATGCATAAGTCTGAACAACTTTCTTGGAAATATATAGTTTTTGGCTCACTTAGCAACGAGCTACCCAATCGCCTCTCGTTTTCAACACAGTCATGCAAGGCGTAAGGGGTATCATTTATCACATGAACTTTTAAACTGTAGTAGCTCTCATCTATTTTTTTCGAGACGAACAAGGCTAGTTTCAGCAGTTTTGCGTCCAGACTGCTGAAGCTACGGCCAACTAAAACAAAGTCGCTCAGAAATTCGCACACTAGGTAAACTTTATTTGCGTCGACTTGGGCGAAGAGGGGGCTTCCGGGAGTTTCTTGGCCGAGTGTGAGGACTTTCCTCCATTCCCGCGTGTTGATTTCTTCGGGCTTCTGAAGTATAGAGAGGAGCCAGCTGGCATTTTTCAGAGACGCGTTGTGGGGAAAGGATAGAATCACCCCTTTGCGGAAGTGGAAGTTTTTCGGGCCGCAACGTATGACGGGGCTCAGCTGTGTTTCTCCTGTAAAACAACCTGTGTCATGATTCCATGATTCATCTTATATATTTTTACAAAGAAGTCATCATTGTTAATAATGCAATACTACTTCTATTTTCACAACAAATCCTCAAATCAAAGGGCCAGTATCGTGCCTGAGATTTCTTTGGAGCAGAGTCACAGGCGTCAATAAGCTACGTTGTCCTTGTTTACAACCGTCGCGGTATAAAAAATCCTTTAAATTGATACAAATTTCATTTTTAGGGTTCCGTACCTCAAAAGGAAAAAAACGGAACCCTTATAGGATCACTTTGTTGTCCTTCTGTCTGTCTGTCTGTCTGTCTGTCGATACCCTTTATCTCGGGAACGCGTGGACGTATCGTGTTAAAACTGATGACCATATACATACAGTCCCTTAAAGCTGTGAAAAAATCAAACTTCTAAATTAACGTAAAATCGCCGGCCGTTGATGCCGTAAAAAACGTATATTTCGACACTCTCAAGGGTATCAAAATTTATAGGGTACTTTCCGTTGACCTAGAACCATGAAATTTGGCAGGTAATATCGTCTTATACTACAAGTACAGGGAAAAATCTGAAAACTATATATTTGTAATTTTGTACGGAACCCTCGGTGGGCGAGTCCGACTCGCACTTGCCCTATTTTTATTATAAGTAAACCGATACATTCTTTGATGTTGGTTCCAAGAGACTTTTCAATTTTACGTTTTGTTGTTATAAGTTTTATGTCTTATCTCGACTTCAAGATACTAATACCTAATACCTAATATAATTTCAATTGCAGGACGAAACAGGCAACTTTAAGAACGAAAGCATTCCAAGCTCGCAAAAATAAAACTAAAAGCCTCCGTAAGATAACATCAGATCTATATGAAAACAATTCCACAGAACTATCACATTCGATTCAGGTCAGCAGCTCACTGTTAATATTATATTGCTCCGTTGGCTCAATAATAGCCAGGTTGGAAACTGGAGTACTAAAACCTATTTCATACCGTCTGGTTCGGACAAATATAAGACAAGGGCACAGCTACGAGGTGGCAAACAGACAGGAACTAGGTCGAAAGTTCACGATTTTACATTGGCAGATGTGGAACTTGTTTTCAGTTGCGATTTCGAGAAGTCGTGTTTACTCTAGAACATCTGTTCCATTTTTGCAATTGATATTTGACTCATATTTATTATATCAATAACTTGCTAGATAATCGAACTAACATTTTACTATAAAGAGGATAAGCCTGTGTGGTCGTAACTTTGTTTGCTGAATAATCGAACTAACATTTTATTATAAAGAGGACAAGCCTATGTGTTCGTAACTTTGTTTGCTAGATAATCGAACTAACATTTTATTATAAAGAGGACAAGCCTATGTGTTCGTAACTTCTTTTGCTAAATAATCAAACTAACATTTTATTATAAAGAGGATAAGTCTGTGTTGTCGTAACTTTGTTTGCTAAATAATCGAACGAAGATTTTATTATAAAGAGGACAAGCCTGTGTGGTCGTAACTTTGTTTGCTAGATAATCGAACTAACATTTTATTATAAAGAGGTCAAGCCTGTGTGGTCGTAACTTTGTTTGCTAGATAATCGAACTAACATTTTATTATAAAGAGGACAAGCCTGTCTGGTCGTAACTTTGTTTGCTAGATAATCAAACTAACATTTTATTATAAAGAGGACAAGCCTGTGTGGTCGTAACTTTGTTTGCTAAATAATCGAACTAACATTTTATTATAAAGAGGACAAGCCTGTCTGGTCGTAACTTTGTTTGCTAGATAATCGAACTAACATTTTATTATACCTAAAGAGGACAAGCCTGTGAGATCGTAACTTTGTATGTAGGTGCAGCAACAACTTTACAATCAAATTATCGAAATAGTGGTACGGCAGATTTATTTATAGAGATTAATTTATTGGTAGAGTCACGGACTTTAATTGTTGAGCCATTTAGAGCTCACCTTATACTGGACACTTCATAGCTTCATAGAAAACCAAAATTAGTTGACACCTAAATAGTTTAAAAATTAAAGTCCTTGACCCTACGAGTAGGTACGATCGTGACAGAGATCGTAATAGTTCCCACATAAAACACAGGACAAACACACAACACAGGACACGGCAAACACAGGAAAGGCCAGGGTTATAAGTAATCTGTAACTCAGATTAAGCTAGGCAACTTTACCTTCTTGAAGCAAAGGCCTGTTCCATTCCTCATCAGTGACCTCAACGGTGAACAACTCTTCCCCTTTCTCCACAACCCCATCAGGCACGAAGAGACCGACTCCGCTCCTCTCCATCATCAGCCTGTCACCGTCGCCGGTGACTATTTTGGACGTGGTCGTCTCGAAGTGGGAGCTTATCGGCTTAGAGTCCAGCGAAGGGTTGTTCTTTAGCGAGGGAGACATTTCTACACTTTCGTTGCCATATGAGGAGCCCGCTGCAAAAATGTACGAATTAGTATGTCATTCTCCCTGGCAACCGCACTCTCTGTTTTGGTATTTCCGAGTACCTATCAGGGATCGGATACCGGTATTTTCACCATACAAAAATACCGGTATTATTTCATCCTATTTCGTTCTTTGGAAAATACCATTTTTGATCAGACAGTCTAATAATACGAAAATGTTACCTAAATACATGATAAAGCCCTACATTAAGAGCCTAAAATAATTCAAAATATTAGACTACTTCGGGGACTTTTGAAAAAACCGGTTCCGATCCCTGGTACCTATGTGATAAGATTAGTACTGAATATTTGTTCCTGAGTAATGGATTCTGTCTTCTATGAATTTAAGTATTTATTTATCTATATAAGTATGTATATTACCAGGACGTCTAGTAACCATATTACAAGATTTGCTTGTTTTGAAACTAGATCTATTTGTGTAAGGCTGTCTGCCCAATAGTTATTTATTTAAGAAAATACACTCATGTGCAAAAAAACGGGTACACTTTGTATAGAAATTCAATAATAATATGTTTAGACAATAATACTAAACATTGATTTATAAAAAAGTTAATTAAGTATTTAAGTAGAACAAAAGGTCCGGGCTAGTTGGAGAGGAAAGTAAAGTCTTATGATGTAAACCTACCATTAATCTACTAATAAAATACTAAAGTGTTGACCAACTGCTCCGCACTAACATTGAAAGCACACAAAACAAATAAAAACTGCACATGCATATCTAAGAATATTGCATTTGAAAATACGTAAGGTAGAATCGGCCTCTTCAATTTCGCAGGTTACACACAGGGTGTCAATTATTGGAATTATGTTGTCAAACATTGGAATGTTTACCGTGCTAATCAACAAATAAAAATATACTTACGTGACAAGTGGCAAAAAGTAGATATAATTTAAAACATTTAACTAGTTTGGCTACATACCTAGTCGGAGTTACATAATTACATACTATTTAGAGCGTGTGTAATGCCGCTGTGGGCTTGAAGTATCCAACAGATTTTTGCCGCTTCTTATTGACTTTATTTTAAGAGTTGTTTTGTATGATTATTTTAATAATCATACAAAACAACTGTAATTAGAAGATGTAATACACTACATAAAATTAGGAATAAAATATAAAGTTGTTTTCTAATCAAGCAATCACCTCAATATTAACTGACAACAGGCGGGGCAAGATCGATTTTGCACCTTCAAATCTTTTGAAAGTAATAACGGTCTCAAAATCAATATACAATTTTATAGATTACGTGATTTAAATCTGTTGGGTAGCGCACAAACTGTTTAACTAAGTAACCAGATTTTTTTATAAAAAAAAGCAAGGCAAGCGAGCGTGCATTAATACGTGAGACTCACAGCTCAAAAAGCAGCTGGAATCAGAGCGGTCTGACTCCGCTTCTGCGCGGCCGATGTCCGGTCTTACCTCATGGTCTATGGGCGACATGTAACTGAAGAGAAATTCTAATTCATTTTATATTTCAAAAAAGTTCGGTTCAACACAGACACAAAAAAAAATTGTGAGACTACTTAGCAATTTTGAAGTTAAGTCCTATATTTACTAACGGTAAGGATTGGCTTAAACAGTATGCAAGTTGTTAAGTCCTTTGGGTTTTTTAACACCAGACAAAAACGAGGAGTGTTAAAAGTTAACATGTGTATTTGTGTGTCTGTCTGCAGTATGGATTTGACTGCGGTTTTTTTAAATCTAAAGTCTTGTCTGTCAAGATGGTTCTTAGCTGTTTGTGTCGGGGGTGTTTAAATTCTTTAATTTATGTATATGGTTTGATGTTTTAGAAAAATTTCTTACGATATTAAAACTGTACCTATTAGCTAGTTGCGGTACTTCGTACAAGTGGTCCGGCCTGTTCACAGACGTGCTCATTCGTCTGTGGGTCCTCCTGGAGTCCATCGTTTGGAACTCCTCGTGGATCGTCAGGTCGGGCTGATTCGTCAGGGTTCTCTTTATAACGCTTCCGAAGTAATTGGTACCTGTGGAAAAAAACACTTCATATAGTTAACTCTTTTCATCGCAAATAAAAAATGTATAAATCCAAAATGTATAAAACATTTTTTGATCATTTCATATTCCTACAATGTCAAAATAAGGGTTAAGATGGATAAAAATTATTTTTAGCCTCATTTAACAACGCTGCTTCTTTTGTAGTTCACTTGTATAGACACGTAGGTTAAGTAATTGACAAAACTGGGTCCTGTAATACACGGTTTCCTAGCTCAGGACACAGAGTCGTGATCTATGTATATTGTAATGTTGCCCTTATACAATGAACTTTGTCATTTTCATTTTTCACCATCACGATGATGCCACAGATAACAGTTAGCAAATAATAAACCATATGAGTGGATTGCAAAAAAAATGTACATAGTTAAGAGCCTTAATCTAATTTACGATTTAACTTTTTACAGTTTCGTGACAGCAATTACCCATATAAAATATATGGGTAATTGCCGTTATGAAACTGTAAAAAATTCAATCATAGATTAGATTAAAGCTCTTAACTATGTACAATTTTTTTGCAATCCACTCCTATACGTTCATTTGCTACTAGTGTTTTAATGAATAAAAGAGCAAATAGTGATACCTCCTACCTACCATCCTCCTCTCATACCTCCATCAGACGTCACGTACAATTTATATAAAAATTTTGAAATTAACTTGCAACTTACATCTTTTAAACTTGCGTGCACGTTTCATTGTTCGGTATTTGCTTTTAGGCTGCCTCTTACATAGCACATTGAAACTATCACATTAATATTTATATATGAATAAAAGATTATCACGTTAACCCTTTACAACCGAGAAATCGTGATTTGCCAAGTCAAAAATGAACTTTAATGACAATTGTCAAAAAATTGACAATTCAGTGTAACAATCCTGCACGATCGTATCGAGTCGGTTGTAAAGGGTTAAAAACAAACGATATAAACCCATTAGCTTACCTGGTGGTGGTTTTACGTAAGGCGAATTCTCTGTCATCTTTATCTTCACGTATTTTATACCCAGTAATACAACAACTATTAAAATTAGAAATGCAATTGACAATGCTATCAGAAGCGCCCAATACGATGACACTGTAAAAGAAAACTTAAATTAGGTACTCGGGTTTATTCGAAACTTAAAGGACTAAGGTATACATGATATTAGGTTCAACAATATTTAACACCCGGTTTGAAACGATTGTGAGGTTACACTACATTTTAACAGTATAATTAAAATAATATTTTATTTGGAAAATCGGTTGTAATGGGATATCAAAAAGAGTGAGACAGAATTGCAGATAACTTCAAACTTCTTTAGTAGCAGTATTTTGCATGAGTATAAAACAAACTATTAGAATTCGCCAGCCCAGCATAATTAGTACTTATTCTATGGCATAACATTAGTTTTTGTTTGTGCTGGCGGTTCAATGTACTTAATCCATTATTTAAGTGTCAGCAACAGCTAAAAAAACTAATATTCTATATTACCATCGTTCCCCAAATCAGTCTTAGAAGTCCTGACACACATAGGACACTGGGCCATCTGATAATCCTTCCCGAGACAGGCCGCGCTGGTCAAACAACGCCGTCTCCTGGTCTGAAGGCAGTCCGAGTCACAGCGTGACCATTCTGACCACTGTGACCAGCGACCTGAAAATGTCATCTGCTTACTACCTTGACCAGATTGGGCTACTACTATCAATCAATTGCATTCGAGCGCGCAATTGCTCAAGTCGGGTGTAGATATAATTCCCCACTTAAGAGTGGTGTATTAAGTCTTAAGAGCTATTAATAGGAGCTTGAATTGTATTGCAACATTTAGGGTTATACAGATAAAAGTTAGAGTCAACACAGCGAGTTCAGTGAGGTAATCACGTAACATTTTAGCGCGCGTTAGATAGATCCAAGGGTCATTTTTCCATATACAAAGTGACATTTAGATCTAACTGACGCGCGTACAATGCGTTACGTGATTGACCCGCAGAACATTCAGAACTTACCTATTAACACGTCAGAGGACTGATCTGCCAGCTCATCTAAACCATCCACATACATATCTGTAACAAAAAAGAAATCCCAGAGTTGAGGTTAAACTAAGGGCAGACAGGCCTAAGTTTGCCAATTGAAATATATTTTGGGATTTAAAAATACTTCGTCTTTTAAGGATGAGGCGTATAATTTACTCGAAGCCGGCGAAATTGTCAATATCATGACTATACTTGTACAGTCAGCATCATAAACATGTATACATTCTAGGACCTTATTGCTTGGAGATAAGGTCGAAAAGTGTATACATGTTTATGATGCTGACTGTACAAAATGTCGATGTGGTGATATGATAATTGCTATACATTACACCATAGTGCAGTTTAATCAATGTGAATGATAACTGAGTATAAAAACTAATGTTACAGCCCATAGACAGTCTTGCTAGACAGACGGTCCCACACTGAAACACCTTATAAGTAAAACACACGGTTTCTTCAACTTACCCAAATCCCAGTCCAATAATAGCCGTAGTTTAAAACTACTATATATTTTGGAGCGTGTCTATGTTAGGTAAGCATTTACCTTACTAGTAAAACACACGATTTCATCAACTCACCCAAATCACAGTCTAAGCAGTCCGGTGTCTTCTGCACACTGAAGCCCAAGCACGGCTGGCCCCCGTTCATAGGTCGCGGGGCGGTGCAAGACCGGACCCGTCGCCGCCCCGTCCGACCTTCCCGGACTTGGCCGCTGCACCAGCAATCTGTCCATGCTGACCAGGGCGACCAACCACCGTTTACTGGCAAGAAATGGTGAAAGTAAAGAATCTGAAGTAATAAGCCCTGACTGACTGACAAAAACGTCTAAATTAAAATGTTTACGTAACACAAATTAAAACTAATACAAGTTATTAAAGCAGGCTGGCTATTCTTGTGTGCTTCTTTGATTGGTGACTTGTTAAATTTATTTCCTCTAAATAAAACTTACCGAAAACAGTCAACAAAGCCGACTCCGATATCCGCTTGCCTGCTAAATTTTCGGCAACACAAGTGTAGTTTGCCATATCCTGAAACATTTACAATTATTAATAAATCCAGCACTAACAAAGTTGTATTTTTTCTGAAATCATCCGGACATTCCTGAACTTTTTCGTTACGTACTCAGTAAAACTAACTCAGTGGTATAGCGATGTCGCATTATTCAATTGGTAGTAGGGACATATTTAAATAAACAAACCTCATAATACCGTCAGGTCGACAATATTACAGTCTACTTACGAGCCTAACGAATTATCATATTCATATTGCAGTGGCCTTCGAACTATTTTAACAGAGGCGCTCATTAAAACTCCTCAACGCCAGAGTCTTGCCTTTAACCATGTCCTTCCAGCAGAGACGCTTGCTTGATGACCAGGTCCTCATCTTTAGACACCAGCTCGTTGTCATCAGCAGTGATAGGAGCCCCGTTCATCAGCCAGTACAACTGGAGGAACGCAATCTTTAAGGAGGTACCAATGGCTTACCAGCAGAGGTGCTTACCTGATAACCAGGTCCCCGTCTTTCGACACCTGCACATTGTCATCAGCACTGATAGAAGCCCCCTCCTTCAGCCAGTAGAACAGGAGAATCGCAATCTTTAAGGAGGTACCAATGGCTTACCAGCAGAGATGCTTGCTTGATGACCAGGTCCCCGTCTTTAGACACCTGCACATTGTCATCAGCACTGATAGAAGCCCCCTCCTTCAGCCAGTAGAACAGGAGAATCGCAATCTTTAAGGAGGTACCAATGGCTTACCAGCAGAGATGCTTGCTTGATGACCAGGTCCCCGTCTTTAGACACCTGGACATTGTCATCAGCAGTGATAGGAGCCCCGTTCTTCAGCCAGTACAACTGCGCGAACGGGGCTGCTGGAGGCGGCTCGCATTGGAAGGAGACCGGGGCACTCTGCTTAACCAGCTGGGATTGGGGGGCTGATGTGAAGTGCTTCTTGATATCTGAGAATTGAACGATTAGTTTTTTTTTTGCAGGTATAGCGTTGTTTCACAGCTAATCTGAGAAACACTAAGACGTTTTTATACCACGAAGGTAGCAAACAAGCAAACGTGGAATAGAAAGCTGACACCGTAGTCTAACTAATACATTAGGTATAAAGGCGCTTACCATACTAAGCCCCTATTTCACCAACTTTACAAATGGGTACTTTCCCGAATAAAAAATATAATTATAAGTCCGTCAGTTAGATTATCAAAAAATATTGGACACGTATTTTTTATTTTGTCAATCAAACAAAAAATGGTGAAGATATAGCCCGTTAAAGTTCCGCGTGACGACACATTTATGCTAATAGGTGTACCATAATGTGACGACGCGCGGAACTTTAACGGGCTATATCTACACCATTTTTAGGGTTCCGATACCTCAAAAGGAAAAAACGGAACCCTCATAGGATCACTCGGTTGTCTGTCTGCCCGTCTGTCACAGCCGATTTGCTCCGAAACTACTGGACTGATTGAGTTGAAATTTGGTACACATATGTAAATTGGTGACCCAAAGATGGACGCGTAAAGTAAATTAATGAATTCCGAACAAGGGGGCCACTTTTGGGGGGTAATCTGGAAAATAAAATAAAAAGTTTCGCAAACTGTATTGTGTGACATATCAAATAAAAGGGGTTGTTGTAAGCATAACTGATATTTTTTTTTATAATTTTAGCAAAAACAGCTTTGAAGTAATTTAGGAAATAAGACGAAAATTGACCATTCCCCCCTTATCTCCGAAACTACTAGGATTAAAATTCTGGAAAAAATATAGAAAATAGTTCCTTGCCTAAAGATTACAGGAAAACCTATAAAAAGTTTGAGTATTCAAAAACACAGATTATTATACGGAACCCTCACCACGCGAGTTGAACTCGCACTTGTCCGGTTTTTTGTTTAAATGACTAAATAAAAAATACGTGTCCATTATTTTTTGATAATCTAATGAGGCTTCTAGACGGGCTATATTTTTACGTGTGTGGCCGGCAACTATGGGCATCTTGTTCTAGCATGGGCAGTAAGAGCAAGACGCCGCCTCCAGTGGACTCCAGCGACCTTTACCAGGGCATTAGTCCACCTTGTGGGGGCCTACGCACACTGCGCCTCCCGGTACGTGTTCACCACTCGAGAACCTTTCCGCCCCAATGGCCGCCGGTTCTACGTGCAATGTGCCCCGCCCACTGCCACTTAAGTTTAGCGATTCGCAGGGCTATATCGGTTACCTTGGTTCTGCTGCGGATAGCCTCATTTCTGATGCAATCACGCAGAGATACTCCCGGCATAGCCCTCTCCATTGCCCTTTGGGTGACTTTGAGCCTTTTTATGAGGCCCATAGTATGGATAGTGAGCGGCTGAAGGTTAAAATCATCCGACCACTTACAAGCAAGTTCCACAGTAGCCGGCTGGCTCCTGATATGCCCTCTGCTAGTCCACGCGAAGCAGGAGCACTGGTACTTGTCGCTTCCGAAGTACTCCTCCACATTTTCCCTCGTGACATTGTACTCTCCCTCGGTGATCCGCACCCCTGTTTGAGGGTCGACGAACGCGAAGTTCAGGGCGTGTGTCTTTTCGCCGTTACATTTGAAGTAAACCTAAGAACATGAAAGGTACTTGAAAGCATTTTCATTTAACATGTACTTAAATAAATACTATAGGGGACTAGGATACAATGCAATACAAATACTCTTTATTGCACACCTAACACAAACAAAGCAGTTACAGAGAGAAATAATACAATAACATGTAGGTAGAGGTAGACAAGAGGCGGTCTTATCGCTGGAGAGCGATCTCTTCCAGACAACCTCTGGGTATCGGAGAAAGAGATAAAACTAGATTATGCTGTAGGTGGTGCAGAGATTAACCAAAAATCAAAATAATTATAAAAATTAACGTACATAAATAGGATTAGTAAGCTCAATAAGGCTTATGTTATGAGTACCAGACGACGATATAAAAAGAAAGAAAGAATAGTACATTGTTGAAGAGGCTAGAAAGTAAGCAATAGATGGACGAGTTAGTTCGAGGGCCGACGCGTAGCGGAGGCCCTCGAAAGTACGAGTCCAGCTATTGCCCTTTCGGCCGAGGCTTAACATAGCGCTTTTCACGCCTACTGCGAGGAAATTGCAAATAATTATAATTTAAAATCAAAATTAAGTATCTAATTGAAGATCATAATACTAAACAGGCTCGCTTGCCTCGCGCCCGGCGCGGAGGAGGGGGAACGGGCGCACGCACGCCGGCCGACCGCGCGCGGTGCCCTGTGATTGGTCGATTGCTGTTCAAACTGTCCAACAATAACATTGTTAGACAGTTTGAAGTCATAGATGGCCTGTTCGTGCGACGTCCAACTAAGCCCAGCTTTGAAGCCTGAATTCTGACCATCTTTTGCCACATTTCCGAGCAGTGGCGTGAAAAGATACATTTATTCCCAAACACACAGGACACACATTAAACAATAAAATAAACAAGAGAAACATATAAAACATGAAACAAAGTGTGTCTCTGCGGCAGTGAACCGCACACAAATTAATAAATATAAATACTTAAAGACATAGAAAACATCCAAGACTCAGAAATAAATATACATGCTCATCACACCAATATTTACCCGTCCCGGGATTTGAACCCAGGACCTTTAATCACATCTTAACTGTCCGTTTTGTGACGAACCGTATATATGCGTTTGACAGAAATGGTCAGTTTTGTGCCACGAACGACCGTTAACTAATTAACGATTCACTGAAAATGCCCTACAGGTATACAATTGAGGGAAATATCTCAGTGCTCGACACTGGCCTATTACTTAACACCTTTAATCGAGTAAATAACAGGGTGTCAAACATTGGTACATTTACCTTTATAAGTACGTAAGCCAAAGGTACAGTGCGTCAGTTGTTGTGGCCTTTGAATAACAACTTTTGTAATCGGTAACATCAATATTTTGTTTATTTTTAATTAAATTTTTTATTTAAGTAATCAGCCATTATTGAAATCTACGTAAAATACGTTAACAGTATTAATATAGGTAACCGCGAAGTAAATGTATAGGTACAATATTTTTTTTATTCATAAATTATTTTTTAGAATACTTTTTAATAAATATGCGATTGAATTGACACATAAAAATTATTTGTAACGAAATAAATGACAATACCTCTATAGTTTAAAGTAATATACATTTTTAGCTTTCCTCTGAGTTAGGTACGTACTACTAATTAAATGTAATGTTTTTTTTTTTATTTATGATTCACTTGCGTAGTACCAACAAATAAAATCTATTTTTTGTTTACAAGTCTCGTTTTTCATCAAATAGGCTCAAAGTTTGATCCTAATTTTTCCAACACAAATTACATTAATTTCAGCATTATAATCACTTTACTCAATCTGAAATTATTTATATACGGTCGACGCCAAAAATACGTTTACACTATTCGCCTTATTGCAATAGGTGGAAAAGTGTAAACGTATTTTTGGCGTCGACTGTACATAAAACTGCAATTTTTTTCCATGCGTCATTAAATTAACGTACAGTAAGGGAAATGTATTCACGTACCACCGTAGAACCCTGTCGCAATTGACAGGCCGCCGTCACTCAAACCCGAGTGATATGTCACCTTATTGCGATAGGGTTCTACGGTGGTACGTGAATACATTTCCCTTACTGTACGTTGCGAGGAATTCACTAAAAGCCATCGAACAAAACACTACCGGCATTCCTTCTGTCGTTAAAGACGTCGAGGGCGACATCATTCTTACGGAATGGCTCTAGTGACAGCGGTGTCGGAACAAAAGTTGTTAGACATTGATTTATCTCTCATATTCTCACGCGAATCGCATTCTGTTGACGACGTTTAGTATTGATGGGAATTTTCATATTTGTCGCATTTTGGCGCTTAGAGAAGTGGGATTTGTGATTTTTTTAAGGAAAATTTGAATAGTAATGGAAGAGACAAGCTACAAGCAATTATTTTCTGTTCATCATTATTATCATCAAATCAGCCGAAAGACGTCCAAAGAGTGCCACAATGACCGATCCAGCGCCACCCGCATCCAACGGACTGCCAGCGGCATTTTCAGTTACATTTTTATAAAAAGGTGATATTTTTAACTATGTATTTCGTAACAATTTACAATATTAAAATGCTGGAAGATTATACTTGTAGACCCATAATAATAGTAAAAAAATCCAACATTTTACCTAAAAGGGGTCGAATGAATGCACAATGGCCTTGAGAAGCTCTTTATGAAAGACCCCTTTTTCGACCCCATCTCACCCCATTACTTTGATTGAAACGCACCTCCCTGACACGATGTGAATCAATTAATTAAAGTACTTTCTAAGTTTAAAGAGGTATGTAGGTGCTCTACAATATCTGAAAATGCACTCTAACGCCTTAAAGGCCCTTGACAATAAAACCAATGTTCAGAATTTGTAAACACTGAATTTATCTGATGAAGACTGTACATTCGACAAGCAGAAACACAGACAAAACAGGTAACACTAAGTACAAAAGGGAACTTATCCCTGTAAGGCATCTCTTTCAATTTACCTTGTTTTTGTTGATGATTCAGTCATTAGAGAGCATTTTAGAACTTAAGCTCTACTTAAATTACATCTTGTCAGTTTTATGGTAAACCTTATGCGTTTGTTATTAATATTTCGTCAGTTCACGAACCACCTTTAAATAATTAAAGATACAATGGAAGTGCCCAAAAACTATACTTACTTCTAAAGCATTAGCAGCTCTACATTTTAATGTTGCTGGCTTATTTTTCACAACATAAGTATTTTCAGGTTCTAAAAGAAAGATCGGTAGGTTGTCTTTGGTTGTGTGAAGCGGTATCTTATCGTCCGACGTATGTTCCTGATTCTCTTCACTTTTCACTGTTTCTTTTTCTGGCGAGTCTTTGTAATTAGTCTCCTTTTCATAATCATAGTCTGTGTATAAATTGTCGTCGTCATCTTCTAATTCTTCAAGGTCTTCGTTGTTATTTAACACTGGGGGTAGAAAGTAGTCCTTTGCGGCCGCTTCGGGTTTTGTTAAGAAATCTAGTGGTTTGTTTAGCAGATCCTCTTTTATTTCTGTCGTATCATCTAGATGTGCCCGAGGACCTAAAAATATTTGAATGTAATGATTTCTCATAATCACTTATTTAATTATTTAAGTGTTAAAATGTGTCTATACTAATGTTAATTTTAATTACTTACCCTTTGATGCGTCTTGTCCGTTTGCCAATTGTAATTGTATTACTATTAAGAAATACGTCCAAAACTTCACTTCCATTTATACACTCTATTACCGTATTGTTTACAAAAACATTCGCATAACCGACATTATGTTCCATTACTACTTAAACACTTTACATTATATTTTGAACAACATCGCACACTATCGAAGATTTACAATCACATCACAGTTTTTATAGTTCCGTATCATATTACGAAATACCGATCTGACGTGCTAGGCAGTCGTAAAACTATGCAAATTTCGACAAACTTCACTGCACTGAAATCGAGAATCGATATAATACGGCTACCAACAAAAGACATGCATGTCGCACAAACCCGTATTTGTTATGGGCTTCCAAAATTAGCCCGATAATGTAGAAGTCGTAAAAGTTTACGATAATTCCGGAGAACGGGGCATAGGTACTGCCTCTTCGGCGGACGATAGTTGACTGACGAAGGGGATGAATGAATAGAATGAAAACGAGAACTTTGTTGGGGATGTAGTGCGCATGCCTGGCGCTTGCAAAGAGACTAGGTACACTTGAGAGCGATGAAAAATGGTAACTTTTGTAAAGAAGTATTCACAAATTATGCCAGTTTTAGGTACTGTCGTCACGTCGTCAATACACAAATTTTCTTGACTAGTTAATTTCAAAACAGTTTGTACTGCTACATGCTTGGACTAAAACGATTTGCCTTAAAATTTAAAGAGAATTTTGAAAATGTCGTTTGTTACGCTTATGAATAAATTTTCGGAATTTTAAAAACACCTACTTAACCTAATCTATTCCAAAAAAAATGATTTGTAAAATACGGTGGTAGGTACTCTAAAATTATTTATTTAGTAGCTTCCGCCAATCTAGGCTATAAACTATCTTCGGGCAAAATTGCATCTAAATCGGTTGAGCCGTTTAAGCGTGATTGAGCAACAAACATCCAAACATACAAACATCCAACTTTACTATGAGTTTAGTATATATTTGACCAAAAATATATAACTTTAGGATATATTTATGAAGGGGGTAGTGCACTTTATGTGACTGTATTTTAATTTGTAGTTATCATCATCACAAACTCTATTTTTAGGGTTCCGTACCTCAAAAGGAAAAAAACGGAACCCTTATAGGATCACTCGTGCGTCTGTCTGTCCGTCTGTGACAGCCGATTTGCTACGAAACTACTGGACCGATTGAGTTGAAATTTGGTAAACATATGTCAATTGGTGACCCAAAGATGGACGCGTAAAGTATATTAATTAATTCTGAACAAGGGGGCCACTTTTGGGGGATAACTGGAAAATTAAAAAAAAAATCGCAAACTGTATTGTGTGACATATCAAAAGAAAAGGGGTTGTTGTAAGCATCTTAATTTTTTTTTAATAATTTTAGTAAAAACAGATATGAAGTAATTTAGGAAAAAAGTCGAAAATTGACCATTTCTTTATTTTCATATCCTACCTAAATGTCCAATATCGTTTTTATCAGGTTGACTAACGCAAGTTAACGATTAACGTTAACTTCCGCTAAGTCTTCCGAAATGTAATGCATTAACGTTTAAAGAAGTGTTTTTTTAACGCATTAGCGATTAAGGAAGTTAACTATTTGATTAACGGAGCCCAGCAGCTCTGGTCATTTGATACCTACGACACGACAACTTCTTTAAAACCATCATGGAAGGAGAGGCAAAGGAAGACCACGTCGCAATTCACCATCATCATGTCAGCCGAAAGACGTCCACTGCTGGACATAGGCCTCCCCCAAACCCCACAATGACCGGTCCTGTGCCACCCGCATCCAGCGGACTCCAGCGACCTTTACCAGGTCATCAGTCCATCTTGTGGGTGCCTACCCACGCTGCGCCTTCCGGTACGTGGTCGCCACTCGAGAACCTTTCCGCCCCAATGGCCATCGGTTCTACGTGCAATGTGCGGCGCAGTTATATGGACCAAATAAAGGAAAAATCTGGTGTCGCGTTGTATCAGGAAATCAACAGGTTGGTGTACGACAGAGAGAAATGGAAAATACTCCATCGACAAGAGGATACCTCTTAAATGTATGATGATGATGAAAGTAAAGATGTTAAAATGTATCATGGTTTAGAACTGTGGACTTAATAAGCGGGGCTAAAGTAGTACATTTAGCCCCTAGGGACAATATGTATACATATTTATGATTTTTAACACATTTAATTTGACCAATCAAAACACTACACCATATTAAATCCACCATATTACCCCTCGAAATATTTTCCCTCACTTCGCTCGGGAAAATAACCATCTCGTGGTAATATGGCTTATTTTAGCCCCTTGTCATGTCATACAATCTACTATTATTTACCTTTAATAATCAGTCGACGTAAGCACCCAAAAACATTATCTCCTTCTTAATTTTGATAAGATATAGAAATGGCCTGTCCGCGTTGAATATTTTTCTATCTATTATACCCAAAGCCGCGGCTACCACCGTCACCACTGAAAAGGTATATTTTAATTTTGGTAGGTATTCTAAACTTAAAGAACGCTTGGGCAGAAATCGGACACAGAAAAAAAATCACTTTTATCTTACGATCCAGGTCAGAATCTTATAATATAAAATGTGTATGTTGTAAATTCATTACTTTTATTTTAGCTAAAATATTCACTAGGCTCTATGAGGTGGTGACAAATGGAATACACCCACAAACCGTTTTTAACTTAAAGTTGTGCATGTGAACTAATGCAGAAACGCATACAGCCACTCTTCAACTAATACTAATAATAAATACAAAATATCTCGTCAGGAATGGGTGCCTTTCAGCCCTTGGTTAACAATCTACTATTTCTTAGCTTGTACTTTTTTAAAAGTACAAGCTAAGGCAACAAGCAAAGGCTGGATAGATAAGATAATACAATATCGTTATTTGGCGTTTATATGAATCATTAACTGAAAATTTCAAGTCAATACGTCAAAAATTAAAAACATTTTATCACAATACATATATTTTTATTCAGCCCAGTGTTTTCCGGTAGTTAGTTGATATTATTCGTGGTAGAGAGTGTTTAATTGTAAACTCCCGAAAAAACCACTTCCTTCTTAATTTTGATGAAGTAGTAAAAAGGTTTATCGGCGGTGACTACTTTTTTGTGTAAAATCAATGACACCAATGCGATTTCCATCACTGAAATAAAATAACAAAAAATACGGCTCCGTAATATGAACCAACGTACAACTTCGAACCTACGTACTAAAATTTTTGTTAGCTTGTACTTTTTAAAACGCGTATTAACTAAGTGAATATTTCAACTAAAAACGTCAAAAATTAAAAACATTTTTTATCAGAATAAATATATTTTTCTCAACCCAATATTTTCAGGCAATAAGTTGATCCTTCATCGCAGTTAGGAGTATTTAATTACATATTATAAACACCCGAAAAAATAATTTCCTTCTTAACTTTGATAAAGTAATAAAAGGGTCTATCGGCGGTGACTACTATTTTGTTTACAAAGAGAGACAACCATGTAATTTCCACCACTGAAATAAAATAACAAAAATGAGTTTTTTTTAGTTCTCCTACTTTGCTCTAATGGTATGAAAATTACACGTGAATGGATACCCTTGCCCCGTTTCATCTTTCAGGGACATCAAGAAGAGCTGGGGCGGCCGCTAACACCGCTGAAAACCTCAAGAGGCGCAAATATGCAGCCATCGATTCTGGCTGCATGTTTGTGCCGTTTGGGGTTGAAACGCGGCCGTGGGGGGGCCGGAGCACACACGGTTTTCAAAGAGCTCGCGAAACGAGTCGTGGAAGCAGGTGGTGACCAGAGGGCTGGCGGCTATCTCGAGCAACGGATTAGCATTACTATCCAGCACGGTAATGCCGCCAGCCTTATGGGCACCTTGGCACACGGCACAGATGTAGAGCCGGTTTTTTATTTGCAAATATGTATGTATGTATGTTTTGTCATGTCTTGAAATTAAACACTCCAATTAATTAATGAGGTTTATTCCGTTTCTCTTAGACTCTAAGTAGACATGAATTATATTGCGTTACTTGACCGCCATCTTGGACAAGAGAGCGAAAGCGAGAGAGCGAGGCAGGTATATTAATTCAGGGTTACCACAGTTTTGTTATTTTATCTTTTTTTAGTTAACTTGAACTCAAACAATGCAACTGATTTAACCAGCACTCAAGCAACAATATTATAACTTTTAACCAGCCTTGTTCATTAAACGTTCAAAACGCTATAGGCAAAAAAAAAACAAGATTCGTAAACGTCAGATTAAGGATAACGCCGATACGATAAACTATTATCAGAGGTCAGATTATATTAACCCAGATTCCAGATTTTTCTATTACTAACTTGACATTGTCACGTGATACTCGTATTGATTCTTGATAAGTAGTCAGGAATCCAGGGGGTCAGTAAGTTCGGTAATATGTTTTGGAATTTTATTGTAGAAATTTATAGAACTTCCCAAGAACGACTTTTTTGCTTTTACTAGTCTGTAAAAAGTTGTTTTTTCAGCTTCCCTGTGGCTCTGGTAACCTAGGGCTTCTCAGTGTTCGTTGGGAAGTTGTATACGTTCTTACTAACACACAGAATCAGAATATTTCACGTATAGCGACGGCAGTGTTAGAATATCTATTTACTTAGAGAATTATCTCACACCCCACGCGACCCCAGGTAATTGTTTGCTCTTAATAACTCTTTTTTGTAAAATAAGGACAGTCTCAATGTTTGCCACTGAACCCCATAAAATAAGACCATAAGTAATTATACTATTAAAGTAAGCGAAGTAAACTAACCGTGCCGTCCGCTATTGGTAAGCTGTCTCATTCTCCTGACTGCATAAGCAGCGGAGCTCAACCTACTTCGTATCGCAGTTATGTGGAAGTTATGTCTAAGATATAACTTACCAGAAGCAGCAGCGGCTGTAGTACCGTTCTCATTCACATCGATAACAGCCTTTTGGATGGCTTTCGACACATGCAAGTTTTTTTCGCCTCTCACTATGCCGTTTAAACCAGAACCCTCGGTTTTTAGGATGTCCCGCAAACCCAACTAAAAAGCAATATTTACGTGAACAGTTTTGTAATAACACGTAAATATGAAGTTGAGTATCGTCCGGTTTTGCTTGTAAGTATGGCTTATGACCCTGTGGTGTTACAAAAATATCCCTAAAGCAGGAAGGGGGTTAAAGGACTTAAAAGTCCATTGGTAAGAGTTTATTGTAAATATTTGAAAACTGTAGCCCACAAAAAAAAGTGATTCTAAAAAAGAATTTGCATAAAACATAAAATAATCATCATTGAAACGCAACCCTGAAAACGTAAAATTATAAAGAGCAGACTACCCAGAAAGTTACTTACATTCTTACCTAATTTCCTCTGAGATGTAATTGTCAACATCCATAACCGAGTTAAAGTAATGCTTATGTTTCTCAATTTATGACGAATTGGAAACAAAAACACGAAATATTTGTCGGCGAAGTTGACAACCACGCATATTCTTAATACTCCCACTTAACTTGGCTCCCATTTTCACATTTATGTTTTTGGTGGGTTGTCATAACCGTAAACCGGGGTTTACTAAGTGTAAGGCCTGAGTGGACGCTACGCTGTGAGCGGGGCGTGCAGCGTCCATATAAATTGCATTTGTTTTATATGGACGCTGCACGCCCCGCTCACAGCGTAGCGTCCACTCAGGCCACACTTAGGGAAACATGGGCGGCTACTTTGTTCATAGAATATAGTATAAAAGCAGTTAATATTATTTGGAGTTACGTAGATTTAATCAATTAATCAGCTAAAATACTAAATTTAGTAGTTTATACGTGTGTATACGTGTGTGTGTGTGTGAGTAAAGCAAACGAAGTTCTAGTTATTCTTCAGCTTGGGCCGACGTTTTTCGCGTCCGGTGTCCGATGTCCCGCTGTCCCGCCGTTCTCTACAGGTCGCATTTCTGAACCGACTCTAGTGAAATTTTGTGAGCACGATCGTTAGATATATAATTTATTTGTCGAGTAACTATTTCGTTTTTTTTTAAATGACGGGTTCCCGAATTCTACAGCTCACAGAGCCCCTTCGGTCTTATTAACCTTTTGAGAGCTAAAGACGGCTATGGACGCGGACAAAAACTCGTGCCAATGAAGCCACGGACGGCCACATCAGCCGCGCGTGCGCTTTGCGCTTTTTCGTTAATTTTATGTAATAAAAAGCTTTACAAGTAACTTGACCCATTTTTTTATAGTTCATGATACGTACATTAATTTTGACATGACAATATTTTATTAGAAGTTTCATTTTATTCACATTTTGTCTGGCTATTGTTTTTGTTCTGGCCTCAGTTGGACACTGTTTTGTTTTGTACACTCCTCGCTGCCAAAAGGTTAAACTATACGACCAAGACCACAGGAAGATGGGCAGCAGCATCCTTAGAGTGCTTTATAAAATGTAAGTTTGTACGTACCTAATGGGTAATCTCGGGAACCGCTAAACCGATTTCAAACATTATTTTACCTGCGTGTGGATTGCACTTTCTGGGTGGTCATAGACTATTTTTATCCTGCAGGTTTGCCTGCATTATTTGCAATAATGCGTGCAAAGCCCCGCGGGCAACTAGTATGTTAATATAAATAAGGATTCCGCTCCCTAGCCACTAAAATTAAATGAGTACCTTTTCGTAAGCGACTCTCAGGTCTAATTCCGTTGTAGTTTTAAATTTAGGTATGGACAGTTTCAGATTCTCCATTTTCATATTCTGCATCCCTGTCTGCATCAGTTCTGGTGCCAGTTTCAACTTGTAGAGCAGCAACGGTAAGCCGTCCCTCGTTTGCGGTAGGAATATTACGAACGACGCCTGATTTCCGTTGTAGGGTATATCGACTATCTGTAAAAACGCATGTCTATAATCTGCATTAATACGTGGGTCACATGGAAAGGAGGAAAGGAAAGGAAGACATTTATTCACTACACAAAAGACACACAGAGACAAAGGAGTAGACATACAATACAATTGACACATATTGTGTGTCTTCGCGGCAGTGAAACGGTCGCTGTCTCAGCATTGTGCCGAGGTGTCAGACAGACACCTGCAGCGCTGGTTTTCAGACAGCACCGCCAGTGGCCCACGGAACGCAACGCAACACAGCATTAGATAAAAAGTAAGTAGACACATAATAAATAAATAATTAATGCAAAATATTGAAAAAAAAATATATATATATAGAACAATAGCACGACGGGATGAAAAACACAAAGCATAAAACGCGACACGGTTGGGATGTTAAAAGTGATGGATGGGTTAGGGTTGGGATTTTTGGAGCGTCAACAAATAGCCTTTAAGCTGGCGCTTAAAGGTATACTTGCTAGACGCTCCTTGGATAGGTGGAGGGAGATCATTCCAACACTTGGACGCCGCGAACCTAAAACTTCCTCGAAACGCCGCGGTCCGATGCTCTGGCGCCAGAATCATCGCCTTACACCTACGCGCACTCTTGGGCCATGCTTGGCACATCGAGGTTCAAGCGTCAGCGTTTCCATACTCGCTCGCCTAAAGCGCTCTATCACAGTAAATATATTAGCTAACACCTTCACTGCCAAGAATTCGCTACGCTCTCGTAGCCGATCCTGTGGTTTTCCACGTATGTAGCGAAAAGCGAGGCAGTGCAAGTGCTAAGAGATATCTCAACCAGAGCATCCAGAGTACCTTTCTTAAGACCTTTTTAGACTAGCGCCCCATTAAAAACCTGCGGCAAATGCGCGGCACGCGGACTGAGGGCTAATCACGTAATCTTTTGAACGCGCGTTAGGTAAATAGAACTGTCATTTTTCCATAAAAAAGTGACATTTAGATCTACCTGTTACGTGTTACGTGATTGACCCGCTGATGTACCACCGACTACCCCCGAGTTTGTGCTTATTAATGAATGAATGAATGATGATTTATTTGAAACATACAGCACAACAACATTACAACTTGCTTAAATCTAGAAAAAAAAACCGGCCAAGTGCGTGTCGGACCACGCAAAACGAAGGGTTCCGTGCCTATTAAAAAAGTCGTATCGTCACAGAAATTTTACGGCACTTACGTCCTTTTCTTTGAGGAAGGCAGTTTTTCAGCAATATCTCGAAAACCTCTGAACCGATCTTGTTCAAAACAATTTTCGGTGAATGAAATTAATGAGTCCTATGTCCATGAATTTTTCCATATTTTTAAAATACACCGTTCAAAAATTAGAGGGGGGGGGGACAGAATTTTAGTGACTTTCGGGGCAATTATCTCCGACCCTATTCACTTAATCAAAAAAAGTGCTAAGAAACCTTATATTTATTTTGAAAGGCCTATCGATTGATGTGCCACACGGGGGGTCACAATGAAAAAAACAATTTTGACTTTTAGTTTTATGTATGGAGTGCACCCCTAAAAAAAATTTTTTTTGTCATTTTAATTACAAAACTATGTAGCGGCTAACAAAATACACCTATCCTCAAAATTTTATTCAAATACACCTTATAGTTTTCGAGTAAAATGCCTGTGACATACGGACAGACGGACAGACGGACAGACGGACAGACGGACATGACGAAACTATAAGGGTTCCGTTTTTGCCATTTTGGCTACGGAACCCTAACAATACATTATTGAGGTTAGTCTCAAAAAGGAGTCCACTCAACATGTGTCGAGACATGAAGTGCCACGTCGCTGATTTTCAGTGAATCCATTTAAACAGTACAAAACAAAAAAAAAACAAAACGAATAACAAAGAGCACAAGCGAAGCAACAGACATTTCAGCGGAGACATAGTTTAAATTGAGAAAAGCAAGGCAGAGGAATATAATACGTATAAATAAATAATTAAATAAGTATAAATAAATGTGTATACAGCAACATACAACAATATTTTAAATTTTTTAATTAATGAGTGTTGTTAGTGGATCTTTTAGTACGTTACTAGGCAAGTCTCCTGGACCCCAAAACTGCAGGGAGACAATCTCTAGGAGTCGGTAATTGCGAAGCAGTGTACATAATCGTGGCTTTAAACTTCTTACCTGACAGTCTAGAGCATCGTTCTTGCTGTACTTATAGGATCCGTCTCTGGTCATCATTTGGACCTTCCGGGTTGCTACGGCTGTATAAAAGTTTTGCCATTCCACATTCGTAAATCTTTTTTTCCAGGCACCCTTGAATGATAAGTTTACAGTTAATTAATAGCTGTATATGGGCCGATTTTTACCTTCAGTCCCACCTCGTAGCCAAATTTGGTAGCTAGCTTCGAATTGGGAGAAATAATTCCAATACGGAGCTGGCTACAAAGCGGGAATCCTCTAGTCCCATCTCTTAGCCAGATTTGGTAGCTAGCTTTGAAATGGGAAATGTGGTTTCCCGTCTCGCAGCCAGCTTCAAATTGGGAACGATTTTCCCATCTTGTAGCCAAATTAGGTAGCTAGCTGGCTACGAGATGGGCCTAAAAGATTCCCATTTCGCAGCCAGCTTCGAAGTGGAAATTATCCATTTCGAAGCTTGCTACCAAATCTGGCTACCAGATGGGAAAGCCGTTGCCATTTCTTACCTGGCTACGAGACGGGAAACCGCAATTCCCATTTCGAAGCTAGCTACCAAATCTGGCTACGAGATCGGACTAAAGGGATTTTTATTCCGGAGATGAATTATTTTTATTGACAGAATTGATCATTGAGCACTATATTTTTATTAGCTCCGGCTAGCCTGCGGATGTTTAACGCCACGGTATGTTAGCCAAATTAACTAGCCCAGTACGGCTACAGATGGTAGGCCACACTGGAAGTCATCTCCCTCATATTTTGAGCAGCCCAACCGGGGAAGCACTTCCACTCCATCTTGAAACCATTTATAAGTTCATCTGCTCTGTACATACATACATACATCAGCCTATTGCAGTCCACTGCTGGACCTAGGTCTCCACCAAGGTACGTGGTATGTGGACTAGTAATTCTGGTGGCGCGTAAGGTCGCCAGAGCTCCCGAGTAAGCGCTCTGTCTCAGCACAATGGATCCTCAAATCAATAAAAGGTCGGCAACGCGCTTATGATTCTGCTGAAGTCTCAAGCGTCTATAGACAGCGTCTACTTATCATCAGAAAGGCCGTATGCTTGTATGCCACCGTCGTTTTATTAAAAAAAGTATACAAACCGAAAAGTACACCGCGTTGACCATGATCAATGAGCTGCTCGGAGATATATCATTCGGTTGTACTATTTCACTTATCATGTTCTTGGTCCTATATCTTACCTGGAAGTGAAAGTGTGAGTATGAAACCAGAACATTCTAGTTTACCGCCCTGGGTGAGTACCCAGACGAGAGTAAACAAATAATTTCTCAAGCGGCAATTACATTAGAATAGAATAGAATAGAAATATATTTATTTGGTGTGACAAAGAAATTACACAAGTGTATACTCGTAGTTACATCTGAAATGCACCAAAATGGATGCCACTCAGCATACGCCAGCAGCAATATATGCTAAAAGCGCTGGTTTTCAGGGCACCCAGATGAGAGAGAGATGCAGAACTTAAAATATGACTTATAATTATAACTTATACATAAGAAAACCTAATTAATGAGAAGGAGAGGTCGCTGGTCAATTAATTAATTCAGAGCTAAGTGTTTACAAATCAGGTCAAAGGTAAGTGATGATGAAATACAGGTGAAGGTGTGATGTCATTTACAGGAATTGAAATTCAAGAGCTATGTGGATTGTCCGCTTATGCATTAGATATTTGTAGGTTGATAAGGTACATTTTAATTTTGTTTTTAAAGGATGCAATGGATAAACAGCTTTTGATAGGTGGTGGAAGATCATTCCAACACTTCGTGGCTGCATACCGAAAACTGCCACGAAAAGCGAACGTGTTGTGTTGGTTACTAATCAGTCTTAAGGCTCCTCGCTTTAGGTTGTCATCAAAACAGTGTAAACGGTAGTTGGCTGCATACGGTGACCGACGGCAGCTGTCTGATGGAAGCAATGTAATCATCGTCTCTTTATCTTATCTTATTTTGTCTAGGTGAGGGCTACCTTTCTTTACACTTCGACCCAGTAGAATCTTTTGTGAATTTCCCCCCTCTTTTATGCCTACTCCCAAGCTCGCTCCATCATGTCCACAAACCGGATGATGCAGCTTAGCGGGAGCACCTTGGACTGTGGTTGCGGATAGCCGTTACCAAAGTAAGTAATTCATTATTTGTCTGACAAGGGCATGACGTTCACACAGTAAGTGTTCCATAGTCTCATCCTCCTCGCCACACATACTACAGTCTAACTTCACACCGGTTACAGTCTAAACTATCCGATAATCTCCAACATGTCCACAAACCGGATGATGCAGCTTAGCGGGAGCACCTTGGACTGTGGTTGCGGATAACCGTTACCAAAGTAAGTACCTAATTCATTATTTGTCTGACAAGGGCATGACGTTCACACAGTAAGTATTCCATAGTCTCATCCTCCTCGCCACACATACTACAGTCTAAACTAGTATCCGATAGTCTCATCTTGGCCGAGAGATCCAATTGACCTGTGAACACCCCAGATATATTTCTGAGTTGCTTCCTGCTGAATTTTCAGAGTGGCCTCTTTAGATCACAGGTATTGACAGATAGGTGTGGTGGTAGGTGGATATTCATCCTTATCAACAACAAACATAATTATATTCATTATCGTCCGTGGTCGTCTCACATTGAATTTAATTGATTGAATCAGGCGTTTCTTTGCGGAAGTCCATGATAAAGTTACGCGAACAATTTTAAATAATGCAGTTAATGCGCCCACCTTCCACCACGTGCAAACGTGCAAATAATTACAACAATCCACCGCCAATTATGACAAAACCTCAACACGTGTTTCGCCTATCTCTCACGTTGAATTTAATGTGCATAGCGACTTCTAGCAATTGTGAGTTTAAAGACCGAGCAAATGTAATATGGCAGTGACAGGTTGCTAATCTATCGCCCACAACACTCAATGGGTTACGTGATCGATCTGCCGATCCCGTAGTCAACTTATACGTTACTTACTCATCACACCAGCCGAAAGACGTCTACTGCAGCACATAAGCCTCGCAAATGTCACACTGCACAACGAGTGCCACAACGACCGGTCCTGCGCTACCCGCATCCAGCGGACTGCCGTGACCTTTATCAGGCCATCAGTCCACCTTGTGGGGGGGTCTGTTCACGCTTCGCCTTCCGGTACGTGGTCGCCAATCGAGAACTTTAGCGGCCATCGGTTCTGCGTGCAATTTGCAAGGCGCATTGCATTGTACTGTACGTTAGTTACTCACCCAATTATTAATTCTACTAGCCACTTTCGCAGGTTGATTTATATTAATTCTTTTGATACTAGATTTGAAAACAGCTGATGCAGCTTTTACGAACTCTGGCTGGAGCCTGAAGTCTTTGTTGACGTATATCCTGCTGCAAAGTGTCAGCTTCACACCAGAGAGTTTTTTCAAATCGTGAAGTAATGTTCGGAAGCTCGTTTTAACCTGAAAATTCATGCTCGTCAGCCTTTAAGTAGGTAATATTATTACGTATACGTCCAATTTTACGACGGAGTTTTATGTACCTATACTTTAAAAAAATTGTATATTCTATTAATAAATGAATATGAGTACGGCACAAATGTCACGTAATGTGGCTAGCTGCCCTGACGGGTGATCACGTAACTCTTAGAACGCATGTTAGGACAACTCAACAGTCATTTTCCTAAAAAAACACAAAAGGTGACATTAAGATCTAACTGACGCGCGTACAATTCGTTTACGCATTCGCTGCCGGGCCACGCCCCCTAGGAACAAACTTGTATGGAGGCAAACGCAAATATGCGTCATAAGGGAAAATGTACCCACATCGGCCCATCGTAGGTCGGACTGGAGAAAAGAAAAACCTTTATCATCCTCATCCTCCTGAAGCGTTTTTCCTGGTTGTGCCCTAAATGAGACAGAAGGTATTAAGGAACTACAGTATCTAAGAAACGAAAGCTACGGTAGCCTAGTGGTTCAGGCATGTGTCAAGCGTCGGTCGTGGGTTCGAACCCCGGCTTATGTACGTAATGTTTACCGTCAGTTTTTCGATGAAAGAAAACATCGTGAGGAAACCGATCTAATCCCAATAAGGTCTAGTTTTCCCTCTAAGTTGGAAGGTCAGATGGCAGTCGCTTTTGTAAAAGAAGTGCCTATGCCAAATCTTGGAATTAGGTGTCAAAGCCCCCGGACCCCGGGCTACTTTAGGGCACAACCGGGAATAACGCTCAGGATGATGAGTATCTAAGAAACTTATTCATACAAATTCACCAATGATCTCCTGTTTGAAACACGTGAGCCAATTTTCTGACCGCATAATAGATTTATCTAAATAAATGGGTACCACTTTCGAAGGAAATTTGAGGTTTACTTTTGCCACAAAAAATCCATTGCGGCCAATCATACTGTGTGATTCGGAGAATTCGAGGATCTTAGGCAGAATGTACTAAAGGCATATAGGCCCTCTAGCATTGCCCCTACAGAGCGCCTACCGCGATACGCCGACGTCATTTGTTCGCGTCTCGAATATGCGAACAAACTTTATCGTAATAGTTTAGGTCGTTCTGTGACGTTATTACCAAATACAAAGAGTACTGGCGACCTAGATTACTTAGATACTTTGTGGGTATTTGGTATAGTGTTCCTGGTGGTGAGTAAGGTCGCCAGAGCTCCCGTTGGTCAATCTACCCAATGTGTTTGCGATACAGCACCGGCACCGCAAACCATGGCGCACCTGATGGCGTGCCCCACATGCCCAGCTCTTGCTCGGAACACGACCTGAAAGACGCGACTGCCAGAGCTGTCCAGTGTCCACACCGCTGCCCATTGGGCATCTCTTATCTGAGGAACCTCGACACGAAGAAGAAGAAGAGCTCCCGTCGATGCGCTCTATTGTGAGTGTGGGATCTGCATTGCTGCTGGATGCGGGTGGCGCAGGACCCGTCACTCTTTGGGGGAGGCCTATGTCCAGAAGTGGACGTCTTTCGACTGATATGATGATGATGCTGATGATGACCTGCATTTGTTTCTAGCTGTCAACCCAGTGTATCCTCAAATCAATAAAGTGTGGGCAGCGCGTAAGTCGCAAACGAAAAAAAAAACAGGCGGAGAAGACAGTCAGTATGCCAAACCTATCCCCAATTCAATAAATCTAAATAGACCACATATTTTGGTACCTATACTTACAGCTGAGCTGGAGGTTGCACCAATAGTTTCCATCAGCTGTGACTCACAAGTACCCGATGCCCCAAGGGCCAGCTTCCCTAGCGGGAGCAAGGCTGAAACGGGGGAGCAGATGAAACTCTTTCCAGGATCAGATAGAGCGCCATTCTGAAAAAAAATAATGAATTTAGTATATAATCCAGAGCTCCTGAGGGAGGCGTCTCTAGCCCTCTAGCCTATGTAGCGCCCGGGTGCAAGCATTACCCTAGCGCCCTCTAGCACAACCCCTAGCCCCCTAGCGCGCGAGTGGCGCCCCGTCAACTGGCGCTCGGGCGCCCCCTAGAACCGTGCGCCCGGGAGCACGCACCCTTGCACTATAGGTAGAGCCGCCCTTGGTTCATAGTAAGAGCCTGAGGGCCTACCGCGAAACGAAAACGAAGCAACAAATTCACCTACACAAATTTTTGAAACGACTCACCAGTGCCATGCGTTTTCGTAAAGATCCGTCCAAATTAAGAGGCCACTCCGTCAAAGCATCATATAAAGTGTCCGTGTACTCGAGTGAATTTGGATCCCCCGAGTCTTCCCCGTAGTAATCTTGACACGTTATTTTACTTATGAGTACCAGTATCATACCTGAAAAATTCACAACGATGTATCAACTTCTAGCTATTACAGAAAACCCAGGCGACGTCGCGGGAATAAATTATGTCTTAGACCCGCCATAGATGGACTGCGTAGAGCAGTCGAGACCAACGGCACGAGAACAGAGGGCCTACCGCGAAACAAAATTCTTTTTCGTTCGTGCGAAACGAAACGAAAACGAATTTCATTTCGCGGTAGGCCCTCAGTCATACTCGTATTGCATGATGCCTCGACTGCTCTAAGCAGTCCGTCTATGGCGGGTCTCAACTGCTCTAAGCAGTCCGTCTATGACGAGTCTTATGTCGATCCTGAAGGTTTTAGTTAGTTAGTTAGTTTTACTGGGCATTTTCCGCAAATCGACATCCAACGTGCCTATTTTGCGTGAAAGGATTAGACCGGTTTCCTCACGATGTTTTCCTTCACCGAAAAGCTAACGGTAAATATTTCGTACATAAGTTCCGAAAACCTCAGTGGTACGAGCCGGGATTCGAACCTACGACCGCCGCTTAAGGCGACGGGTAAGGCAAGGCATTCTCCATACAAACGTTGTGCAAGTTTTTTTTCGTCGGTTTTGGCACTACAGAATATTCGTTTTTTTTGCTTATTCATATTGAATTTACGCAGCACATGATGTTAAAATTTTGTTAGATATAAAAATAATGAAAATTAAAAAAATATAAAAAAGTATAAAAATAAAAAATAATAACATCAGTGAATAGCTAACAGAAAAATAAGTATACTGACCTAAAAATTATATTTATAGCCCAAACACAAACGAAGAAAAACTTGCACAAAATTTGTATGGAGAAGCCTTGCCCTACCCGTCCCCTTAACAGCCGCATGCCTGAACCACTAGGCTACCGTAGCTTATTATCCTGAAGGTTTATTCTATTGCTAATGAAAGTAATGAATATTTGCAATCGGATGAGTAAGTCCGGAGATTACCCCTACAATAGGTACATACTTACATACAAAGCTGCAGACGATTATAATCTTAGTACTTAACCTTATTTAAGTTTGGTGAGTTTGTACTCTGTACCTACTCATTTCAAAAGTATGTTGTAACTTTTTAAATGCACATTTTACTTTATGCACTAGGACATAAAATGCCATTTTATGCAGCCTACCCACAACATAAAGAGAAACTTTACGAGCACGAGAACTGAAAAAAATAGCAGTGCCTATCTTTTACTTACTGGCAATGTGTCTTCGTTTCATGTTAATTATAAAATAATTCCTATAGAAAATTGTCTTATTCTAATCGCGTGTAAAAATAAACAAACTACTACACCAAGAAGTACCTACATATGCTAGCAGAGTCAAAACATTTCTAAGTATAGGTGTACCTAGTATTTCCAATTTCACAGATCTATGAACTTCAGTTATTTATATGGCTACGTCTTAATAACATTGGTTCCGGTTTGAAATTGAATAATTTTATTGTTCAATCAACTTCTTGGTTCTTAAACTTCGCGCTTGTAACATTTATTTATATCTTCATTTATATTGAAGGCCATTATATACCTAGCAATTTTTCACAACAACCTAGAGACGCAGCTATAAGATGGAAAGAGACATCAATTATTCAATTCATTCACTTTGAGTTTGGCGGCCAATACACGGTGATTAAATACTGATGATCCACCCATATCACAATCCGGATCACATTCAATACATATTGACGTATTAACACAGGATTGTCAATATATTGCAGAATGGTGACGGTGTGTAAATACCTACTATTGGCCTATAGTCCCTATAGAGCGCTTGAATCATTGTCATCACCATCTATCGCAACACTCAGTTATCACTACGTTGCGTTGTAGTTGTAACAAAGACCACGATATGACTGTGGCGTCTGACACGAAGTTGTAAATAGGATTTACAAAATGTTACGGTAAAATGAACTTCCTGGAATTATAATTGTACCTACTTACTATAACTATAATATTGCCGAAAACTTTACATCTCTCGGCAACAAGTACCTAATCATTAATTTTATTAATGTTGAAGACTTTGCGCAAAATTAGCTTTAAAGATGATGCCGACAGGATGTCGACACCCATAGAAAAATAAATCTTTCTATATACTTAAAAAAACGCAGTACAGCGATTAAAAAAAAATAACTAGATGAAAGTAGCCAAAAAGCAAATAATTTTAATAAGAAGCGACCAAGCAGACTTATAATTTTACCGGTTTACATCACTATTCATTTCAACATGGTAACACTGCGGATATCCTGCTCGCCATTGTCCCGGTATGTCAAAACGGGTTACAAAAATAAGAATATACAAAACAACAAAACTATTTATGATTTTTACATAAATACTAACTAATCCAAATCTTTGCCTAAGAACAGAAATTTGTATTCAGCTGTGAAGTTCCTAGATCGGAAGTGTTAAAATTATTGATCGCTCTTAGCTAGTAGGAATTGAAGATGATTCCAAGCGAGATTTTTGCTGAAGATTTGATGAGTACCGTGATACGATATGGCCTGTACATTGGCGCAGCATTCCAATTGATCTGTTTGCTGGCCTGCGTCACCCTGACAGACGAACAGTGTGAACCGGTTACTTATGAAAAGGTATAATTATTTGCACACACTTATTCGGTTCAGTTAATACAATGCAATAAATATCAACTAGTTTCGCACTTTTTATAGTATTTCATACATTTGTTCGGGAGGCTCAGGTTTAACATCAATTAATTAATAATATTAGGTGACAATCTTACACGAATCAAGTCCCACAGTAAGGTGAATAAAGCTTTTAATGCAAGGGGTACTAGCAGGCGACGATATAGATGGATACATAGGAATGATAAAAAACTGTAGCACTTGTCTGGAAGAGCATTTATGTCAGCCATACTTATGCAGAAAGGGATCTAAATCCTAATTCACTATTTCAAAACAAATATGTCTTAATATATTTCAAGAATTCTTAATGGAGACAGTTTTCAAATTATTATTTACAGCCATACACAGACAGCGATGAATGCAGCTCCGAACAGTCATCTCCCGGGCACCGAGCCAACATGTCCCGAACACGGCGGCACGACAAGAAGAAACGACGCTAGCTTAAATACAAAATGTGGAGGTAATCCAACAATGTAAGTTAAGTTATTACAGCCAATTAGTTGACAAATCATCCATGCATATGCTGTCATATAGTTAGAAATGCTTTGGGTTCATTCCAATGTAATTTCATTTTGCCTAATACTGCTTCTAGATGTCAAAATAACTGAGTGTCAAGTTGCCTAAATCCCAGAACATCAATTTTTTTCTCAAAACTGGCTGGCTGTATGATAAAAATGGTTTAGTCTTATAATTACAAAAATCAACAACATTTCTGTCTCAAACCACAATATGTTTAAAAGAATCCTGTTTTGGGAAAACAAGTTAGCCATTTTGAGATCTAAAAGTATTAAGAGTACTAGGCGAAATTATATTATGTTGTAATAATGAAAACAAATCTTAGAAACATTGTATTACAAGGGTTGTTCGCAAGCAAAAGGCACCATTTTGTATGTACAGTAAGGCCCTGCTGCCATTAGGATGAAGTTAGAAATGATCCCTATTACCTAAGACCAACAGTACCAACATAAGATAATTTACTTTGAAAACAATGTTTTAACCAACTTCAATTCAGTGCTTAGCCTTATTTGAAGAGTTCTCTCGATTTCTCCAGGATCCCATCATCAGATCCTGACCACCTTCAAAACAAAAAAAGTATTTTCCAAATTGGTCCAGGCATCTTCGAGTAATCTGGGAACATACATAAATAATAAAAGAATCCAACAAATTGAGAACCTGCCCTCCTAAGTATATTGGAAGAGGTGGATAAGAACCAAGTATTCATGGTATTTAATTTACCCAACTCTAGCCCCTAATACTGCCAACTTAAGAAAGAAAACTATAAGTGACAACTTTTGTCAAATTGAGTTTTTAACAGTCTCAGACTCAGGGGAAAAAATGTTTTTTTTTTATCTCACACGGGTTTGGATATCTCTGTAAAAGTTTACTTCCTGTTCAGTTCAAAGTAGAAAAGTCATAACTTCATGTTTATAGGAAAAATAAAAACCTATGTTTTTTTAATATTCATTGTCTTGAATGTGTGCCTATAATTTTTATCATAAAAAATACTATCAAATTTTTAACATGTGTTATTTATAATTTGTTAGTTTGCGATTTTTATCAATATTAAAACTTTGTCCAATTAAATAAATCACAAGTTGTGCTTTTTCAAGTTCCAAGACCAAATAGTAAAAGAAGCATTTGTGAGTACTTGTGTTGTTTTTTCTTAGATGCCTTAGTGTTTTGTTACACAAAAAAACATAAGTGCGCACTTGTGTTCTTTTTCTTGAAAACGATAATATCAAATGTTTTTTTAAGAAGCAGTACCTTTTCTTTCTAAATATCTGATTCAAATAAAATAATTATTAACAAAGTTGAATTGCATTAAAATTCTACAATGTATGTTTAATCACGAACACAAGTTTCAGCTTTGTACGGTCAAGGACTTTAATTGTTGAGAATAGAATAGAATAGAAATATAGTAATATATAATAATAGAAATAGCCATTTGGTGTCAACTAATTTTGTAGTGTCCAGTATAAAGTGAGCTCTAAACGGCTCAACTATTAAAGTCCGTGACTGTACTTTGAATTAAAACCAATTGACCAGAAGTATAAAGTTTTTTGGATTTATCTCGAAACCTACTTTTTGTTACTAACGGTTTTTCTCCTTAAGCCGGCAGAATAAATGGGATTAGAGCATGCAAATGACTCTGCCTTTTGCTTGTGAATGACATAATACAAATTTTCTACTCTTGAGTTAGATTGTATAGAAGGTCTTACTTAATACGAATACAATATGTATGTACCAGTGTGTAACCGCCATAGGATAAATAAATATAAATATTGAATTTCATTCATTGTGAATTTGAATGGTTCATGTAGTCAAAATAGGTAATAGGTGTACAAGTTATCTTTGCTATGATGAGATCCAATACTTTGCTGGTATCTTGAAGGCAAGTAAAATTTATTTACTTACAGCAAGTTTTCAATATTTTTACAATAATATTATGGCTATAATATATTGCCTGGCTAATTTCATGATAATGTTGAATGAGTGTCTGTATGTTATTGTGAATAAGAGTATTATGAAATGACAATTGTATATTTTATACACATACTTAGTTTTTGATGTCCTTTTAAGTTTTAGTAGTGAATAGTTTGAGTTCTAAAAATTGTCGTAAAATGTAGACCCAACATCTGCTGTGGAAGATGATTCTCATTAGCCGTGCCTACACCGGACGCATGCCTCGGCTGAGCACGCCTCGCCTCGGGCGAGGCGTGCGGCCGAGCATGCGTCCGGTGTATATTTTGGGGTCTTATTTTTTTATCCTTCAATTCAAGACACTCTTTTTAACCCCTAACACAAAAAGAGGGGTGTTGTCTATAGGTATGTCTGTCTTGTGGCATCGAAGCTCATAAACGAATGGACCGATGTTAATGCGGTTTTTTTATCCGAACGCTGACATGATCTCGATGGTTCTTAGCTATGTTTTAATAAATTCGGTTCAGCCGGTTTTGAGAGATTGAACTTTGAAATTAAAATGTCGGAGGTTTTTCAACTTTTCTTAGTTGTTGATTATTAAACTGTATTATTTATTACATTTCCATTCCAATAGTTTATTTAAGAAAAAAGTGCTGAATGTAAATCTCACTGTAATTTGTTGATCTCTACGACACATAGTTATAACTTTATACATGTACTATTTCTAAATAAAATAAGATCAATTCTATAAAGCGTTTATTTGTGACACAGACTAGAGTTATGGCATTATCATTGCTTGTTAAGCTTAACATATTAAAATCTCGTAAATCCAACACAGTATTTCCACAACAATTAAGTACATAACAACACTTAAGGCACCATCTTCCTGTATAGTTGAGTAAAATAACATACGTATAATATTTGTAAATAACTTTTTCATTTCAATATCACTATCAGATATTATTAATAATATATAAATAATAGATATCTTTACTGTACTATAACATTTGATGGCACATAACTGGTAGTTAATACCTTTAAAAATTCTAAGGCATTTTTGGGTATTATTGCACTTTTATCACACAATTTATATATACAGGCCACAAATGTTGACTATTTATACTTCTTTTTGTGACTAACATCTTTCAACACTTGTCAACTGGACTGGTTAAAAACACAAGCTTTATCTTATCTAAAATCAATTCAATTGTAATTGTTAGCAAAAAGGATCTGTATCAATTCATGTTTGTACAAAATTAAATGCATCATAAAGACGTCAAATCCACATTGTGAGTTTTCAACGCTCCCAACAACTCATGATCTGATAAGAACTTCTTGAACGCTTTTAGTTTCTTGAAGCAGATTGTAACACAACACTTTTCCGGTACACCTTTCGAGCAGCCTCCATTACTTGAACATTGTTCGTCATTGCAACTGGACTTATTTTTGTCTTTGTCTTGAGAAGCAGAATCTTTCTGGCCGTTGCAAGAATTTATTTTGCCACCACAAGAGTTTTTCAAGCTATCGCAAGAGTTATCTTTGCCCCTGCAAGAGTTTTTCTTGCCCTCACAAGTAGTTGTGTTGTTGCTCTGGCAGCTCATCACTTTCCCAACTAGGCAACTTGTCTCTTTCATGCTCTGGACTGCTAGTCTGCTAGTGCAACCAGTTTCTGGAATAATTTCTTTCTTGGTAACAGGCTCCTCATGGCAAGTACATTTGAATTGTTCAGATAATGTAATCATTGGGATTGCTTCTTCATCCTCTTGAGTATAAACCCCTAGCTCCTCCAAACTGGTCAGTTTGTGTCTTCGGTGGTAATCTAAGAACGTATTATTGTTCGTGTTGGTGGCTTTCCCGCAACCGACGGCGCATTTCATCGCTTCATGGTCGCATTGGCAGTCATCCTCACATGAACACGTATCCGGACATTTAGATTTTTCTGGAATTGGTGCTGATGGTATAGGTTCTGGTTCTGTTGAACAATTGCCCCTACATTCTCCCATTGTTGGGTCACACTCACATGTCATACAATTGCATATCCCTGCGTCTGCCGCTAGTTGTTCCAATGCGTTCCTCTTTGCTATCTCTTTGCTGAATACGTTCTCGGTTCTCACAACATACATGTCTGACGGTGGCTCGTTGTCAAATAGCAGTGTGTCTTCCAGAGTTAAGTCAGAATTGAATAATACTGAATTGGCTGGATTTATTTCTATGTTCTGGTGAACTCTGCAGGGTGGAGGTGTGTTTAAAGATCTGTCATCTGGATCAGTGCTCTTCAGGAAAGTTTCAATGTGCTCCTCAATTTTAGTAGAAGACAGATTAGAAACTAACTCGCTATCATTGCACACTTTATCTGCAACATCCATAATGTTTGGCGTGGCCAAGTTGAAGACACTTTGCGTCATTATATTTGCCGTCTCTGGATTCAAGTCTATATAACTCTGCATATGAGTGGGTACGAAAGTTGCCATAGTGAATATGCTTTCTGGTGATTTTTCATGAATGCTTACTGGAGTTTCGGATATGGACGCCGCTAGAGTACTTACATCGACCCAGGGAGCTTGTACTTCGATTTCATTAGCGAGTGCCAGCTGCATCGCTTTTCTTTTACCTTCAATTCTCCCATCTGTTACCATATGAAGTCGCTGCAAATCAGTCCACGGATCTTTTGGGTCATTTTTGTTTTTTTCTGAGAACGGGTTTACATCTAAGTTAAGGTCGTAGTCTAAACCGGTTTCGTTGTTAGTAGGGTTGGTAGCGTTGTCGAAAAGCAGATCGGTTATATCCACGCTGGTGGCAGTGAGGGGGTCGGCGATATCTTCTAAACTGCCGTCCGTGGAATTTGACTCTGTAGTTATTCTGCCGAATGATTCAAGGAGGCTGTCCCAATTCATGGCATCGGTTTTCGGGGGTTGTGGCTTGGGTACAGGGGCGAGTTCTAGCGGGAAAGTTTCCAGTTCGAACTGTAATCAAAAACAAATATTTGACATAAGATCCCAAGGATTTTCGTTTTGTTAGTCTCTTTCACACCACTTTTTGAAAGTCTCTGTTTGGTCCTATGGTTGGCAGGCATAGCATTATGTTCGTCTTTTGTACTATTTTTTAAAGTGCAATAAAGTTTAAATATATGTTCCGAAATTATTTTGTCACTGATTTCATTATTAATAAATTATGCGTGCGGAAAGAAATACCTACCTAACGCGCGTAGAAGGCAAGAAAGTGGGTTGGCCAAACCGCCTAGTGGGAAGCTAGTCTAGATTGACAGACATTCAGACTTACTCTCTCAGCTATTATTGTAAACATATTATATACAACTTAGATTCAAGTCAGCAAATACGGTTGAGATTATAGGTGGTCGACATTTTATAACACTGACATTGGAATTTGTTTGCTACATGTTTGCTAGTTCAACGGAATCATGTCAGAATTTTTGACGTATTTTTCATCCTTGAGGAGTGCCATAAGGTTAAAAATATAATTAAAATCTTAAAAAGATAAATTCAATTCAATTTATTTAATTCAGAGTATGGACCTAAACGCAATATTTCGCGACTAAAACAGCAATTTACTTGATTTTCCATACAACGATTAATACAAATAGCAGGTTGTGACGTCATGTCTTATGTCAATTATTATGAAGCGTTTTGGCTGCCGCCAGCGAGGTCAATCTTGGACTTAATTTTTTTTGTATCTAAGATGTACTTTAATAGGCTTGTGTCCTAATTTTTTTTTACGAAGCCATTCGAACCAGTTTTTGGTGTGGAACAAATGTTTGTATGGGAGTAAGTACAATTAAAGAACATAAATACCCAAAAAATTGAGTTAAAGACGGACCTCGCTGGCGGTAGGCGAAAACGTTCCATACTGATTAACATTGAATCATGACGTCACAGGGTAATATTTGTACTAGTCGTTATATGGAAAATCAAGCAGGTAAATTGCTGTTTCGGTTGCGAAATACTGCGTTTAGGACCATAGTTGTCATACAATATTGTTTCTATAAAAGCGTAAGGATTCTATTGGTAGCTTTAAATTTACTTTTGGACAATAAAAAAAATGCATATTTTTTGTAAACTTTCAAGGGGCATATCTTTTTACGATTTTAATTATATTTCGTAATTTATACTTAATTGCATTTATTTGAAGGTTTACTATCAATTTAGCAACACTGCGCTATCAATTTTAACATGAGGACACAACCCAATTGTAGTTGCTGCCATACAAACATTTCTTACTGTTCAGAAACTGGTTCGAATGGCATCGTAATAAAATCTTAGTAAGTCTTAAGTATACCTGTGTGACGGGCGCCGGCGCGAGGCGCGTGGCCGGCGCGCGCGCGCCGTGCGTCCGCGCGTGCGCCTTCAGGTGGTGCGATGCCGTGAATGACTTGCCACAGCCTTCCCAAATGCATCTGGAATCAGTACCGTAACATTCACTAGTAGCACACACGATTGGCTAATGCGAACTGAAGGTCCAACATCTCTAGCCTGTTGACATTGACTACCCGGATGAGGGTCATTGTAAGGTTGGTCCTGAGACCCACATCTAATATCGTTCTGGAGCATCATGGAATCGCAATCTGTGCTGTGCGATAAATGTGACACCTGACGCTGTTAACTGGCTTTGCAACCTGGATATTGACTTATGATAGTTTTTAGACCACCTCCTACAATTTATATACGCCATACGATTAAATAAATAAGCACACTCGATAAAACAGCAAAATTTACTTTTCCGGCCTAAACGGCGATTAATGACTAGTCTTTAGAGTGAATGTTCTCGAGTGAGTGAGCGAAAATTGCCGGGCCCGCTCGCGCATAGCTTCCTGGTGCATTTTTTCCTCGCTCACCGCCTCGCAATCTCGCACAGACCACAACTCTGGGCTACTCTGGGGGAATAGGTACTCAGCCTTAAAACGGGCTAGAAGTCTTCGGGCGGCTTAACAACTTCTAAGATTCAAGTTGCCTATTATGTTGAAGAAACCTAGTTCCAATAGCGTCTAATGTCCCCTCTGATTTGAATTAAAAATCAAACATTTATTCATAACATAACACAACACAGCATACATTATTACAAGACAATGACACAAGAAAAAAACCGGCCAAGTGCGTGTCGGACCACGCAAAACGAAGGGTTCCGTGCCTATTAAAAAGGTCGTATCGTCACAGAAATTTTACGGCACTTACGTCTTTTTCTTTGAGGAAGGCAGTTTTTCAGCAATATCTCGAAAACCTCTGAACCGATCTTGTTCAAAACAATTTTCGGTGAATGAAATTAATAAGCCCTGTCCATAAATTTTTCCATATTTTAAAAATACACTGTTCAAAAATTAGAGGGGGGGGGACAGAATTTTAGTGACTTTCGGGGCGATTATCTCCGACCCTATTTACTTAATCAAAAAAAATGCTAAGAAACCTTATATTAATTTTGAAATGCCTATCGATTGATGTGCCACAAGGGGGGTCACAATGAAAAAAAAATTTTTGACTTTTAGTTTTATGTATGGAGTGCACCCCTAAAAAAATTTTTTTTTGTCATTTTAATTACAAAACTATGTAGCGGCTAACAAAATACATATATCCTCAAAATTTTATTCAAATACACCTTATAGTTTTCGAGTAAAATGCCTGTGACATACGGACAGAAGGACAGACGGACATGACGAAACTATAAGGGTTCCGTTTTTGCCATTTTGGCTACGGAACCCTAAAAAGGGAATCTGTGCCGTGTCACGAAATGGGCCCAACTAGCCAGCGCTGGTCTCCCGTTGGGTTCATCCAGCGAGGACACGGAACGTAACACGTATAACACATAGGAAATAAGACATATAAGATGAAATTAAATTAAATAAAAAACAAAATGACAATTTAAGAACACAAAAAGTAAATAATAATTAAAACTAAAAAAAAACAAGCAAACAACGAAATCACATCAAAATAAGGAGCAAAAACCGGCCAAGTGCGTGTCGGACCACGCAAAACGAAGGGTTCCGTGCCTATTAAAAAGGTCGTATCGTCACAGAAATTTTACGGCACTTACGTCCTTTTCTTTGAGGAAGGCAGTTTTTCAGCAATATCTCGAAAACCTCTGAACCGATCTTGTTCAAAACAATTTTCGGTGAATGAAATTAATAAGCTCTATGTCCATGAATTTTTCCATATTTTTAAAATACACCGTTCAAAAATTAGAGGGGGGGGGACAGAATTTTGGTGACTTTCGGGGCGATTATCTCCGACCCTATTCACTTAATCAAAAAAAATGCTAAGAAACCTTATGTTTATTTTGAAAGGCCTATCGATTGATGTGCCACACGGGGGGTCACACTGAAAAAAAATTTTTTGACTTTTAGTTTTATGTATGGAGTGCACCCCTAAAAAATTTTTTTTTTGTCATTTTAATTACAAAAGTATGTAGCGGCTAACAAAATACACCTATCCTCAAAATTTCATTCAAATACACCTTATAGTTTTCGAGTAAAATGCCTGTGACATACGGACAGACGGACAGACGGACAGACGGACAGACGGACATGACGAAACTATAAGGGTTCCGTTTTTGCCATTTTGGCTACGGAACCCTAAAAACCAAACCAAAAGGTCTGGAAGGTTTGGAAGGTCACATAGCAGCCACTTGTAAAAACCAGTGCCAATGCAAATTCTTGGGATTAAGTTCGCAAAAACCCTGACTCCAAAGCAGTACCTAGCTAATTGGCAGAGTGCAAAGCGGGTGGAGGGGGTAGCCTAAACGATCACAGCGCTCGCTACGGCTAAAATTGACATTTTTGTCACTGACTTGAGCTCTCAAATCCATATTGCAGTAAACATTTTCTAATCGTTTTTGAGATAAAAATATGGTCCTGGTAAGATGTGTTGTTGTGAATTGTAATAGCACCAAGAAGAATAGCGACTGTAAATTTTACCAATTTCAAAGACCATGGTTCTTGTTTGACAGCGGTGACAATATTGTCCATAATGGCCGCCTGTCACGTGGCGCTGTCGTCGCGCTCGGTCCCAATAGTAAACACGCAAGTACAGTCAGCAGCAGAAGTAGCTAAGCGGGCCAGGTGTTCAAAATAACCTACACACGCTCTTAATTTCTTAAGAATAAAGTCGTGTGCAGGTCATTTTGAACACCCGGCCCGCTTAGCTACTTCTGCTGCTGACTGTACCTTGAGAGCATTAACTAACCTGTAAGGTCGTTCCTGTGTGTGTGTACGGATGTGCTTCTTGAGGTCGCTGTGTGTTGTAAAGAACTTCGTGCAGCCGTCCGCCTGACAGTTGAACGTGTCGCCGCTGTGGAGTCGCTGGTGAGCTCGTAACCTAAAATTTTAAAGAGGTTTAATTGTAAATTTACACCGGCAAAGAAGAAACTTAAGTGCAAGGGAAAACTTTCGGCTCGGAAGCACTCCTATCCTACTGGGAGGGACAGCCTTAGAGCATACATAACTGGAGTAGTCTCATGTCGTACTAATAGTAAAGATATTCTAACACTGCCGTCGCTATACGTATTTGAAATAATAATGTATGTTAGGAAGAATTTATACAACTACCCAACAAACACTGATAGGCCCAAGGTTACCAGAAGCGCAGGGAAGCTCAAAACATCTTTTTACAGGCTAGTAAAAGCGAAAAAGTCGTTCTTGGGAAATTGTATAAAATTCTACAATAAAATTCCAAAACACATTACCGAACTTACTGACTCTAAATTCAAATCTGTCGTAAAACGGACACTTATTTCAAAAGCATATTATAAGATAAACGACTACATCATGGATAGGGATATTTGGCAGCGATAAAATCCTGCACTAGAAATCTGTCGTAAAATAAATAGGCTTTCTACTGTAGCAATGTAATTTTAAAATTTTATAATACTCTGATACTGATATGATATATTGTATACTGTTTTGAAAAAATGACACCTCGCCGAGTTTTTTACGCCGGTTCTTCTCGAGGCAGAGGTTTACTTTCCGAACCGGTGGTAGTTTATCGACATTCATAGGTGCATGTAATATGCCTAAATTGAAGAATAAATCACTTTGACTTTGACTTTACTTGCGTACAAAAATGTCTGCCGAATTTTGCGGGGGCGGGGAGGAGCATCTTAATAGGATATTGAAACTCAATTGTATATTGAAAGCTAGAAGTAGTTGAACGTTTATAATATCAAGTGCTTACAGCAACATGCGGGCATTTTTATGATTAGTGTTCTCTTGCGAGCTGATTTTGTGAATGAACATTAATCGATTGTGAAATTGTCTATATTATTTTATTTTATTTATTTATTTACAAATACGTTTACATGACATTACAGTAATAACCAATGCGTCACGAAACTAAAACAACAAATAATACTATTTAGGCGACGAAACGGCGTGGCCCCGTTGCATCGTCATCTCAGGTGTAGGATTCGGCAGATTGCCCCGATTATGGTTTTTTTCTTTTTCTTTCTACAGAGGGGTAAGTTACTGAAAGGTTACGCCTACGCCAGTTATGTATGCTCTAAGTGCTGGGAGCGACATCAACTCTCTTAGATTATTGAATACCCTAAGGCAAAACATCCGAACTGGGAGAGTGCACGATTTGAGAAAATACATGTATATACTCCTGAATCAAATAAGATTATGGTAAAATTAAAATATACTAACAATTCACCTCATAGATGTCATTAAATCCTTGATATAGGCATGAGTCACTTATATAAATAGGTAGGTTGCTAAATTAATGGTTCAGTCATCAGAATAAAATTAGAAACCAAGAATAACCATTTCTCTAACACGTTATTAATGCAACCATCATAGAGTTAGATATATTTCATTACAACAAGGCATAACATCTGACTATTTTTACCCGACTGCGCGACGCAAAGGAGGGTAATGTGTTTATCAGCCTATATATGTATGTATGTATGTATGTATGTTTGTTCCTATGTGGCACTCCAGAGACCAAACGCGTGAACCGATTTTGATAATTCTTACGTCAATCGAACCGTCTCACTCTTGCGAGTGTCACTAAAGACATGACAGTAATCAAAATTCAATATGGCGACAACCAGACACTAAAATTGAAAAAAAAAAAAGTTAACGAAATATGTCGAGTGGGGTATCACTGAATAGGTATTTAAAAATCAGTTATAGGTTTCTTTTACAGTTTTTCATTTAGAGTGACCATTTAAAATCTATTACGTTATAAAGTTATAGTAATTCTGTTCAGTATTAATACTGCACTGCGCGACGCAAAGGACTTGTCGTTGATATTGTGCTGGGGTGTTACTATGCATAAGCGACAAGGAACGACTTTAGACGGAGCTGTGGTTTATTTAATAATAATATAATAAGTTCACGCATTTTTGCAAAAGGTCAAGCATATGTAGCTTTGAGCCGCGTTAGGTCTCTAAATGGATTAATTATCAGTAGTTTAGACCACCGCAAGCTACCTAATAATCCTCACGATATTAACTCCCTCAATGAAATGACAAGATTGCGAAATTTGCCGTCTTTTAATACTAACTAAAAAGTGTTAAATAAAAAAAAAAGATAATTTAGAAAATAAAAAAACCCGACTGCAAAAAAGCTATCTTTATCAAATCAGCTTATTGTCGTCAACATTAGTGCCGCAGCCTAGACTTTTAATGGGTCCCGACTGCTGAAGTTGCTGTTTCGTATAAGAATGTATAGTTTGTTTTATCTGTGTCATAACGATTCGTATGCCTCGTTCCAGATCCATCACAAGCGATTTGGACATTATTTTTAAACTCCAAGGTCCAAATTGACATACGAAATGTTAATCATGAAACTGATTCAATGTTTTCTACTACTGAACTTGTTTTTTTCTTTTCGATTTTTTTTCTAAAGATAGCTTTTTTGCAGTCGGGTTTTTTTATTACAAAGTAGTGTCAGAAAGAAACAAACAATCATGTCTTCACGGACACTATAAGCATATTGCCATAAACATAATTATTGTATTGTAGAAATAGAATAAAAGAACTAGCAAGTGATAGTAATAAAATAAAGACGGATTACGTGTATTGTACGAAGAACGTTCGCTGGCCAAGTTCCAAACGGGCGTAAACTCTGGTGATTTGTGGTTAAAAATGTTACTTTGCATTTGTGGAATCTTGTTGTGATAGTTTTTTAAAAATGGGGTGATTACTCTTCTACCAGTGCCAGTATGTTTACGTCCCTTAAATATTGTACCTTGTGACTGGCATCGAAAAGGAGGTTCGCAATACATCAAGCTAATTTATATATTTTTTACCGCTTATCTAAGACCCATCCTTATGTACCTATGGCTGTGATGCCTGTGGATGTTTCACGAAGCTAAAAAAAACCAGACAAGTGCGAGTTCAACTCGCGCGATGAGGGTTCCGTATATAATCTAAATTTCATAAGTGTTTTTGAATACTCAAACTTCTTATAGGTTTTCCTGTACCTAATCTTTAGGCAAGGAACTAGTTTCCATATTTTTTTCAGAATTATAAGCCTTAGTAGTTTCGGAGATAGGGATAGTCAATGTTTGTATTTTTTCCTAAATTACTTCAAATCTTTTTTTGCTAAAATTTAAAAAAAAAATCTGAGATGCTTACAACAACCCCTTTCATTTGATATGTCACACAATACAGTTTGCGAAACTTTTTTATTTTATTTTCCAGTTTAACCCCCAAACGCGTCCATCTTTGGGTCACCAATTTACATATGTTTAATAAATTTCAACTCAATCGGCCCAGTAGTTTCGGAGCAAATCGGCTGTGACAGACGGATAGACAGACGCACGGGTGATCTATAAGGGTTCCGTTTTTTTTTCCTTTGAGGTACAGAACTCTAAAAACGACGAAGCGCGTCGAGAAAAGGTGCCTGCGCTTCGCTTGGCTCGTCAGATATGAACTACCTACATGATGCTTTTCGTATTTAGTAGGCAATAGATAGGTAATTATTACCCGTTAAACCCGTGTAGAGTAACAATAGTTATTTGTGTCTCAAGGGAGCAAAATGATGTATTTACGGCGAGGGCGGTACATTGGATCCAGAGTGAAGCGAAGGATTCAAGCGTTAACGCCCATGACGAAAATAATTTTGCTCCTGAGTGACACATACAATTTTTCACACCGACTATGAGGAAAATATAACAGTCATCGATAATTTTCATTTCAGTAAAACATATAATTTATTGTAATTTTTTTTTTAAATATTACGGAAAATTCATAAATTTTCATATAACGTTGTTAAAGTTAAAACTTGAAGTATGTTCGTTTTAATCGATTACGATGAAATTACAATTAATTAAAATTATTTTATTAAGATCTTTGTTCAATTGGCACACTGCGTAAATGCTACATGCCAATGAATAAATTAAAAAGTAGCTTGAACAGAAAAGTAGCATTTAGCCTCTCGTCGTCGTGGAGCAAAACTTACTTTTCCGTATGAAAGGTGTGAAAAGATATTACCTGTAGAGTGTGTTAAATGCTTTCCTGCATCCCCCAATGTTGCAAACGAAAGGCTTCGATTTCGTGTGGGCCCGGACGTGTATTTTCAGACTGTAGGATGTAAGAAATGCTTTGTCGCATGACGGCATTGAACATTTGAACCTGTATTCACCTGTAAACATGGAAATATTTATCGTTATAATCTGATAAAAAGATAAGATTGTAGTTTGTTTTTACTGTTAAGTGATCGTCCTTACGCAATGTTACATCATTGAACAATTGATAGGTAAAAATATACATGTATACTAGCTTTAAAAAAGGGCGACATCCATATACTAATATTATAAATACGAAAGTGTGTCTGCCTGTTACCTCTTCCAGGGGTCGGAACCGGTTTTATTCAAAAATCCCCGAAGTAGTCTAATATTTTGAACTATTTTAGGCTCTTAATGTAGGGCTCTATCGGTAAATATTTAGGTAACGTTTTCGTATTATTAGACTGCCCGATCAAAAATGATATCATAAACCAAAGAACGAAATAGAACGTATTAATACCGGTATTTTAGTATGGTGAAAACATCGGTATCCGACCACTGTCCTCTTCACGCTTAAACCTCTGAACCGATTTAGATGAAATTTGGTATAGAGATAGTTTGAGTCCCGGGGAAGGACATAGGATAGTTTTTATCCCGGAAATCATTCCCTAAGGGGATGAAATGGGGGGTGAAAGGTTGTATGGATCTACGATATAAATGAGTTCCACGTGGACGGAGTCGCGGGCAAAAGCTAGTTAAATATGATGCCTAAACTCTGCATAACACTAGAAATTACTAAGCGCGTCAATTCGACCAAATAATATAGAGTTCATTTGTTCTAATATTAGACCTTAACCCGACCAATTGACGTTTCACCTCAAGACAACTTGTTACATTGGTCAAATTCATCGATATAATATAAATAAAAGTATCTATATGTAGTTGAGGAATGAATAGGTTCGAAATTTTGTGACTATGGATACCAATGCTGGACTGGAAGGTTCATAACTGTGCGACGTAATCAATCTCGACAGTGCAGTCACGCACGGACTTCAATTGTGAGCCACTTAGGAGCTTTGTATCTGCTGCTTAAGGGGCTCCCAGCTCCCAATGACCTTCGATCTGTAACTGTCCGTGTTTTCATGTTTTTTTTATGGCTTATCGCATTAACAACAACGAGGTTTACCGAAATTGTATCCCATATTTGCTTCAAAACTCACAGTTTTTTGGCAAAAGGCCAAATAACCAGTTTTTTGGACGTAACTTTTGTGAAAATGAAGGTCGTAGCTTTGTAATTTTATGAACGGGATTTTCGTCACTAGGCTTCTTAGTCTAGGCAATGAACTGACAACTTGTATGGAAAAAAATTCAAATTTGGAAATAATTTATATTAGCTATTTTTTTTAATGTAACGGATATATTATCAATTAAATAGTTACCTAGAGGCAAAATCCAACAAAAAAATCAGACATCAAAAAAAACAATATTTAATTAGCTCCTAAAAAGTCCGGATAAATATTAATATATTTTTTTATCTTTATTTAGGTTCATTTACATTTGCTTTAAAATATTCAATATAAATAAAATAAAAAAGACGATGAATGTTTAATTCAAATCTATATAATTACTTCCGGATGGAAAGTTTGTTGGATTCTTGAATAAAGCATCTTAGAATAACGTTTTAGAATAAAATAAACACAAACGCTATTATAAATTAATGTTTTTCGAAACCGTATTTTGCCTGGAGTATCTGTCTTTTGGAGTAATAATAAATTTCGAGTCCACACCCACATTGCAGGCCTCAAGATGCGCAACATTGAAGACAACAAGAGTTGACGTTTTGCGTTTTGAGCAAGAGTCTAAGGTAAATTACCTTTGTGCGTTTTCATGTGTGTTCGTAGATTTCCGACGGTGCTGTACGTCCGTTCACATCCATCGTACTCGCATCGGTACCGGGCGTTGTCATCATATCGTCTTTTCTTCTCCATGTCGACTTCGGACTTCGTCTCCGTCGAGTCATTTTGGCTGTAACATAACGTTTAAGGGATATAAATTACTGTATGTTTGCACTGGACAATGATAATGTGTATGTGTAGGGTGGAGCGAATAACATTTTTTTTTAATCTTAAAATTCTTGTATGCCTATTCGTGCAAATTTAGAGCTAGGTCAATATCTTAAATCTTAAGGTTGGCGCAATAGACTTTTTAATTTTAGAAAAACACCTTTTTGTCTTGAGAACAGACCAGGAGCCGTAGCATGGTTGGCCTTGTCACGCGATAGGTGATAGGATAGAGCGTGCGTCACTGGCTGACACCGTTCGATAGAACGAGACGACGCTTATTATGTTTTTAATTAATTTTTGACTATCTTTCTATTGTTATTGACTTACCTACTATTAACTGAATTTATTATTTTTGATGTATAATATGAATTTATTAATTTTAACATGATTGTAATTTATATTGTATTGGCACGCATTTGAATGTGCTTAAAGCAAATAAAGATTTGATTTGATTTGATTTGATTTGATTTGATTTGATTTGATTTGCTCTTGAGCCGTAGCATGGTTGGCCTTATCACGCGACAAGTGACAAGATACGAGAGTCGTCTCGTTCTATCGAACGGTGTCAGCCAGTGACGCACGCTCTATCCTATCACGTATCGCGTGATAAGGCCAACCATGCTACGGCTCCTGATCTTGTCACTTGTCGCGTGATAAGGCCAACCATGCTACGGCTCCTGTATTTACGATCATAGTCACCATTTCTATTACCATAGTGTACTAAGTGAGTCATGTAGATATATTATCCGCGCAGCGAACTACTGAGTTTTTTTTTCAGTACGTCGCACATTCGAAGTTGGACTGAAAGTGAAAATGAAATCCCAGTAGTTCACAGTGTGGACAACTGATAATAGTCCGTTAGGGGGCGTGCATGCGGAGCTATACTCAACATGATTGTGGAGGCCCTATCAACAGTTAACCTCTTGTATGCGGGGATACTTACAGCACTAAAGGAATTTGAATTTTTTGTTTCTGACACAGATTCAATTTCGATAGCCCTGCTCGGTGCAGATCTGCTACTAAGCATACGAAAGGTTAAATCAAATGTAAGGGTGATTAATGAAATCCCAGTAATTCAGTGTGGATAACAGAGATTAGATGTGTATGGAGGAGTCAATATTTAGATTGTAGAGACAATTTGATTGTAGATGCCTATGTCCAGCAGTGGACGTCTTTCGGCTGATATGATGATGCTGATGAGAGACAATTTAATGAAATTGAAGAAGTACACAGAGCGGATGCCGTCTTTCCAAGAAATCTTAGAACGGACCTGTTTAATTAGCTATAGTCATCATTATCTTCCTGGCGTGATTCCTGGTTGTGCTCTAACGGGGCCCGGGGTCCGCTTTGGCACCTAACCCAAGATTTGGCATAGGCACTGGTTTTACGAAAACGATTGCTATTTGTCCTTGGGCAAATATTCAGCGTTTTAAAGGCGTTTTTTTCTTCGTCATTGTCGTCGCCAGCAAATACTATTAAAAGAGACGAATATCAAAGTCTACTTCTACTTCTGATGAAGACGTAAGCCAATACCAGTACTAAGTCTCTTTTGATTAAAGTTTGCGCGGTATGCTTTACCTCTCCTGAAATAATCTTGAGCCGACAATGACGTTAGAACCGATTGGTTCAAACGCTCGGAGAATCGCCCCCTTCCAACCCAGAGGGAAAACTGGACTTTATTGGGATTAGACCGGTTTCCTCACGATGTTTTCCTTCACCGAAAAGCTAACGGTAAATATTCCGTACATAAGTTCCGAAAAACTCATTGGTACGAGCCGGGATTCGAACCCACGACCGCCGCTTGACAGCCGCATGCCTGAACCACTAGGCTACTGTAGCTATAGTAGTTAGGTATGTATTGTCCATAGTAAAGCACGTCCTTGCTCAGAAAGCATTAATAAAATAAGTACATAATGCTGCCGTGATATGAGACGCAACGCAACCAGAGTTAGCACCCATCCTGCATGCCATTCTTGGCATGTTTTTTTTTGGTATCTCTCATCATCAAAGTCAAAAAGTCAAAGTGATTTATTCTTCAATTTAGGCATATTACATGCACCTAGTAATGTCGATAAACTACCACCGATTCGAAAAGTAAACCTCTGCCTCGAGAAGAACCGGCGGAAAAAAACTCGGCGAGGTGTCATTTTTTCAAAACAGTATACAATATATAATCCATCACGCTTTAGTCATGTAAAATTAGGCCATTCGTGTACAATCCATACTAATATTATAAATGCTAAAGTGTGTCTGTCTGTCTGTTACCTATTCACGTTAAAACCGCTGAACCGATTGAGAAGGAATTTGGTATGGAGATACACTCAAGAGCAAAAGTTTCGGGTACACTTTGTATAGAATTTCAGTGCAAAAGTGTACCCCTAAACTTTTGCTCTAAACCACATAGAAGGCTATCGCTCAGTAGCATCTTTATTGTAACTTAAACCAGTTTGAACCTCTTCAGAACCGGATTTTAAAACCAACTTGTCATGGCTGATAGTGATAAGAAATGCTCACTTAAAAAGGTGGGCAATAGGTCAAACAAATATAATAAAGACGTGCTGTTATTGTTTTATGTATGTTACTATCTTCCGCCCGCGACTTCGTCTGCATGGACCCGGGATAATAACTATCATATATTTTAATCCAGGCTATAAACTATCTTCGTGCAAAATTACATCCAAATCGGTTGAGCCGTTTAAGCGTGATTGAGTAACAAACATCACAACAACTAAACATCCAAACTTTCGCATTTATAATATTAGTAGGATATCATAATAAAAATATAGTTTTATAGTTCGTTTAACGAAGGAAAAATAAAAACAATAAATTGTGTAGTCTGGGTTATTATTTCAAATGGTAGGGGTGATACCCAGGTATAACATATTAAAAGTCCCCAGCGGGGGGGCACTTGCTTTCAATTTGTATCACGTTTATATCCCTTGCATTTCCTATTGTATTTGTCATAAAAATAGAATTAATATATCATTTTTAGAAGAAATTTAATAAGCTTCATTACGTTTTAAGTTTTTTTTATCCTACGACGCTTAGTTTTTAAAAAAATTAAGAAAAATTAAAATATGAGACCTTTCCCCCCCACCTCACCTAAAGCAAGCGGCCCTTGGCTGGGGACTTTTAGTATGTTATACCTGAGGGTCAACCCTATTATAAAAAATATTAATCCAGACTACACAATTTTTTGCAAATATTTGCCAATTTCGGGTCTTGGTTGATCGTACTATTAAACTAAATACTGCCAGTCCTTTCAGTCGCTCCTAAGCCAATATCAAGTGTAACTGTAAACATATGGGTGCATTACAACTTACTTATAAATGTGTCCCATCGCTCTTATGTCGGCGTATTAAGGTTTCGGTACATATTGATATGAGGATCCAATCAATACATATTTTTAGGGTTCCGATACCTCAAAAGGAAAATACGGAACTATCTGTCGGTCTGTCTGTCCGTCTGTCACAGCCGATTTGCTCCGAAACGACTGGACCGATTTAGTTGCAATTTGGTACACATATGTAAATTGGTGACCCAAAGATGGACGCGTAAAGTAAATTAATGAATTCTGAACAAAGGTTCCTGTTTTGGGGGGTAAACTGGAAAATTAAAAAAAAAAACGTTTCGCAAACTGTATTGTGTGACATATCAAATGAAAGGGGTTGTTGTAAGCATGTCAGTTTTTTTTTATAATTTTAGCAAAAACAGATTTGAAGTAATTTAGGAAAAAAGACGAAAATTGACCATCCCCCCCCCTTATCTCCGAAACTACTAGGATTAAAATTCTGAAAAAAATATGGAAAATAGTTCCTTGCCTAAAGATTACAGGAAAACCTATAAGAAGTTTGAGTATTCAAAAACACTTATGTAATTTAGATTATATACGGAACCCTCACCACGCCAGTTGAACTCGCACTTGTCCGGTTTTTGCACTTGACTTCCATCCGCGATATTTGACAAAGGGGACGTGTCCCCGTATATAATGTTGTTTTGATGAAAGGAGCACATAGATATAAGTACCCCGGTGGCACACTTGCCCCTGCTGACCATAATATATATTACAAGCACTTATTTTGGTTTCTATGCTAAAGGAATGTAACTGTTCCTTAGTAAATTTTTGATGGGTCATTTTATTTTGTCATCAACAGTAATACATATTTAACATATAATCGTGACACAACTATCTCTGACATTTTTATTGATTAAGTAGATATTTATTCAATAGGGGTGTAGACTGAATGTTGAAATTGATAACGTAGTGTTGCTAAATGGATAGTAAACCATCAAATTATTGTTATTAAGTAGTATAAATAAAAAAATAAAATTAAAATCATAAAAAACCGGCCAAGTGCGAGTCAGACTCGCGCATGAAGGGTTCAGCGGGGCTAGCGTAACTGACGCCGCACCGCGACGCGAGTCGAGAAAGCTCTACCCCCCTTTTTCTAATTTGACCGGTGCGAGTGAGATAGGGGACGCTTAGTCGCGCCCGAAGCGACTGAGCAGCAAGTTGTGCTAGACGTGCTGGAGCCCCATAAATAAATTTGAATTTTACCCTGTTTTTAGTATTTGTTGTTATAGCGATAGCAGCAACTGAAATACATCATCTGTGAAAATTTCAACTGTTCAACTATCACGGTTCATGAGATACAGCCAGGTGACAACGGACAGACAGATGGACGGACAGCGGAGCCTTAGTAACAGGGTCCCGTTTCGGGTACGGAACCCTAAAAATATATGGACCTTGAAAGTGTAGATCAAGTGCATTTTTTTATTGTTCAAAAGTAAATTTAAAGCTACCAATAGAATCCTTATGCTTTAAAGAAACAAAATTGTATGACAACTATGGACCTTAATGCAGTATTTCGCGACCAAAACAGCAATTTACTTGATTTTCCATGCAATGATTAATAATAAATAAATAAATAAAATAGCTTTTATTTCAGATTTAAGTAGGTACTTTACATTGCGTTTTGTTGTTGTTAACATATTTAATTACTATCTGTATGCCTTTTGTTTTGTAGGCCCTAACTCTTTCCATTTCTCCCTATCCTTTGCTGTTGTAGTCCAGCAACCTCCTGCTGCGCTCTTAATCTCATCAACCCATCTCCTTGTTGGCCTGCAATGATTAGTACAAATAGCAAATTGTGACATCATACTTTTATGTGAATTAGTATGAAGTGTTTTGTGTTGCCGCGTTTTTTTTTTGAATCTTACTGTTGCTATAATAGGATGGACCCAATATAGCTGTGGAACTGCATGGTTTGAGAGTAGCCTGGCGAAAATCCAGGGGGAACACTCCGGCACGACCACGCGGGGGGTATAACACTACATAAACCTATTACATATATATTTAATACCATATTGTCATCTGGAATATATCCATTATCCTGGAAAAAATCGCGGGTTACTCCGATTCCTAAGTCTGGACCAAAACTTCAAGTGGAGAACTACAGACCGGTAGCAATTCTATGTTCACTGGCTAAAGTGTTCGAAATGGCATTGCATGCTCGCATTCTGCCCCAGTGTTTGCCATATATTACACCCGCGCAACACGCCTTCTTGCCAAAGCGTTCTGTTACCACCAACCTACTTTCACTTGTTAGCTTAATGTCAAAAGAACTGGACAATAAGAAACAAGTTGATATAATTTACTTGGATTTCCAGAAAGCATTTGACCGGGTAGACAACGATGTCCTATTGAAAAAGTTGGGAGATATGGGAGCAGTGCCTGGGCTGCTCAAGCTATTTGCTAGCTACCTATCAGAGAGGAGCCAGTTTGTAAAGTATGGACCATATCACTCCGAATCATACAAAACACTATCCGGAATAAGTCAGGGGTCGAACTTAGGACCATTGCTTTTCAATATTTTAATAAACGACCTGCCAGCACAGGTTCAGAGCAGTATGATTATGATGTTCGCAGATGATGTCAAATTAATCAAAGTCATTAATACAAGTAACGATTGCATGGATTTGCAAAGTGACATCAATGCAGTATGCAGATGGAGCATATTAAATAAATTGAACTTCAATATTAAAAAGTGCGAAATGATGAGCTTCACTCGATCGTCCCTTCCTCACCACCACCAGTACACCTTGGGCGGGGACAACATCGCAAGAGTCACCGCGGTGCGCGACCTCGGCGTGCTGTTCGACCCGCAACTAACATTCCGGGAGCACGCGCTAAGCGTTGCCAAAAGAGCAGCACAAAAGTTGGGCTTCGTTCTAAGAAACTCCCCGCTTCTTACCCCAAATGCCCTTCGAGCGCTGTACGCCGCCTTGGTAAGGAGCGTGCTCGAGTCGAATGCCACGGTCTGGATCCCACACGAGGCTAAATATATCTTGATATTAGAACAGGTGCAAAAGAAATTTTTACGAAGTCTTTACAAAAAGGAATATACGCAGTATCCATATCTTTACCCGACTCTATTTCTACTAGGGACACTACGATACAACTCTTTAAAAGTGAGGCGGTATTTAGCCGTAGTTAAATTTGCTCTAGGAATCATTCGCAACACAATTGACTGCTCGGGATTGGTTGGAGAAGTGGTACGGTTATATGCGCCCTGCGCTCGATCTCGCTTGCGCCACGCGCCCCTGCTGGCGCGACCGCGCGCGCGCACCGACCTGCTGCACCACGCGCCGCTCCCGAGCGCACTCTCTGTCCTCAACTCCGTGCTGGACGCAGCACCGTCCTGTGATCTCTTCACAACCAAATTGGCCTGCTTGTTGCAGGAATGCAAAGTTTTTATAGAACGTGTGTTAGACTAAGATCTGTAACGCTTTGGCGGTTAGCTGTAAGTTGCAGATGTACCTTTTGATAATAAACAATAAACAATAAACACTGGAATACTCTAAGAGTTGCGCTCCAGTGAGATTGGTTGAATGGTTTGCTGACGCGCCTCACATTTTTGGGTATTTATTAGAGATGCAACGGATATCCGGCCACTATCCGGTATCCGGCCTATCCGGCCACATTTTTACTATCCGGCCGAATACCGAATAGTGGTGTAGTATCCGGCCGGATACCGGATAGTATTTTAACACACTAACACAGAAGAACATAGGTAAAGACAGAACCAGAGTAGGTAAAAGAAGGCTGAATAAATAACAAACTACAAAGCAATCAATTATTAAAGTCAGTTTAATGAGTTAATCTTAATATGAAAAGAAAAAGATAAATGAAATGACACTGTTATTTATCTATTATTTCTATTAGTTATGTACCATTAATCGGGTTCTGCTTAATCACACAAGTCAATGAAGCAATATCAATCAGTTTTATCCCTAATATCTTCCACTAATTATTTTAATTTTTTTTAACTTAAATTTTGACATTTTACTTCGGCCGAATATCCGGCGGCCGGATAGCGGATATCCGGCCGGCTGCGCCGCCGGATATTCGGTATCCGGTATCCGGCCAAACCACTATCCGTTACATCTTTAGTATTTATGTTCTTTAATTGTAGTTGTCCCCATACAAACATGTGTTCCTCTCCAAAAACTGGTTTGAATGGCATCCTAAAAAATCTTAGTCTACACCCCTATTAATGTACAGTCAAGTAAATTGAAACATGTACCTTTTTTGCTCTTCTTACTATGACAATAAGGAATAAAAAGGTACATGAATACATTTCCCTTACTGTACCCTTATCCAAGCAATAAGACAATGACGTGATGTCAGGACAAGGTTATTTATGGCGATGGAACCTCTGGAAATATCTCTTAACGTAATCATAAATTGCCAAAGAGACAGTTGAGGTTATTTCTACAAATGAACTCACTACTTCCATGCACAGGTGACTCAAGGTGTCCTGCCTGAGTTATCCCAAATTGGGGGTTATTCCTGCCCCGCAGAGTTCTCTGGCAACAGAGAATGGTCCCATGGATCAATCAGAATTACATACTACTTTATTAAAAAAAGCTCTAAAATTGCTCAGGATTTTTATGCCATTTTATTTTTATACACTATTCTAAGTTTTCCCTTTGTCCATACCTGCCAAAAACATTGTGAAAACAAATGAAAATCAATCAGTGAACAACATACATAAGTAACGTGAGTCAGCGATATCTAACAAGACAGTAAGATGTTAACAAACTCAATATTATACATATCTCCATCACGTTTTGGGATATTATGTCGTGATGGCAATATACCAAAATAGCATGCCCATAATAGAAAACGTCGAAAAAGGCGAGCGATATGCAATCATACGAGCGCGAGCGAGACGAGTATATATTGACAAACAGCTGATTGAATAATGAGTGTAGTCAAATAAAAGGCGGCAAAGTGTTAGGAACCTGAGCTTGTTATGGGAAGATCTGGCATCAATATAAGAAGTTCACAAAATAACTTACGGTAACAATCCGTCGTAGCTATCCGAAGTGCCGTCCTTGGGAACTATTTCGCTTTTCGATGTGACGTCGGTATGGATCGCGTCCGCCTTAAAATTAAACACTGGCACTTCACTTTTGTTAAAAACTTCGTAGTTACCGTCACTATTAATATTTAAGTTAAACTCCGAGTTTTGAAAGCTGGATAAATTATTGTTTTCAGTGTGGATAGCGGGCACGATACTGTCACCGGGCCATGCGGCCATGTTTGCTAAAGTTTGTTTCGATAGTAGTGTTGTGTTCCAGCCGTATCAAAAACCGGTAATCGGTAATTTGAGCCTCGCATGCCAGTTATGGCGTTTGTTGATAGATGGCGCTTTTATCAATCAGATTCGAAGAGAGAGCGACCGCTTTGGAGGCGAAGTAGGCGCCCGCACTGAAGACTCCTGCCTGGCCGAACTCCCGTTATAATGAACACCACACTTGTTGTCTTGTGCGGGCAGTGCGCCGACCGCACGCCCTTCCATACGCGCGAATGTGTCATACCCCATTCAAACAAAATTTCGCATATAAGAAGTGTGCCACTCGATTTAATTATCATTATTACTTGTGCAATTATTATTAATTAATATTCAAAATGTGCTTAAAGAATTTATTAATATTTATACAATTGGTAAGTTTTTTTTAGTATGTATTAAGTATTGAATGGTTAATAAAATCTATTTTCTTTTGTAATTTTATATCTATTAATACAATAATTGTTGTATAAAGGTATATGAATGGATACATAATAATCTAAAAATGTTGCTTTGATTGCGTACTTTGCTATTATTGATGTCTTTTGTTATAGCTTTCAGATGTAAACAAACGTTCTATCACACCGAATACGTGGGTAGATTGAAAAGGTTATCAATTAAACTTGAATTATGTATGATTTCATATAATGTGTAGTTCATAATAATTCTTTCTCTGATTGCAAATATTTTCGTCGGTATTTCCGGTCAGGAAATTACGTATGTGCCTAAGAGTAATATTTTTCACATTTGTTTTTAAAGCATTCGAATTACAGACCGATATCTGATCGTTATTGATATTTACTCTGATAGAGCCTGATCTGAGATCTGAGTTAACAAGATCTTAGCTGGTGAGTTGGTAAAGTAGCGTAGTTAACTAAGCTTGGTTTAGTAAACATCCGATTAGGTTGCTAACTAAATTAGAATCCACATTTAGGCGAACTAAACTGACAAGTAAAAATGCACAAATATGGCCAATTTGGCCAGTGCTGTTCATATTGATATTATCAAAGCATTTCTCATACTACGTAACCTCTACGTAGTGTGAGAAGGCCTTTGATAATATCGATATGAACAGCACTCAACCAGCCAAACTATGGCTATATTTGTGCACTTGTCAATTTAGTTCGCCTAGTTGTGGATTCTACTTTAATCAAATTAGCTACTTAATCAACTGTTTAGGTACATCGCAAATTTAAGTTAATTTAACAAAACCTAGTAACTTGCGAGTAGAATTATTAATTTACATCACGCACGTTATAAAATCTTAAGAATACCTAAGTAATAATCAAATGTATTAATTGTTCAAGATAAAATCATAGTTAATAGTGTACTGGTCCACTGACTCATTGCCTATGCATTCAGAGTAAACGGACCGTTCGCAGGAAAAAAGGCATGAAACAATAAACAGTGGGCAAGTTTATCTGGCTTTTACTGTTACCCAAGGCATCCGATGGTCGTCTAAGCGCATTAACGTGTCATTAGATGAAGGTTGCTGACCGCCACCTTCCATATTCATGCGAGAATGATCATACACACGGGACGTAGGAGCTATAAACATAACAGCACAATACGGATTCGCAAAGCTTCAGTTAGCACCTAAATGTTTGCTAATTTCACCCGGTCTTCGTTCACCGTTATGTTACTTGGACTTTAACGATATAGACACGTTATCAAAAAGCGGGCACTACCTAATCTGGGAGTGATAGGTATTTTGTTAGTTACTTATGACCATCATTTTTCGAGTCATTGAAACAACATGGATGGACGGGTAGAAGATTTTTGGAGTGTCTAATACTTATAATAAGAAGTATCATTGGGACGAAAACATAAAAAAGGAAATATTTTTATGAGAAATAAAATGTTTATTGATTACAGATCATGCTTAATAAAATGAAAATAATTTTAATTAATTTGGTGTGTTTCAAAATTTGGTCTGGCTAGAGCATAAAGAAGGCATTTTGAACAATCTTGGGTGTTTAGCACAAGATCGTTAATAACGTATTTTACGGATTACGGAGTTGATTTACACAACTGAATTGAGTTTGTCTTACTCGTAAATGTATTTGTGTTCTACTTACGTTGATCAATTCGTTGTCTAGCGTATTAACACCTTCCGGAACAGCTGGGGTACCTACCTACTTAGTCTGTGAGCGTAATTCTTTTGTATCCGGCTAATTGTCCCGGAAGGCATTAACCGTATACTACCTAGCATAGGTTTACGATGCATTTAGAGAATTTTCGAATTTAATAAGCATTACCTGAGGTAGATATTTCCTATATTCAGAATCCTACTAATATTATAAATGCGAAAGTTTGGATGTTTAGATGTTTGTTACTCAATCACGCTTAAGCGGCTCAACCAATTTGGATGAAAATGTGCACAAAGATAGTTTGGATTAAAATATATAATAGGATAGTTTTTATCCCGGGTCCACGCAGACGAAGTCGCGGGAGGAAGCTAAAGCGGACAGAAGTCACATAAGTATGTACCTACTCATGCTATACTTGTTCCCAACCAAAATGACGACTGAGGCCATAAAACCATAGGCTCGCGTTATCTCTTTTGCATTGTCTTTCATTGTCTCTCTTTATGGCCTCAGTCGTCACTTTGGTTGGGAACAAGTATAGTAACGTCAAAATGTACTCAATATGTGACTGTGTCTGGGAAAAGGGACCACTTTAGCGGTATGGAGTTATTAATATTTCCTAAAACTAGGTAAAATTAGCTATTCAGTGAAAAAATAATCATTTTCCTAGGTGCAATCATTATTTTTTTTATAAATTTATAAACATGCAGTAGATAAAATGTACGAAATGAGAAAATTGATTTTAAAATTTATGCTCTTGAAAAATACACTTTTAGTAGGTAGTTATGGAATGATTGGTACCAAGTTATTGTATTATCGTCAAAGATTTATGATATTTAAGGTATTAATAACCGATTAGTATTAAAAACCCATTCTACGTAATTTTCGAATAATTTTTAAAAATGCATATAACTCGAAAACTCAAATCCTCAAAGTGGTCCCTTTCACTAGACACAGTCACATATGATATTTGACAACAGTAAAAATAAATTATTCTTAAATTAGGTACCAATAAATGAAACTCAAAAAGTACTCGGAAACCATAACGCCTGTACTTATGTTTCAATAAGATATTTAACTACATCATCATCCTCCTAGCGTTATTCCCGGTTGTGCCGGTTGTAAAATATTTAACAACATAAAGATCATAAAATGGACGCAGTTTAACCATCGAAAATCATGACCTCATTTGCAAGTATTTTCCCACAAGATCACACTACAACAAAGCGCTTTTGACGTTTTATAAAAAGTTGCTGATTTGATAATCAGTCAAATACCTTATTATTTCATGAACTTATCTCATCAAATGTACCCTTCAATAGCTAAAAATATTTTCTCTAGCCTTTCTTTTGACCTCTTGAGAAGGTTAATATGAATTCGTAAAATATCCAAGCCCCTTCAGAACTGAAAAAAAACATTCATAATTCTGGGGTGAAGATGAAAACATTGACCGGCCCCCATTGTGAAATCGTTTGACGTTATTTTATCTGTGCGGTTTTTGCCATAAACAACAACAGTTTCTCCATTTACCTAAAATCACGTACTATGTGATCATTGTACCTCGGAAATCAAGTATTAAAATGTCGTCCAAGAACGTGATGTCCATACAATGGACCTTTGAGACCACTGACCACTTTCGCTGCTTTTTCTTTATACAATTTCACTTTTGAATCATTTCCTAGATGCACCTTTGAGACTGATAGTGGACGACATAATTATAAAGTAATGCGTCCCTTGAGGCTATATGTTGCGTAAATAACGATTGTATCATGTTTATTTAATTTATACCTCGACACAGGCCATTAATAAATTAGTATTTCATACGTACGTTAAACCATTACGTGTCTGATTAAAATCTAATTTATACAATTTTTGTTTATTACAAAACAACACCTATGAAACTTTACATGTTTCTTTAAAAGTAACTTTTATTTTATGAAGACCTTTTGTCTTGTCTTTACTAGTGTAAACTAGGAAAGCAAATGTTTTAGCTTAAAGGAAAGTAGCTTTCCCTCTATTAGTTCGTTTTGGTTCCTACAATAATATAGAAAGCTTAAAACTGATGACTAAATTACACCTGACACCCATCTGTTTAAAGGTTCCTACAGCAAAGTTCAATGACAGTAATACGCCAATGACCCAGAAAGTTGATACTGACACTTTCTTCTTGAGGATCTTTCCGATTCGCCACACATCACTAAATTACCCTTCCCTTTATGGTTAACAAAGACCGGAAATGATGTTAATTATGCTAAAACAAATACAAATTATTTACTTTTTAATTAATGTTATCAAGTGAAATGCCGTAGTTTGATAAAAACGTTGATGCTTTAAACTTTTTTTGGCGAAAATTGAACCATTTTGCCTTTGAGGAGAACAAACAAAATCTTTGTTTAGTCACGCCTTCAATTCTACCTTTAACTGATTCATCGCTTCGTGACCTGGGAATGCCGGAACACCGTCGGGTGCTAGATTCGTGCAAGAAAGGGGACGGGTTTCGTTTCGTTGTTGAAGATAGTACCAGTGGCCACGGAAACTATGTCATTCGGCCACGGCGCGACACACATACCGCCCTGACTGCGGCTCACGCATTCTATGAAGAGTGACAATCGATCATTTTTACGGCTTATTGTTCCAAATAAAATAGATTACTATGATATCTAATTCAATCTTGATGGCTCCGCTTTCAATCGATTGCCGTTGTGCTTTATTCTGTTCTTTGATTGTATGCTTTAAGATTACGTGACTTGTTCTTTGAAGTGTTTTAGTTTTAAGCAAACTTGTTCATTTGTTTCAGGCACTAATAGCAGAGCTCGTGTCTGCTGATTGCGGGCCGAGATTAAAATATGCCTGGGGCGATGCTCTCCAAGGCACCGAGTGTCCCGGACCTGACGGCTCTCCATACCCCAGGTACCTATTTATTTGTCTAAAGAAGTATTCATTAACTTTGCTATCCCGTGAACCGGTGATTATACGTTTGTGGGACCTGTTTGTCAACTCTTCGGGGATTCAGAACGAATCTTAAGGTAAACAAAATAAAATAGTCGTTGTAGGTTTAACATGCGGAAATAATGGAATTCGTGTCATCTCAGATTACCCAAACGAATCAATCAGGTGATTTAATTTGTCTTTATTTTAATGCATTTATGAGTTCTTATTGGTGATAGAAATAACGCTTTTCATTTTATGTTGCACAGCAGTAGGTACAGTAGGTACCATATTGTATTTATAATGTATTTTGGGATATACATATATGACTACTGGATGATAAATATAATTTTATTTCTCGTACTTAATTCCTAAATACATAATTTACTTTAATTATTTTAGTAAATTTCATTTATTCGATGCAAAAGTTGCTTACATCTATACATACGTTATACATACATCTAACATTATAATTCAGAGAATATCTATTGTACCTACCTACCTCGGTGACGACGCAGGTATCTAAAGTTGTAAAATAGGTACCTACCTAATTACCTACATTAATGGACGTAGGCAGGTACTTAACATGTAAGATCCTTAAGACCTGTACCGCGATACAGAGGTCATCTGATCGTTAAGTAGATTTTAACCTTTGATAATGTGCAGAAGATTAATAGTACGGTACCTAGTTATTTTCCTCGAGCTTGATTTTTAATTATTAAATCTTTTTGTTATCTATATGTGTGTTGAAAGGTTAACGCCTCAAGCTCAAATTATTGTTAGTTGGGGTAGGTTCAGTTAATCAATACTCGGTTATTGAGCGCGGCGGCTACAAATATGCACACATAGAATTGGTAAATGGGATGACAGCTGAGTTCTGCCGGTCGAGCGGCGCGGGCAAACTGCGCTTCGACTGGTAGAGCGAGACGGCGATTATTCGGCTTTGTCCAAGACGTGCTCGGATAACATCGGACATTTTCGTAACGGCGTGGGTTCAACCTCGCCGCTTTATCACTCCGGTCATACTTGGAAACGTTACGCGCGGGACACTTACCTATTCCAGAATCATTCCACTGAGTTATTTTATTGTGAGCTAATCGATTACCTACAATTGTTTATCAACATGGATACGATCGAGGAAGATGTGAATAGAGAAGAATACAATCGCAAAATTGAAGAAATGTTCATATCCAAGCGGGCCCCTAATACATTTTTACTGTCACGTTCCAAATATAACACGCTCATTCAACAAGTTAAAGTGGCAAAATCGAGTTCGAAAAAGACGCCCGCCGACTATCGACGCGCGAAAAGATACGACGTAATCCAAACGCCAGAAGGAGAAAGGCTGATAATGGCCTCGCAGCCCGGTCAAACTACACAACAGGTATTCGTGACAATGGACGAAATATACGATGTCGTACGTGAACATCATTTGAAATTAATACACGCAGGCAGAAGTAGAATGATGGTGGTGTTGAAACCAAAGTTCAAAAATGTGACCGCTGAATGTGTATCAGTTTACTTGCAAATGTGCAAATCGTGCAAAAATAAAAGTTTTAAAAGGGCTAAAAGGTTGAAACCGATATCGTATAGTTTGACTAATTCAGAATCACATGCTGAGGAAATTTCTCATACCTCTGACGAAGAATGTGATGTAACAGAAATAAATCCTTTTAAAATGGGAGATTCGGAGTCGTTGGTGGTTGTAGAGAATCTACTACACCAAGAACAACAAACTAATCCCATTTCGGAAGAGAAACTGACCTATCCTGAGCTTTACTCTAGAGGACAAATTGACATACTAGCCGTCACTGGGGAAGAATCTGAACAATATAAGTACATGCTGGTTTATAGACATTTTATAACAAAATTTACTCATCTGCGGGCTTTAAAGACAACTTCTATTGAAGAGTCGGTTGAGAATCTACTTGATATTTTCCTGGTATTTGGCGCACCAAACATTTTACAATCAAAAAATGGAACAGCTTTAACAGCACCGATTTGCAAGCGAATAACGGTCTTGTGTCCCGATATTATAATTCTTACCTCTGAATCTAATTTTAGAGCCCACGACTTCGATGGAAAGACAAATGAAGATATTCTCAGAAAAATGAATTCGTGGCTATCGCAAAATAAAAATGCTAAATGGCAAAAGGGGTTGAAACATGTCCAGCGTTCGTTGAATACGACTTTTCACACCACATTATGTAGAACACCTAGTGAAATGGTTTTTGGAATGGATCCGAGTAAAGGTATTGCCTCAGTGCTGCCAATAGAAATATGCCAGACTTTGTCCACGGATAAAGATTTACGGAGGACTTTGGAAAAAAAGGAAGGTTCTAAAACGAAACATAGTATACTATCAGAAGAATCGCTCATATTGCCATGTGATTTTATTAAGATAGAAGCAACGGAAGATGACCAAATTGAATAAGTAGTCAATTTAACTTTTGCGATTTGCCATTGTTTAAAACTTTTTATGTCAAAGAACTGAAACGTGTACTGCTTCTTTGTACTTTACCTACAGTTTTGTAGACAATTTCGTACATATACAATTGTAATAAACTAAGCTTAAAAACATTTTGTTGTTTGATTAGCATCCTGATAAAAATCTATCGTTCATAAAATTCTGGACGTACCTATATAAAGCTAGCACGAACATCAATATAGTATAGGCACTAATAAATTTTATCTTTACCTCTCCGAGTGTTGACCCCTAACATAGCTAATATGGCATGCATTCATAAATAACCATAGACAAGAGATTCCCGTTAATAATTCTACTTATAAGCACAAGGCGTTTATCTCGTGAACACTCCTACCATGAGAATTTTCCCACCGCGCTGTGAATGTATGCATCAAGCAATTTTCTTTACGCTTGCAATGTAATTTCAAAATGATCATTATTATGTCTCATTACATTATAATAACGTACAACGGTATATGAGAGTTTAATTTTATTTCACGCCATCTACAGCCTTGTATTGTACTTTAATGGTGAGGTGATGGCTGAGTATCCCGATTGTACCTACTCGAGTTGTGTAATTGTGGTCCTTCGCTTCGTATTTAGGTGCTTTTGTTTTGGAATAACTAGATAGATGGCGCTGATTTCTATTGTTGGACGTGTAGTGAATTTATAATTAAAATTTAATAAATGTTTGTTTCTCCGACTTCATAAAACCACGACTGCATACATTACGTTTACAATTGTGTGGATTTTCTATGATTCTATTGGAACTAGCACGTCCGATAAGCCCACACACGGCTATTCTTGCACAGATCCAGCAACTTGACCTGGATTGGTACGGTTCTATAATCATACATTCAAATCAAGTCATATTTACATATACAAGAAAAATGTTATTGTACTGTAAATTATAAATTTCAACATAGCTTTAAAGCATTGCAATTAAGTATCATTTCATCTTGTTTTCCAGGCATTTGGTAAATCGAGCTTTAAAATCAGGAGCATGGGGCCAATCGACACGCCAGGCGCGCAACATGAGAACAGTAGATCCGGCGGTGATGAGGCGTGCCCTGCTAGACGCCCATGTTGGGTACTCCGAGGGTTTGAGCAGGACACAGAATGGCAGTAGAACGGGTGAGTGCCAATCATTGACTTGAGTATTATTATCTACTTCGTATACTTAGACTGCTAGAACACTTTTTTGGCGTTTTCCATTAGCCCGCCATCTTGGAATATTAGTCCGTTCGTTAAAATCGGAATGTATGGAAAGTTTGAAAATTTCTATGAAATGACAGCTGCTGGCGCCATATTTAACATTGATCGGTATAAGCAAATTGATGCCGACTCGCATCAATGTCATGCGTAATTTGTAAGTAATTAACAATAAATATACCGGAAGTCAGTTTATATCAAATACAAAAATTCAATCAATAAAGTCAACTCGCTGAAATATTCACAACATAACATGATCGTGAAACGAACTTTTGAAAACAAATAATTTTCTACTAATTTACTTCACTTCATTCAATATTCATAGGGAATAATAATTAGAGAAGAATTGTTTTATTAGAAAATAGTATCCCACGCTCGCGAATCCCAGTTCTCAAACGTGATGATCATCTCATGGTGTTGACAATACGGTTAGACGGAGCTTGCGTTTTTAGTCCATTGTAGTTGAAGTTGACCGTGTATTTCTGTATAGATAACTATTAGTTTACGGTGAATGAACTCTGTATTACTGTCATTAGCTAAGGGATTACGTAAATGAGGAATTTATCTAGTGGTCTGGGAAATGTCGTTGTTTTTAGTGTACTTACCAAATAGGTCCAACGAAAATCGAAATAGCTACATGTACTCACTTTGCATCTGCCCATATGTCACAGGAAGTTTTTTAAGGTCACATACCTACCCAAATGAGGTTATGTTGCCACACTTTCTTTACCGTTAAAAACTTGGCTGTATTTTATGAGAGAATAGACAACGCTGTGAGATCCTGACAAAAATTAAAAACTTGATACTATTGTCATTGGCGTCATTGCATTCATTTGCAATCATTTTTTTTTCAATAAAATATTCATAAGACAGCGGTTATCGAAGCTTAACAGAGACACAATACAAAGAGTGAAGAGATTGATTTTGTTAAGTAGAAACTGCTGTCATTACCACTATATAAATATTTTATTAAATGGTTGATCAAATGTAATTTATGCACCCTCACTAAAGTGTAAATGTAGTATGAAATATCACTACTTACTGCTTTCTTTGGCCTTGCCCATGACTTTCAAATTGACAGCGAATTTTATTCGGTCGCACCGAAAAACCGGTATTGTGCTTTTTTGCAACACTGCACTATTCATAGCCATAGGCGGCCAATACACGCTGATTAAATACTGATGGTCCACAACAGCTGTCTCACTCTATCGCAAGTTATAGAAAGAGACAGCTATAGTGGATCATCAGTATTTAATCACCGTGTATTGGCCGCCATTAGTATACGATATCTAGGGACCCTTTCTTTAAATCAAGGGGGTGTACTAAGAGATAGCGATCCTAATTATTAGCAAAGGGCATCAGCTCGTGTAGGTGCAATGCTAGGTATAATGATTAGAAAATTGTAATGCAATATCGCGAGATTGAATTTGAAGATCTAGCTGAGATCTCGCAAGCCCACAAAAGCCAGTGTCGTGAGATTTCGGGATGTACAGTCAGCATCATAAACATGTATACACTTTTCGACCTTAAATTCAAATTCAAATTCAAACATTTAACCTTACTTCTAAGTAATAAGGACATAGAATGTATACATGTTTATGATGCTGCGTACAGACGAAATTGGGCATTTTTCAATGAAAACATATGCGAATATCTACCTAGTAGGTACCTACTATGAATTCCATTTAATAATTATCAACCGCTGAAATAAAAATAAAAACTGCATACCTATATGTATAGGTAGGTAGTGGTTTATAATATCCGTTTTATGTCAAAATACAACACGAAGACAATTTTTGAATATCATTCAATTAACCACTAGATTTAAATATAATTAATAAGTAACAATATTAAATCAAATAATAGGTAGGTAGTAAGTTTTAATTTGTCAGTCAAACTTTTATCAATGCTTTGTTTTATATGAAATGACTAAAAGATTTATAACCATTTGCCGAGTGCCTTAAAGTTAAGTAAAACATGGAAATGTGTTTAGATATAATCTAGGAAAATGGCTTGTTGACAAATGTTTTTATAGCATTAAAAATACTTAGAATTTAAGATAAATTATTAATTTATTAAAAATTTCTGTGATTATCTTAATTATTTATTATTATATATTATTGTATGTAATAAATTTTGACTGATTAGGTATCTATAATTTTGTGGATTTTGTGGTTAACATTGAAAATTTAATTGTATAAAGCAAACCCATGATGTAACATTCAATTAGTTACTGTATTTTTGCAAATAAATATCGAATAATATGGAAAGTTCAATCTCGCAGTATCGCGAGATCTCGTACGAAAATTGTACGAGCTCAGTCTCGTAAAACATTTGCTTTAGGTTTCTCTAATGCTCACGTCATAATGCTTCCAGTTTTTTTTATGTTTTTCCGTTAGTCTTTTAGCTTTTTTTGTATTAACTTAGATCCCGAACATAGTTCTTAAGGTTTGCTGTACTAACAACATATGGCTCTCTAATGGTCTGAAATAAACGATTTTTATTTTTATCTATTATTTTTATAACATTTCCAGCTCGTGCCAGCAACCTCCCCGGACTGTCCCCAACTAGCGCGGCGAACTCGTGCGGCGGCGGCCGACTATGTCGGACCCGGTACAACACGACGGCCCCGATGTACGGAGTGTCGCTGACCTCCGGACAACCCGTCACCATTGTACAGAAGTTCCCTGATCTGCTGCAGCAGGTCGTGTTTGAAGTGTGCGAGTGAGTATTCGTTTTTTGTTAATGTTAAAAAGGGTTGAATTCTCTGACTGTCTCTTAAACTATTAGTGGCTCTGTCTGTGAGCTGTAAAACCCGCAAGCCTATCATTAAAAAAAAAATAGTTTCGAAAAGGTGATTAGACAAAAACATTCCATATAATTAATCACAAAATTTCACGAGAATCGCTGAGAAATTCGATATGTAGAGGCAGGACACTGGACGCCGGAGAGACAAACGATTTTCGGCCCAAGCTGAAGCACAGAACTTCGTTCGCTTCGCTCGCTTAAATTAACAATAAATGAAACACACGAAAATACACGGAAAATATTAGATTACAACTTATTCTAGCTATTTTATAGATTTTTATACATAAGATTCATATATGGATGCTGTGTGACCATATAAAATCGTGACGTCACTTTTTCCTATTTCCTTTTTTTTACAAAAAGCTGATATCGCCTTTGATTTGCGAGCTTGCTGAGATCGCTTTCTGCACATTCGTCCTCTCCTTAGTTCTTCCTTCAGAGGTATGTCCCGCATCGCTGTAGTTGTGGAATGAGCTAGGTATGTCAAGGTTATCTCGAAGGACTACCATGATCAGACCCTTTATAGGGCATAATCTAAATTTCATGGCAAAAATATTGTCCGCAGTGCGAGCCGCTTTTATCGAACGAGCGAGCGAAGCGAACGAAGGTTTATCCTTGAGCTTGGGCCGAAAATCGGTCGTATGTCCGGTATATGTCACGATGTCACGCGCGTCAGCTGTCCGGCTGTTCTCTACAGGTCGCATTTGTCAACCGATTCTCGTGAAATTTTATGAGCAGGTTCGTTGATTACGTAGTTTTTAGGGTTCCGTACCTCAAAAGGAAAGAACGGAACCCTTATTTATGTCGCAAAAAACGTAAGTTTCGACACTCTTCGTCTGCACCGCCTACTGCATTATCTAGTTTTATCTCTTTCTCCGATTTCTCCGATACCCAAAGGGATCGCTCTTCAGCGGTAAGATCGCCTGTTGTCTACCTCTACCTACATGGTTATTGTATTGTTTCTCTATGTAACTGCTTTGTTTGTGTGAGATGTGCAATAAATAGTATTTGTATGTATTGTTGTTGTCTCATACTACAAGTACAGGGAAAAATCTGAAAACTATACATTTGTAATTTTGTACGGGTTTATGCCGCAAATAACGTATACTTCGATACTCTCAAGGGAATCAAAATGTATAAGGTATTTTCCAATGACATAGAACTATGAAACTTGGCATGTAATATCGTCTCAAATACTACAAGTACCCTACCCACAGGGAAAAATCTGAAAACCATTTTTTGTAATTTTGTACGGAACCCTCAGTGGGCGAGTCCGACCCGCACTTTTTTTGTCGAGTCACTTTTTCGAAAAAAAAATACAGTCTACAGTGCGAGTATTACAGCTCACGGAGTCACTATACTTGTTCCCAACCAAAGTGACGACTGAGGCCATAAAGAAAGACAGTGCAAAAGAGATAACGCGAGCCTATGGTTTTATGGCCTCAGTCGTCACTTTGGTTGGGAACAAGTATAGTATATATATTTTATATTATATCCTAACCTCACAATCCTTACAGGTCGACTGAATGCTCCGTCGTCCGAGGCTCGTGTGCGCAGACATACGTCCCGTACCTGTTCCTGGTGCTGCCCCTCGGCCCCGTCACGCTCACCGGCCAGGACTACGTGCTCGTGGAGTCCGGCTGCGTCTGCCGGCCGGACCCTTCCTAAGCTGACGCACTTCACCAGCGCCGGCCCGAGCGTGGGCGTACCCAGCATTTTTCAAGAGGTGGGGCAGAAGCAGCGAACGAAAAAACCACAAAAGTCCAACTAGCGCCGAAAAGTGGCCCCACAAAAAAGATGCACATTGCCATTACGCGGACGTATGCGGACGTGGGGCCGGGGTGCCAGAAGGATGCCAAGCAGCCGTTTAGTTCGTACATGCGCACGCGCATACCGGGTTTTGGGCACGTGTTTGGGTAGAAATTTGTAGGGAGTTCGCCTTGTATGGTTTTTTCGTTCGCTGGGTAGAAGTTATTTAGTACCTAAATTAATATTTAATTGTGCTTAAAACAGTTTAGCTTCGGGTCAGACAGCAGGGTGGGGCAAATGTCCCACCTTGCCCCACATTGGGTACGCCAAGGCGTCCGAGGGTAGAGGATGTCAAAGGGCGCCAAAGTGGCAAGGCGGGAAAAATCGAGCGAAATAAAATTTGCCATGTGAAGTCAAAGGGCGCCTGAAGACTAGCCCTGATTGACGGCTATTCTAGGGCCGGTGATGGACGTAACAAACTTAGCGCCGATTTGTCGTAATCTGAGCTATAAACGCGCAAGTCGAATTTCGAAGTTGCGATATCTCCGTCTATCGCACTTAATGGTACTCGATCGAGATGGAGAGATTAGAAATTGATAAGGACGTTATTGTGTAGAATAAGGTACCTATTAATTTTAAACGATTGGGCAGAACATGAGGACAACCGCAGGACCTTTTAGTGAAAATGCCCTTACATCCAATATTTGACAGATGTTATCCCAGTACAATTGATGTCATCATTGACGTTTATTGCACCGGGATGACGGCTGTCAAATATCGGCTGTTAAAAAAATCTAATCCATCATCATCCTGACCGATTTCGATCACGGCGATGGGAAAAAAGAAAAGAATTCTGGCTAACTGCAGCGTCGTTCGTGAGCTCTCAGGTGACTGACGTAGCCTATCTTTGCAGAGAAAGTGCGAGCACATTCCCTACAAAAGAAAATTGTAGTGGATGCCCGCAGGTGGTCGAGCCTTTAACTCCTCGTTCATCGAAACGTCTTCGTTCTTCGAAGGCTTACACATTAACCTTCACTGTATGTCTCCATTCTTGGATAATGTGTTGAATCCTGCCAACCATGACAAGTGCGCAGGCTATTTTAACAATACCTGCGTCCCTATCGTTTATGCAGTAACTACTTGATATATCGAAGCGAATTATGTGCGAACAAATATCTCAACACGGCTCTATTATAGAGTAAAGCTCGCCACATAGAGGCAGAATTCCGCGGCCAGATTCGGTCTCCGGAATTTATCCGCCTGTCTGTGGACCTTAGATTTTCTATAGGGCAGCTACCAACTTCGGTCGTTCGTGTATCACCCTCTCTGCCACTTAAACATGCGATTGCGATAGAGTTATTGATACACGAAGGAACTTGGTATATTTGATGGCAACTAAACGGCTAAGTTTGTTAAATTCTTTGAGCATAGGTCACAGAGTGTGTTGGTGATTAGGTAGATATTTAATAGGAATTTTATTTCTTTGATTAGGTCAAGTGTGGTGCCTAAAACTATCGACTGTTAGGCAATTTAAATCATTTGCGATTGATTTCATGACTGCTTTTGTTTCACACTTATACTCGTATTTATACGTACCTAAATATATTTTAGTGTTCGAATTTCGATTGCAAATTAAAGTTCTGCGACTGCACTAATTTGTAATCATTTATGACAGACTAATATTGGTCATGAATATTATGGCAAAAGTTTTTTTGCACATTTTTTTATTGCATTTAAGGAAGGAACTGCATTTATGGAAGAATGGGTAGTTAATGTTCTTAAATACTGTAAAATCGCCGACGAATTAATCTTATTAATTGGTCTAGATTGTATTTATCGGCTATTTTGCGGTTGTATGGTTGGCTTTTATGTTTAATTGACTTTTATTTTATGTTAAATAGACTGAATTTATTTAATGTTAATTTATGAAAATTGTATTTATTATTTTTACCCTTTATTGTTGTGCAAATGTGTTTGAAATTGAATGTATTTTATGATATGAGAAGTATGTTTAAGGTATTAAATTATTTTTGGTTTGTTGCAACATCTTGGAAATTTTCTGTAATATACTAAACTTACGAACGAGAAATGTATCAAAGATAAATAAATTTTAGAAGTAATCATTATACTATTTGTTAATATCCTACCCACTTGATTCCATAATATATGCCCATCAACGTAGTAGTACCAGTTATAACCCCCGACCCCAAAGTATAACCTTGTAATCGATTGTCGGGTACATTACAATCAGAGGCTCGACGGGGCGAGCATGCTATCTGAGCATGCGCACTGGTGAACCTGCGCGAATGTCACCATCTTGGTTCTACTTTGGTACCGGGGTTAATCGCAATAAATGAATAGCCCCTTAGGACGTATCAGATAGATAATTTGAGCTCAAATTTGTCAGATATTAATGCAGATAATACCTATTTACTAAGTGAGTTCGTACACCAAAATGTGCGTTTAGGGCAAGTTTATGGTTTAGTTTGTTGTACAGTCAAGAAAACGTATTCACGTACCTTTTTAGCTCTTGTTACTATCACAATAAGGCATAAAAGGTACGTGAATACATTTCCGTTACTGTACATACCTCATCGACACAAAAAAAACATTTTATAAGTATTTTAAATATTTTATTAGGTAACACTTCTTCACCTACTTTTACGTAACTATTTACAGAATAGTTATTCTAGTTAACTAAAGTATAAAAAGTCTATTAGGGTAAAATAACATTTTATATAATAGTAACTTTGTTTTTCGAGCGAGCAACCAAAGCACTCTAGTGCAGTAAAATTGTAATAGAATAGGTATTGATTGAATTCTTACATTTTGGCACACTGAATCATACTTGGATTATTAATAAAATAAAAAAAAGTCAAATAATCCCAATATCTGGATTGAAATAAACTATCTGTAATAATAGAGTGTTATTATATTATATCCTTAATCGTTTTCGTTTTGAAACTTGTGTACCTAGTAGTGTAGGTACAAACGTAAAAAAAATAGTGAAAATTATTGATACAACTTAAAAAAATCAAACAGCACAGACTTTTCTAGTAATTAGAAAGTGATTTTTTTGAGTTTAGATAAATTGTGTGACAATTGTATCCAGCGTTTGTTTATATATTTGGTCGTTTTCCCCTAGTTATTAGCGGTAGTATTTAATTTGAGGCTGTTAAACATTATTTGCGCCCGTTTTCCCCTAGTAATTTTAGTTACCTATTGCTAAGTATAAGTTACTGTGGATAACGGATAGAATTGTAGCAGCGCAAATTTTTAGTCTGCTGAAAATTGTCCGTTTTCCCTAGTTTTTGAAGTTACTGCTAAGTATAAATTACTGCTGATAATAGCTAGTTACGGTAGCCGTACACATTTGTCATTGTCTCTTAAATGTGTTTGCATTTTTGGCCATTTCCCCTAGTTGAAATTACTGCTAAGTATAAGTTACTGCTGATAATGGGTACAAATTTATTTGCATCCCACGGTATTTATTAGCGGCACAAATATTGATATTGTTTCATTTTGCTTCCATTTTCGGCCGTTTTCCCTAGTTACTGAAGTTACTGATGTTGCTGGTAGCGGTAGTAGAAATTTCGAGATGGTTTCATATTTTTGGCCGATTTCCCCTAGTCATTGAAGTTACTGCTAAGTATAAATTACTGCTGCTGGTAGCGGTAGTACTACTGCTGCGCAAATTTCGAGATTGTTTCATATTTTTTGGCCGATTTCCCCTAGTCATTGAAGTTACTGCTAAGTATAAATTACTGCTGCTGGTAGCGGTAGTACTACTGCGGTGCAAATTTCGAGATTGTTTCATATTTTTGGCCGATTTCCCCTAGTCATTGAAGTTACTGCTAAGTATAAATTACTGCTGCTGGTAGCGGTAGTACTGCTGCGGCGCTTGCTGCTGAGAATGCGCCTGCTGCTGCGGATGCTGCTGCGGATGCGCCTGCGCTTGGGGCTGGATGCTCTGTAGCTGCGGCTTGGGGGTCGGGATCTTTACGACGATGTCGGTAGGCTGTCTGGATACCTGTAGGAAGAGATATGGGTTAAATTTTAGTCAAGTGGAGACAAGTACGGTAAACGAAGTGGACAATGGACCATAGTATTATACCTAGTTCCTTGCAACTGTGGGCAAAGTTGATAACAGCAATTTCTGCCCAAGTGATCATACAATTTTTTTTTATTTGTATAAACATTTTTCTGTCCTATTCAATTCTATAATATAGGATAAAGGTATTATAGGTTGACCCAAAAATCACGCACGAATCGCACGGTTTAAATTATAAAGAAAACACACTTATGTAAGTTAATTATAAAGTATCTACGAGTACACTGTAAAGGGATATGTATAAAGCTTTTTTGAGACGTACGCACTCTTTTGCCACAATTTTCCATAACTCGTTTAAAAAAATTCGTTAAAGCAGCGTTGAATATAAATGAGCGAAACGAAACGAGCAGTCTCGCGTATTTAAGTATGTTTATCTGATCCTTCGTACACTACAACATCAAGTACCAAGTAGTGAATAGATGTAAGTACTAAGCATGTTTGAACCCCTCACCTCGGCTTTGAATCCCTCCTTAGGATCAGCCGTATACGTGACGGTCCTGATGAAGCCGTCGCTGTCCACGACGGAGTACGAGCCCTTGATGACGTCACCGTCCCTCTGCTCCTTCCGGTTCTGGTAGTTGGTGTACTGGTCGTCGTTCACGTCGAAACCGAACTGGTAGGATGGGTGAGGCTGGAGACAAGAAAGTGTTCTTTTTTATCTTATAGAGTTTTCTGGGTAAGGAAAATTGAGCCCACGAGAAACGATGACAAGGCAACATGTTAGGATCAAATCTTGCAAGTATTCAACCAGCTTTCGTAAGTATAATCGAGTTGAAATTTTGTACACTTGTAAGTCGGGTGACTAGCAATATTTTGGTATCGTAAAGCCTTCACTGGATTGAACTCCTCAATAACACAAGATAAACTCTTGTTTTGCGCTCATTATTATAAAATTCTCTCAATGAGTAATTGATGACTGCAGTAAGTAATAAAACCTTGTACTACCTACCAAAAATTAAATTTTTGACAAAAAATTGTTACCGTAAGTTTTAAGCTTATACTGCTTAAGGTGACGTAGGTTCATGGTCTTCTCTCCCTCTCACTGAGCATAAGCGTGAGCGAGATGGAAGTGCGTGTTCGGAAGCGCAGATATTATGTTTTTTATTTTAATTTTTTGTTTAATTTTTGGTAAATAAAAAAAGTAATAGCTAAGTTCTCACACATGATATTGCCGATTTTTAGAGCCAATTTTAATATGTTTACCCATTGTGTTTAATTTGTTACGAATGTTTTGAGTGTATGACCTATGTTCGTGATTTTTTCTATCGAGCGAAACTCAAAAACTCAGGATTCGAATAGCTATAGTCCGAGAAAGGCCTCAAGATTGCAAATTTTTAGGGCAGCCGTATTATGATCCAAACAAGCGCTACCACTTTTTATAAATCCGTTTTCTGAACCTACGTCGCCTTACAACAACAACGTTACAATTTCATTACGGCTCCAATTAATCTTACAACACGTCCATGTAACCGAATCCGTTACACAAATCAGATCCGATTCCAAGTATCGACTCCGGTCAATGCCTCGCCGAGTTGCTGAGCCAGTTCGTAAAGTGAAAGTTGTCCGTAGCCTGGCTGATCCATCCGCGTGTTACGCGGTTAAACTTGAGGACCGATTAGAAATGGAACGGGCCCTTAGGGAGAGGCAATCGGTTACGCGTAATCGGTTTAATTCATGACGATTAGTATGGTGATATGGTGTTAAGTTATTGATTGGTAAGAGAAGAGTTGAATTCGTTCAATTATTATTAAATTAAACGACACGTTGTTGATGAAGTCTTGTCAAAAAATTGAAAAGCAAAACAAATAAGTTTTTCATTGTTCTATAGGTTATATGAAAGCTGGTTTACATACAGGCTGATTTAGAGGTCGTGGAGGAAGAATGATCAAAAGCGAATAACATGGTCATACTGAATAACTTTTCCCATGGGACCAACAACGAAATCGCAAAAAAATAAGAGCCAATTAAGAGTTAACTGTGAGTTAATTGAGAGTGTATGGAACAGCTGTTTTTTTTGGGATTTCATGGTCGGTCCCTTGGGAAAATTTGTTCAGTGTGGCCATCTTTTGGTAATTCTTGCTCCACGACCCATAAATCACCCTGTATAGGTAGGTAAGTTGAATTTTCGAGGAGAAAACAAGCTAGACCGGCCGGCGTTCTGGTATATCTAAACCGGGGATGAGCTCTGAGGGCCTACCGCGAAACGATATTCGTTTTCGTTCGTGTATCTCCCTCTTTGTCGCTCGAACTAGCAAGTGCGACAGAGATGGAGATACACGAACGAAAACGAATTTCGTTTCGCGGTAGGGCCTCTGCACTGCCTTTTAAAATGCCGACAAAAAGTACAAAGTACTACCATGTCCTCCGCCACACTTTCTAGTAAGTGTGTGTGAATAGCTCGCTGCTCTGTACTGCGGCCGAGGCTGAGGTAAAAAGTGTTACTGCTAGTCTTATCTTATCTTATCTAGTTGAGGGCCCTTTCGGATACACTTCGACCCAGTGGGATCTTTTGTGCATTTGCCCTCCCCTGTATAGCTCCCAAGCTAACTCCAGCATTTGCACAAAACGAATGATGCAGCTTAGTGGGAGCACCTTGAATTCGTTTGGTTGCGGGTAGCCGTTAACAAAGTGATTCATTCTTTGTCTGGCAAGGGCATGACATTCACACAGTAAGTGTTCCATAGTCTCATCCTCCTCGCCGCACATTCTACAGTCTACACTGTCCGATAGTCCCATCTTGGCCAAGAGAACCTAGACCCCGAAGTGACCTGAGAACACCCCAGATATAATTCTGAGTTGCTTCCTGCTGCTAGTACTCACGTCATAGTCTTCAGGTTCGCGTGTCTCCTGCTGCCTAGCGGGCTGGTACTGGGGCTGAGGTCTGTACTGAGGCTGGGGCTGAGGTTGCGGCTGAGGTCTGTACTGCTGAGGCGCTGGCTGGTACTGCTGGTACTGAGGTTCGGCTTGTACTTGGTATGGCTGTGGAAAGATATTTTGAGGTATTCAACTTGAGCAGAACTTGAGTTTGGTTGACATTATAGTCTCAAAAATGTATTACATATATTTTTTATTTTGGTCCATTCTGGTCGCAATGCAATAGCAGTTTGTACCAGAAATATAGACGCAACGCTACCGGTAGTTTGTTTACTCTAAACTGTTACTGCTTAGAGCATACATAACTGGAGTAGCCTTATGTCATATTTGCGTACAAAAAAGTCTGCGGAATTTTGCGGGGGCGGGGGATCATCTTAATAGGATATTGAAACTCAATTATATACCTATTAAAAGCTTGAAGTGATTGAATGTTTATAATATCAAGTGCTTACAGCAACATGCGGGCATTTTTATAATCAGTGTTTTCTTGCGAGGCGATTTTGTGATCGATCGTGAAATTGTCTTTGTATGATTTTTTGCACATTGTGTAAGGTTTTTTACTGAGGGGTAAGTTACTGGAAGGCTACTCCAGTTATGTATATGCTCTAAGTGTTACTGGCGGGAAATTGCGCAAGATAGGGACATGTATCAATTTAGGGCGGTGAAGCTAAACTTTAAACGGTCGCATAAGTATACGACCGCTTAAAGCCGTTCAAAGACACGGACTGTGTAAGTATACAGTCCGTGTCTTTGAACGGCTTTTATGAAAATGTCAAAGTGTAAGTTTGTTGAAATAATTGTACCTACAGCGCGGTTGGTGGCGGCGTGTAAACGCCAAGGTACCTATTGAAAAGTAAGCCACTTGAAATTCAGTTAAAACTTAGTTTTGAAGATAGTTTAGCGCTCCGGCAAGGATCGTGCAGATCAAAGTCATGTCTATATATTATAAAATGGTCGTGCCTATACTGTGAGTGTGTAGGCTCGTTGGATGCAAGTTTGACTTGCGCCTCCGACTAGATGAATAAATAAATAAATACATATTTGCGGACAATATTACACACATCGACCTATACTTGTTCCCAACCAAAGTGACGACTGAGGCCATAAAACCATAGGCTCGCGTTATCTCTTTTGCATTGTCTTTCTTTATGGCCTCAGTCGTCACTTTGGTTGGGAACAAGTATAGTCCCAAGTTGTGTGCTACGTGTGCTACGCCGTAGCGCGTAGCAGCGTTTTCTCGCCTGTCTGTAGCGGAAATCGCACGTAGCGGCATGGCTCACATGTGAGTCATTGGCCATGAATGGGTTAAGAAAAGTTCGTACTATGGGTACATACTTATATAGAGAAACAAATACTTAAATACCATAATAGAAAACATCCATGACTCAGGAACAAACATTCGTGCTCATCACTCAAATAAATGCCCTTACCGGGATTCGAACCCGAGACTAGCTAGCTTAGCTTCATAGGCGGGGTCACCAACTAGGTTCAACCGGTCGCCTAAATAAATAAATGAATGCCTAAAAAAATATAGTAGCACTATGGTGTGAACGAGATGGCACGAGAGTGGGCGCCATTTTAGATTCTATTCTTTATTGGCGCGGCGTATGATTCTGTCGGAGGTGGCAACGAGATTTTTGCACGATACCGTATCTTGACCTTCAATTTGTCAGAAGCACGTTCGATCTTTACTGGAACTCAGTATATATTGTGTACTCTTTGTGCCGGATCATGCGTGCACAGATAGAATTGGTAGGTAGGTACTCACGAGGCGCGCGGGTGCGGGCTGCGGGCGGGCGACGACCTGCGTCTGCGCATGGGCTTGGCCGAGCTGCTGCGCGGCTAAGTACTGCCTCAGGAGGTGCGGGGGGATCTCTGCCTGTGACAATAATACATCAGTAAATATTGGGAGCCAATCTTACAGTAATCGGATTCTGCATTTTTTTACTACTATCATCTACCTATTCGTTGAGAAGGCACTAATGATGTAATATAAAAAAAGTAGATAGGTTATAATAAGCGCACCAAAAGTGGCCACTAAAATTGAGTCAATTGCACCAACTCGCCTCAGTTTCGAGTCGTCAATGGAAATGTGTGAACGTGTCTTAGCTGTCGGAATTGGTGGTTTGTAAATACGGAATTTCGTATTAGACAACCTATCTCTTTTTTATATTACATCATTGAATGAGAAGATCAGATTAGCTCGGTGGTACCGGTACCATAATATTGCTTTGACACTGAATTTACATAAATAGGTACAGTCAGCAGCAAAAGTACTAGCTTACGCGGGTCAAGTACTCAAAATGACCTACACACGACTCTAATGTCAAGAGGATAAGTACTGTCTAGATCATTTCGAGCATGTTATTTTGCGTAGCTGTTTCTGCTGCTGACTGTACCCAAGTCAATCTGATACATGATGCAAGTGGCTGAAAAATGCTGTGCAAATTTTGATGACCAACTTACATGTATATGAACAAGCTTGTTAAAGCGATAGTTACTATCTATAGATAAATTTCGCCCTAGATGTAAGTAGGCTATTTAAACACACTTATACTAACTACTCGTTAATATGGATTTATTTCGAAATAAAACGATTATCATTATCTGTCTTTTCTTTTCTCAGTATTTTAATACTGGTGTATTTTTTTTATAAATGCACGGGCCGAAGCCTCAGATTATTGCCGAAACCAAGTACATACCATGCTTATATACAGCGTACCACATTTCTTGTATGTTTTGGGATTGGTTGTCGTCTGAGCCTGTACTAGGACTTTGAACAAACACCCCCTGTATTTGAGTTTGTGAGTTAGGTAGTTGTATATCGTTCTGTAAAAAAATTCGGACTATCCTGCAAATGTGTTTACGGTGACTGCTTTCTGCATAACATTAAAAGAGGATAGCGGCAATGACAGGGTTATTATGGAGATATATAGCTGCTGTGGGATGACACCAGTGGTAGACAAAACTATGGTCACTATTGTAAACAACATTCTTTTGTTTCCAAATCCTCATCGTCGTCTTCGTCTTTTAGATCTGTATATATGGTTAATTTCTTCACAGATGGATCAAGAGGAAAAACAACAAAGCTAGCGGGAGCGGGTATAGTTCTACCCAAACTGCGTAAAAGAGTATCTATCCCACTGGGGTATGCCAGCGTTTTAACCGGTCCTTCCTTTCCCGGCTCAAGTCACAAAGGGGGTCATAGAAAGGCTAAAAGAACAAGACGGGGAGAGAGAATGAAGGAAAGTATCTGGATGTAGACAGACAAAGATGATGATAGGAGGTATGGATCACAGAAGAGCCAGGTATCTGCTGAAACTGGGTAAGAGCAATCTGAGGTTGCTGACTGGTATACTAACTGGCCACAAAAATCTAAATAGACACGTAAAGGAAATAGGCATTAGTAACGATGCTTTCGATATAAGCTACTAGTGGTTCAGGCATGCGGAATATCATTCGATATTTACCGTTAGCTTTTCGGTGAAGGAAAACATTCTGAGGAAACCTGCATACATCTGAGAAGAAATTCAGACGTATATGAAGTCCCCAATCCGCGCTGGGCCGGCGTGGGGACTACTGCCCGTTCCCTCTCATTCATGAGAAGAGGCCTATGCCCAGCAGTGGGACGAATATAGGCTGACGATGATGATGATGGACGATGCTTTCTGCCCAATGTGGGAGGAAGAAACCAGTTAAGCATGTATTAGCGGAATGTATTATGTACGCGGCACCGCGGTTTAAAGATGTGTTAGAGGAGAAGGAATCGAAGGATGTTGATCTTAAAGATGTTCTGTTCTGCAGGAAAACGAGAAGAATGGAAGAAATTGATGTGGGAACGCTGCCGGGACAGTAACCTTAAACGCCAACCTGAGGGAAAGGGGCTGAATGAACGTGACAAGCGATCGACAGCGCGCCTGTTTCGGGCCAGGCGTCCCTTCACAACATCAACATCATGGTTAACATTTTTCAGCTATTGTGCGAAATTGCAATGTCAGTTTAATTTATTTTTTCTACTCCAGCACTGTAATTTGACAATTAAAAGGCTAACATCAATATTAAAAATATACACATTTCGTGATTCCACTTAAATCTATGATCTATGAATTACATTATAATGCTCCGACGGATATTATAATAAATTATAAGCCAACTGGTATTTTTTTTAATTTGCGTTAAAGTGGCCAGCGCCTACAGACCATGTGCCAGCGCGAAAGTGTTTTATTTAAATTTATGTTTCCATGACCGCATCCATGACAAAAGTTTATGTAAATGAACTTATTATTACTGTAACTGCCATATTTACAATAAAGACTCGTTTATTATTACGTAAATTACAGATATGAAATAAGAATATTATTTTTCCAAAAGATTTTTATGTTTGAAAAATACATCTACTTAAACAGTATTGTTGTCTATGGTAATAAAAAAAACATAAAGCGCGGGAATTGAATTATTTTCAATTGTCAGTTAGGTTCATTGGTAACGCAATTTATTTAACTTTTGAGGTTGTAACTGAATTTGATCCATCTCCAATGCCAACCGCTCCGGACTTTCTACAAAATGAAATAAATATGTCCCAGATCTTAAAACAAAACAACGCGCCAATAATCATAACAAAAAACACCATTCAAAGCCTTCATATTCATTACCATAAATAAAATGTTTGTTTTTACATGTCTGTATTTTTATTTATTTATAACTAAAAGTATAAGTTGGTTCTAGCTGTCGTAGAAAAAGTACTGTATGCAACGTTATATAATTAGGTCTTAAAATTCTCGAGTCTTTATTAACAAAACTCGCTAAAGCTCGTTTTGTTACAGCGACTCTCGAATTTTAAGAACCCATATAATTGTTGCATAAAATACTATTGTCTACCACAATAATGTATTGTAATGCGTGGTCCGGTCTGTTAATATGGCTGTCAAAGTACCTACATTGGTTTAAACTAGGCGATGACTGGCTGATGTAAGAAAAGGTATTTGATTGCATATTATTCAAAGTTAAATGAGTCTCGTTTGTATTGGTGGATGTGCCTTTAATTTTAATTAATCAATTAACAACAATGTCAACTACGCTTGATCTAGTTAATAAGTAAAGTCAGAACAGCTAAAATTAAGTGGCAGATGGCCGTTGGGGCGGAAAGGTTTTTGAGTGGCGACCACGTACCGGAAGACGCGGCGTGGGTAGGCCCCCACAAGGTGGACTGATGAGTGATGACCTGGTAAAGGTCGCGGGAGTCAGCTGGAAGCGAGTGGCGCAGGACCGGTCAATTTGGCATTCTTTAGGGGAGGCCTATGTCCAGCAGTGGACGTCTTTTGAATGAATCAGGGAATCCTGGGCTTGGATTTACCTTGGTAAAGTTACATGCCAATCACCTCTACATAAAAACAAGTACAGTATTTTAACAGCTACTGGGTCACCTGTATTAAAACGAGAGCACGAAACAAGTTCTAAACCCATAATTTAAAGCATAACCAGAGTCATGTATTAAATTACGTTATGTAACACACAATACTCTTGCAAAACTGGAACTACCAACGTTTACACATTCGTGGTCGCTATTCACTTCGTCGCTCGACGGGACATTCGTGTGAGAGTGCCAACGCGAATGTTCGTACGAGTATACAGTTTTAACTATTTTTTTATTATAATCTCGTGTGTAGGACGCTTGGCTTGAATTAAATTTTACTAAATTGAATTCGGTTCTACGTGCAACATTGCACGTAGAACCGATGGCCGTTGGGGCGGAAAGGTTCTCGAGTGGCGACCATGTACCGGAAGGCGCAGCGTGGGTAGGCCCCCCACAAGGTGGACTGATGACCTGGTAAAGATCGCTGGAGTCCGCTGGATGTGGGTGGCGCAGAACTGGTCATTGTGGCACTCTTTGGGGGAGGCCTATGTCCAGCAGTGGACATCTTTCGGCTGATATGATGATGATGATGATGAAATTGAATTCAGTCGCTTTGAGTCGTGTCGAAAAACTACTCCTGCGCCTCCCATGAAAGTCGAAAGTCTAAATTCGGTATATCTCTGAGTATGGAAGTGCGACACATACACATACAGAGATACACGAACAAATTGTGTGTTGTGTGACGAGAGTTGCGATACTGGCGATGCGCGGCGAGACAAATAGATTCTTCTGTTTACATATGCTCGCTATGCGCCTCGCAACCCGCGCGAATGTGTAAACTCGGCTTGACACAGTAGACACGTCTCGGCTGATTTAACGGCACCAGTTTTTACCACACACGTTGTGTAAATTACGTTTTTGTTGCACATTTTCCGGTCTGTTTTCTTGCCAATTGACGTTGAGGAAATTAATTAGGGTAATTTGTACGTTGACAGTTGTTTCCAGTGTATTTAGTAGCTGTGCAAGGAAGGGTATTGTTTCTTGAGCGTATGCTCGTACATATATGCTGCCGTGGCATGATGTAAGTCTCTACAAATAGGGTTTAGTCCAATACTTTTAACTTGCGAAAAAAAAAACACATTTCAAGCCTTTATTTAACTATTTAACTTGCACTGTTCGCATTGTATGTAAATTCCTAAGTCAAAATTTACATACCATACCATGGGCTACTAATGAAATCCATACTTTAATTTGCCATAAATTTAGCGTTTGCCGTAATCAACATTTGCCCTAAGTAGTTTTTCTCAGAAACTGTTAAAGAAAGAAAGAAATAACACATTTATTCACTACACAAAAGACACCCAGTGAGAAAGGGAGTAAACTATTCAGGATTTTTGTAAAACAAACCTATCCTAATGTAAGTACCTACAGGGCTCTAAAAAATTTATATAAGTTGTCCTGAAATTGTTACGGTTCCAGAAAAAACACTTTTATGGCTAATGAGTAATGATGATTAAGGCATTTAAGGCTGTTTGCCAAATGAAAGTGTTATGGCAAATGAAATTATGGCTATCGAAGGTGTCCGGAATACCATTTTTCAGCCACTTGCCCCGGCAACCCGGATAGGTTAGATACGAGTTTCTATTAGCGTCATTAGGCTAAAATATGAGCTAGGTACTTATATGAGTCCGGTGACAATGCACTATTATGGCACCACTGAGCTAATGTAATGATTAGACCTACATCACACTGGCGCGGCCTGCGGTGGCGGTCCATAGTAAATTTGACAGCTAATGACAATTAAGTTTACTATAGTTGCAAAATTACGTCAAAATAATGTCGAACGAAATACGTAATATAGATATGACTACAATTGATTTAAAAAAGAGAACACAAATTGCAAGAAAGGTATAGAATTTTATTGTTAAAGTAGATAATCATATTTTTTTCTATATTACATATTTTCAGTCCATTCCTTTTATAGTTCCACTTATACAGGGAACACTACACACTTATACCTCTCTACACCTACAAATGTGAGAGGTGCGTATTCGTAAAGTGATACTTCTCCACTCTAACACCATCACTCAAAGGCCGTGCCAGGATAAGCTAAGTGATTCTGCCCCCTCGAGTTTGGGCTTGTTATTTTTATGGAGGTGTGGCTCTACATTATAGTACCTAATGTGCAAAGTTTGGGTAGCCTAAACTTTATAGTTTTTGTAAAAAAAACGAAATTTTTCTTTTCGTCGATATTTTTTTCTCTAGCCAACCGATTATAACGTCATATATTTTGTACACTTACTAAAAATGGTTATATGGCACAAATTTGTTATAAAATCATAATCATAAATAAATCAACATTTCAACATACATGGCGCGCTCGGAAACGGGTAATAATCCTAGAATCGAAATTTTTCCGGGCCGATACGGACTCTTAAATGATTTCAGAGTGCGTATGCAACGTGTCCCAAAAGCGTTTTTTTATTTATTTATTTAAACTTTATTGCACAAATATACAAATAAAAGTACATATGGCGGACTTAATGCCATCAGGCATTCTCTACCAGTCAACCATCGTTTTTTAAACATGGTTTGGATGTTTTTCTATTTTTTTGTAACTAATACTACTCGAAATTTAAGAAAGTCTTATCCATCTTATGCTTTCGTCACCATATTGCATCCATCGGCCGCCCAATGGCCGCCCATTACTAATGATAATGATGGAGAAGGAAGTTGCTCATTAGCAACTGCAAACTAAATCAGGCTATAAATAATAAATAGGCTTTCTACTGTAGCAATGTAATTTTAAAATTTTATAATACTCTGATACTGATATGATATATTGTATACTGTTTTGAAAAAATGACACCTCGCCGAGTTTATTACGCCGGTTCTTCTCGAGGCAGAGGTTTACTTTCCGAACCGGTGGTAGTTTATCGACATTCATAGGTGCATGTAATAAGCCTAAATTGAAGAATAAATCACTTTGACTTTGACTTTGAGGCATGGCTAGGATTATTGTAACCCTTTCTAGGAGTAGTTGATGGCTATACTACTAAAAAGTACAGTCGGTAATAAAAGCTTGTATGTACAATAATTAATTTTTATTTCTGTAACTTTTTAGTACAGTTCATCAAAGCCGGTTAAGCCTTGCCCCAGCTTTAGTATTTTTTTATCTACTTATACTTGATAAGCTTTACGAAATAAACAGAAACTTAAATATTAATATTAAAAATTGGAATTCTATCGAAAAAGTTACCCGCATTTTGATAGAGTATTTAATTAGAACAACTTTACTATTTATACCACATCTAACACAAAAATCTGATTTGTTTCTATTATTGTATGTAGATACAATTTGAAAAAAGTATAAGGGAAATGTAAAATAGAATGATAATAGTTTCTTCATTAATGTTTACAGTTATACAATTTACAAATATAATTGTATTTTGTCGCAAAAAATTAAACCCACATCATTGCCATAAATTAATTATTACAAAAATGTTAGCGCAAATGCGTAGGTATATTAACGCCTATGCGTCTTTATTGAAAGTGAAAATGTTATTAAGGGCCAAAAAAAATTTGCTCGCAATAATAACAGTATATTACAAGATAATTAGGGTCGTTACTCAATGAGGGCTCTTATAGTCAAGTATTTAGGCTGTGTATACAATACTTTTTCTACGAGTCAACTGAACTAATTAAACAAACTTGGTATCTATTGAAAATCTAAGGCCTGCTGAAACGAAGCGCAGCCCATCGGCTCAGCGTATCGTCGATGTCTTTTGTTCTATCACCAAGGCGACGTTTATTGGTCAAATTCATTGTCAAATGTGATTGGTCAAATTTACTATAGTTGTATGATAATTTATTTTAGTTGAGTGGCCAGCTCCATAGAAAAAAGTATGTGATTAGGTAGGTATAGTTTGGTGTACGAAGTTTAATTCAAACATTAAAGTCGACGAGTATAAAAAGTAATAATTCTTCAAGCTCCACCTATCTAAATCTAATAGGAAAGTAAGTAAACAATATTTCAAGCAATAAATTGATTAACGAACGAATTAATTATTTTTGTATTAATAAATCATCTGTAAAAAAACTTAAAACAGTATCCATAAGTTATATGAAAACATTAAAATTTTATCGTATTATAAATTCTACCAATATAATTTCAAATTCAAATTCAAATTCAAATTCAAATATTTATTTTGTCCAACATAGGTAGTTATTCGGTATTACATTTTTGTTCAGTATCACTATGTGGCGCCTTGCGGCATACAAATATGGTTGTGACTTTTGCAACATGCTCCTGCATGCAGCATGCTTTACAAATAATTAACATTATATAGTCAAAATTATTAAAAATATAATCATTTAAGTTCGTATGTCCGTTAAAAACGAATATTATGTAGTCAAAATTATTAATTTATGAATTAGTTATTAATTAAGTGCATCGGTCCGTTAAAAAATCATTTATTGAATAATAAGCCTTTCTTAATAGAAATTCTTTTAATAGTTTTAAATCAACATCACTTTCCACAGTTCCAACAATGGTCTGTGGTAGTTTGTTGAAAATCTTGTGGGCCATTCCAAGTATGCTTTTTTGCAATAATGCTGTATGACTTGATATTGCTTTCAATTTATTCTGAAGGCGGAATTTATTTAAAGAAATGTTATATATGTTTAATTAACTGCTTACTGTCATCAACTTTGAAAAGTTTGGAAACTTGCTAGGCGCATATAATTGAATTGACACGTGATTTTATTGAGTGTCATGACTAGTCCAGTTAACATATTTTTATATAGACATATGAACCCTAACATTAAAATATATGTACATATAATAAAAGCTAACCTGTTGTTGTTGTTGCACTTGATACTGCTGATGCTGCGCCCTCGGCGCGGGCCCCGCCAAAACACACCCCAATGCCGCCAACGTAACGCACTTACGCAACATTTTCACACACTTTTTAAAAGTAAAAAAAATAAAGCCACAACACACGCGCGCTATAACGTTTCATATGATGCGTGTGAAGTCTCTTTCACCTTATATAGAGGCACCCCTTCTAGTGGCGGTTGGCGGGAGCGGTGTAATGAGGTTTTGGAGCGGAGTTGGATTTGAAATTGGAACAGTTTTTAGTGCGAGCTCGGAGTTTTGGGAACAATACTGGCTATAAAGTCATGTCGTCGCTTGTAATATGAATTAACGTAACCGCCAAATGACGATTTTTCAGGAGAGGCAAAAAACTAATTTGCAAAATAGAAAAAGTTAATAACTTTTTACACACTCATCCTATTGAAATGATGTTTGTAGCAATTATCTTATATTTACGTGATGTTTTTACTAAACAAGGTCTTAAAAAGGATGCTATTTTAATTTAGAAAATACCATGGCGATTACGTTAACTTTTTTGTCATAAGTGTGGAGTTACATTTAGATTCATTTCAAAAAATTCAGAACTGGAAACACAGCTTTAAGGTAAGTCACAAAAAAGCTAAAAACCATTAAAGTAAGTAACATAGTTTTCAAAACGTGGATTTACGTTATAAGAAGTTAATTGTAGTACTTTAAATATCATTTATACAAAGTCAAAGTTAAAGTCAAAGTCAAAGAATAGAATCCGCAACAGGCTTCGTCAACAATACGTAGAAAAAGGACCGCCCCGGATCCGGATCGTTGGTGGCAAATTAACTTGCTGGCGAGAATATTTAAAACGAAATGCTGATCGTTAAAACAATTGGTAAGGTAGCAAAATTACTAATAAAATAATTTTGATACTTGTACACGTAGTACCTACTTGTCTAAATAATATTTTAGAAAAGGTAGCATATTTGTTTAAAATCACGAAGGCTTGTAAAGATGCTCTCTCTTAAATAACCATAAATTGATAAAAAAAATATTCTCCTCAACGTCTCACTAATCAGAAACATGACGATTTTTTGTCGTAATTCATCTACTCAGTTTTTCTTTTTTATAAAATTCGCTTATTTCTATTAGCATCTAAATTAAAATTAAACATGATGATGGGACATGATGCTGGAAGGAAAAAAATGGCAATTACATAAAACCAAGCCGTTTAGAGACCCTGTGCTTAGCTGCTTATTTACAAAATCTAATTACCTACTTAGTTAAAAACTGTCAGATAATTTAAAAAAAACCGGACTAGTGCGATTTGGACTCATCCACCGAAAGTTAGGTACGTAGGTACGATTTTTTCCCTGTACTTGTAGTATAAGACGATATTACTTGTCAAATTTCATAGTTCTAGGTCATCGGAAAGCACCCTATACATTTTGATTCCCTTGAAAGTGTCGAAATATACGTTTTTTGCGGCATAAATGTCCGTATTTTTTGCCGGACTGCCGAAGGGTTATTTTTACGTTAGGTAACTTTGAAGTTTGATTTTTTCACAGCTTCAAGGGACTGTAGACCTCAATTGTTATAATTTCAACTCGATAGCTAAACGCGTTCCCGAGATAATATTTCGGGAACGCGATTGGATATAAAATCAGGAGCAACCAGGACAACGAATGATATTTCCCTTTCTGTCACACTTATCGAGATTTGTATGCTACCATCTCGCTCAGACGTGGTATTATTATTACCATAGCTTGTCCTGAGTATCGCAGGTCCATGCATGCGGAGGACTCCAGAGGATCTCATATTGAACGCACTGGAGCATTTTGCAATGCGTTTGGTGTGCTGGTTTCCTTCTGGTGAAGATGCGTCAAAATCGCGAATAACAGTTGTATGGAGTGCGATGCAATGAATGCATCTTTGGCCTTGCGACCCGGAATGTCATGTGCTTCGAATGCGAACAGGGCATTCTCTTCAATGCTGTTAAATTGTTTAACTACCTATATAATTATGGACTTACGGGGGAGCAATTTTAATGGGTTTTCCCAATTTAAGGTATAGCATTTTATTCCATAATAAAGTAATTTTCGTGTCGTGGTTTGAGAAAAACGATGGCAAATAAGCATATGGTCTGCCTGATGATAAACAGACGTCGTGCCGTAGCCTATGGATGCCTGATACTCCGGGGTAGTGCTGTGGAGCCTTTAATGATTTGAGGATTCGATATGTCGATAGCATCCTTTATTCGCCAACTGTACTTTTCTGTATACCGTAAGTCGTTGAGACGATTTTAACGAGCCCAAAGTCAACGGGGTTAGTCTGTTAAGTCCTGAATTGCCATGGCCACCTTCTGTCTCCACCATCAGATCAGCTCGATGGTACCAGAATATTGGATTGTCATCAAAACTATACTTAAACCCAAAATTTCAATCGGTTGAAGATATCTGCTTCAAAAATAGGCTATTCTCCATTTTTTTTGTGTATTTTAAAAACCCCGCCTGCGCCTGCGCAAACCAGCCGAGCGAGCAGGGCGCGGGCCCGCAGTGCAAAACGCGCCGGCGACGCGTGTGCTCATGACTAAGAACCGCGAATCGGTTCGAAACATGTCGAGCGGTATTCGATATTAAATACGTGAGTGACCCGTTTTCATTATATTTTAATATGTCTGATTCTCACGGGAGTTTTCTATATAAAATTTAATTTAAAGCCCTAAAATCGCAGATTTAAACTTGTGGCAGCTAGTAACAGAAGAAGGTTGAGTGACCTAATTATTTTTTTAATTACCTAGGTACCGTTTGAGCTAGCCATAAACCTGCATGAAGCATTAATATCGGCGGTGAAGTGAAGCATCACTGGCCATGAGCCGTTGTTCTCACAGGTGAGGCAATAATTACCGATAACCCCAGATAACCCGCATCGGAGCCAAATGCCACACAATCGTGCCATCACAATTAAAACAAGCACAGCGTGTATATATTAATATACTAAATGTTAAATGTAACCCCTGGTAGCCCAGCCCCCCTATTCTGTAACTTGTTTTAAGCTCACCTCAACGCCCACAAATATATCTTGACACTGCGGTGCGTAGTTTCTAAGCGTAGGTAGAGGTCTAGTTTCGTTAGGTGACGCTGTTTTAAGCTCACCTCAACGCTCACCCACAAATATATCTTGACACTGCGGTGCGTAGTAGCTAAGCGTAGGTAGAGGTCTAGTTTCGTTAGGTGACGCTGTTTTAAGCTCACCTCTACGCTCACCCACAAATATATCTTGACACTACGGTGCGTAGTAGCTAAGCGTAGGTAGAGGTCTAGTTTCGTTAGGTGACGCTGTTTTAAGCTCACCTCAACGCTGACCCACAAATATATCTTGACACTGCGGTGCGTAGTAGCTAAGCGTAGGTAGAGGTCTAGTTTCGTTAGGTGACGCTGTTTTAAGCTCACCTCAACGCTCACCCACAAATATATCTTGACACTGCGGTGCGTAGTAGATAAGCGTAGGTAGAGGTCTAGTTTCGTTAGGTGACGCATGCTGGGGGGAGGCGCAGCGAATAACAGCCCTGATCTAAGTGAAACTATTTTAATAGCAATTTTCATCAATTTATAGATTTCATACGTTTCACATTTTTTCAAACCACAATCGCTAGAAGTGACAATAGTTATTTGTGTCTCAAGGCCCTTAAGGGAGCAAAATGATGTTTTACGGCGAGGGCGGTACATTGAATCCACAGTGAAACGAAGGATTCTACGATAGAATTCTGAGCGTGATGATGAGCCATGATGAAAATAATTTTGTTCCTGCGTGACACATACAATTTTTTGCAACGACTATGAGGAAAATATACCAGTCATCGATAGTTTTGATTTCAGTAAAACGTATAATTTATTTTGACAAGTTTTTAATTTTACGAAAAATTCATAAATTTTCATATAACGTTGTTAAAGTTAAAACTAGAAATATGTTCGTTTTTAATCGATTACGATGAAATTACAATCGATTATTTTATTAAGATCTATGTTCAATTGGCACATTGCGTAAATGCTACATGCCAATGAATAAATTAAAGAAGTAGCTTGAACAGAAAAGTAGCATTTTGATCCCTCCCACCGTACTTTCAGAGTAGGTATGAGAGATGAAAAGAAAATTACATTTCATGTGTCTATGAGCTGAGTTTGTCATTCTGGAAACACAGGCGTGTTGGTATATATGATACATTTTTTTCTCGGATACCTAGTGGAAGTTTCGATGAGACCTTATATTTTAAGGTGTTGCTCGTATTGATCGTTCAATACCTATTGTACGTTATAGATCAATTGTTGTAAAATTTGACAAACTAGACCTACTGTTACGAATGGTGCTTACAAGGACAAGGGTCTAAAAATTCGACGTTGACTCACTAAAGATTGAATATCAATGACTATGTTTGGTCAAGGATCCTGCACACATTTAATAAATAATAATAAAATAAATAAATATCGTCGGACAATTCACACCAATTGATCTAGTCCCAAACTAGGCAAAGCCTGTACTATGGGTACTAGACAACGGATAAACATACTTATATAAATAAATACATACTTAAATAGATATTAAACATCCAAGACTCGAGAACAAACATTCGTATTCATCATACAAATATCTTCCCCGACCGGGACCTCAAGCTTCATAGCTCAAGGTTCACTAACCACTAGGCTATTCGGTCGTCAAATTTAGTCACCTTTTTGTATTTATTTTATGAAATATTTTATTTGCTCTACTTAAGGATACTTAACGGCGCGACTGAGGCTTGAACACCATACGTAACATACTGAAAGGTAAGGTAAGCTACCTCATTATGATCAAAAATACAAACGAATCTAATCGAACATAACAATAGAGTAGCACAATTAACTATAATCAAGAGCAGTAAAAACGGGTACATCTTATTTAAAATTATTCAAAGTGTACCCCTTTCGCCATTGCGTGTATAACAGTCCTAACGCCCACCCTCGTTAAATATCTCAGTGAAAGGACATTATTTCATAATTGCACCAAAATCGTTAGGTCACCGGGCCTGCTCGACATTTGTCGACCGGTTCATTGTGTCATCATAGGAGCCCTGTATGCGCTGCGCTAACTCTGACATTTTTCACAATGTATTACGTGAATTTTAATAATTACAAAATTGTGCTGCACGCACAACTCAATCTGGAGGGATTCGGCTCGTTCCACTGGGTTAAAAAAAACATATACGAAATATAATTTAAATATTTAACAGTAGCTTTTCGGTGAAGGAAACCGTCGTGTGGAAAGCGGTTTAATCCCAACAAGGTCTAGTTTTCAGTCGATTTCGTAGAAACTAGTGCCTACAATAAATCTTAGGATCAAAGTGGACCCCGGGCTCCTTTTGAATGTAACCGGGTGTTTGGAACCGTTAAGAGGATGGTGATGATGACTTAATTGTGCTACACAAAATAACCTGTCTAAATCCGTGTAAGATAAAAGTTTCAATGTTTGACACTTTAATGCCTAATTGTAGCCATATAGTCTGCTGCTCACCTCTATTGTGATCAATTAATTTAACAAACAAAAAATATACCAAATTATGGACAAACTTGGGATCGAAACTAGTTACCCTAATCAGGGTTTTCCATAGGCTAATATAGAAGTTGTTTTTAAAATCCTATCCATAATGGTAACTTTATGATAAGGTAACCTAATTGATAGGGTAACCCTATTGTTATGGTAAGCAGATCGGATTTGGTAACCTTAAGGTAACCATAACAAAACCTAAACAAAACCCTATTGAGATAGGGTTTTGTTATAGTTACCTTAAGTTTACCACATCCGATACGATTACCATAACAATAGGGTTACCCTATCAGTAAGGTTACCTTATGGTATGGTTACCAAATTGATAGGGTTACCGATTCGATACTCTTAAGCCTGAAAAGGGGTTTTCCAGTCCTTGGGACAGACTAAAAAAATATAAAAAATAAATTAACTTGGTATACTCCTACAGATCAAAATAAAATGTAATAAAAATGTATATATTTGTACATAATTTACGGAAACATACGTAATGAATATATAAATAAATAATAGGGGACATTCTTACACAAATCGAACTAGGCCTATAGTAAGCTCAATAAAGCATGTATTATAGGTACTAGACGACGATATATATTTTTTTATTTATTTATTTAAACAACTTAAGTCTATCATTACAGGCGGCACCTAATGCGACAGACAAGCTACATTGAACACAACATAAAATAAAATAGGTGTAATAGCAGAACCATTACCAATATTTAAAAAAAAAGTTACATTTAGGTACACACTTAACCTAGACGTAACATAAAATAAACATAGCGGCCTTAGCGAGATCATTCAGGGAGCACGTAAATATGTCCACCTCGAGCGTAATTTTATTAATGGCGCGAAAAGCCCTCGTTAGCGGGGCTTCTTTCAGAAGATTTGTGCGAGCGACGGGTACGGCCAGCAGCGGCGGCCGGCGGCGGCGCTCCACATGCCTATCCGGCACATACAGTGCCACCGCGTGTAGGACCCCGGGGTTGCACAACTCGCCTACTTAGTACTCTAACTACATATGAAACGAGGGCCAGTTCCCGCCTCGCCTCAAGCTTGTTATATCCTACCATTCCAAGTACGAAGAGCGTGGGATACAGCAAAGGATATAATAGGTATAAATACTTAAATACATAGAAAACATCCAAGACTCAGAAACAAATATTCATGCTAAATATTTGCCCTTACCGGGATTCGAATCCAGGACCTTCCGCGTCGTAGGCAGCGTCACTACCCACTAGGCTAACCGGTCGTCGAAATCGGCCGGTCGGTAATAGAAATGACTGTTTGATTTAAAAAGCTCTTATATGACTTTAGACTCCTATTTTAATCATCATCACTGTAATCGCCAGCGGGTTATACCTACTTAATCTCGGTATCCACAATACAGAATACGGTATTCATTATTGCACACCTCAATATAGGAAATTAATACAAAATATAATCTTATAAGAGTAAAGAGAGCATTTCTTTTAGGTTTGAGGGGCTTAATCAAACTTAACTGTTCAACTTTCAGATCCAATTTCACACATACTAGGTAGTTATGGGCGTGCGTACTGCAACATACGAGCCACTGAACACGTGTTATAAGTGTTGCAACAGAACCACACGGGTAGATTCGCGGCTTACGTATTCCAATTTGAATTCAATAAGTAGTCATCCGCTCTGACAAGAGATTATACGGTGGCCAGGCTGTATCTCATAAACCGTGATAGTTAGACAGTTGAAATTTTCACAGACGATGTATTTCTGTTGCCGCTATAACAAAAAATACAACAAACGTGATTTTTTGCTCGTTTTTGTATGGTACGGAATCCTTCGTGCGCGAGTCTGACTCGCACTTGGGCGGTTTTTTCTAAGTTAAATAAGTATAAATAAAAAACATATAAAAATGTCATAACTGTAGTACTTATAATATAAATTTTGGCATTTTAAGAATCGTATACAATATTAATTTTATTATTCGAAAATGAAGTAACTACATCATCATCATCATCATATCAGCCCAAAGACGTCCACTGCTGGACATAGGCTTCCCCCAGAGAGTGCCAAATTGACCGGTCCTGCGCCACCCGCATCCAGCGGACTCCCGCGACCTTTACCAGGTCATCAGTAACTACATATTATGACAAAATCTACATATTTTTTTATTCGCGGGAGTCAAATATTGTGATTGACGAAATAAAACAATATGCTCAAATACAAAGAATGGCTTGTAATTGAGCAATGTAGTCCGAAAAACGTTTTTACGAAATGCGACAACGTTCCCTTAACACGCGCGTAAATTAGTTATTAAATCGAATAAGAATGTGTAAAGTATGTTTCGAATTGGCCAATTGAACTGTCGCACCCATACATGCATTGGACCGGAAAACCACACCCTTATAATGTTACACTTACTACATTCAAGCTATATTAAGGTTATTTGAGGGCACTTGCAGTCTTTATGATGAAAGTATGAGATTATTTTTACAATTACTTTTGTTTGTTCAACTTGGCTCTGACTAATATTATAAAAAGGGAAATGTAGGTTATTATAAGTTTGTATGTACGTGTAGGTGTATACATAAATATTAGTTATTTTTCCCGCGACTCCGCCTGGTTTCTCTATAATACACTGACGTAGCCGCATGGGCAGTTAGTAATTAATATTTAGGTATAAAGGGAATTTGTGTTATATAATACAGAACAAAAAATAATGTCCTTTTACACTCCCGTTTATAATTAAACGGGTGGATCATTGACCCAGCCCAGAGCCTTAATAAACGGAAATCAAATAAGAAATGACTGTACTAATACTAATATGTTGCATGGTAAAAACCTTAAAATATTGTGTTTAAATTGTGACTTGTAAAATGCTTATTTTACCAATAAATTCTGTATTCTGTACACCTGTTTAACCAATTTTGGCACGAAACACGATTTAAGTTTTTTAGTTTGACATAAAATCTAGGTACTTGTGGTTTTCATTTAGATTAGGTAGTGGAAATTCGTTTTTTTAGCTATTTATGTATGTAGGTACATTAAAAGACATATCGGTTTCATCCCAATACTCCTAAGATGCTGCGCACATACTTAGGTACCTACTTACCAAACTTTACATCTGAAGGGAAACTGAAGAGTTTAAGGGTTTAGAGAATTTAATGTATTATTAAATGTATCTTACGTATATACGTAATGGGAGAAAAGATAAATAAAACAATACAATAAAGCTTATAAAATACGTATAATCCTCATTCCATAACCAGCACAACAATTAAATTACACATAAAAACTAAATAAATACCAAAGCAAAACTCCCCCAAACTACGACGCGTACTTATTCCCCACATGGTGTCTGACCCCCCACTTGTAATTGGCGTTTTTGTCGGTCTTCACGAAAGTGTGGACCGGGCCGGTCACGCCGCGGGTCTGGTGGTCATGACCGTCATGGTCGTAGTTGTAGTCGTCGTGACCACGCTTCGGCCTTTGATATTCTTCGGTCGGCTCGTGCACTGGAACTGAAGATTGGTCACGTTTAGGGCGGGGAGTTTTAGGGCGCTAACAATAGACGAAAAAAGTTGGCATAAAAAAGGTTGTAAAAAGTGGTTCCATTGTGTTGTGTCATTCAGATTCGTGTTTGCTATCTTTGTCAGTTTGTAGGTTATTTATAGAAATTCAAGATCATTGTACTATTCATGTTGCCCACAACGAGAATAATCTTTTTTAAACTCATTTTGCGAAATGTTGTGATAGCCTAAAGATACTGTCACTCTTAGAAATCAGGTCACGGATCCAATGCATATCTTTACCTAGTCAAAAACTATGAAATTAGGTAGTGGTACACGTTATGTAACAATTCCTATGCAAAGTGTACCTCTTTTTATTGCTTACGAGTATTTGAAGTAACTACAATCAATTAAATTTTGAAGTACCTACAAGATATCGTAGGTATTATAGGAAAGGCAAGTAATTAGAGCAGAAAAAGTTACGTAGGCATACTATTTTAACCTTTTTCTTGACATCGTATTTTATAAGCTACTTTTTGGCGATATTTTTAATTATTTTTCCAGATATATATATGTCGCGGCGGACAATAGTAAACTTGTCATTAGCTGTCAAATTTACTATGGACCGCCACCGCAGGCCGCGCCAGTGTGATGTAGGCCTTAAATGAGCCTTGATCTCACTTTTTTTGTCAATAAAAGGGAGGTGTGCAAATAAAGAGTATTTGCATTGTATTGTACTTACATGAATAAGTATTCGGTCGCTAAACAAGTTCAATACTTACTAGGTATCCTGTGTGGAGCAGGCAGGGGCGCGTATCTGGTGAACCTCATACGGGTAGGACCTCTTTGCACCGGATAGAACGGGACCGACCACGCTTGGGTCGCCACCACTAACGACATGAGTATCTGGAACAAACATTATGAGGTCAATCATCATTGTAGGCATACGCACGCACTATTAAATAAAATAAATAAATACATATTAGGGGACAATGTTACACAAACCGAACTAGTCCCATAGTAAGCTCAATAAGGCTTGTATTATGAGTACTACACGACGATATCATCATCATCATCATCATCATCATCATCATATCAGCCGAAAGACGTCCACTGCTGGACATAGGCCTAGGTCCTGCGCCACCCGCAACCAGCGAGACGACGATATATTTAACCCTTAAATGCATAATGATATATATATGCATCGTATATTTGATGGTCCGTGGCTCAATATGCAGCTATCCAAAATCACATTTATTACTTTTATTTAATAAATGTGACGTTTACGTGTTAGATTCTGATTGCACCCATAAACTTTTGATAGTTTTTTTTTCTGTAGTGTCATATTTTCAATCTTTGGCGCGTTAGTTGCTACACTGGTTGCCGCGAAATTTACAAGTTCAAAATTTATTGATAAATATTAATAAGAACTGCAAGTAAAAATTATTTCTGAAAAGGATAAAAGGTAAGTGTAATGTATATTATTAACAGGTTTGATAATAATAGTATAGTTTTCCGAAAATTTGTGTTTTATATGTGATGCGTAAATACATCACCATGCAAAATCGGTTGTATTAGAATTTACTTTATTGTTTCGTTCTTTGACAGCATTTCGTTGACAGCATGGAAACAAGATAGTTACGCTTTTATCTGACTACATTGGTTCCCAGCCGATGGGAAAAACTGCACGTTATGATAAAAAACCAAAACTAAGAGTGGAAATACCTTGTCCAAAAATTGTGCAAGAATATAACATGCATATGGGTGGTGTGGACCTAATGGATAGCTATTTAGGCCGCTATAGCGTCAGGGTCAAGAGCCGTAAATGGTACTTACGATTATTTTATCACGTTTTGGACTTGGCCGTAATAAATTCCTGGATCTTAATGAAGAAGAATTGCATTGCAAAGGGTGTTCCTCAGAAACAACTACCGAATCTTGGTCAATTTCGCAATGAATTAGCTGATGTCCTTTGCAATATTGGATTAACTTACGGCATCAAAAGAGGACGTCCAAGTAATGCTTCCATCGAAGAACAATTACAAGCCAAGAAACGAAAAGGTACTAGTCATCCTCTTCCAAGCGTAGATGTAAGAAAAGATGGCGTTGATCACTGGCCTATGATTGCTACTCGTCTTAGGTGCAAAATACCTAGTTGCAACGGGACAACATCTTGGTCTTGCTCAAAATGTAATGTGCCTCTTTGTTTAAATCCAAGAAATAACTGTTTTACATATTTCCATCAATAATATTATGTAGAAAACTCCAGTGAGTCTCAAACATGTTCATTATTATTAAACGGGTCCCTTTGCCAAAAGTAGCTCAACCTGTTTAGGGTTTATTTCGAAAAACTTAGTCATGAGCATTCGGCCGGATTCAGATTTGCAAAGCTACATTGTTCCGTGAACGGGAAAGACATAGGTATATAATTATTAAATTTTCTGTTTGTCCAAAGGTTGACTGGTGGAGAATGCTATTTGCGGTGAAGTCTATCTGTTATACGTTAAGTTATTTGTTTTGTGCTATAAAGATACGAGAACAAATGTAATAATAAATTGCAGATTATAATTTTACTGTTAAATATGTAATCTTTAGCGTTTAGACGTTAATGCATAGTGATGTATATATGCATCAAGTCTTTTTCGGAAAAAATATATGTTTTTTTAAATACTATGATTTTTTTCTTTATTTTTCCCTCAATCTATACAACATGACACATCTATTTCAATTTATTAAAAAGTTATACAAAAAATCATGCATTTAAGGGTTAATAGATATAAATACTTAAATACATACAAAACATCCAAGACTCAGAAACAATTATTCATGCTCATCACACAAATATTTGCCCTTACCGGGATTCAAACCCAAGACCATCAGTTTCGTAGGCAGCGTCACTCACTACCCACCAGGCTAATTGTATCGTATAAGTTTGGTTTGGTGTGGTGAAACAAGAGTAGGTACCTATCATTTATTCTCAGATAATAAGTAGTCCACGCAATTTTGATGTTAAATTTCAGGTTAGCTCATTTTTATATTGGTTGAATCCGGCCTTTGAATATCTTAGGTGTAGTGCACTTGTATATGTAAGTAATCAATAAACAACGGTTACATTTGTTATACAGGCTGTACCCCTTTTCATTGGCCCGAAGCCTATACGTGTTGTTGTTAGATTGTACGTACTGATTAATCTCCGGAACTACAGATCTGATTAAAAAAAATATTTCACTGATATATAGAATGGACTTTCGGGATGGCCATAGGCTATGTTTTATCCCGCGTCTTTGCTTGCGTTCTGTGTATGCTAGCGAAGCCAAGCGGGCAGATAGATGCGATGATAAAATAAAATATAAACCTACAGGTTTTCTATCGTCAGCATGGACAATTGTAAGTCTCAATGCGACTACACAATTTCAAAATACGAAAGGTCTTAACCACATGTTTTAACTTAACAATGAACTTTCTACGATACAATTCTGATTGCGTCAATCAAGGCTCCATTTTTAGATCAGCATATCAACCTATCCATTCAACATAGAAAGGCGGGAGTGCTATGAACTTCAGAAATGTTGGATACCTTTCTAATTTAGACGGTTAAACTTAATAAAAGTAGTAAATTTAGTTTGACAGCTTATTTAATTATTGGACCAAATGAACTAATTGCATCGGTTACATGAAGCGCAGTAGCCGCGTTTTGCCGAAATCGGCTATAATTTTATCATTAAACAGCAGTTTAACCGTTTTATAGTGCTGACCCGAGGTAATTGAGCATAAAAGCTACTATATATGACGCGTATAATATAATTGTGTAGGTGAAAAACTTAAGAAACCTCTTTTATGTAGGTGTTACCTGTCGAATATACATTGCATACCCACCTAATTAAAGTCTGTTACACAAACAATATACTTTAGCACTCACACACTATGGCTCTCTTTGGCACTCTTTGGGGGAGGCCTATGCCCAGCAGTGGACGGCTTTCGGCTGATATGATGATGATGAACACTAACAAACCAATTGCCTTAGTAGTCAAACAATCTATAACTACTTACAAGCAAGAGCGGCTTAGGTAAGTGTTTAGTTTCTTAGTAGAAACCTTAGTAGGTTAGATTTTAGTACCAAGAAAGATAAAATTACCCAGTATGTTCACAACTTCAAGGGTCCTTAAAAAAATAAAATCATTCTTGGCATTTTTTTTTTATTCCATTCAAAGATCTAACGTTAGTAAATGTTACCATACTGAATTGGCCTATCTATCAGCTTAGCACACAACAAAAAATCAAGCATCTACTTACCGCAATAATTCACGTCACCATAAATAAAAATCTCATCGTACGCGGCGATAGGTGAAAAATTAAAAAAAAAGTCATAACTCCGAAAATACGAAAAATCGCGGAACATACATGGGGGTGATTCAGATAGCCCTCTAGGTCCTCTACCTCCCAGCTTCAGTATATCACTACTTCTTGGGATACCCTGTATAGGTAGGTACGTATATCCATCCATACTTAATATTATAAATGGGAAAGTGTATGTGTTTGTTTGTTTGTTTGTTTGTTTGTTTGTTTGTCCGTCTTTCACGGCAAAACGGGGCGTCGAATTGACGTGATTTTTTAAGTGGAGATAGTTGAAGGCATGGAGAGTGACATAGGCTACTTTTTGTCTATTTCTAACCCCCCACTTCCCCAAAATGGGGGGTGGAAGTTTGTATGGAGCATTTCGCAATTTTCAAGGTAGAAAGCTAAAAATTGGTATGCGGACTATTTGTGACTAACAAAAAAATCGTGCATCATTTTTTTTTGGAAATCTGCACCCAACCCCTTAAAAGAGGGGGTGAAATTTTATATGGGGGTCCAGATATGTAGACGATATGTAGAGCCGATATGTAGAGTCGATATGTAGAGTCGATATGTAGAGTCGATATGTAGAGTCGATATGTAGAGTCGATATGTAGAGTCGATGTGTAGAGTCGATATGTAGAGTCGATAATATGTAGTCGATATGTAGAGTCGATATGCAGAGTCGATATGTAAATTCGATATGTAGAGTCTATGTTCGATATACAGAGTCTATGTAGAGTCGATCTAAATATATAAAAGACTGAAACTAAGATGCACCTTTTTTGTAGACGGTTAACATTACTCTTAGTACGCGGGCGAAGCCGCGGGCAAAAGCTAGTATACAAATATTGCTCGTTTAATAGTATAGGTACAAGGATGTAATCGACGCGGTGATTCTGCCAATAAGATAATCTAATTTTCAAACTACACCAAAACGTGTCCCAATAAAAAAAAAACTACTCACAAGAACTGTTCGCGTCATTTCTTCTAAATTATGCTTTTACGTCCAACTGCCGTTGCACCAATGGCCGCCTAGCTGTCAAACGATGTCTTATAAGGGAAGAAACCAATTTTAAACACTTTCTATTGGCGATTTTACGCTCTGATGCCTTTTTAGATGTTTACCGAACGTCGTATCCGCTGAGTATAATGGCTTGTGACGTTGTGACCGAACAAATGAATGATTTTTTTTAGAGAGGCCACAGCAGAAAGTGCTGTCGTATGTGCAGCAGCTAGACTGGGGAAGTTTTTTACGCCTGTTCTTCTCGTGGCAGAAAAAAAGAACCGCCTGTATCGACTCGGGCGGCTCTTTTGGGTTTAGTCTGGTTTCAATTCAACCGCGAGACTTGAAGAAAAGACTTGTCAAAAATGACAAAATGTTCTGTGCATGCAGTAATAGCAATATAGCAACAGAAAAAAAATAAAAAGGATGGGAAATATTGTATTATTTAGGTTTAGGTAGGTATTCCCTGCCTGTCAAAATTAATAAACCTGATTTATTTGTGATTTGGTCTTTCTGTTTAAATAAAAAAAAAAAAAAAACTTGTAATGCGACTCCATTCATTCGTTATTTAGTTTTGACGTGAGCAGTCAAGTCACATTATGATAAAATGACTGTAAACTAAAAAGCTTTTAATCTGTTTTTATTTCAATTTCCTAATATGGCGCTTAAATCCTAAAAAACTAAGTTCGCTTTTGTATGACACATACTTATATCTTAACACAGGTAGTAAAGGTTGTTCCGGATGTGTGCAATAGCGTTCCCGGGGCTCTGTCCAAAAGCGAGCGGTGGAACACCCCAGGGGTTTTAGTCCGTGGGAGTCGGACATACCCGCTCGGCTCCTCCCGGGCTGGGTGGGGTCCATAACGGATTTCCCCTGGGTAAACAAAAAAAAATACCTGGTAAAGGTCGCTGGAGTCCGCTGGATGCGGGTGGCGCAGGACCGGTCATTGTGGCACTCTTTGGGGAAGGCCTATGTTCAGCAGTGGACGTCTTTGGGCTGATATGATGATGATGATGATGAAACAAAAAAAAAGGTAGTAAAGGTTAACGCTATTAGCAATTACTGAATTATAGCTATAGAGAGATTTCTTGACATTTTTGTTCGGTATTGTCAGTCTATTTACTTTATGTTACGTCAATGAACGTAACGCAATGATTTTGTTAATTGTCTATTATAGCCATTAAAACGCAAGGATTGCATGATACTAATAATTCCAATGCTATCGAACCGGTATTATTTCATTTCAATACAGATGAAAGTTTGTATGGGTGCGCGACTAACGAGTTGAAAAAATAATGTTTTGTTCTCTGCGTGTTGTTTGACTGGCAGAATAAGTAGGTAACAGTACTAAAAGTTCAGAATGGCATGGTAAGTGTAGTTACCATTCACGGTATCAGAATAGATAGTTTAAAACAGATACCGAAATGGAGTTTACTCTTAGGAATCAACCTGAGACAATTTGTCCCAAGTAATACGTTAGCTTAGCTCGGTGGGCGTGGAAAGCATGTTGAAAGTATTTCGTATTTCCGATAGGATACTCTATGTATACCTACCTACAAGGAGGGTTAGTACCTACATTTTTCACATGGATAAGTGTTAAAATGAGGAGTTTATTTTAAGTAATATAAACGTAATGTGCCGATAAGGCGCAATACTAACTAACTAACCAAAATATTATACACAACGTGTGCATGTGCAGACGTGAGAGGGGGACTTTTTGACTAGGCTCAAGGTCTGCTAGACGGTCGGTCGCCAACAAGCCCCTCCGACCGAGTGACCTTTGTCGGCACCGACCGTTGTAGTATGAAAATTTGCGGCAAAGAACTGTCTATACACTCACAAGGTCGCTCAGTCGGAGGGGCTTGTTGGCGACAGTCTAGCAGACCCTTTAAGCTAGTCTTAAGTTTATTGTTATTTTATTGTATTTTGTCGTGAATAAATGAGTTTCAAAACGAGTTCAGAAGATAGAAGTCATGGATAAAAGAGATGAGAGAATGATAATATTTATATACAGTAAGGGAAATGTATTCACGTACCTTTTTATGCCTTATTTTCACAGTAAGAAGAGCGAAAAAGGTACGTGAATACATTTCCCTTACTGTACGTGCAGCTATACTAAGTCATACATAACTAAACTCAAATGGAATTGGGCAGGACATATTGCCAGGCAGCGTGACGGTAGGTGGACGAAAACGTTAACGGATTGGTGGCCACTTACAGGAAAAAGAAGCGTCGGTCGTCCACCAGCTCGATGGGTTGACGACGTAAAAAAGACCGCGGGTCATTTCTGGATGAGACTAGCACGGGACCGGGTGGCGTACTCGAAGAGAGGCTTATGCCCAGCAGTGGGCGATTACAGGCTGATAATGATGATGATGATGATGAATGAACTATGAATACGTCCAGTTGGTCGATCACGTAACGCACTGTACGCGCGTCGGGTACTTATATCTAAATGTCAATTTTTATATGGAAAAACCGGCCAAGTGCGTGTCGGACCACGCAGAACGTAGGGTTCCGTGCCTATTAAAAAGGTCGTATCGTCATTGAAATCTTACGGCACTTACGTCCTTTTCTTTGAGGAAGGCAGTTTTTCAGCAATATCTCGAAAACCTTTGAACCGATCTTCTTCAAAACAATTTTCGCTGAAAGAATTTAATAAGCCCTACGTCCATGATTTTTCTCATATTTTTACAATGCACGGTTCAAAAATTAGAGGGGGGGGGACAGAATTTTAGTGACTTTCGGGACGATTATCTCCGACTCTATTCACTTAATCAAAAAAATTGCTGAGAAACGTTATATTTATTTTGAAAGGCCTATCGATTGATGTGCCACACGGGGGGTCACAATGAAAAAAAAATTTGACTTTTAGTTTTATGTATGGAGAGCACCCCTAAAAAAATTTTTTTTTGTCATTTTAATCACAAAACTATGTAGCGGCTAACAAAATACACCTATCCTCAAAATTTTATTCAAATACACCTTATAGTTTTCGAGTAAAATGCCTGTGACATACGGACAGACGGACAGACGGACAGACGGACAGACGGACAGACGGACAGACGGACATGACGAAACTATAAGGGTTCCGTTTTTGCCATTTTGGCTACGGAACCCTAAAAATGACAGTTGGATCTACCCGATGCGCGTTTGAATCGTTACGTGATTACCCCCCAGAGCTCGGTAGTGTTTAGTACTTCCGAGTCCCCGAGATACCAAAGTACCTACTTGCAAGCCTCCCACTAAATGGACTTCCATAAACCCCTCTTATGTATTTCGCATTCCCTCTCTCTGCTCCTCCATCAACATCTAATATTGCCGGCAATAAACACTATCATCAAGCCCCAACAACTGCCTAGCAAACGTTACATTATGTCTGGAATCAATACGTAATCTTAGGCTCCTTTCAAAATGCCGCATTGGATTGGAATCAGAGTACTCGTATATCCGCGCGCTCGTTTTTAGTTTTTACATGTCAGGCTTGGAAGCGAGCGCAATACAAAACTAATTCCATTTCAATACGATATCTCGAAAAGAGTCCCTTTAACTTGTTGCGCAGAGAAGCCCTAAAACATCATGGTCGATATATCTGCGTATCTTGTGCTTGTCTAACATTACAAGTTAAGGAATAATTTCGAAAACTGAATTTGGAAATTTTGATTCATATATGTAGGGGTGCATGTGTAAATGTTTTATGAACGAAGAAGGTCGAATGATGATCGAATAAATAAGGCAGGCTGAGTGGGACTGATGCGTTTTTGGTTTTATGAAAAAGAGTGAAAAAGATAGGGAAGTATGGCGGACGAGGGCCGAAAAGCATTAGATTTTTTCTCTGTTGTAAAAGAAGCTTAATAAAAAAAGTGAAGATTTAAGCTGGGTTTATTTTTAAACACTATATTTGGGGGCTCGTCCGGGATATTTATGGTGAACGACGGTTACGTATCGGCGCATGGGTGACGAGGTGGTCACCGATTGCTGCGTGAATTTCGATATAACGACGATAACGACGAACGACGACGGGTTTTAGACGACGATTATTATAAAGACGAGCAGATGTCAGGCGAATCGGAGGACGACTATCACGAACCGGTGGCAGTACAATTTAACAATATGATGTACATGGACGACGTTATACAGAAGTTCAGTGGCCAAGATGAAGCATATTCGATTTCGAAGTTCACTCAAGACATAGACGACAATTCAGAAATATATCAATGGACCGAGATACAGAAGCTTATTGTTGCAAGACGCAGTCTGACAGGCACCGCAGCGTTGTGGCTTAGAGCTGAGCGTCCTTACAGGTCTTGGAAGACTTTAAAACAAGCTCTACACAAAGAGTTTCCGGATACTCTTGACAGCAAAACGGTACATGAGATCATGACGGCGAGGAAAAAGAAGAAAGACGAAAGTTGTCTTGATTACCTACTTACTATGAGGGATTTGGGTAAGCGAGGCAAGATGCCAGATTACGTCGCTGTGAAGTATATTGTCGATGGGGTTCAGGACGTGGAGACTAACAAAATGATGCTGTACGGAGTAACTTCATATCCCGAGCTGAAAGAAAAACTTAAAATCTACGAGGCCATAAAAGACAAAATGAAACCTGCTCAGTCCAATCGGTATAATGAGACAAGGAACCGACAAAGATCAGCTGATAATGTACCTAATAGGAAGTGCTACAGCTGTGGAGGGAATAATCATTTATCTAATGGATGTCCACACAGACAGCAAGGGGTAAAATGCTTTAGGTGCAACCAGTTTGGGCATATTTCGTCGCAGTGTTCGTCGGGAGTTGTATCTAACTTGAACAACAACATAGGTGAAAATAGTAACAAATGGCCGAAGCAGATGTGTATTCACACGAATGAATTGAATGATTCTACAGTACCGAATGAGTTGAATCAACGAGGAGTGAACCAAAACCAAATGTGCGGATGCAATCATGCAATTGGATGCCCATCACTGAGTGACCGGAATGAAACGAGCGGAGAACGGCGATTGAATGAAGGCAACTTTATGACGTTGACAGATCGCGGTCGCGGTATGAATACTATGAACAATATGGCGGATACGGCAGACACTATGAACGTCAGTCTCAATAAAAACATCGAAATTGTTTCGAATCAAAAGCCGATGAAGATGATAAGAATATTTGAACAAGACATCAATTCGTTAGTTGATTCCGGCAGTGATTTGAGTCTGATTGCGGAGGATTGTTACCTGTCGTTGTGCGCGCCGGAGTTAGTTCGAAATGAGATATCGTTGACGGGTTTTGGTGCAGCGCGTGTTAAATCATTGGGCTACGTGTTGACAAACATTGTGATTGACGATGAGTGTTTTGAAAACATTACGTTTCATGTGGTGCCTAAGGACGTTATGCCCTTTGCTATTATTTTAGGTCATGACTTTCTGTGCAATGTAACCCTGGTGATGGATGGCAGCCGTGTGCTCTTGTTGAAGCCTGAAAAGAGCTGGTTTCGGTATTTTATGTGTGGCATGGGTGTGTCTTCTGCTGTTGTAGGATTTATAGAGGATCCGGTTTTAAAGAAAGAGGTGGAGCGATTAGTGGATACGTACCAGCCAGAGAAGACGCGTGAAGCTCCGATACAGTTGCGTATTATAGTGAAGGATGACGTCCCCGTGGCGCAGCGCCCACGGCGCCTAGCCATCGCAGAACAAAAGGAAGTGGAGCGGCAAACTAAGCAGTGGTTAGAGGATGGAATTATACGGATAGCGAAGGCCAAGCAGTTGAGAGACTTAAGGAAGTATTGGTGCGAGCGTCGCAATATGGACTTGAAATAAATTGGAAAAAGTCCCGACTTATACAGAGAAGTGTGGAATACCTAGGTCATGTCATTGAGAATGGAACAGTGAAGCCTTCTCCAGATAAAACAAATGCTGTAATAGGATTTCCACAACCTACCACGCTAAAGCAGTTGCACAGTTTCATCGGGCTTACATCATACTTCAGAAAGTTCATACAGAATTATGCCTCCATAGCCAGACCACTGACGGAACTATTGAAGGAAAATGTGCCATTTGTGTTTGATGACTCACATAAGAAAGCATTTGAAGAACTTAAGTTGATACTAACAAGCAAGCCTGTGTTGAACATATTCAACCCAGAACTAGAAACTGAATTACATACTGATGCGTCACTGCATGCTTATGCCGCAGTGCTCCTGCAAAGAAATCCCGAAGATGGTCAATTGCACCCGGTTCACTACATGAGTAAGAAGACCACTGATCCAGAGAAAAAATATACTAGTTACGAGCTTGAGGCATTGGCCATAATAGAGGGACTTAAGAAGTTTAGATCGTACTTGTTGGGTATCGAGTTTAAGATCATTACTGATTGTCAAGCACTTGAAATGACACTGAAAAAAAAGGACTTGTCCACTCGAGTTGCCAGATGGGTATTAGCTTTAACTGAGTATACATATGTAATGGAGCACCGGACTGGATCGCAAATGCGGCATGTTGATGCACTGAGTCGTATACCAAATGTTGGCTTGATCACTCGGGAGCTACATGACCAAATAAGAAGGGCTCAGGAATTAGACGAAGGTCTAGGGGCCATCTGTGAAATTCTCAAGGATAGATCATACCTGGATTACTATGTTGAAGGCGGAGTACTGTACAAAGGGATGCAGCTGGTTATTCCCAAGGGGATGGAGATGGAAGTCATTAAAAAAGTACATGCTAATGGCCATTTCGGTAAAAAGAAGATGTTGGAAGCAATATCTAAAGACTATCATATTCCAGACTTAACTAAGAAGATAGATGAGTTTATTGTGACCTGCATTCCGTGTCTGCTGGCTACTAGTAAAGCAGGAAAGCAGGAAGGTTTTCTAAACTGTTTAGAGAAGGACATTGTCCCCATGCATACTTTGCACATTGATCACATAGGTCCGCTGTCAGAGACAAAAAAACTGTACAATTATATACTTACAGTAGTTGATGGATTTACTAAGTTTGTTTGGATATTTCCTACCAAAGGAACCACAGCAAAGGAAACCTTAGATAAGCTGCGCATTCACCAGCAAGCGTATGGTAACCCCGCAAGAATCATTAGTGATAGAGGAGCTGCATTTACCAGCAATGATTTCAAAGAATATTGTGCTATGGAAGAAATTCAACACACTACTATTACTACAGGTATTGCAAGGGCAAACGGACAGGTGGAACGAGTGCATCGTACGATCATTTCAGTGTTGACTAAGCTATGTGTTTCTGATCCAGGGCAATGGTATAAGCATGTTGGTAGGCTGCAGATTGCACTGAATAGCACATATCAAAGAAGCATAAACACTACTCCTTTTGAGCTCATGGTAGGCACCAAAATGCGCACTAAGGATGACACAGCCTTGTATGATTTGTTACTGCAGGAGGATCGGGACACCTACATGGAGACCAGAGACCAGATGAGGGTGTTGGCAAAGGCGCAGATTTTAAAAGTGCAGCAGGAGAATAGACGCACATATAATCAAAGGCGAAAACCTAGCTTAAGCTATAAAATTGGCGATTTGGTAGCTATCAAGAGGACGCAGTATGGGGTCTGTCTGAAACTGAAACCTAGGTTTCTAGGGCCATATAGAGTCGTCGCAGTGAATGGGAACGACCGGTACGACGTGGAAAAGGTAAATTCTTCTTTTGAGGGACCCAATCACACTTCAACAGCTGCAGATTTCATGAAACCATGGCCCACATTCATGTGAGTCAATTTTGTTTCAATTATAGGTATGCCTATGCCTTGTCGGTTTTTTTTGTTTTCCATAGGAGTTTATGGCTGCCATACCATTACCCACTAATAGGGTTTTATAATTGGTTGGTAGGTTATATCTTAATGTTTAACTGTTTTCTTTTAAAGTTTGAAACAGCTCAATTGTCTGTTTAATTTTTATTATGATGTTATTAAGTATAATATGTTGTGTTGACATAAACAGTGGGTCTTAACTTTGATGTCTAATGTTATATTTAGTGTTCCAATGCGTTGTTACCATTGTTGACATACTATGTGTTTACTAGTTTAAAGAGTCAAATAAGTTACTTGTAAGTGTAGCAGTGTTTTGTTTGTTTCTTGTTATAGAAGTCTAGCATTTCAGTTTGGTATCATGCTGGAGACCAGCATGAATGCAGGATGGCCGAATGTAGGGGTGCATGTGTAAATGTTTTATGAACGAAGAAGGTCGAATGATGATCGAATAAATAAGGCAGGCTGAGTGGGACTGATGCGTTTTTGGTTTTATGAAAAAGAGTGAAAAAGATAGGGAAGTATGGCGGACGAGGGCCGAAAAGCATTAGATTTTTTCTCTGTTGTAAAAGAAGCTTAATAAAAAATGTGAAGATTTAAGCTGGGTTTATTTTTAAACACTATATATATATCTGATCAAAACATGCGGTATAAACGGTGGATGTTTTGATTGGGTTTTAGAAGGCATTTTTTCACAATTCCAAGGCACTGCAGACCTGAGTATTTAATATTAATTTTACCTTGATAAGTACCTGATACCTCCCACGCGTTGGTATCGAGAAAAAGGGTCTTGACAGACAACGATGTGATCCTATATAAGGGTTCCGTACCAAAAAGGTACAAAAGGAATCCTTATGTGCGACTGTCCGTCTGTCTGTCTGTCTGTCACACCGTTAAATATCTCAGGAACTACTTATGCTATTGGTTTGAAATTTGGAATAGATACGAGCCTAACGCACGTGTATGTAAAATAAAAAAATTACATTTATTTTTATTTCCTATGAAAAATAAAGGATATGAGGGGGGTCAAAAATTCAAAGTAATAGGTCAAGTGGATCTCTATCAAGGTTATTTTTTTTAATCATCAAAATTCATTTCTGTATTACGTATGTAATTTAATCACATTATCGTGTATTTCTTTCATCAAATATCTGTTAGATTATTTTGAAAAAAACCTTGTACCTAATAAAATAAAATAAAATATTGAAATTGGTTCGCGTGATAAAGAATAATCCGCTGAAAAACCAACATACATACTGAGTTTCTTGGTCGTACAAGTAAGTAGCGAAATGCACCGATAAATGACGCTGTACTCATGACGATGACGGTAACTTCTACTTTATATCCAGAATTAATGGGCGGGGAAGACGAGTATACTGTATGAAAGTGAATACGGAACTCTCGGTGCGCGAGTCAGACTCGCACTTGGCCGGTGTTTTTTCCTTTTGGGATCCATAAAAACTAGCAAAATCAATATGTAAGTATTTATAAAGTTGCTTAGTTTGGTTTATTGGAAATTATCAGTAGGTATAAATAAATCAAAAACAGGAACTGAAAACATTGCTTCCAAATAAACAACAACTAAACGTTTACAGACACATTACAAGCCAACAAAATCGGCTTTTATTTACATAATCCTAAGCACGTTACACTTTGTTTGTTATTATGTCTTTGTAATGGCAACTTGTATGCCCAAAACTCTGTGCTGACATACTTTCTCACTCACAATGCGTTGCAAAACGTATTGTCCTCAAATAACACTGTTATAGCACTGATTGATGTGTCTATATAATGATGTAGGTATATCTTATTAGAATTTGGTCTAATTGAGTCTTTGTTCTTTTGTTTGACGACCGGTTAGCCTAGTGGGTAGTGACGCTGCCTACGAAACTGAAGGTCCTGGGTTCGAATCCCGGTAAGGGCAAATATTTGTGTGATGAGCATGAATATTTGTTTCTGAGTCTTGGATGTTTCCTATGTATTTAAGTATTTATATCTATTATATATATCGTCGTCTAGTACCTATAACACAAGCCTTATTGAGCTTACTATAAGGCCTAGTTCGATTTGTGTAAAAATGTATTTATATCGGAGTTATTCTTCTCTATTAAGACCAGTAACACTAACCTTTAGAATCGCGTTTATGTCGAACGTAAAGCCGCTACTACGCCTTGTTTTCGTGGTTTTTAAATGTCAAACATGTTGTTCTAACAATATTTGTTTGACGAAACTAACGAATAAAATGTTTCATCGTCAAAAACATTGGCGCATAGGACGCGTCTTTATGCTTTCGTTCCCTATTAGCAAGTATTTGAGTGCGAGAGGGACGAAATGCTTTGTCATAAACGCAATCATGTTAGCTAGGCAGGAGCCTAATTGCATAACTACATGGACGAGCGGTAGATATCTACTGTCATTTCCGGCCTGCGCCTATTCCACCTTAGGTAAGTCTTTTCAATAAGATGAGACCTTTTTAGGGTATGTACCTCAAAAGGAAAAAAAACGGAACCCTTATAGGATCACCCGTGCGTCTGTCTGTCCGTCTGTCACAGCCGATTTGCTCCGAAACTACTGGACCGATTGAGTTGAAATTTGGTAAACATTATGTAAATTGGTGACCCAAAGATGGACGCGTAAAGTAAATTAATGAATTCTGTACAAGGGGGCCACTTTTGGGGGCTAAACTGGAAAATATAAAAAAAATTCGCAAACTGTATTGTGTCACATATCAAATGAAAGGGGTTGTTGAAAGCATCTCAATTTTTTTTTAAATAATTTTAGCAAAAACAGATTTGAAGTAATTTAGGAAAAAAGATAAAAATTGACCATTCCCCCCTTATCTCCTTCGCGTAAAATTCTGAAAAAAATATTGAAAATAGCTCCTTGCCTAAAAAAGTTTGAGTATTCAAATTAAACGGGAAAATTCTCAATATTTTACAGAACCCTCACCACGCGAGTTGATCTCGTGCTTGTCCGGTTTTTTTCTTAGAATTGGGTTAAGTTTGTTTAGGTTCGCTCACTGGATGTCCATCCATATACATTCCAATTATAACTATACCCTCCACTAACATACTAGTAATAATAATAGTTCCTATAAGTTCTTACTTACATAATATGGATGTGCAATTGTTCGAAATAAATGCTTTCATTTCATTTCATTTCATTTCATTTCATTTCTCAGGTAAGCCTGTCTCGGATTGGCGACTATGATAATCAAAGTGTCTGAATCATTGGATAGGATTTTCATAGTATACCTACAACTGGCCTGCACCGCAGCGCAGCAGGCTGCGCCATTTTGTGACAGACTTTATAGTCCAGGCAATGAACTGACAACTTGTATGGAAAAAATGACAAATTTGGAAATAATTTCTAATAGCAGATTTTTTTATTGTAACGGATATATTATCAATTAAATAGTTACCTAGAGGCAAAATCCAACAAAAAATCAGATATCAAAAATCTAATAATAATTTAATTAGCTCCTGAAAAGTTGGAATAAATATTAATAAATGTTTTAATCTATATTTTGGTTCATTCACATTTGCTTTAAAATATTAGATATAAATCAAACAAAAAAGACAATGAATGCTTAACTTAAATCTATATAACTACTTCCGGATGGAAAATTTGTTGGATTCTTGAATAAAGTATCTTAGAATAACGTTTAAAAATAAAATAAACAAAAAATGAATGTTTTTCGAAACCGTATTTTGCCTGGAGTATTATAAGTAAGCATCGATGCACTTCCGCAAACACCGTCTGCCAAGATTTAATTACGCGACATTGCATAACCAAGTAATTACACGGATTCTGAACCGATTCTCTTTGTTTTCTCTCCTGTCTCACCCCAGTAAGCCGCATCGCTCCATTTGGTATTACGTGCTAATTGTCGGTGATGAAATACGCGCAATACTTAATTGGTGTTATCCTGAGCGTTATCGGAGATAAGGAATTTGGTGTGTTCAATTATTTTTAGTAATGAACTTACGTGTTCATGACTGTAGTATGGCGATGGGCCACATTTAGTGTTTAGCAGTAACACCATAGTTTCATCATCATCATATCAGCCGAAAGACGTCCACTGCTGGACATAGGCCTCCCCCAGAGAGTTCCATATTGACCGGTCCTGCGCCACCCGCATCCAGCGGACTCCCGCGACCTTTACCAGGTCATCAGTCCACCTTGTGGGGGGCCTACCCACGCCGCGCCTTCCGGTACGTGGTCGCCATCATAGTTTACTGCTACATAAACGCATATTTCTTGTATAAGCGATAACCATGTATAAAATAGGGTGTTGACATTGATTAAAGAGATTCACATATATTACGAGTTGGTATTAATCCTTCACGCTGCCCGATCTCTAGACCAAACCTACATCAGGAGCCGTAGCATGGTTGGCCTTATCACGCGACAAGTGACAAGATAAGAGCGTCGTCTCGCTCTATCGAACGGTGTCAGCCAGTGACGCACGCTCTATCCTATCACCTATCGCGTGACAAGGCCAACCATGCTACGGCTCCAGATCTATCATGGCGCCCTATACCAGATGACCAAGGAAAATGAAGCATACTGTGAAGCGAAGAATGAAGACGAAAAATTTGACCAGCATGAAATAATGAAGAATTGAAGGATGACAAATTACGTAACACGTTTTGAAGATTCAGAACACGCAATATGAAGACACAAAAAAGTTGAGAAGAGAAAAAAAATATTAAGAAGACACAATTTTTTTTACGAAGAACAGAAGAAAAGAAGAGCGTTGTCCAGGGGGGGGGGGGGCTCCTCGCGCTTTTTGTAGAGTTTTGACGAGTTTTGAGTTGAAACTCCTCCGTCAAAACTATAGATATATTTATGGCAAAAACGATTATCGGTTCTTTAATCCTTTATCTACATTTGCATCAGAGTTTTTTTGAAAATAATGAATATAATTTTTTATGATTTGGAGAAATATGGTCCAAAAAAGCTCTGTGTTCGATATAAGTATGTTGTTTATGCACTTTTATATATGAAATCTACATGTTACTGTTTCCTTTTTGACGTCTCTAACAACTCATCAGAGATTTTTATTTTTAATTAATTTTCACAAAAGTTACGTCCAAAAAACTGGCCCCGTAGCATGGTTGGCCTTGTCACGCGATAGGTGATAGGATAGAGCGTGCGTCACTGGCTGACACCGTTCGATAGAACGAAACGACGCTCTTATCTTGTCACTTGTCGCGTGATAAGGCCAACCATGCTACGGCTCCTGGTTTTTTGTCCGAAATTAGCCAAGGTTTGGTGCCATATATATCGAAAACTGTGAGTATTGAAGTAAATAGGTATGGTATACTATTTCGGTAAACCTTGTTGTTGTTAATGTGATAAGCCATAAAAAACATGAAAAAATGGACAGTTACAGATCGAAGGTCATTGGGAGCTGGGAACCCCTTAAGATAGAAAGTGCAAGTATTGGGTCACTTTCAAACTCACGCGCAAATGCGGCTCACCCCGCCGGTCACCTGTTACGAAACTAGACATCTACCTACGCTTAGTTACTACGCATCGCGGTGTCAAGGTATAATTGTGGGTGAGCGTTGAGGTGAGCTTAAAAAAAGTTCCAGAATAGGGGGGCAGGAATGTCTACCTTTAGGGGGTCAATTTATGGCAGACTAGCTTATTTCAGTACCATTAGCTTTGAATAATTAAGGTACAGAGTATAGACGCGGCTCGCATTGGCTAACGAATAGAAAGTTAACTTGATAACAGAAACAGTAATAAAAGCAAAAACATGTGTTTGTGAAATTATGTCTGTGAATGCCAAACGTGAGATTATTATTTATTATTATTGAATTTTATCGTAGATCGACAACCTTTAGGGCATTGCTTTAGAAGATACTAGCTGTCCGCGCGGCTCGGCTCGTGTATTTAATTTCAAAATGAACATTTTTTTTTTGTTTATTTAGAACACAGTCACATAAACAAATATATATGGAGTACACATAGAGATACACATAGAGTACCAACAAACATAAAACATACAGACCTGGAGGGATGATTTGTTTCATTCTAAGGATAAGGAAAATGTATTTGTATTATTATTATTATTTGACGTAGGTATATTGTACTTTAGCCATTGTATAAAAAGACGATCTTACAGATTTTTCCTCTTTAAGTAGGTATATAGATCATTGGAAATCGATGCAAAAAGTTTAAAACAATTTTAATTGAACTTAACACCGTGAATACCGTGAAATAACTTTACTCATCAATTTCATTGACACAAATCATTATATTGAAGCAAAATTGATGTTAGATTTAAGTACCTACTAAGGGAAGATCTTTACACTCTTATCATTGTAGTCAAATTATGCTAAGCATTTACAAATAATCAGCATTTAACTACACAGTCAAGTCACCCAAAGTCACAGGCTCAAAGTCACCCAAAGGGCAATGGAGTGTTAGGAGTTTCTCTGCGTGATCGCATCAGAAATGAGGCTATCCGCAGCAGAACCAAGGCAAGGTAACCGATATAGCCCTCCGAATCGCTAAACTTAAGTGGCAGTGGGCGGGGCACATTGCACGTAGAACCGATGGCCGTTGGGGCGGAAAGGTTCTCGAGTGGTGACCACGTACCGGAAGGCGCGGCGTGGGTGACATCAGCCAGGTCATCAGTCCACAAGGTGGACTGATGACCTGGTAAAGGTCGCGGGAGTCCGCTGGATGCGGGTGGCGCAGGACCGGTCAATTTGGAACTCTCTGGCGGAGGCCTATGTCCAGCAGTGGACGTCTTTCGGCTGATATGATGATGATGATGATGATGAACTACACAGTTAAAATGCCAGTTTAAAAAAATTACCATCAATGATGAAAACTGCGAGATTTTTATCAAATTTAATTGTCATTTCTTTTAATGTGTTCATAAATCTAGTGTGTGTTTAATCTATATACAATTGTATTTTTTTTTTCAAAAGTCGGTGATTTATTCTTTTTTATCTGTAATAAGTAAAAAACAACAAACGAACACAATAAATAAAAAACGTATAAACTAACTAAAACTATACTATGTGAACCTAAATGAATTGTATCGTGAATTTTTCATTGTAATGACGGAACTGTACCGTTAGAGTGGACCAATTGGTTCTGGGCGTCTGATAATCGGCGCAAGTTGTGTTTTCTATAAAAGAACTTACCTCGCCCGCTCACCGACACCCATTGTCAACAACTCAAGATGTCACAACGTTCAGACTTGACGGTACTGTCAATTTATTTACATCTAAATAATTACGATTAGTGATCTTGTTAATTATTATTCCAATATATTCGTTTCCATTGTACATAGAATGTAGTTTTGGAGTGATTGTGATTGGAGTTCAGTGATGGGAAAAAGTGATAAAATAAGTGCGGGAGTGATTTTTTTAGTAATCTAAAGTTGTAGACCAATTGTTTGTGATTGATGTATCCAATATTTTGTTTATTTTGACAAACCGCGTTTTGGGCTATTGTGGGGAAATTCATTAGCTGAATAAGTATACGTACTATATTGAAATAGGTTATATATTTAAATGCAAAAAGACAATTAATTCAGTTGAAATTCTTTCGATACCTATTACAGTTAATCGTGAAACTAGGTTCTTCGCCAATAAAATAAAACAAAACAACATCCAGTAATCCCGTTGATTTTCTTAGTCAAGGTCCCGTTGTTATAACAAAACAATCTTGCGGTTTTAAGTGTTTCAAAAAAATACTTTAAAGTCCAGCGGACGCAACCTTAATGAGGTTTTGTGAAACCAACATGTCAAGGACAGTCTTCCGTCAACTATTCATTTGTTTTAGTGTCTTCATTAGTTTTTCTATTGTTTTCATGAGAATTTTAAGCAGCTTGTGGCTAAAACAAAACAGTAACGTCTGCTTTACCAGCTAGTGCAATAATGAGTAATTTTAACAACATTTTCTGTGATGCACTATAGTTTGGTATGTAGTATGGAGCAAGTTTAGAATGATGCTTTCAAAATGAGTGCGGGTTCAGTGTAGTGTGAAAATAATGGTATATTCAGTGTAAGTTTACTCGTAAATATACGAGTATGTCCCAATGCCTATTTAAGCCAGATTTGTTGTGTAAACGATCATTCTATGAAACGCATGTTTCAATACAATATTGTGCACTTGGAAGACTTTTACCGACGTAATTTTTATTTAGGGCAACCAGTGATAAGTTCGAAAGCAATTACCTACCGAAATTTGAAAATTCTGGCGACCTTTATTCGCTCAAAAAAAACGGAATTATTCATTTTGGGAAAAATATGATATTGATATTTATTTACATTGCATTATAAACAGCATTAATGCATATATCTACCAAGTGGTACGTGTAATATTACACTCGGCGCTGGCTAGCCAGTTCCTTTGCTTGATGGCTTGACACTCTGACGCGTGTCTAGATAAGAATTAATATTATGGTTCGTCAAGGGTACAATGGTTAATAGGATTAGTTAATTGGGTAAGGTAATGCTTTGGGACAAATGCGTCTTCGGAACTATGTAGTGTTTCCGTTATTTAGACAAATATGAATATAGTACCTATCCACAACAGGGACATTTTGAAGTGTTCAATATATTGAGGTGCCAAAGCGGATCCCGGGCTTCCATTAAAGAAAGATACAGTTATTCACAAACACACACTGTGTGTTTTTATGGTGTTACGTCGCAATGGACCGGAAACTGGCTCAACATTATGCTACAGCGCTGATTTTCAGCCAGTAGGGTATCTAACGTTGCTGACTCGTGGAAACCCCATACAACTGATACAACCAATATACATACTTTAGGATACAACCGGGAAAAGGAGGATGAGGAGTATACAGGGTGGGCCCTGTAACAGGAGCAAAAAATTAAACGATAGATTATTAAGCTTGTGAGCAATTATTTCCAAGTGAAATTTAATTGAAAAAAAAATGATTTTTTTTATTCTAAAAAAGTTTACGTGTACTCTTTGACTCTTCTGGAGTGATATTAAGTAACTTTTTATTTTAAAAACACTAGAAAATTTTTAGGTTTAAAAAAAAAATCTCAAAAATGTCGTTTGAAAACAAAAACGCAGAAACTATTATGATTCATTACATGATGTTACCTCAAAATCTGCATTGACTACTGTGCTATGATCTCGTGGTGCCAAGATACATTACTTGGAGGTCATAATCATAACTTTGGATCAAAATTTCTCCGAATGAAAAAAAGATATTTATTTATTTATTTACCACACTTACAACTACCTTTACAGGAGCTAATCCCAAGACAATAGACAAAAAAATTAATGTACGTAGACGTATAAAATTGGACACAAGAGGGGTTACTGCAGATGCTCTAAGAAAGCGTCCAAAATATTTGCTCTTCTTACAGAGCCCACCCCGTATACAACGATGTTTACATGTTAGATAGGAGCGCACAAATGTATAATTACCGATAAGTTGTTTTAAGAAATAAATAAAATAAAAACAATATGTTTATGATATGACCCATGTCATCAAAGTTAGAAGTTTTTACAGAAATGGTTGTGGTGCCTGTTTGCCGTATACGTGGGCCCGGGCTGGAGCCGAGCCGTCTCCGTTAGAGCACCCCCGAAGAATCCGACTACCATCGAGGCCCAGGCGAAGTTCTTCCAGTACGTATACAATACAATACAAATACTCTGTATATTACACCTCAATTAAAGTACAGAACCTTTAGTCCCATCTAGTAGCCAGATTTGGTACCTGGCTTCCAAATGGGAGAAATAATCCCGATTCGAAGCTGGCTACGAAACAGGAATTCTTAAGTCCCATCTCGTAGCCAGATTTTGTAGCTAGCTACCAAAGAATATATTTATTAAGATAAAAATGGTATACAATAAATAACAAAAAAAAAGAATTAACTACTAAAATTACTAAAACTAACTTAACCTATGGGGCCTACACTATATTTACATATATCCCCTAAATCGATGCCACTTGCTGGTAGGGTGCCCATAAGGCTGGCTGCATTTCCTCGCTGAATGGCAATGCCAATGCGTTGAGCGAGGAACGATAATAAATAATAAAAAATAATAAAAATACCAAATGTGGCTACAAGATGGGAAAGTCGTTCCCATTTGGTAGCTAGCTACCAAATCTGGCTACGAGATGGGACTAAAGGGTACCGAAGCAGTACAGAATAAAGCGAATATAATGTAAACAAAACTAGAGAGCTCTCTTCCGTATCTTGGTTTTGTAATCTTTTTAGGGTTCCGTACCTCAAAAGGAAAAAAACGGAACCCTTATAGGATCACTCGTGCGTCTGTCTGTCCGTCTGTCACAGCCGATTTGCTCCGAAACTACTGGACCGATTGAGTTGAAATTTGGTAAAAATATGTAAATTGGTGACCCAATGATGAACGCGTAAAGTAAATTAATGAATTCTGAACAAGGGGGCCACTTTTGGGGGGTAAACTGGAAAATTAAAAAAAAAAGTTTCGCAAACTGTGATGTGTGACACATCCAATTTCTTTCCTTTCCCTTTCGGGTTCAAGTTGTCTCTATTTCTGGGCTGAAGTGTAAACGATGTGCCTTTAATTATAATATTTGATTGTAAAAGCGTGGGGCGCTGGATGGAACAGATAAGACTTTCTTGTAAACAAATACTAATACTAACTTCCTGGCGGAAGCTGCAGAAAGTCTTTTTTAATAGGCACGGAACCCTTTGTTGTGCGTGGTCCGACACGCACTTCGTCGGTTTTTTTAATATTTAAATTTCTATAGGCGTTTAAATCAAAATTCCAAGATAGGGAATTTTATTTTTTTGTCTAACTCCTTAACATTTATATGGTACGCATAGGTACGAGTTTTATAACATTGCACTTGCAGAGTTTGATTGAATTCATCGTATTTCGCTAGTCCGCAGCCCCGCATTAATATAAAAATCGCATACGAGTTGTTGCACCATCCCGTAACGCAAATTTTTGTACCACTTTGATAATTGACCAATCGCTGATTTGATGTTTTATTTCAGGCATTTGATAAAATTATTCTATACTATAGATATCATTAAACATCATCGTCTTAGACGTCCCCTGATTTTTCCAATAAGAATCTGAACAAAAACTTATTTTTATAGGGATTTTTTCTCAGTACAGTTGAGTCCGTACAAGATAGAGTTTGGTCACGTCTGTGAGGACCCCAACACTTGGGAGCAGCGGTATGAGAAGAAGGATTTTAAGAACCACAGGGACATGGGCAAAGTAACCAGTCACCCTTTATCTAAAGGGGAATGAGTTCAACGGCTTTTTGCTTACGAAATACTAATTGTAGTTTTTATAAGAGCTAGAGCTAGACGGCGTAGATTGATCTACTGATGACCGCCTCAAGCAACGGACGAGTTCTTTGATAACTTTTATAGGTCAGCATCGGCGCACACCAGGCGTTTATTTTCCGCATCCGAGCCAGACGCTGCGGGACTTCGCGCTCGCTACTATAATCCACTAGATGGTAGCTGCTCAATGTGCGTCAGCTTTTAGGCCATGTTTATGTATGTTATGTACAGGCGACATGTTCGGTGAGAACCCAAGCGTGCTATTAACATTATTGGCTTATCATATCAGTCTTTATAAGACGATTTAAGCAGCAACTTATGAGTGGAACAAATGACTATGTAAGCCTAACGGAAGCATTGTCATCCAAAGAGGTGGCAGAAGTGTTGTGAGTTAGGAAATGATGATACAATACAACCTGTTCAATTGATTATTAAAATTGTCTATAGGGTCAATCCTCATAAACCTTTAACCTTCTAAAGATCGACAGCCAGTTTCTGTTCCTAGTGGTTGCTAGCCACATACGCGGTTATTGCCAACATCTTCGCAAGTGAAGATCCTTTGTCGTTAAAATAATTGGGAATGATTAAAAACAAAATTAGGAACTATTCAAATTATTCCGAGCCGTTTAACTCAGTCCCTTAACTTCTCCATCTATGCTCTTACTACTTGCTCTTGCTAAATTCTTTCTGTCTGTTATTTCTTCATATGTATTCTGACTTCTTGCTCTCGCTAACCTCTTCATGTCTCTAACCTCTCTCGCTTGCTTGCATGAAGGTATAGGCATCTGCCAACGCATGAGGACTACGACCAGGGTCACAGACTGGGCAGCGAGCGCCACTTCACCGAGAGACATGAGCGCTCCCGGCCCTCTGATGGACTGTACTCTGCTAAAGTATGCTTTGCTTCTAATAAAGAAAGAAAGAAAGAAAGAAAATACATTTATTCACAAACACACAGGACACACATATAAAAGGTCATACAGAGATTTCTGTGGATGCCAATTTATTTCCTTGTCCTGATAGTGATATTTAATGATTTGAAAAATATTTTGAAGGTATCACAAACAGGGGACAAGCACAGAAATATCTATATGACCCAGTTAAAGTTGAATCATTTTGTCCATCCACCATTCAAGGTTGTATTTAGTCAACCATAAGTAGTATTGCGCGTATCGGATGCATATTATTATATTAATTATCGCACGGATGGACTTAATGGTTTCAAAATAATCTTCTTAAGTTAATTTTATCGGTCTGATTCAGATTTAGAATAATAATTACTAACACTAGTAACCATAAGTGGGAAAGCGTCTTTAACAACGCTACTAATACCAGTCTACTGCATTTATAATTATTGTTGTAGTTTATTTGCATCTGTGTGTTTATTTATAACTTTCTCATTTCTTTTAACTAATCATTATTTATAATTAACCAAATAAATGCCTCCGCAAAACTGTTACCAGCTAACCCTCTTTTTCAACGCAGGTTCGATGGGGCGACAAACAAGGGGGGTATGGAGAACATTACTGGGACTTGAACCATGCTGGGCACGCTGGAAATCATGGCAATGACGAATATGACAGCAGTTCTGATGACGGCTCCTACAACCATGATCTGGATCATGCGCATGAGGATCATGACGCATACGATGAACCGAGTGAACAACAACCCACGTACGGCACAGAAGAATACGACCCGGAGCAAGCAGCAAAGTATGACGATAGCGGCAGAGCCAAGCGAGCTCATCCTAGGATCAAAACTGATAGGAAGCTTGCACGAGAAGAAGATACTTATGAGGAACCGCAGAAACCGCAGAAAACTCGTAGAATCAAAGAGCGACAAACTTCTCCAACAAAACAAGTAGATAAAAAGGAAGATATTGAAGAAAGAAATGAGCCTCAGCCACCTAAACGTAGACGACGACAGAGAAAACCTGAAAACCTTCAGGAAGAGAAAGTTGAAAAGCAGACTGATAAAGTAAATCAAGAAGAGAAACAGAACCAAGAACATCGGCAACATTATTATGTGAATAGAGCAGAAAAACAATTTGTACCGTATGAGCAAGGTGCAGGAGTGAGACAGCATTACCCACCAGAGATCACCCCAGCGGCATCGGCTCCGAGACTCTTCTTAGAGCCTACTACAGGACATGTGGTGGACAGAGCCACGGGGCAGGCTTATGTCTTACAGCCAATAGCTATCAATAATCATAATTAGGTAGTTTGTATGTAGGTATTTTACTGTTATGAATAGAATAGGTATTTATTTTGTTAATAAAATAACTTTTGAAATAAATTGAATGTGTCTGTGTCTGCAATACAAACAAAGAGCTTTACTGGAGTACCTACTCTTCAGATCAATAATCTTCTTTTTACACGACTGTCCAAAGAAAATGAGTGGAATATATTCATTATTTCAAGAAAACTATGTATGGAATTACATTTTGCAATTCGATTTCGACCCATTAACAACTCCAATAAGAAAGTTCCATCGGCCAAAATCGAATGTGTAAAAAAAAAATAACTATACAAAACATAATACATTTTCTACGTAATCTATAAGTACCTAAATACAGACGCAGAGAAAACAGCTAATTGAAAGATAGAATTAGAAAATTATGGTCGTTAGCATATTGCATCCTTATAAGACGGAAGTTAGTATCTAGTAAAACCAGTCTAACGAACATGGGCAACTTCAAATAGGATTAAGTCCCGACACAGTGTTTTACCGTGTACCACTGATATTCTAAGTAGATGTTACTAACCAAAGTAACCTAGTACTGTGTTGGTTTGTCGATAGTTGGAAATGCAGGCAATGGCAATGCACTTGGCATTTTGCAAGTTCCTTGAAACGATTTCGCTCAATTGGAATCAGAGGGCTAGAACTCGTGTTGAATGAATGGAGAATTCATGTTTCGATTAAGCTGATATTTTAGCTTTGGTTCCGACTTGCGTATTTTCTAATAGGTATATTACTGCGGCAAACTTGGATAGGAAAGGAGTCGGAATTTATCCAATTCTGCATTTGCGAAATTATTGCATGAAATAAAATCAATTATTTCATGCAAAGATTTGGATGAAATCATGAAACTACTAAGGAGATGTACTGTACACTCGTACGGTCTGTACAGATTCTGCACAGTACTCATTCTATTCACATTGCTGCATAGAGCATATTCTATTCATAATCATAGTTTTGTAAGTATCTAGATTACCATGGCAATCTAAGCATCGGCCTTAGATCCTATCCATCAATGTTCCGGGTTTATGTTTCGTTGCAGACAAATTCATTGAATAATTTCATCGGAAAATAAGTATAACTTTTCAACGCTCAATCGCACAGAAGCCGTTAAAAGACTCGGAAAAACAATACGGAAGTATTCATAGGTAACCGGTAACCCCCATGCCATGATATACGGAAGGTCACTCTATACTCCATCCCTCTTTCCCACGCTTCGTCGTTTAACTGTCCAAACAGGTTTTAGGACAAGAGGGTTGAGAAATCATCATTTCATCTCTAAGTATTTGTCCCATCACAAAGGACGCGAGGGACATACGGGGTGACGTATCTGTGGTCGAATCAACAGCAACCGTTACATTAAAAAGATACATGCTGGTGATAAAAAGGAGACCGAGAGTCAATTGTTTGAATGGCATTTTGTAGTAAAACTTTTACATGAAATCTGTATGTACTGCTCTGGAGTTTCTGATGGCATTTTCGATCAAGGTGTGTTGAACTTTGAAACCTCAGGAAAATAAACGAGAATATTTTTTATTTTTTTACCCGACTGCCAAGGAGGAGGGTAATGTTTTTCGAGTGTATGTATGTATGTCTGTTTCTTTGTGGCCTCCTGTAGCCTAAACGGCTTGATGGATTTTGATGTATGAGGTGTCGTTGGATTCCTCTTAATCGTGGGAGTGACATAGGCTATAATATTTATCATAAAGCAGTCGGGTTTTTCGAAAATTCTTTTGATTTTTTATCTCTTTTTTAAATTGAAAATTGAAGTACTTAAGAGCACGGTCGACTCTAGTCGACTCTCCATACAAACGTAGTTAGGTTCTCATTTTAAAGCGGTAAACTGGAATAACATGAAACTTTGTATACTTAGTTACATACACAATGGGATCCACCATATCTAGGCTGGAAACTAGTTTCTGTTGCACGGACAACAATAAAAAAAGCCTGAACCTACGTGGGAATGGGTGAAAATTTTAGAAATGCTTGATTTTTTTTTGGTGATAGGAATAACCTTCCTTAGCACAAGATTAGAGTCAACTATTTTTGAAAAAAATAAACCGTTTCATCACTTACTTTTTGGGTTTAGGACGGCGAATAAGACGCTTTCCTTGATCTGTCTCATATTACAAAAAACACTGGCAATTTTATTGACAGCTGCAGCAGCTATATTTTGTCATTGCCAGGGTCAGATATTAAAAATATTTTTTGTAATATGAGACGGATCAAGGAAAGTGTATACGCCGTCCTAAACCCAAAACGTAAGTGAGGAAACTGTTTATATTAAAAAAAAATACGCAGCTCAAAAGTCTGCAACTTTTTTCTGGTGCTAAGGAAGGTTATTTACTATCACCAAAAAAAAATCAGGCATTTATAAAATTTTCATCCCTTCCCAATTCGTATACCTTTACATACGTACCTAACCTATATATGCCCAGAATTATGCTTGTTTTTGGTATCTCATTTGCCCATTGTTTCGAAATAGATCAACAGCCCTTGTGCCCAGAACTAGGTCGCTTATTTGTATTCTATATGCCCATTGATTCGAAAACGCAACGAAAATAATACGGTTCTGGGCATATGAAGGTACATATCATTTTCGAATCAAGGGGCGTATATGGGCTAAAGTGGAGAAAAGCGAGTCGGAAAGCAGACCCTGGCCAGGGCTGGGATAACGCTAGGTAGAAGAAGAAGATTGATAAAACCTAAAAATACCTCTGTGAAATAATAGTACATTATTGCCGTGGCCGGGAAGGAGGCAATTGCAGGCTGAGTATTTGTTTAAACGGACGAGCTTGCGAGTCCGTTTAATTATAATACGAAGCCTGCAATTGCCATTCCGGCTGAGGCTAATGTAGTGCTTTTCTCAAAAATGGGGGAATAATAAACTTTAAATATCATTGCACAACTTGAAAATATTACTGATTTCCCGCCGTTTTTCTTTTTCAACCGAATCGCAAGTGTATTTTTCCACCGAAAAACGCAAACTATTTGAGACACATAGATCTCGTCATATAGACGATAGACAACGTCGCGTTTGCAACAGAAAAATACGAGTTGAATTGGCTGAATACGACCTGTGCCGTCTTTTATATGCCGGTTTCAACTTTTTAAAAAGTTTGGTACTCGACAAATAAAGGAATATATGTAACATTCCAGGCGGCCTGCAATGTTTTTTATTTTTTAATTTTGATCTGACCTGAAACTATACACTTTACCTTCCAATATGCAGCGACTTATGTACACTTTGCGGGCCATTTTTGAGAAATGTGTTTTGTCCATTGTCCATTTATTACGAACACAAATGTAGACGTGGCAGAGGACGGAATTTTAACGGAATTTTAGCTAAAATAGGTTTGTTGAACGTTTATGACTACCGCCATTAATGCCAATAGTCGATATTACCAAACCCAGTTAATAATAAGTACTTACACAATGTGTTTAATTACAACATTATGTAAATAAATGTAGACAATGCACCGATAGCCCAGCTTGTATGTATCGGCTCGGCATAATAGTGAAAGGAGGATCTTAGGCAACGCGCACTGATTCCCACTAAATTTTATGGTCTGTTTATATATAGTGTTTATTGCTGATGTTGAGATGGCTTTAGATTGGTTCCTCGTTAAGAGGCCGCAGTACCTAAGCTCGGTTCTCCATACAAACGTAGTTACGCTCTCATTTTAAAACGACTAGCTAGTTTGCTCTGAATCTTTGTACTTAGAATAAGTTAAGGTATATCCAGGTCTGTAATTAGTTTATGTAGCTTCAAATACCATAGTAAAAAAAATACAGCGAATTTAAGTTTTTCATACAAAACTTGTTTTTGCTGTATTTCGTTTGTTTTATAAACTGGAGTCATATAAATTAATAACAGACCTAATACCTCATGTCATGTATATGCAAAGTTTCGTTACAATCCAACACTCAGTTTCAAAATGAGAACGAAACTCCGTTTGTATGGGAAGGTGAAATTCGGCCGAGCTTACTGCGGACTTAAGGAACTAATGCCCACCTTCAAATAAAAAACCGGACAAGTGCGAGTTCAACTCGCGTCGTGAGGGTTCCGTAAAATATTGAGAATTTTCCCGTTACTTTGAATACTCAAACTTCTTTTAGGTTTTCCTGTAATCTTTAGGCAAGGAACTATTTTCCATTTTTTTTCAGAATTTTAAGCCTAGTAGTTACGGAGATAAGGAAGGAATGGTCAAAATTCGTCTTTTTTAAATTACTTCTAATCTGTTTTGTTTTCAAATATTACATCATTGGGCATTGAGGTGTATCTGATGAGGCGACAGCTGCGCTAAAAATGATATGTCAAATGAAAAGGGTCGTTGCAAGCATCTCAGATATTTTTTTTAAATAATTTTAGTAAAAATAGATTTGAAGTAATTTAGGAAATAAGGCGAAAATTGACCCCCCCCCCCCCTATATCTCCGAAACTACTAGGATTCAAATTCTGAAAAAAATATGGAAAATAGTTCCTTGCCTAAAGATTACAGGAAAACCTATAAGAAATTTGAGTATTCAATAACACTTATGAAATTTAGATTATATGCGGAACCCTCACCACTTGTCCGGTTTTAGGGTTCCGTAGCCAAAATGGCAAAAACGGAACCCTTATAGTTTCGTCATGTCCGTCTGTCCGTCTGTCCGTCTGTCCGTCTGTCCGTCTGTCCGTATGTCACAGGCATTTTACTCGAAAACTATAAGGTGTATTTGAATACAATTTTGAGGATAGGTGTATTTTGTTAGCCGCTACTTAGTTTTGTAATTAAAATGACAAAAAAAAAAATTTTTAGGGGTGCACTCCATACATAAAACTAAAAGTCAAAATTTTTTTTTTCATTGTGACCCCCCGTGTGGCACATCAATCGATAGGCCTTTCAAAATAAATATAAGGTTTCTTAGCATTTTTTTTGATTAAGTGAATAGGGTCGGAGATAATCGCCCCGAAAGTCACTAAAATTCTGTCCCCCCCCCTCTAATTTTTGAACGGTGTATTTTAAAAATATGGAAAAATTCATGGACATAGAACTTATTAATTTCATTCACCGAAAATTGTTTTGAACAAGATCGGTTCAGAGGTTTTCGAGATATTGCTGAAAAACTGCCTTCCTCAAAGAAAAGGACGTAAGTGCCGTAAAATTTCTGTGACGATACGACCTTTTTAATAGGCACGGAACCCTTCGTTTTGCGTGGTTCGACACGCACTTGGCCGGTTTTTTATATTACATTATTGTCAAGGCCTATAAAAGAAGGAAGAATCTAGTATTTCGTCTCCACAAGTAATATTCACGTTTAGTTTGATTTTCTCTCAGTACTTTCACTAAGATGCCATCACGTTGCTAGACGTCGGCAGAACGGCAGGTAGGTAGGTATTATTTCTGAAAGTGACTCGGATGAAGACTGAACTAGTCTAAAAATACTTAATTATATAAAACTAGGGGCTCTATGTGAGCTGTAGAACACGCGAGCCTGTCTTTTATTATATTCTTTTTTAATTCCAAAAAACGGAATCAATAAAAAATGCCATATAATTAAAGAACCATGCTTACAAAATTTCAGTTGAAAAATGCGACCGGCTGTTATTTGGAACGCGCTAATGCGGGCACCCCACCCGTCAAGCCTAACGAAACTAGACCTCTACCTACGCTTAGTTATTACGAATCACGGCGTCAAGATACATTTGTGGTTGAGCGATGAGGTGAGAATAGCGGGGCTAGAGGAGAACAACCGGACAGCCGGACAGCGGGACATCCGGACATACGAAATATTTTTTTCGTTCGCTTCGCTGGCTCGTACAACAATGCTTTTCACATTACAGAAGCAAAAAGCTTGGCAATTGAAAAACGAGTAAGTATGTACTTACCTATAAAGTAACATAAATTAATTATGTAGGTAGGTAAGTTCAAACAAATCTTTCAACTTACTTCAGAAAACAATGACAAATTAACGAATATTTAAACGAAGACTGAACAAATAGTACCTACGGGTCCGTTATTAAAGGGGAGATGAGATAACAATAGGCCCGAGACGATGGGGTCTATGGGTCCATTCAGATGCAAATTTGGCACGCGTCAGAAAAAAAACGGACCGTAAGTAAAGATGCTGTATTGTAAGTAAATGTTTTCATCGCCGTATTGAGACGAAGTGTGAAAGTTTACATTTAGGTGTATAATGTTATTGGGTGATTTGGATCAATGGTGTTGGGATCGAATTACTGAAAATATTTATTGGGATGTGGGGACCATTGTTCCTATGGACATTTTGGTCACTGATTATATCACTTTATACAAATTAGCACATTGCACGTAGAACCGATGGCCATTGGGGCAGAAAGGTTCTCGAGTGGCGAACACGTACCGGAAGGCGCGGCGTGGGTAAGGCCCCCCACAAGGTGGACTGATGACCTGGTAAAGGTCGCGGGAGTCCGCTGGATGCGGGTGGCGCAGGACCGATCACTTCCAGCAGTGGACGTATTTCGGCTGATATGATGATGATGATGATACAAATTAGGGCTGGGAAACAAGTCTTTCGTATTGTCTGAAGTTGTTAAACAAATAATTATTAAGTAATTTATCGAATCAGGCGTTACTTTGAGCAATTGCATGATAAGTTACGCGAACAATATTCCTTGCCATTCCGCTAAAAAACGTGCAGGTCTATTAGCGATGATGAGATGCACCTATTTGCGTATTTTTGCATGCAGTTAATGCGCCCTCCGCACGTGCAAACATGCAAATAATTACAACAAACCACCTCCAATTATGACACGTGTTTCGCCCAACAAGGCATCATCATCGAGGTAATAATTATTACCTGCCTGACTTTATTTTATTAATGTAATATTTTCATATTTAAAAATTACAATATTACTTACCTATGAAATATAGCGACAAATCTTAACCCCAACTTTAAGTTACCTATGTCAGTTATGTGTGTAGTCATACTAAAATTTTAATGTGAAAATATTTTTACGTCACCCTAGGCTGTAGGTACCTAAGTGGGATTTCAGCCCGCTACGCAAGGAGAAGATTTCACTTCCTGGCCAAGGCAAGGTAAAACTTTAGAAGAACCACGGGCGGTAATTACCTAATCGCATATTTATGACCCTCACCTTACGGGCCACAAACACCGCGATCTGGGGCATTCACGAATTGACCGCCCTAGGTATGTAATGTACTATTTTAAAGTAGGTACCTAGACCTACATGTATCTTAAAATTGTCGCGGGTCATTTAGACTAATCAGAGTCACGTAGATATTTGTTTCGAAATAAAATAAAATAAAAACATTCTATTTTCAAATAGTCTTCACAAACGTCCGTTACACTATTAACCGGGATTATTATTGCGAATTCCCACAAATCCTCGCAAGGCAGCCGTCCTCACGTTTCGCAATGAACAAAATGGCCACAAGGGTCACCCTTTGAGGAAACCAGTTTGACCAGTTCGGTCGTGGGAACCATTGTCCACTCACCCTTAGCCCTTGGGGAGTTCGTGCACTTGTTGGGGCTTGAATACAATGGGTAGTGACAGTGTCTTGTTCCGCGTTGCTGGTACCTTTGTCTATGGTCTATACGGGTGGTGTGGATGACGAGCTTGGTTTGTATGACAGTTATGTTACACGGCCATTCTCTAGATTTGTGGATGCGCCTAATTGCCACGACTCCATATAAAATGTTCGTAAATGGTCGTGGTAATTAGACACAACATTTGAGAATGGCCGTATCCTAAACCCAAAATGTAAGTAAGGAAACTGTATATTTTTCAAAAAAAAGAAACACCGGCCAAGTGCGTGTACGACCACGCACAACGTAGGGTTCCGTGCCTATTCACTATTCTATTCTATTAGGTCGTATCGTCACAAAAATCTTACGGCACTTACGGCCTTTTCTTTAAGAAAGGCAGTTTTTCAGCAATATTAGTGACTTTCGGGGCGATTATCTATTCACTTTTAATCAATACAATTGCTGAAAAACCTTATATTTATTTTGAAAGGCATATCGATTGATGTGCCACACGTGGGATAACAATGAAAAAAAAATTACTTTCAGTTTTATGTATCGAGAGCACCCCTAAAAAAATTTTTTTTAGTGATTTTAATTACAAAACTATGTAGCGGCTAACAAAATACACTTATCCTCAAAATTTTATTCAAATACACCTTATAGTTTTCCAGTAAAATGCCGGTGACATACGGACAGACGGACAGACGACAGACGGACATGACGAAACGAAACTATAAGGGTTCCGTTTTCAAATTACTCAGGTGAAAAGTCTGCAAATTTTTTCTGGTGCTAAGGAAGATTATTCCTATCACCAAAAAAATAATCAGGCATTTCCAAAATTTTCATCCATTCCCTATTGGCAATTTTACAATTCATACAGATGCATGAATTATTAACGGAACTGGTAGAAAAATAATTAGTCTCCAAACTAGACGACAGTGTGTCACCCCTCTGCAGTGTTGCATGCAAATAAAGGGTCATTCCTTACCTCACTGTCCTTTCTCACGGCGAACTGGTCAGACCTGTTTTTGGACGAACCCTTTTCGCAATCGCCAGGACAATGACTGTCGTGTCTTCCTGGTCCTTTGTCCAAACTAGTCTGACCAGTTTGAGGTCATGAGAATCTTCGGTTTTTAATTGTTTTTTTTTAAGATGGTGTTATTAGGATTTGGTCGTACCTACCTGAGTTGTTAAAAATATAGTCCAGGCAATGAACTGACAACTTGTATGGAAAAAATGACAGATTTGGAAATAATTTATAAAAGCTAATTTTTTTAATGTAACGGATATATTATCAATTAAATAGTTATCTAGAGGCAAAATCCAACAAAAAATCAGACATCAAAAAAATCAATATTAATTAGCTCCTAAAAAGTCCGGATAAATATTATTATTATTATTATTATTTTATTTAGGTTCATTTACATTTGCTTTAAGATATTCAATATAAATAAAATATAAAAGACAATTAATGTTTAATTTAAATCTATATAATTACTTCCGGGTGGAAAGTTTGTTGGATTCTTGAATAAAGCATCTTAGAATAACGTTTTAGAATGAAATAAACAAAAAAAACGCTATTATAAATTAATGTTTTTCGAAACAGTATTTTGCCTGGAGTAATAGGTAGGCTCTAATCTCAAATCAAAATTTAAGTTTTTTTGCATGACATTATCTACCGATCGAAATAAAACCTAGGTAGGTTAGGTTAGGTTACCTACATGTTATTGTATTGTTTCTCTCTGTAACTGCTTTGTATGTGTGAGGTGTGAAATAATAGTTATTTACGATACAAGTGCAGAAAATAGGAAATTCGCACGTGTATCGTACAACGTTTTACAGTACATATATGGCTCTTTGAAGTTTCAACATATGCACGGAAAGTGCTCATTTCCGCACTAGTGCGGGAAAGTAACACCATGTGTACTGTAAAGAGTGTATACTGTATTTGTATTGTTAGCTGGTGGTGCTGAAGAAGTAAACAGTGCTACCTAACTGCGCCGTGGGAACTCAGAATTATACCTAAACTTTGCGCGCCGCAATCGGTACATCCGCCAGTGGAATGACGCACGCGCTCACGGCCGGACGCTGCTTACGCGCACAAGAAAATTTATTCACCAATTCTTTAAAAATGAGTTCGTAATGTTTTTTACGGAACACCTACTTAATACCTATTTCAAATACTTACGTAATACATGTTTAAGGCCTGCTTGAGTTTCGGTAATTTTGTACACCTACCCCGAGCCTCCGACAAGTTTAGGTACTCCGTCACTCCGTTGTTTGTATTGATTTCATGTTTATATTTATCCCCGTCTGTCTAGCGGCAATTAGTATAATAGTTTACTTAGTAAGATTTGCGGGGTGCACGCATTGCACGGCCTAAGAAAGGGCGTAAACATCGTCGTTGCTATGGGGACTTATAACCTTTTGAAAGTGCTTGAAATGCACTCGCGAGGATGAAACACGTACCTAATCAGAATATTTGACAACAACTTGTGCCTAGTGACTAATTCCAAGTTTCCAATGCTACTTTTAAACTATTATACAATATGTCGTTATTTATATACTTACGTTATAAATAACGAGGATAGGAAGGTACCTGCCTACCTACCAAACTTTATTTCGTACTGTCGTCGGCATACACCTACTTACTTAAAAAATGAAGTTACCTACACAACAAGTTTCGTTTTGTTATACCTATGTGTATGTGTACATTCAGACTGTCGTAACCATAGACAGGGTGAGATTGAGATACTTGACATTACATTTTATTTAACATGCTGCGTTGATATGCCTGTATGTAGGTATGTAGCTATGGAGTTCAGATACTGGCAGAATCTCCGGAAATACTTACAAGTCTTTTGAAAAATGTAAATTGAAAAACGATAACAATTACTAATCAGTGAAGTGCATGGAATGTGTGGTTCTGCACGAATATTAAAACGTCCTAGCCGACACAATTTTTTTTTTAATACTACGACGGTGGCAAACATGCATACGGTCTACCTGATGGTATAAGCAGACACCGTAGCCTTTGGACGATTGTGATTCCAGAAGAATCACAAGTGCGTTGCCGACCCTTTATTGATTTGAGAATTGGTTGTGACAGCTGTACGAAGATTTTCGTGCAAAATCGTGCAACATTACATCAAGGTAGAAGCAATTGTAGTTGGTTAAACATCATTATAAAAAATATTTCAAAGAATAAACCGTTTTTTATTTCACTCAACTATTAATTATAACTTCATTTCTAAGCGGTGTCAACCCTAGCGTCTATTGGCGGGCAACGACCGGCGCGTTCAAGGTCGCTCCATTGTTAAATTTAGTAGGCATGGAAAGCGGTAGGTATGCGCTTTTTTATTCAGAGTCGAGTATCTGTTCGTTAGAACTATTATATAATCTGTGGTAAAGCGCAAGCGTTCCTTCAGGCCACCACTAAGGCACAAAGACGGCAGACGGAGAGGTTTTTTAGTGGGTAGACTCGGGGCCTAATTAGCCCACTACGAGGAGTCCCACATATCCACCCGAGTCCGTCCCCACACCCAGGTGAATGCGTAAAGCATTTAATTATCCTCTCCTAAAAAAAAAGGTTAGTGGGTCAACTAACCTGCCTATGGCTATGGATATATAGTTATATTATAATTAACACATTGTGTAATTTTATTGACACATGTAGAACCGATGGCCATTGGGGCGGAAAGGTTCTCGAGTGGCGACCACGTACCGGAAGGCGCAGCGTGGGTAGGCCCCCCACAAGGTGGACTGATGACCTGGTAAAGGTCGCTGGAGTCCGCTGGATGCGGGTGGCGCAGGACCGGTCATTGTGGCACTCTTTGGGGGAGGCCTATTTCCAGCTGTGGACGTCTTTCGGCTGATACTATGATGATGATCATGATGAAGTGTTCTTTATTTTTATGTAGGTACTCTAATAAAATTTCAGAGTTAGGTAACTTCATTAAATTTTCAAAATAAGATTTCAGATTCAGGGTTATAATTTTAATAAAACCGGTCTGTTATGGAAGAAGAATCTATAGCAATGAATAGGTAGAGTCCGTGTCAAGATATTATTTTACTTAAACTTTTTAGTACAGGAGCCGTAGCATGGTTGGCCTTATCACGCGACTAGTGACAAGATAGGAGCCTCGTCTCGTTCTATCGAACGGTGTCAGCCAGTGACGCACGCTCTATCCTATCACCTATCGCGTGACAAGGCCAAACATGCTACGGGGCCTGGTGTATTTTTACAGCTGACTGTACTTGGGCGAATCTCCGAGCGTTTGAACCGCTCTGTTCTAACGTCATTGTTGGCTCAAGATTATTTAGCAGAAGTAAAACATACCGCGGAAACTTTAATCAAAAGAGCCTCAGTACTGGCAGTACTGCCAGTATTGGTATTGGCTTACGTCTTCATCAGAAGAAGACTTTGATATTCGTCTCTTTTAATAGTATTTGCTGTCGACGACAATGACGAAAAAAAACTTACAAACACTGAATATTTGCCCACTTAATGCAATAATCAACTTATGCAACTTGCAATTATGGATAAATATTATCTATCATAGCTTCCTACCGGCTCGTTCTAGTCTAGCGTAGCTAGAGGTCATTGACGTTTTGTTGCTTTCCCTGAATAAAGTAGGTACTTACGTATCTACTCACTGAACTTAATTATACTAGCTGATCGCGCGGCTTCGCCCGCGTATTGCAAAGATCGCAGGCAAACCCGCAGGATAAAATATTGCCTATAACTATCCAGAAAGTCCATTCTATACGTAAGTGAAAGAATTTTTGAAATCGGATAAGTGGTTTCGGAGATTACTTATTACGTACAAACTTACAATTTACAAAGCTACAATCTCACGGACTCTTCCTCTTTAATTATATGACTATTATGTTACCTACGTAAGTACTTATAGATTACCTATATTATTGAACCTGGCGCAGATCGGCATATACCCGGCCATGGAGTAGCAGTTACCGCACAGGAAGAGACGTAAAATTTGGTACTCACCACGGGCGATAATAAAGAAAGTCAGATCGCATATTTATCAAATCAAAATCCAGCGATCTGGGACATTCTTTGTTTTACCGCCCTAGGTAAGTAATGTACTATTGTCTGGGGTAAATTGTCTGGAAATCGTTAGGAGAGCGAATTAATTTTTATTTTCAAGATTTGTTTTATCGATTATTAAACTCTTACACGCTATGTCTTACTTATAATAGTTGTATTATAATTATTACCACATGATCACATCGCTGATGCCTGATTCCCGCTTTGGACAAATTTCAAGACGGATATCTACCTCTTTTAAAAAAAATGTTTTGTCTGTGGGTCAGCGTTTAAAATAAACGCCTTTTCATAATCAAATGACGGCGTATCAAGGAACGCAAATAGGGCGGGGAAAAGAGCCCTTTCGCTACCTGTAATCGAGCACAATAGAATATGCAAATTGCGACATGACTTATAGAGCATCTTTATTTTGATGTCAGTACAGCACAGGTCCTTCTGCTGAGTACTTCAAAACGCGTTAAGAACTCGTACTTTAAAAGTGAAAAACAGTTTCTTTCTGGTGATGTTTATTTGTAAATAAAATTGAGGTACAATAACTTTAGGACAGGTACGTGATTATAATTTTATCACAATAATTTTAGATATAAATATGTGATCTCTCTAATGATAGTAAGCATTTTTAATATATTTGTATAATACTCATAGGTGATTTTAAATATTTGATTTGTATAAATATATTTCAAAACAATAGTAATATTTAAACTTAAGATGATAGCCTAGCAAATAAATTTTGACACAGTGATAGGAAAATCTTAAGTTCATAAATAAATTGGTTAATAATAAGGACAAATAAATACATAGAAGGGTGGTTTCATGGTCGACACTTGCTTAGTTACGTTGTTTTTGTAATTTTTGTAAAGTTTTTCTGTTTTTTTTTTGTGTTTTTTAAGTGTGTTTATTCCGGCTCGTTCATTCGGAGGCGAGCGAAGTCCTCAAAGACGATGTTGTCCTCTTCCTCGTTAGTGTAGAGGGAGTTCTCGTAGCGGTGTCTCTCGATGCTTTGCATTTTCTTCATCGCGTTGAAACGCTGGCGTTCGACAGAGCCTGTGTAGTTATAATAAATTTAAGCATGAATTAAAAGCAATAACAGCAAAGCTTTTAAGAAATATGTTTACTGATAGATACTGTTAGCTAATATGGAAGAAGATAGAGATATTTTTTGAGCCACACTCCAATCAAAGTTAGAATCCAAAGCAAAAATATAACAAATAAATTTAATGGATCGCTATTGTGGGGTCATAAATAACTTATAAAAAATAGGAGTATTCATACCCTCAGCGGGATGAAGTAGTTTGAATGGCACATCAGTGACCAGCTCGCCACCGAGCGTTCCACAGTTCAGCTTCACACGCAGGGAGTAAGAAACCACGATACCAATAGCTTCAGTGGGGCACTTGCCCTCGGCCACCAGAGTCGAACTCGCCAGGTTTACGTCGTCTTCCTTCAGATGACCATCCAGAGCCACACCTTTAAACATTCAATAAATTGAGTATTTACGCATTTACACAAAAACTTTCAAGAGTGCGCCCAAAATACACAATTTTAACAGGCAGGTGTCCATTAGATACGACAGCAATAAGTGAAATATTCTAGTTACTATATAAACTTCTTAAACAATTTATCTAAAATTTTGTCTTACCACGAATGTCCTTGTTGGTACGCGACAAAGGCACTAGATAAAATGTCTTCGACAGACTAGCTCCAGGAGTAATAGGGCATCCTTCACGGCTCTCCAGCGAAGCAACATGACGGCTGAACTGAGAGTTGATCATCGTAATCTCAACATGTTGCACGACCATGCAGCGGATGTTGCGCACTGACTTCCGCGAGTTGTTTGACACGATGATATTGGCCGCTAGCTTCTCGCCATGGTAGTAGATTTCCCTGTCCAGGGTAACTTCGAGATTGATCTTTCCGTTGCTAAAAGTGAAGCCCTTGCTCACGAGGGAGCTAGGAAGACGGCGTCCACGGCTAACCGGAGCGTGCTGCAGCTGTACATACAAACATTTAAAATGTTTTAATACATGGTATTCCATATATATCCCACGCTTTCATGAAGAAAAGCCTATGCCCAGTAGGGATGACAATTAGAAATGAACCTAATTAATGCCTTAGTCCTACATAATTATAATGTACTTGAAAAGCCCAAGATTGAATTTATATTCATGAACATTTTGAACAATGGTTTACCTTCTTAATAGCAAGAGTCACTGAGCTTCTCTTGTGGCTCTTCTGATCTTCGCTCTCGGCAACGTAAGTCCTGACGCAATATTCCACTCCCATCGGCTTGCCCTGGTCTTCTTCGGAAGGTTGTAGAGTGATCTAAATTATCAATGGCCATCATGAATATTATTTTATCATTATCTACACATATTAATGCAAATGCATGTAAATTAAGATTTACCGAGCTAGGAGCCATTTCAGGGAAGTTGAAGGTGAATGGGTAGGCATTAGGGCCTAGTTTCTTCAAAAGTTTCTCCTGCACTGGAGTAAGCTCCATCTTCGCGTTGATCATAGGCACAACCTGCTCCTGCCCGATCACCATTTCCTTGGAAAACTTCACTCCCATTACTTCATCTTCCTCCCTACCATAGCGGTATGTTGTCACGAGCTGAAGAGCAAATAGAACTTATAAAATTTAAGGTGATAAACCTTTCAAACAAAAAATATCTTATGGCCGCACCACACTTGGGAATGCGTGTTCACGATGCATCGTTGCCTCTCTTTCATTTGCCGTAGGAAGGAAAAAGATGCAACACGAATATTTACGCAAATACGGCCAAGTGTGGTGCCACCATTAGCTATTCCGGTAGTCGAGTGGTTAAAACGTGACGTAGGTCCAATTGTCATGCGCTGCCAGGTATAGGTACCAAACTGGACCACACGCCGAACACAAAGGATTTTTTTTCATGCTTGATCTTTGTATTAACAGTCCACTTGCAATTGTTTCAATCAACAGCACTGCACTTCTCCATTTCACTATAACACTTCACTTATGTACCTGACAGTAGACCTTCCTTCCTTTCAGGTAATCATTGTCGACTACCACCACTCCATCGACGGGATCGCAATAATCCATATGATCAATGAAGTCCCGCTTGCCCAGGTAAACCGTAACTTTGCCATTTGGAGTTGTTTTCTTAAATACTTTTACAGCGACGACCATTCTTAGTGAGGTTTTGATGGACTAGGGTTAAATATGAGAATCTGTCTCCGTATGGAGTTGTGATGTCTCTGTAAGGAGCTCACCAGAAATGATTGGTAGCAGGGAATTTTGCTTTTATATGCAGGAACATGTGAGGTTTCTTGCGGAACGAACCAACATTCTAATAAGATTATGTCTGTAGGCGTACAAATAGGATTAAAATTATGTGATGTGACGCATCGCACAGAAATCGATTTTTGATGTCACACCACTATTTGAAAGCCTTTCGTAGAGCAAAATGTAGCGTTAAACGAAACGTCATCAGACTGACGTCTTGTTTTGACACAGAAAAAAACTAGGTTAGGCTCGTCGTCGTCGGAGTTTATTGGATTCTTATTGTTGCGATTTTAGACTTTGTTTACGCTGATAAACAATGAAATTAGCTTATAAGTATCTTACTAGGCTTGTTACCTAGTCTGATAAGTTATATTCTTGTACTATGTAACAAAGTGAGTTAGTTACAACTGTATTTTTGTTCACATCGGGTTTTAATTGCCGTAGCTTACAGTATTGTTTTTGTTGTAGCTACACGATCAGCATGCCGACCTTCCTGACGCCTGGCCGGCACGGCTACAGCGTCCGGTTTTCCCGGACGAGGCCGGACGCCCTGGCGGTGGCAACTAGTCAATACTACGGGCTTGCTGGCGGGGGAACATTATTCTTTCTGGAGCTGGCTCCTGATGGAGCTACTATAGTAGAGCTGCAGAAGCTAGAGTGGAGCGATGGGCTGTTTGACGTGGTAATATATTATTTATTTAATCTAAGTAAAGGTCCAGACAAGCATGAGTAAACCCGGGCTCGCGAAAATTTATGGAGGAAGAGTCAGCCATTGCAAAAATTGCTTTTAGATCAATAAATTAGCTACAGTTGTCCCATCACCGACATAGGTTTGCCAACCCTAGCCTTAAACTACGAATTGTATTATGATAGTGAAAGAAGTGTGGTAGGGTTATAGTATCTTTGCATATAGTCTGGGGAAATATATATATTGATTTATTTTTTCAGCACCAAAAATATTAACATTGTTATGAATCACCATTTAGAGAATAGCATAGTAACAAGAAAAACTGTAGTTGTCATGCTGTACCTTGTCACAGTATACATAAATAAATATTGGAAGACAATCTTACACAAATCAACCTAGTCCCAAACTAAGCAAAGCTTGTACTATGCATATGGGTACTAGACGACAACAAACATATAGATAAATGCATACTTAAATACATAGAAAACATCCATGACTCAGGAACTAATATTCATGCTCATCACACAAATAAATGCCCTTACCGGGATTCAAACCCAAGAGCTTCAGCTTTGTAGTTAGTCACTACCCACTACGCTAACCGGTCGTATCTCTCATGCTTTCCAGTAAGGTTTATATTCTCTTCTAGCAAATTGGCTATAAGAGCATATTTGTAATTTTAACAGATGAGTGGTTAAGAAGACACATTTCTTAGTTAAATTTATATTAGCTTATTATCTTATTTATTACTGAATGATTTTACACACAAAGTCAAAAGTATTTGTATTGAGATCCCATGTTAGATGGAAACATTTCACTAGAAAAGTAGCCAATTGGATTAAATTCTTATAAGATATTATCAGTTGGTTGACAACTGGTTTAGTGTAGTGGGTAGTGAAGTGACTCTGCCTATGAAGCTGGCAGTCTTAGGGTAAAATCCCAGTACAATGACTATATGAGTAAAAGGTCTAATTTGCATTTGTGTGATGACCATGAATATTTGTTTCTGGGTCTTGGATTTTTTCTAAGTAGGTATTTAAATTCATATCCTTTAATAATATTGAAGATATTTGTCAAGTAAACATAATCAAAGCCTTGTTGCCTTACTAGGGTTGATTTGTGAAAGATTTGTCCCCTAATATTTATCGGTGGTAGGTAGCCGTGAGGAACACGACATTCAATTTTGAGCTTGTTGGTTAGATTCTGGGCTCATACTGGTTTTCCAAAATACTTATGTGGGTCAATCTACTTTTTCTTGTTGTTATTCTGTCCCGGTAAGCCAAGAGACAACAATGATAGTTTCTTAAAAAAATACTATAAATTAGGCTTCTATCATGGTAAGGAGTTGCCCCACCATGGAATGGGTTTACCAATATAACAAAAACTGGCAGAATACCGGGCAAAGCACCCGGGAACACCGGGGTCACTAGCGGAGGCCGTCGGCAATATAAAGAGTCTGCTAGGCTTCCTGGTGGAACTGGGTATGCACGAACAATAGTAGTGCCAATAACCCATACGCAATATAGGCGCATCCATGACGTCGAGTTGCGGAAACCCAGCCCGCGTACACCTATAACCTATAAGTTTTGGAAGGTGTTCCGGGGTCATTCCGAACCAATCGAATGTAATTCAGTTATGAATAAAAGTCCGGGATATCTTGAGTGCTAGGCAGTATATTACACTCTTAACTATGGAGCTACATATTAGTAATCCTTGATTTATGGTGTTAGGCTCGTGAGGCTCGTCGACTCGCTCTCTCTCTCTCTCTGTGTGCGTTTTGATACTGCACGAGAGCGAGAGTGTTTCGTTCACCTTATTGACAACATTTGCCACAAAGTGTTTAGTGGATTTAAGCCCCATAAAATCATAGTTTTAAAGAGTGACCCTGGGGTCGTAACCATGGCAACGAGCAACAAAAAATAGTTGATTGGCCCACCTACATAATATAATTTGATGTTTAGCAGTAGCTTTACGGTGAGTGAAAACATTGTGAGGAAACCGGTCAAATCCCAACAAGGCCTAGTTTTCCCTCTGGGTTGGAAGGTCAGATGGCAGTTGCTTTCCCAAAACTAGTGCCTATATCAAATCTTGGTATTAGGTGCCAAAGTGGACCTTGGGTGGGTACAACTTCATTAACTTAAGGATATTCGTTACAAAATATCCATAGCAAAGCATAAAGTATAAGGGCGGGCTGCCCCAACTTATGATTACAGACAGACCAACGTTAAATATGTCACCGGCAGCTGTCATTCCATAGACACTTGTCAAACTTTCCAGACATTCATATTTTAAACGCTTACAATTACAGACGGTTTGGTGCAACCCGCTCTAACAAATCTTTGTATTCAACATTTGATGAAAACATCCATAAGTACAACCAGAGATACACCAAGAAGCTACGGTAGCCTAGAGGTTCAGGCATGCGGCTGTCAAGCGGCGGTCGTGGGTTCGAATCCCGGCTCGTACCAATGAGTTTTTCGGAACTTATGTACGAAATATTTACCAATAGCTTTTCGGTGAAGAAAAAATCTACACAACAACACAGGAAACCGGTCTAATCCCTTCACGCAAAATAGGCACGTTGGATGTCGATTTGCGGAAAATGCCCAGTCATCATCATCATATCAGCCGAAAGACGTCCACTGCTGGACATAGGCCTCCCCCAAAGAGTGCCACAATGACCGGTCCTGCGCCACCCGCATCCAGCCCAATCAATGCCCAGTAAAACTAACTAACCAGAGACACACCTTTTCACCTTGACTCGACGTGGGCTCAGCAGAATACATATTCAAATATCACAGGTCGTCCGCTGAAGCCCCGCAAGACAAGCGTCAGCACTAATAGGCTTATATCTGACTAGTTGGATCTGTTTATTTATAGCTGACTTAAATGCCAAGTGGAGTGCTTGTTTACTTGTTCTGAGAAGTGTTATGTGGGCGTTTATGTAAGGTGGTCAAGGGACATACTGCTGTGGTAGGTCTTGCTCACTGAATGCGTATGTGGCGATATATATGCCAAGTTTAACCGAAGTGTAATAATGTATTTTAAATCTATCATAATCAGATATCGTACATTTTGTAGCATTTTCGGTGCAGCATGGTTGTGTTAACGATGTTGGTATAGACAATATCAATCGAAATTGTTAATTAACATTATTAACGCTAATTAAACATTACAATTGAAATTGTTTATACCAATTCCATTGATAACACTACGCTGCACCGAAAATGCTACAAAATATTGTCTGAAATCGAAACAATTTTAACCGACACATAGTATACAGGGCGTCCCACGGCTATGCCACATGGAGGGAAAGTACCCTGAATATTGTAGATGGAACATTTTACTGAAAGAAGACATTATTTTAATTTAAAAACCAATTTAAACTGCATTCATAGATTTTTAAATAATTACATGGTTGAACCGGGAATCGAACCCGCTACACGAGAAAAAAATTACCCTGTAGCTTTATCATACCGATCGAAAGGCTTCATCATAAGGATTATTTTTTGCTAAATAACATAGTGTCAGAAATAAAAGGAAGACCATGAATTTTAACATTTAATGTGAAATTTTGTTCAGAAAAATGAAAAGCTGACATAGGGTTATGTAAAAAAATTTCGTTTACAAGAACCAGTATGAAAGTGTCCACGAGCTACAAGCAGAACTTAGACGTATTATTCTAAATATCCACCACAACATGAAATCTACAGGGAGCAAAATAATCAACAGAGTGCGACTTTGTATTCAACAAAATGGCACTCATTTTGAGCATTTGATAAATTAAATTGATTAATTTTGAATTAAAAATGTTAAAATTCATGATCCTTGTATTTCTGACACTATGTTATTTAGCAAAAAATAATCCTTATGATGAAGCCTTTCGATCAGTATGACAAAGCTACAGGGTATTTTTTTTTCTCGTGTAGTGGATTCGATTCCCGGTTCAACCATGTAATTATTTAAAAATCTATGAATGCAGTTTAGATTGGTTTTTAAATTAAAATAATGTCTTCTTTTAGTAAAATATTCCATCTTCAATATTCAAGGTACTTTCCCTCCATGTGTCATAGTCGTGGGACGCCCTGTATATTGTGTTCTATATATTTATACAATATGAAAAAAAAAATTAGCAAACTTCAACATGTATTAAACATTCAATTGTACGTTTTAAAGCGAAAGTAAAAAAAGGGAAAGTGATTAATTTAAATTTACGATTTTGGGCAGTACCTAGATGTCCTTAGTTTCGAAAGTACATTTCTGAACATTTGTTTTGGCTTCCTATGGGCTTGTCCATATATTACGTCATTTGAAAATCGGGGGGGATCTGGCCATTATGACGCTAGGACGATGTTAGGGAGGAAGGGAATCCCTATGCATTGTATTAACCGTTCAAAACTCAGTGCTGCTTCATGGGTCCACTAGTCCATATCAAAATACGTGCTATAAATTTTGACAAAAATAAGACTTAAAAATGCGCCCGCTACTCGCTTTTTTTATTGTCCACATAAAAAATTATAACTTGAAACTACTACAAAATCTTCAATGCTCTTCTTTGATTTATTTTTGTCTTGTGATTTAGTGCCAAAGCAGTAAAATTCGTTAGAGTAATACCAGGGACATGCTACGAAGACGATGATGGAAGTCTTCACATATTAAAATACGCCGGCTTTCACTAAGTTAATGTGTCAAAATACAGACATAAGATTTTTTTCGATGCCATTCGAACCAATTTTTGGAGACGAACAAATGTGGTTGGCCGGTGAAAGCTAATTGTAGATCGCGCTCTTCTAGATTCCATACGATAAGAGAGAGAGACAGAGGATCGATGGTCCCTAACTATGTACGGAAACCATACACAGTTCTTAGGCAAAAATCTTCCCCATAGCTTTAATCCACAACCTTTTATTTTTACCCTTTTCCAGAAAACGGTGGATTTCCAATTCGAAGCAATTCGGGACGAAACATAAAGTCACTATCGCAAAAATAAACATAAACTACTTCCCGCCATACAAATTTAGCTTTTTTAAGGACCCATATTGGTGCTGTCAGTTTGACAGTTGCCAGCCCCATTGTTTGTATGCTCCCATACAGACAGACACACTTTCGCATTTATAATATTAGTATGGAGTACAATAGTTGGGTTAAGCAACACTATATTATCAATTTTAACATAATAGGGTAGTTATTACTTTACAAACAAGCACATGCAAGTGTTGGGACTGAGTGACACAAGGCAGTGCAGACTCTGCCTTGAAGCAGAGGAGGCTCCTACACACATCCTAACTGATTGCCCTTGCCTTATGCGCAGCCGTAATTCCATTCTGGGTAAACACTTCATGTGCCCAGAAGAGATCAAATTTCTCTAGTTCAACAAAATCCTGCAATTGGGAACGGATGAAAATTTTAGAAATGCCTGATAATTTTTTTGGTCATAGAATAACCTTCCTTAGCACCAGAAAAAAGTTTCAGATCTTTCAGCTGCGTCAATTATTTTTGAAAAATATTAACAGTTTTCTCGCTAACGTTTTGGGTCAGGGACGGCACTTTCCTCGATCAGTCTCATATTACAAAAAAATATCTTAAATATCTGTTGTAAACTGATACTATCGTTGATATTGACAGTTGCAGCAGCTATATTAGTCATTATCAATCAGTGTCAGTTTACCAGAGATATTCAAGATATTTTTTTGTAAAATGAGATGGATCAAGGAAAGTGTCTATTGACCGTCCTTGACCCAAAACGTAAGTGAGGAAACTGTTTATATTTTTCAAAAATAATAGGGGTGGACACTAAATAAAATAACCAATAATGTTGTATTTTCTCAAAAAAGCATTAAAAATGAAGAAAAAAGCAACGCATGAGGTTAAATAATCAAAAAGTAATAAGTGTCCAAGGTTTTAAGAGGGGGTATGTTATGTCCCTTTTCTGCAAAATGCACGTTCTTATGAAACGATTGTCATTTACTATGACGCTCGAAGGTCGTGACGTCACAATCTACGAGCATTTCTCTCTCTAAAAAAGCGGTTGTAGCTTCGTAATTTTTTGAGATATTTGAATGGGATTTTCGTCATTAGGCATATTTTATTACCTTCTCTCTTTTGAAGTTATAATAAATTTAGAGTCTACACCCCTATTGACGCAGCTGGAAAACCTGAAACTTTTTTCTGGTGCTAAGGAAGGTTATTCCTATCACAAAAATCAAGCACTTCTAAAATTTTCATCCATTCCCCATTCTTCGAGTTTGCAGGACTTGACCAAGAATTGTAGTAAGTGGCGATCGCAATAGATCATCAATGGTCGCAGTGATATAAGGGCTCTCACAGCCCGGAAGAATAGTACCCTATTGCCTTTCCAGACGTGGTCCGGCGTGACGGACGGTGCCGTGGCGTGCGGCGCGGGCGACGGCGCCGTGGTGGTGTTCCGCGCGGGCTGCGCGGCGCCGCTGCGCGTGCTGCGCGCGCACACCAGCGAGGTGTGCTCCGTGGACTGGCCCCGCGCGCACCTGCTGAGCGCCAGCTGGGACACCACCGTCAAACTGGTGAGTCGTGTTCCCGGTGTTCTACAGCCGTGGTCCGGGGTGACGGACGGCGCCTGGCGTGCGGCGCGGGCGACGGCGCCGTGGTGGTGTTCCGCGCGGGCTGCGCGGCGCCGCTGCGCGTGCTGCGCGCGCACACCAGCGAGGTGTGCTCCGTGGACTGGCCCCGCGCGCACCTGCTGAGCGCCAGCTGGGACACCACCGTCAAACTGGTGAGTCGTGTTCCCGGTGTTCTACAGCCGTGGTCCGGGGTGACGGACGGCGCCTGGCGTGCGGCGCGGGCGACGGCGCCGTGGTGGTGTTCCGCGCGGGCTGCGCGGCGCCGCTGCGCGTGCTGCGCGCGCACACCAGCGAGGTGTGCTCCGTGGACTGGCCCCGCGCGCACCTGCTGAGCGCCAGCTGGGACACCACCGTCAAACTGGTGAGTCGTGTTCCCGGTGTTCTACAGCCGTGGTCCGGGGTGACGGACGGCGCCTGGCGTGCGGCGCGGGCGACGGCGCCGTGGTGGTGTTCCGCGCGGGCTGCGCGGCGCCGCTGCGCGTGCTGCGCGCGCACACCAGCGAGGTGTGCTCCGTGGACTGGCCCCGCGCGCACCTGCTGAGCGCCAGCTGGGACACCACCGTCAAACTGGTGAGTCGTGTTCCCGGTGTTCTACAGCCGTGGTCCGGGGTGACGGACGGCGCCTGGCGTGCGGCGCGGGCGACGGCGCCGTGGTGGTGTTCCGCGCGGGCTGCGCGGCGCCGCTGCGCGTGCTGCGCGCGCACACCAGCGAGGTGTGCTCCGTGGACTGGCCCCGCGCGCACCTGCTGAGCGCCAGCTGGGACACCACCGTCAAACTGGTGAGTCGTGTTCCCGGTGTTCTACAGCCGTGGTCCGGGGTGACGGACGGCGCCTGGCGTGCGGCGCGGGCGACGGCGCCGTGGTGGTGTTCCGCGCGGGCTGCGCGGCGCCGCTGCGCGTGCTGCGCGCGCACACCAGCGAGGTGTGCTCCGTGGACTGGCCCCGCGCGCACCTGCTGAGCGCCAGCTGGGACACCACCGTCAAACTGGTGAGTCGTGTTCCCGGTGTTCTACAGCCGTGGTCCGGGGTGACGGACGGCGCCTGGCGTGCGGCGCGGGCGACGGCGCCGTGGTGGTGTTCCGCGCGGGCTGCGCGGCGCCGCTGCGCGTGCTGCGCGCGCACACCAGCGAGGTGTGCTCCGTGGACTGGCCCCGCGCGCACCTGCTGAGCGCCAGCTGGGACACCACCGTCAAACTGGTGAGTCGTGTTCCCGGTGTTCTACAGCCGTGGTCCGGGGTGACGGACGGCGCCTGGCGTGCGGCGCGGGCGACGGCGCCGTGGTGGTGTTCCGCGCGGGCTGCGCGGCGCCGCTGCGCGTGCTGCGCGCGCACACCAGCGAGGTGTGCTCCGTGGACTGGCCCCGCGCGCACCTGCTGAGCGCCAGCTGGGACACCACCGTCAAACTGGTGAGTCGTGTTCCCGGTGTTCTACAGCCGTGGTCCGGGGTGACGGACGGCGCCTGGCGTGCGGCGCGGGCGACGGCGCCGTGGTGGTGTTCCGCGCGGGCTGCGCGGCGCCGCTGCGCGTGCTGCGCGCGCACACCAGCGAGGTGTGCTCCGTGGACTGGCCCCGCGCGCACCTGCTGAGCGCCAGCTGGGACACCACCGTCAAACTGGTGAGTCGTGTTCCCGGTGTTCTACAGCCGTGGTCCGGGGTGACGGACGGCGCCTGGCGTGCGGCGCGGGCGACGGCGCCGTGGTGGTGTTCCGCGCGGGCTGCGCGGCGCCGCTGCGCGTGCTGCGCGCGCACACCAGCGAGGTGTGCTCCGTGGACTGGCCCCGCGCGCACCTGCTGAGCGCCAGCTGGGACACCACCGTCAAACTGGTGAGTCGTGTTCCCGGTGTTCTACAGCCGTGGTCCGGGGTGACGGACGGCGCCTGGCGTGCGGCGCGGGCGACGGCGCCGTGGTGGTGTTCCGCGCGGGCTGCGCGGCGCCGCTGCGCGTGCTGCGCGCGCACACCAGCGAGGTGTGCTCCGTGGACTGGCCCCGCGCGCACCTGCTGAGCGCCAGCTGGGACACCACCGTCAAACTGGTGAGTCGTGTTCCCGGTGTTCTACAGCCGTGGTCCGGGGTGACGGACGGCGCCTGGCGTGCGGCGCGGGCGACGGCGCCGTGGTGGTGTTCCGCGCGGGCTGCGCGGCGCCGCTGCGCGTGCTGCGCGCGCACACCAGCGAGGTGTGCTCCGTGGACTGGCCCCGCGCGCACCTGCTGAGCGCCAGCTGGGACACCACCGTCAAACTGGTGAGTCGTGTTCCCGGTGTTCTACAGCCGTGGTCCGGGGTGACGGACGGCGCCTGGCGTGCGGCGCGGGCGACGGCGCCGTGGTGGTGTTCCGCGCGGGCTGCGCGGCGCCGCTGCGCGTGCTGCGCGCGCACACCAGCGAGGTGTGCTCCGTGGACTGGCCCCGCGCGCACCTGCTGAGCGCCAGCTGGGACACCACCGTCAAACTGGTGAGTCGTGTTCCCGGTGTTCTACAGCCGTGGTCCGGGGTGACGGACGGCGCCTGGCGTGCGGCGCGGGCGACGGCGCCGTGGTGGTGTTCCGCGCGGGCTGCGCGGCGCCGCTGCGCGTGCTGCGCGCGCACACCAGCGAGGTGTGCTCCGTGGACTGGCCCCGCGCGCACCTGCTGAGCGCCAGCTGGGACACCACCGTCAAACTGGTGAGTCGTGTTCCCGGTGTTCTACAGCCGTGGTCCGGGGTGACGGACGGCGCCTGGCGTGCGGCGCGGGCGACGGCGCCGTGGTGGTGTTCCGCGCGGGCTGCGCGGCGCCGCTGCGCGTGCTGCGCGCGCACACCAGCGAGGTGTGCTCCGTGGACTGGCCCCGCGCGCACCTGCTGAGCGCCAGCTGGGACACCACCGTCAAACTGGTGAGTCGTGTTCCCGGTGTTCTACAGCCGTGGTCCGGGGTGACGGACGGCGCCTGGCGTGCGGCGCGGGCGACGGCGCCGTGGTGGTGTTCCGCGCGGGCTGCGCGGCGACGCTGCGCGTGCTGCGCGCGCACACCAGCGAGGTGTGCTCCGTGGACTGGCCCCGCGCGCACCTGCTGAGCGCCAGCTGGGACACCACCGTCAAACTGGTGAGTCGTGTTCCCGGTGTTCTACAGCCGTGGTCCGGGGTGACGGACGGCGCCTGGCGTGCGGCGCGGGCGACGGCGCCGTGGTGGTGTTCCGCGCGGGCTGCGCGGCGCCGCTGCGCGTGCTGCGCGCGCACACCAGCGAGGTGTGCTCCGTGGACTGGCCCCGCGCGCACCTGCTGAGCGCCAGCTGGGACACCACCGTCAAACTGGTGAGTCGTGTTCCCGGTGTTCTACAGCCGTGGTCCGGGGTGACGGACGGCGCCTGGCGTGCGGCGCGGGCGACGGCGCCGTGGTGGTGTTCCGCGCGGGCTGCGCGGCGCCGCTGCGCGTGCTGCGCGCGCACACCAGCGAGGTGTGCTCCGTGGACTGGCCCCGCGCGCACCTGCTGAGCGCCAGCTGGGACACCACCGTCAAACTGGTGAGTCGTGTTCCCGGTGTTCTACAGCCGTGGTCCGGGGTGACGGACGGCGCCTGGCGTGCGGCGCGGGCGACGGCGCCGTGGTGGTGTTCCGCGCGGGCTGCGCGGCGCCGCTGCGCGTGCTGCGCGCGCACACCAGCGAGGTGTGCTCCGTGGACTGGCCCCGCGCGCACCTGCTGAGCGCCAGCTGGGACACCACCGTCAAACTGGTGAGTCGTGTTCCCGGTGTTCTACAGCCGTGGTCCGGGGTGACGGACGGCGCCTGGCGTGCGGCGCGGGCGACGGCGCCGTGGTGGTGTTCCGCGCGGGCTGCGCGGCGCCGCTGCGCGTGCTGCGCGCGCACACCAGCGAGGTGTGCTCCGTGGACTGGCCCCGCGCGCACCTGCTGAGCGCCAGCTGGGACACCACCGTCAAACTGGTGAGTCGTGTTCCCGGTGTTCTACAGCCGTGGTCCGGGGTGACGGACGGCGCCTGGCGTGCGGCGCGGGCGACGGCGCCGTGGTGGTGTTCCGCGCGGGCTGCGCGGCGCCGCTGCGCGTGCTGCGCGCGCACACCAGCGAGGTGTGCTCCGTGGACTGGCCCCGCGCGCACCTGCTGAGCGCCAGCTGGGACACCACCGTCAAACTGGTGAGTCGTGTTCCCGGTGTTCTACAGCCGTGGTCCGGGGTGACGGACGGCGCCTGGCGTGCGGCGCGGGCGACGGCGCCGTGGTGGTGTTCCGCGCGGGCTGCGCGGCGCCGCTGCGCGTGCTGCGCGCGCACACCAGCGAGGTGTGCTCCGTGGACTGGCCCCGCGCGCACCTGCTGAGCGCCAGCTGGGACACCACCGTCAAACTGGTGAGTCGTGTTCCCGGTGTACAGACGTGGTCCGGGGTGTCGTGCGGCCCCTATTTCATCCCCTAGGGGGTGAAATGGGGGATGAAAGTTTGTATGGAGCTACGATATAAACGAATTCCACGCGGACGGAGTCGCGGGCGGAAGCTAGTTTCAAATATTAACATGACATATGCCTATTCCAGTGGGACCCAGAATCCGAAGTATGCCTCAGCACGTTCGCTGGTCACTCCCAGCTGGTCTACACGGCTGCCTTCTCGCCACATTCTCCAGCCACCTTCGCCTCGGTGTCAGGAGACGGTCATCTCAAGCTGTGGTCCTGTGCAGAACCTTCGAGACCAGCGGCTGTGGTCAAAGCGCATGATGCTGAGGTAATTTGCACCTTATTACTTCTAATATAAGACCATTGTTGTTGAGCAATTTAAAATGCATTGATGCTATTATCCTAAAACATAAATTAAAAAAAAAAGGTTGATCCTGAAGTCTTCACAGGCTGGTTTGTCATTTCGGCACATGATGTTAACGAAAATTGCACCTTAGTAGCATACAATAAGGGTTTAATTTAGAACTATTAAATTGCCACTTCCGCCTCGGTGTCGGGAGACGGTCATCTCAAGCTGTGGTCCTGTGCCGAACCTTCGAGACCAGCGACTGTGGTCAAAGCGCATGATGCTGAGGTAATTCTCACCTTAATGTCATACGATTATGGTTCATTTTAGAATGATCACTAGGTGATTTCAAGCTGTGGTCCTGTGCCGAACCTTCAAGTTCTGCGCGGCTGTGGTCCAATCGCATAATGCTGAGGTAATTTGCATCTTATCGCTATTCGCGTAAGCCTTAATTTAAAATGTGGGGCCCTGAATCCGAAGTATGCCTGAACACGTTCGTGGGTCACTCCCAGCTGAGCTGGTCTACATGGCTGCCTTCTCTCATTCCCTGATCCTAAAGGTAATTTGCATCTTATGGCTATGCGCCTACGACTTGAATTATAAATTAAGTATTTTGTAGGCTAAAATCTACAAAAGACTGGTTTCTTATCTCAGCACATGATCTTAAGGAAAATTCACCTTAGTAGCATACAATGGGGAATGGATGAAAATTTTAGAAATGCCTGATTATTTTTTTGGTGATAGGAATAACCACAGAACAAGTAAATACTATAGAAACGGTAATGGGCGGGGTGCGCGTAGCCGGTGTTATGATCAGACGCCCATGAAACTGTCAAACGCTGTCAAAACGCAGATCAGATGTTATTTGACCGTGGGTAACGATTTTTGCCGTATTAAAAATAAAAACATGGTGTGTTGCGCAATTTTGTCGTGCCGACAGGCAAACAGGGACCCAAAGGTTCCTCCGGGAGCGATTTCCTATCACCGGTAAGTACTGAAATAAGTGTTTTTTGAATAAATACGCAATCGATTATGACATTCGCCATTACTCCGTTGGTAAGATAGAAACGATATGCATGCTTTACATTGCTTGCTAGCTAAAGCCGCACATTAAGGAACTACCGTAATGTCACAGCAATGTATCGCGTTATTCGCGTTTGTCATTTTAACGGGGCGATTGTCAGTATGACTAGAGTGGTACCATGCCTAGTGTATGTACTTATCGATGATAAAATTGAATTACTTTGTTTGTAACCCAGACGGAATTCGATTTCAATAAAATTATTATAAAATGAATAGGGCTGATTGTAGTCCATCCGTTATTTGTCATCCAGTAAATATATTTTTTATTGGAAATACTTGTTAAAATTAACATTTAGTTATTATCTGCGTTGTATAGTACGTTGGTATGGTACCATTAAGTATATTTATTTGTACGTTAATTCTGTCCATATTATATTCTGTCCATTTATTCTGTAATTTATAGAATAGAATAGAAATGTTTATTGCGTGTCACATTGCAGGTTACAGATGATGAAAACAGTAAAAATATAGATGTGTCGCCCTGCAAGGGCAGTAATCATGAGAGGGCTAAAATTAATACTTATACCCTTATTCATAAACGTTCATCAATCCTATATACATACTACTTGAGAGTCATCATTGTCTAAAAATAAGTCTATTTCTAGTTCCTTGCTGGAAAAACCCTGAATATTCTGATGAAAAATATTAATCCTCAGATTGACTTGGTGGGGTCTACTAGTTGAGCTCTTAAATCAATTTGGTTTTATGTTAAAAGCTAATAGACCCACTAAAGGCAAGAAATATTTCTCTGTCAAAAATATTTTCTCTGTCTGCGTGAAGCGATTTATGCATTTATTTATGTCAAAGAAATGATTATTTGTTAATGAAACAAATGGCAATCGTACTCGTATATCAAGGAATTTAAATGTTTTATTTTAAATGCCTTGATATACCATATTTTAAAAATAATATTTTGAAAAATACTTGTACGTAGTTTAATTAAAAATTGTTAGCATGTTTTCGTGAGCTACACGATTTCTCTGACAGTTGCTTTCAGCACGCGCACTAGATCAAAATTACGTTACCCGATTTCTTAGGATGTAATTTCTCATACAAATAGCACTACTAACTGCTACTTCGGACTGATATTTATCAGGTTAGGATCGGCCGCAGTACCCAAATACTCTTACTCTAAGAGATAAGGGTCTTTTTTTATTTTACTAGGTATATGCATATATATACATATACCATATATATACGGTATATACCTAGAATATAAAATATCGATAATTATGATTTTAGTCTCACCTCTTTTTCGTATTCTAAATTTCCAAATAGGTGTATCACCATAGAGTGTCATAGTAACATAAGACCTTTGGTTTCGAACGTAATCAAACGTCAAGTTCATTTGAACAGGGCGTCCATTTTGCAATCAAAAAGTCAATGTCAATTTCCGTCAAAAGTGCGTCACGCTCACACACGTTTAGTTATGCTCTAATGCAAGAAGGAGAACATGTATCAAGACTATTCACATATCACTTCCATATTTGAAAACCCCTTTCGAAATTGGCTCCTATATACTGATAAAGAATAGACTTACCTGACATTTTTTTGGCATTGGAAATTAGACCGCCAGTAATGCAGCAAGCCGCAAGTAAAACGTAAGTGAGGAAACTGTTTATATTTTTCAAAAAAAATTGACGCTGCTGAAATATCTGAAACTTTTTTCTGGTGCTAAGGAAGGTTATTCCCACGGAATACTTAAATTAGATGGAAGCGGCGTGTTAGCTAGTTACTTCGGGAACCTGCGTAGCCAGCCCCACACAATCATAACTGAATGCGTACATGTCAACACTACTGAAAATCGCTTCTAATTGGTAAAAGCTTTTAATTCCATTACGATTTCAACTGTTATAATTTTTAGACCGAAAAGTAACTCAAAACTGCATTAATTGCGGTCTAATTTCCAATGCCAAAAAAATGTCACGTAAGTCTATTCTTTATCAGTATATAGGAGCCAATTTCGAAAGGGGTTTTCGAGTATGGAAGTGATATGTGAATAGTCTTGATACATGTTCTCCTTCTTGCATTGGAGCATAACTAAACGTGTGTGAGCGTGACACACTTTTGACGGAAACTGACATTAACTTTTTGATTGCCAAATGGACGCCCTGTTCAAATGAACTTGACGTTTGATTACATTCGAAACCAAAGGTCTTATGTTACTATGACACTCTATGGTGATACACCTATTTGGAAATTTAGAATACGAAAAAGAGGTGAGACTAAAATCATAATTATCGATATTTTATATTCTAGGTATATAGTTTATATATTATTTGGTATATATATGCATATAGTAAAATAAAAAAGGCCCTTATTTCTTAGAGTAAGAGTATTTGCGTACTGCGGCCGATCCGAACCTGATAAATATCAGTCCGAAGTAGCAGTTAGTAGTGCTATTTGTACAGTCAGCAGCAGAAGTAGCTAAGCGGGCCGGGTGTTCAAAATGACCTGCACACGACTTTATTCTTAAGAAATTAAGAGCGTGTGTAGGTTATTTTGAACACCCGGCCCGCTTAGCTACTTCTGCTGCTGACTGTATGAGAAATTACATCCTAAGAAATCGGGTAACGAAATTTTGATCTAGTGCGCGTGCTGAAAGCAACTGTCAGAGAAATCGTGTAGCTCACGAAAACATGCTAACAATTTTTTATTAAAATACGTACTAGTTTTAAAGTATTTTCAAGGTGACTATGAAATATCATAGACAATAATAAAATATGGTATATCAAGGCATTTAAAATTGAACATTCAAATTCCTTGATATACGATTGCCATTTGTTTCATTAACAAATATATTATCTCTTTGACATAAATAAATTAATAAATCGCTTCACGCAGACAGAGAAAATATTTTTGCCAAAGAAATATTTCTTGTCTTTAGTGGGTCTATTAGCTTTTAACATAAAACCAAATTGATTTAAGAGCTCAACTAGTAGCCCCACCAAGTCAATCTGAGTATTAATATTTTTCATCAGAATATTCAGGGTTTTTCCAGCAAGGAACTAGAAATAGACTTATTTTTAGACAATGATGACTATCAAGTAGTATGTACATATACATATAGGTTTGATGAACGTTTATGAATAAGGGTATACGTATTAATTTTAGCCCTCTCATGATTGCAGTGCCCTTGCAGGGCGTCATATCTATATCTTTATTGTTGTCATCATCTGTAACCGCAATGCGACACGCAATAAACATTTCTATTCTATTCTATAAATTACAGAATAAATGACAGAATATAATATGGCCTACCGACAGGCCCCCCACAAGGTGGACTGATGACCTGGTAAAGGTCGCGGGAGTCCGCTGGATGCGGGTGGCGCAGGACCGGTCAAATTGGAACTCTCTGGGGGAGGCCTATGTCCAGCAGTGGACGTCTTTCGGCTGATATGATGATGATGATGATGATATAATATGGACAGAATTAACGTACAAATAAATATACTTAATGGTACCATACCAACCTACATAGATAATAACTAAATGTTAATTTTAACATTTATATATTAATACATGTTAAGTATTTCTAATAAAAAATATATTTACTGGATGACAAATAACGGATGGACTACACTCAGCCCTATTCATTTTATAATAATTTTATTGAAATCGAATTCCGTCTGGGTTACAAATAAAGTAATACAATTTTATCATCGATAAGTACATACACTAGGCATGGTACCACTCTAGTCATACTGACAATCGCCCCGTTAAAATGACAAACGCGAATAACGCGATACATTGCTGTGACATTACGGTAGTTCCTTAATGTGCGACTTTAGCTAGCAAGCAATGTAAAGCATGCATATCGTTTCTATCTTACTAACGGAGTAATGGCGAATGTCATAATCGATTGCGTATTTATTCAAAAAACACTTATTTCAGTACTTACCGGTGATAGGAAATCGCTCCCGGAGGAACCTTTGGGTCCCTGTTTGCCTGTCGGCACGACAAAATTGCACAACACACCATGTTTTTATTTTTAATACGGCAAAAATCGTCACCCACGGTCAAATAACATCTGATCTGCGTTTTGACAGCGTTTGACAGTTTCATGGGCGTCTGATCATAACACCGGCTACGCGCACCCCGCCCATTACCATTTCTATAGTATTTACTTGTTCTGTGGTTATTCCTATCACCAAAAGAAATAATCAATCATTTCTAAAATTTTCATCCATTCCCAATTACAGTTTAATTTAGAACTCTTAAACCATCTACATGGCGATACCATGCTAGAATAAACTGTTAATTCTTGTTTTTTGTCTCAGGTGTTGTCCTGCGATTGGAGCAGGATAGAAACGCACGCTATCGCCACGGCGGGCTCCGACGGTCTAGTCAGAGGATGGGATCTCAGACGATTGACGTCACCCATGTTTACTCTAAAAGGTAACTAATAGTACCCTGAAAGACTTCTGCAAATAAACTCTAATCTGCAATTAAATATATTATAGTTCAATGTGTTTTCTGAGAAAAAGAAATTGGCGCTTAGGTCATCGTTAAAGACTATCTTGTACCCGCGACTTCGTTCGTTCGACTCGTTAATTGCATTAACAGTTGGGATGCCGATGTCAAAAATTTGTAAATTCTTATGTATGGTAGTGAAAGTTGGGTGTGGCAGAAAAGACATCAAAGTCGAGTGAATGCAGTAGAAATGAGAGCGTTGAGAAGTATGTGTGGAGTGAAATTGAGTGATAGAGTCAGAAACAGTGTGATAAGAGATAAGTGTGGAATGGATGGAGATATAGTCACGAAAATTGAGAAGGGTATGTTAAGGAGGTTTGGGCATGTAGAGAGGATGGATGAAAGAAGATTAACGAAGAGAGTGTATGTAAAAAGAGTGGAAGGGCAAGTTGGAAGGGGAAGACCTAGGCGAACTTTCTCCGATCAAATTGGAGAAATCTTACAAAAAGGCCAGGTCAAAAGTACCCTAAACCGACGAGCATGTATGAGAAATGTTATGAAGGTGAGTAAAGTGAAAGTGGTTTGTCAGGATCGTAGCAAATGGAGATCCGTGTTCTCTGCCTACCCCTCTGGGAAAGAGGCGTGATTATATGTATGTATGTATGTATGTAAAAATAATTCACAACTGTTTAGACAATAAAATAAATTCGACCAATCACGTGGCGCCTTTACTGAACTATAATGAATTTGACCAATAGCACGTCGCCTTGACTACAGAAGAAAAGACAACGACGACGACGTTGAGCCGTCACTTCTTGTACTTCGTTTCAGCAGGGCTTAGATTTTCAATCGATACCAAGATTGTTTAATTATTTCAGTTGACTCGTAGAAAAAGTATTGTATACAATAGTTACACAATTAGCTCTTAAATTCTCGTACCTTACTTAGGCCACTCGGCTTATTGGTCTATTTTTCAGTGGCACTAGCTCTAATATTCCGCATTTCATTATATTTTATACTTTGATGAAATTTTTATTCAAACCGCAGCCAGTTAAGCTGATTTTTTTAAATATTTATATTGTGTCCCCTTGGTTACAAAAAAACCACTTTGTTACTTTATAATAAATTTATGTATTTTTTAAATCATATTCACAATACCACTGTTACCATAAAAAAAATATGTCATAGTGTTATTATAAAGAAAACATATAAATTTATACTATTATTTAAATGAAAATGGTAAAATTATGCTTTATTTTTTGTGAAGTTTTAACGTGGGGAAAATATTGTATGAATGACCCTAATACAGCTGCGCGCAAAGATAAGCTGAAGCCATTAAAAAAATAAAAAGAATTTTCGAAAAACCCGACTGCTTTTTGACAAATAGCCTATGTCACTCCCACGATTAAGAGGAATCCAACGACACCTCATAAATAAAAATCCATCAAGCCGTTTAGGCTACAGGAGTCTACAAAGAAACAGACATATATACATACATACATACTTACATACACTCGAAAAACATTACCCTCCTCCTTTGGCAGTCGGGTAAAAAGAAACATGTGATATGAAGTTTCTGATGAAACTGTTGACTGTAACTATAAACTTGAATTTGCAGGATGCGAGTGTGCGGTGAGAAGGGTGCAGTTTTCTCCGCACGCGCCTTCTGTTATAGCGGGCGTCTCCTACGATTTCACCACAAGGTATTTATTTATTTATTTATTTATTTATTTATTGCACACAACTAACACTAACAGTCAAGCCTTACGCGCTAATCTGCGTTGCATTTTTTAATAGCTAACATGCATTATATAATATGAGGTACAGTGAAATTATTATTATATAATAAGTACATTCAATTTAAATTACATTATAATTTAAAAGCTATTACACAAAGAGATCTAGGGAGTAAAATAATTGATTAAATGTAATTGAAATATAAATAAATCGAGGAATTACAATTATTGTTTAAAGTCATAATAATACAATTTCGGATAAAGTCAAAACATTCTGATAAGAGTAGAATATAAACAAACAATTTATCAAGAATACGTCGGTCAAACTTAGGCAATGTCAAGTAATTAATTATTGTAGCATTATAAATTTTATTTATAAACTTCTAGCTGCCCGCGCGGCTTTGCCCGCTTATTGCAAAGACAAACCCGCGGGATAAAATATGCCTATAACCATTCAGAAAGTCCATTCAACATGCAGGGTGGAATTTTTTTGAAATCGCATTAACGGTTCTGGATTTTACCAATTACATGCAAACCTACGAAACTGATCTCACAGAATGTTCCTCTTTATTATAATATTTGTACAGATAACCATTCAACTAACATCTTTATTAAATATATAAAAGAAGAAACTGACTGACTGACATATCAACGTACAGCCAAAACCTCTGGTTCTAGAGATTCCAAATTTAGCACGTAGGTTCCTTATAAGGTCAAGGGGTACACTAAGAAAGGATTTTTCAAAATTCACCCTCACTTCACCTCCCTCACCTCAAGGGGGTGGGATGGGCGTACAAAGTTTGTATGGGGAAACAAGGTTAGACTATTTTATTCGAAACTTCACAGGAGTATATTCCTAACAATAAATGAGAGAACAAGTGTTTCAGGTTTTTTGAGAATTCAACCCCTAAAAGGGGAAATGTGGTACAAAGTCTGAAAATCAACATGGGTATTGTTTCTATGGTTTATCGGGCAGCAACAACGATTTATAAATCCAATGTGGCGGACGAGAAATACCATCCCCCCTGTTGGGGTGCGATGGGGTTGAAATGTCTAAATATCAATATGGGTGTCGTTTTTATGGTTATTTGGGACGCTAATTACGAAAATGGCATCGATTTTGAAATTTAATATTGAGGACATGAAAATTCACGTTTTTTTTTGGTTATAGGTATAACCTGCCTTAGCATCAGAAAAAAGTTTCAGATTTTTCAGCTGTGTCAATTATTTTTGAAAATATAAACAGTTTCCTCGCTTACGTTTTGGGTCAAGGACGGCACTTTCCTCGATCGATCTCATATTACAAAAAAATATCCTAAATATCTGTGGTAAACTGACACTGGCAATGATATTGACAGTTGCAGCAGCTATATTTGTCATTACCGGTGTCAGTTTACCACAGATATTTAAGATATTTTTTTGTAATATGAGACGTATCAAGGAAAGTGTCTGTTGACCATCCTTGACCCAAAACGTAAGTGAAGAAACTGTTTATATAAAAAAAAAAATTGACACAGCTGAAAAATCTGAAACTTTTTGCTGGTGCTAATACATCGAATTCAAACAAAACAGATTTTTTTTTATTATATTTTATTTAAATATTTATATACAACGATTCAAATAGTTTTATTTAAATAAATGGGTCATAGTTCAGATATGCGCAGGTATATGAATATAATATTAATCGTAAAAACCAAAGAGAATAATAAATTGCCTTATTTTTATTTAAGTAGCTGTTAAAGTTGTCTTTACTTATATTTTCATTAATTTGTTATTTCGTTATCAAACCTCTTCAAAGATGACTGAAGCAACTGGCACTCGTTACATCGTTGCCATACCTAATTGACAACTGCATTTTCCTCGAGATAAGAAAACATACAGATGCTTATTTGAATAACTGCGGGAACATGGCATGGTTTATTTAAGTGTTTTTATTTACATTCACTCAGTCACGTTTTTGCAATCAGTACTTCATATAGCTGTGTGTCTAATCATTCATCTCTACCTACATTCTGTCAAAAAACTATCCAAATTGATAATTTGCTAGTTTAGCACAACTGTTTTCCATTTTGGCGCGGAGTTTGAGTTGCATCTGTAATTTAAATTAGTACAGGGCTGATGTGATAATGTGCTAACTACCCTCCCATTTCCCAAATCCTAACTCGCCGATTTGCATGCCTACTAAATTAAACAATGGAGCGACCTTGAACGCGCGGTTTGTTACCCGCACGAGCCGACCAATCGACGCTAGGGTTGACACCGCTTAGAAATAATTTTATAATTGTGATGTATGTGATCCATTTATGGTAATTACTTAAATTATCCATTTTTATTTTATAATTAATAGTTGAGTGAAATAAAAACGGTATACATTTTGAAACAATTTTAATACAACACACTGCGTGTGACTACAATTGCTTTACCTTAATGTAGTGTTGAATGTTTTGTTTCCTTTAAATGTTCGGTTGTTAAATTTATAAGTAAATAAGTATATAAATAACATTATAATAGTTTAAAAGTAGCATTACAAAATTGGAATAGTCACTAGGTATAAGTTGTTTTAAAATATTCTGATTACGTGTTTCATCCTCGGATTGCATTTCAGCCCTTCCAAAAGGTCATAAGTCCCTATAGCAACGACGATGTTTACGCCCTGTTCTCTTTACCCCGCAAATCTTACTAAGTAAACTATTATACTATAAAAAATATATCGCTCGGGTTAGATATCTATACAAAATTACCGAAACTCAAGCAGGCCTTAAATAGAACATTACATACCTAAGGCGGTGAATTCGTGAATGCCCCGGAATGTAGGTGTTTGTGCGATCTGGGGCTTTACGAATTACCGCCTATGGTTTGTCTAAAGATTTCCGTCTTGCCTTGGCCAGGAAGTGAGATTTTCTCCTCGCGTAGCGGGCAGAAAATCCACTTACGTCCTAGCGTGACGTAAAATGTATGACGTACTTATTTCAAATAGGTACTAAAGATTCAATGTTCCGTAAAAATCATTACGTCCTTGTTCAAACTCACTAGTTTGTACCTGTCATGGAAATAATTAGTACTAAGGTATACACGTGACGAAGTCATTTTTTAATAATTGGTCACAATTTTTATTGTGCGCGTAAACAGCAGCGTTCGGCTGTGAGCGCGTGTGCCAACCAACTGGCTGAATCCCCGCTAGCGGCGCGCAAAGTGTAGGTATAATTCTGAGTTCCCACGGTGCAGTTAGGTAGCACTGGTAGTATACCCCAACTAAAGTGGCTTTCAATTTGCTCGGGTACGGTGACAACTGTCATTTGCCTGTCATCCCAGTACAATTTATAACCTTCAAGCATAAAAGAGGTTATAAATGGTTCTGAGATGTCATTGTCACCACACCCAAGCGAGTTGAAACGCATTTTAAAGTAAGGGGGCAGTTTTGGTGGCAATAAGGGTTCTAGCTTTTTTTTTGAGATAGAAACTAGGTCTGTCATGTTAAGTTTTTTTTCCGCAGGATATGGGACCTAAAGCGCGGTTGCGAGCCGCTAGAAACAGTCCGGCACCACTCGGAGTTCACATACGGGCTGGATTGGAGCGCGCTGCGGCCGCATCAGATCGCCGACTGCGGCTGGGACTCGCTCGTGCACGTGTTCACGCCGCGGTGCCTCAGGTGAGGTAGGCAGAGAGGTCGGGTCACTAGAAACAGTCCGGCACCACTCGGAGTTCACATACGGGCTGGATTGGAGCGCGCTGCGGCCGCATCAGATCGCCGACTGCGGCTGGGACTCGCTCGTGCACGTGTTCACGCCGCGGTGCCTCAGGTGAGGTAGGCAGAGAGGTCGGGTCACTAGAAACAGTCCGGCACCACTCGGAGTTCACATACGGGCTGGATTGGAGCGCGCTGCGGCCGCATCAGATCGCCGACTGCGGCTGGGACTCGCTCGTGCACGTGTTCACGCCGCGGTGCCTCAGGTGAGGTAGGCAGAGAGGTCGGGTCACTAGAAACAGTCCGGCACCACTCGGAGTTCACATACGGGCTGGATTGGAGCGCGCTGCGGCCGCATCAGATCGCCGACTGCGGCTGGGACTCGCTCGTGCACGTGTTCACGCCGCGGTGCCTCAGGTGAGGTAGGCAGAGAGGTCGGGTCACTAGAAACAGTCCGGCACCACTCGGAGTTCACATACGGGCTGGACTGGAGCGCGCTGCGGCCGCATCAGATCGCCGACTGCGGCTGGGACTCGCTCGTGCACGTGTTCACGCCGCGGTGCCTCAGGTGAGGTAGGCAGAGAGGTCGGGTCACTAGAAACAGTCCGGCACCACTCGGAGTTCACGTACGGGCTGGACTGGAGCGCGCTGGACTCTTTATGTATTCGAGGATCCGTTGTTTTCTCAGCTAGAGACAAACGCAGATCCCTTACAACTCTGGCGACCTAACTGGGACCTATATAACTGGGAGTAACCTGTTTTTACCAAACCGGGTTTCAGAACACTAAGTTTCCCTATAAAATCAACCTTAATAGGGGTGTAGACACTAAATAAAATAATCAACAATGTTGTATTTTCTCGAAAAAGGATTAAACATGTAGTCGAATGGAGAAAAAGTCAACGCAAGAGGTTAAATAATCACAAAGTTATAAGTGTCCAAAGTTTTAAGAGGGGGTATATTCTGTCCCTTTTCCACAAAACTCACCTTTATATGAAACGATTGTCATTTACTATGACGTTCGATGGTCGTGACGTCACGACCCTGAGCGTTTTCACAAGCAACATGAAAACGGTTGTAGCTTCCTAATTTTTTGAGATATTTGAATGAGATTTTCGTCATGAGGCATATTTTTTTGCCTTCATTCTTTTGAAGTAATTGTAAAATTTAAGTACACACCCGTATCTGAGTACAAAATGTTCACTGTAACACAAATTTAACTGTCCATATCGCGGCGAATCTTGATCCCCATGACAGCGGTCATCTCAATACAATTTTACGTTTTAAGATTATAAATTGCACGGACGATACGTATAAACTTTTATTATAAATTGTACGGATGATACGTATTAACATTTATTATAAATTGTACGGACGATAAGTATAAACATTTATTATAAATTGTACGGACGATACGTATTAACATTTATTATAAATTGTACGGACGATACGTATGAACATTTATTATAAATTGTACGGACGCCACGTATAAACATTTATTATAAATTGTACGGACGATACGTATAAACATTTATTATAAATTGTACGGACGACAAGTATAAACATTTATTATAAATTGTACGGACGATACGTATAAACATTTATTATAACTTGTACGGACGATTCGTATTAACATTTATTATAAATTATACGGACGATACGTATAAACATTTATCATAAATTGTACGGACGATACGTATAAACATTTATCATAATTGTACGGACGATACGTATAAACATTTATCATAAATTGTACGGACGATACGTATAAACATTTATCATAAATTGTACGGACGATACGTATAAACATTTATCATACATTGTACGGACGATACGTATAAAACATGTTTGTATTTACGTCTGTACCACCGTAGCTTTTAAGATTACTAAGATACTGAACCGATTTTGATAAATGAGGTCGTAGTCGGGTTACAGTTTTTTTTGAACTTTTTATTCTTATTATTTCAGATAAGGTGGACCGGACCGGGCAAGTGAGTGGACATTTGTGATATTGGAGCGATCATATTGCATTAAGAATAAGAGTGATATTCTTTTATCACGACTATTGGATCAAGCGCAGGGCAGCAAGAAATTAAAGCTACTTTGTGGATGATCGGCGGGTTTAGATCAAGCGAACGGACGCGCATTCAGGGCTGCTATTCCAAGATATACATTGACAGATTTAGATACCGTAAAAGCACAACTACAGTCCATTACCCCAACTACGGTCCAAAAGTAAACTCATTTCTTTCTATCAATACCGATTTTGTATTTCTGATTTTATGGGTTTGTTTTATTTGTTTTGTTATTTATTTTAAAGATACAATTTAAAAATACTGTGCAATTAAAAATACTTAAACAATAACTTATTAAATAAAAATTATTAATGGCCCCTGCGGCATTGTGCCGAAGATGCTGGCAGCGTTACCTCGCTGAATAGCTAAGCTAATTCTTTGTGCGAGGCAGCTGCCAGCCCTTCGATCACCGGTGGCATCTGTAAGCCTCTTCGACATCTCCTTGAAGAGGCTTAGGGCCCCAGGGCCCCACGGACCAAGGGTCTCGACGCCAAAAGGCACGACATTGTATTCGGCGCCGAGACCACTATATTTGCCCACCTTAGCAGCTTCGGCCGCCTCTGCTGCGGCTGCTGCCCTCGTCGAGGCACGGTGGAGAAGCGACGGAGCTAGTGTGTCAACAGGTCGCATCCCACACCAGCCTTTGGGCGGGGCCGGTCGGTTTCTCATTTTGTTAGATTCGTAGTAGGCCAGTTTCTGATTTTGTCATATTCTTAGGAGGTCAGTTTCTTTTTTGGCGGTATCGTAATATTTCATTTCCTTATTTTGCCAGCTTCGAAGTAGGACAGTTTCTTATTTGGTTAAATTGTAAGTAGGTTATTTTCTTATATTTTTCTTTTTCTGAGTAGGTCAGATTCTTATTTTGTCGGATTCGTAGTAGATGGATCATCATCATTTAACCTTTGTGTATCAAAATGTAGAAATACAATATATAGAAGAGAATATACCTATACATATATATATAATAACTACAAACAGTAATGACCCACTTACTACGAATGCGACAAAATAAGAATCTGACCTACTCAGAAAAAGAAAAATATAAGAAAATAACCTACTTACAATTTAACCAAATAAGAAACTGTCCTACTTCGAAGCTGGCAAAATAAGGAAATGAAATATTACGATACCGCCAAAAAAGAAACTGACCTCCTAAGAATATGACAAAATCAGAAACTGGCCTACTACGAATCTAACAAAATGAGAAACCGACCGGCCCCGCCCAAAGGCACACCAGGACCCGTCCCATACTCCACGGGACCAATGACATCCCGTCCGGTCTCTTGCCATCGTTTCTGAGAATGCCGGATGGCTTTAAAAGAGCCGGCACATTGGCCGATGCAAGAGACCGACGAATAATGTCATTAAGGGCAACGTGCCTTGAGAAGCGGCCCATTTGTTTGATTATTTTTTTATTTTTATTTATTTATTGATAAACAATATATTTACACGGTCTGTCTGTCTGTATTATATTGCCTGTCTTTAAGTTCACCCATGAAAACCTGAGCAAGATATATGGGAATTAATTTGGACCATAGTTGGGTGACCTGGACTATAGTTGTGTGATTTTGCGGTACCATAGAACAACGCTTTTATTTCCTGCCTCTGTCATTCTGATTTCGAAAGACAAATATGGGGATATTCCGACATGTGTTAAGGACGTGTGACATTTTGAATCTTGAATTGACTGAACTGTCAAATTTTCTTAGAGAAAAAAATTATATACCTACTAAGAATGTTTTTAGGGTTCCGTAGCCAAAATGGCAAAAACGGAACCCTTATAGTTTCGTCATGTCCGTCTGTCCGTCTGTCCGTCTGTCCGTCTGTCCGTCTGTCCGTCTGTCCGTCTGTCCGTATGTCACAGGCATTTTACTCGAAAACTATAAGGTGTATTTGAATAAAATTTTGAGGATAGGTGTATTTTGTTAGCCGCTACATAGTTTTGTAATTAAAATTACTAAAATAATTTTTTTAGGGGTGCACTCCATACATAAAACTGAAATTCAAAAAAAAAAAATTCATTGTAAGCCCATGTGTGGCACATCAATCGATAGGCCTTTCAAAATAAATATAAGGTTTCTCAGCAATTTTTTTGATTAAGTCAATAGAGTCGGAGATAATCGTCCCGAAAGTCACTAAAATTCTGTCCCCCCCCCTCTAATTTTTGAACCGTGCATTGTAAAAATATGAAAAAAATCATGGACGTAGAGCTTATTAAATTCTTTCAGCGAAAATTGTTTTGAACAAGATCGGTTCAAAGGTTTTCGAGATATTGCTGAAAAACTGGCTTCCTCAAAGAAAAGGACGTAAGTGCCGTAAAATTTCTGTGACGATACGACCTTTTTAATAGGCACGGAACCCTTGGTTTTGCGTGGTCCGACACGCACTTGGCCGGTTTTTTCATTTGTTTATCTCAACCTTCCAAGAGAAGTAACATCGGATTGTAGAATGTTATAATAACAGTTAAAGTCAAAGAAAAAATTGTGGCACTCTTTGGGGGACTCTATGTCCAGCAGTGGACGTGTTGCGGCTGATATGATGATGATGATGATGATGATAAATGTAAATTGTTTCTAGTTACACAAAGACTATGTAACCAATGTAATCATTCTAAGCATAGATAGTTCAACTCATATTTGCGCGCGGCTGTATGTGTGTGTGTGCACACAAATTAATCCTGTATAGTTGAGAAAGGCCGTCAAAATTAAGGTTTTGTATTACTAATAAATCCATGGTTAAACTCACGTATAAAATGTCACGACAGGCGACATGTTTCGAACTCTTCGAGAGTTCTTCTTCAAGATGAGTGTTTTCGCGGCAATGAAGACGAACTCCCGAAGAGTTCGAAACATGTCGCCTGTCGTGACGTATAATACGTGGGTTTAACCGTTGATTTATTAGTAGTATTTTAGACATGCCTCACGAAAGTTTAAGTTCAATCTGCTTTTGTGTTACTTAATACATTTTATGTATTGCGAGTACATTTTGTGTTAGGGATAACATAGAAGTATCACAAAAATATAAAACAAAACGTAACACAAAAGCAGACTAAGTAAATTAAAACCTGAATTTTGACGGCCTTACTAGTGTATTTAAAATGACTGATATGTAATTTAAGTGTCTCAATATGTATAGCCAAATATAGAAATAACATTACAGTAGTCTCGCTAATCCGGCACTATTAAAAACTTGTGGTGCCGTTTTATTGGAATGTTTGGATTTCTGGATTGCACCTATAGCAAAGGTCAGGATTCCTGCGTCTTCGCATGTTCCAGTATCCTTTTTAGTTTTCCGTAGAAAATTTGGTCAAACGGTACAGATTTTTCGGGTTAGTAATCAAATCCATAAGTTCATTTACCATAATCATCATTTTCCCTAAGTAGTTTTTCTCATAAACTGTAATCTTAGGATTCTTATAAAACAAACCTAACCAAACATAACAGGGCTCTATACAAAACTCTAAAAATTGTCCTGAAAATGTTGCAGTTACAGCTAAATCACTTTAATAGGGGTGTAGACCAAAGAAAATAACCAGTAAGTAATGTTTTATTTTCTCGTAAAAGGATAAAAAATCAAAAAAGTTATAAGTTTCCAAAGTTTTAAGAGGGGGTATATTCTGTCCCTTTTCCGCAAAACGCACGTTCATATGAAACGATTGTCATTTACTATGACGCTCGATGATCGTGACGTCACAATCTACGAGCGTTTTCTCTCTAACAAGCAATATTAAAACGGTTGTAGCTTCGTAATTTTTTGAGATATTTGAATGGGATTTTCGTCATTAGGCATATTTTATTACCTTCTTTCTTTTGGAGTAATAATACATTTTGAATCTACACCCGTATTGACAATGTTCAACTTAGTGTTATGGCAAACGAAATTATGGATATCGGAGGTATCCATTACTTTTCCTATTCAATTCAATTTATTTTTATTTCGGACAAAGTCCATACCGTGTTAGTAACATACTACTTAATTCTAGGGTTAGTATTATGTAGCCGAGGCAAAATACGGTTTCGAAAAACATTAATTTATGATAACGTTTTTTTTGTTTCTTTCATTTTAAACATTATTCTGAGATGCTTTATTCAAGAATCCACCAAACTTTCCACCCGGAAGTAATTATATATGTAGGGTTGCCAGGTGAGTAAAAGCCCAATTGTCGGATGTTGATTTATTGTTTAGGTAACTTACAACTTGGGTGACATACAATTTACATAAACCCTATTAGAGGATCGTGGGGTAGACTGCGTGGCTATCGTACCCCCTATCCGTCCTAGCTTACTTATCACCTGATGACTGCGGGGCTATCGATCAGGGCAAGTACTACGACTTCGAGTGGACTGCGAGGCTATCGCACCCGTTGCCGTCTAGCGAGTGAATGATCGTTCGGTGCGCGCGATGGCTTTATATACGCCGCTGCTGTGCATGTGTGCGTCGATTCCGGTGTCTTCACTTGTTAGTGTGGATGATGCGCGGTGCAACCATTGGTATTCTGGTGCGTTACTATGATCGTGTTATATCCTCCCCCTCTGGTGCTCGTGTCGTCCCGATAGAGTACCAGCTTATAGGATTGGAGCAGGTACTTTCCTAGGTCTGCCTCTGCGTCTTATAGGAATTACTGGAGCCGGGATAACATCGTCCCTTGGTTCATATGTCATTCGATATAGTACTCCTCTGTGCATTAGATAGCCAGGATAGGGTCACCCTCCCCCTGCACCAGAGCTGCGCCAATTGCGTATTGGCTTGCATCTGTTTTGACTTTGAATGCGTCGTTACACTCTGCTTGCTTTAATACCGGTGCCGTTGTCAGCGCTGTTTTGAGTGAGTGTTACTGCCATCTCAAGGGTAGTCTTCACTTTTGTTGAAAATTGAGGGTAGATGTTCTTCGTCAGGAAAACAGTTTTCACAATTTCTGTTTTGCACTTGGCGGTAGACTTATATTTACGTTGGGCGCCAGATGTAGGGTTGCCAGGTGAGTAAAAGCCCAATTGTCGGATGTTGATTTATTGTTTAGGTAACTTACAACTTGGGTGACATACAATTTACATAAACCCTATTAGAGGATCGTGGGGTAGACTGCGTGGCTATCGTACCCCCTATCCGTCCTAGCTTACTTATCACCTGATGACTGCGGGGCTATCGATCAGGGCAAGTACTACGACTTCGAGTGGACTGCGAGGCTATCGCACCCGTTGCCGTCTAGCGAGTGAATGATCGTTCGGTGCGCGCGATGGCTTTATATCAATGACCAAAGAAACTAAAGGACGTGAAGTATCAACAAAATGAGTGTGTCCAGTATGGGTGACAAACATGGCGGATGTAGTGCTGTCCCGCTATCGATAATACAGCGAACATGTTTATCGATAAAATAGACAGATCTCAGAACATAAAGGTTATAAGTACATTATTTTATATGAGCTAATTGAAAGTGTAGTTTTTTTCAATTATTGATTGTATCAGGCATTACTTAGCGGAATTCCATGATTTATACGAGGAAAATAATTCTTTGCTATTCTGGTAAATATCATGGTTATTACGAATGTATTTATTACATGCAGTCAATAACAACAAGCAGTATTAGATTTTCCTCTTGAGCTGCTCCATGCATAACCCTAAATGTGTACCTACTGTAAGATTCAATAACATCTTCTGTATAATTCAAATCTTGCGTGACTTTTGGGACAACGTATATTTATTAAGTATTTTATTTTACAATCATGTCTCCTTTTAAACGGCGTGAAATGGAAGTGATATTCATATAAATAATAATAATAAATAAATATCGTGGGACATATCACAACAATTGATCTAGTCCCAAACTAGGCAAAGCCTGTACTATGGGTACTAGACAACGGATAAACATACTTATATAGATAAATACATACTTAAATAGATATTAAACATCCAAGACTCAAGAACAAACATTCGTATTCATCATACAAATATCTGCCCCGACCGGGAATCGAACCCGGGACCTCAAGCTATATGTATATTAACAAATTACAAGTCGACGAGTGAACATGAGAAAATAATGATTTTTATGTACACGACACGATAATCCGTCCACTTTTAAAATAACATGAGATGATAGTAATCCATACTTTATTAGATATGCGGAAGTATGACTTTCGGTACCCTTTCATGCTTAATAGCACAAGAAATAAAAGTTAAATTGGCAGAAGAATCCTGGGAAAGGTACAGGCAAGTATAATGTATTGAAAATTTAAAAAGCGTAAAGAGAACAGGGTACTCCAGCAAAATGTAGAGAGCAAATGTTTCTTTTACATTGTGACTTATATTTTCAGGTCCAATTGCCTCCAACCATTTTTTCTTGGCATATTGGTAACCTTTAAAAATAGCTATATTAGCGAATCAATGAATCTTCTTTAGTTTCAAGGTACCTACTATAAAATTTTACCAATCTTGACAACCCAGACTTTTCAGGTTTTGTAAATTCAAGATACTGGCTCAGAGCTCACTGGTTATAGAACTAGAAAATTCGGTATTGCGAATGTCGCATCGCCATTAATTATCGATATTTTCAAGAACAACCCTAACTGCCACTCAAAGGTAACTTTCAGTACAAAAATATCGAAAATAAAGCTAAATCCTATTACAACGTATAACGAATCTTAATCTGTGTACACATTACAACATAATGCAAATGCTCAGCTCTCGATAATGCTTAAATTATCCAATATTTCAATAAAAATACATTTACGTACCGGTGCAAGGATAAACTTTGCCGATTTGGGCGTTTTCGTAAGCCACATCCAATAATGCTGCAGCTGGGCATGGTCACCACATTCCACTTATCCGTGTTCTTTCAGCCTTGTGCAGTTTATAATTTTATTTAGAAAGATATTTTAATAATTTGATTTGTTTACATGTGTCGTTGACAGATGATGTACCCACTAAACTGACGGGAACTGACATTTCGTGGCAACAAATATGGCGATTTCGGGCAACATTTGACATTTGATGATTAACGTTCGGTTCTGACTGTTATACTACCATCTCTTTTTTAGTAGCCAAATGGTGCTTGGTTAAAATGAGACAGTGCTATTTTGGAGAAGTTTACGTCTAAACAAATAAATACACCCTGTCCATTAGTTTCTTTTGTCATTGCTTTATATACGCCGCTGCTGTGCATGTGTGCGTCGATTCCGGTGTCTTCACTTGTTAGTGTGGATGATGCGCGGTGCAACCATTGGTATTCTGGTGCGTTACTATGATCGTGTTATATATAGATATAAATTAAACATTCATTGTCTTTTTTATTTTATTTATATTGAATATTGTAAAGCAAATGTAAATGAACCTAAATAAAGATAAAAAAAATATTACTATTAATCCGGACTTTTTAGGAGCCAGTTAAATATTGATTTTTTTATGTCTGATTTTTTGTTGGATTTTGCCTCTAGGTAACAATTTAATTGATAATATATCCGTTACATTAAAAAAATTAGCTATTATAAATTATTTCCAAATATGTCATTTTTTCCATACAAGTTGTCAGTTCATTGCCTGGACTATATGATCGTGTTTAATAGGCGCAGGCGAAGGGTGCCGGATTAATGAGACTGCTGTATTCACATATATTACTTAGAGTAGGTAAGGAGACTATAACTTACGACGCAATTGGTATTTATTTCTAGGTATTAAGTCTTTTAACACTTTCCCTGTCCCCATACAAAATTGTCCGTCAATGTCACAAGTCCAAGTGACAGTTGTAGTTCGTCGCCGTGAACAACCCGTGGACCCATAGTGGGGACACGGACTCCTGAAAAAAAGTTTCATGGCCCCACATTGGGGGCACCCGGACAGGGAACGTGTTAATTATAGACTATGAGTTTTAAGGAAAACAATACACCTAGGTTAAGATTTTAAACCTGAAAATAATCCTAGGACTTATGTTATTCTGTTATTTTATTCATAAGATGCTCTTTTATTATTTTGTACATAACGAAATCGGTATAGAGATGTTGTATTCTATGTAAAATATTTTATTCTGCGATGTAAATAATAATTGTGATTTTAATTTATTCCATGGCATCTATTGTATATGAGGATTCGCTGTTTACAACAAAAGAACAAAATGCTGGTACCTTGCCGTTATGACAGTGTACCTATCTTTTGAATAAAAAGAATCGGTGACGCGCAATGTGGACACAATTGGGTACATTACTGGGTAAAAAAAAAACTATGTAGTCCGTCAGTTAGATTATCAAAAAATATTAGACACGTATTTATATTTTGTCATTCAAACAAAAAATGGTGAAGATATAGCCCAACGTCACATTATGCTAAAAAGTGTACCATAATGTGACGTCACGCGGATCTTTAACGCATATCTTCATCATTTTTGTTTGATTGACAATATAAAAAATACGTGTCCAATATTTTTTTGATAATCTAACTGACGGCCTAAATTTTTTTTTTTAGGAATGTTGCTAATTAGTTGGAAACCATCCATAAGTTACGTTGACTGTTTACTATCAGGCGGGTACTATTTACGTATTATCTTTGTGAAACTATATTATTGGAGCTGTCTGTATTGTTGTTTGTATGCATGGTCATAGGTCATGACTGTACCTACATGTTTTCATCTGCCAATTTTCATATGTTGGGTTTTTACGCTTCATCACGTAAATACAAAATATTGTTAATAAAGTGGATTTATAAAAAAATAGTAGTTTAATTCGAACAATAGCTAGTAAACAAACAGGCGTATCAGGTTGAGTGTCTACCAGCCCCCCAGAATACTGTAACTTGTTTTAAGCTCACCTCAACGCTCACCCACAAATATATCTTGACACTGCGGTGCGTAGTAGCTAAGCGTAGGTAGAGGTCTAGTTTCGTTAGGTGACGCATGGGGTGAGGCGCATGAGCGCGTAGCGAATAACAGCCCAGGAGTCCAGGACTGTGAGAGTATGCGAGCCGGTGAGCGAGGAAAAGAAGCACTAATGGTGGCGTTTGTGGCACTGAATTAGTCGCCGAGTATCACCGCTAAGGCTGGCTACTCACACACCTGCTGCAGGGCCTGCAGGGGTGTGAGCAGCCAGCTTAGGGCGGTACCCGACCAAGGGTACTTGTACCCTCGAGCCCCTCCCCAGGCGCCGTCTCAGTTAACCCATGTATGCCCCTTGATTCGAACATGATATGTACCCTCATATGCCCAGAGGGCCTACCGCGAAATGATTTTCATTTTCGTTCGTGTATCTCCATCTCTGTCGCACTTGTTAGTTCGAGCGACAGAGACGGAGATACACGAACGAAAACGAAAATCGTTTCGCGGTAGGCCCTCAGAACCGTATTATTTTCGTAGCGTTTTCGAATCAATGGGCACATATAGAATACCAATAAGAGACAACACTCTTCGGGAATGGCTTTTTTGGACAAATTTCGAAAACTACCTAACTTAGTGAAGTACTAAAATAGTGTATTGTTTGAGTAGGTTGAGTAAAGTGTTGAAAGCCATCCATTTCAGTCGAGATATTTTAACGCTCGAACGAAGTGTACGCCAATAGTTTGAGACTGCAATGGGTGGCTATGATCTGAGTTTAACACTATTTTTCATTTCGGACAATAGGAATGTACCTAAACAACACAGGAAATACAACATCAAAATAATTTATTACTAAAAATGTACTTATTACTTTTCTAAATGGTTTTAATAACTTTAATTGACTTAAATTACAACTTTTTAGATAACGTTACCGTAATAACTTATAATAAACATCAAAAAAACAATTCAGTTTAATGAAGTGTGGCTGTTTATGTTTCTGCCATTGGTCATTGTTTTTTTTATTACTTTGCAGCCCTAGGGGCGACATGCCTCACTTTCAACCCGCTATTCAGATAAACAATGACCTACTTTCAGACTATGAGAGATGAAAAATGTACGCAGATATTTCCGACGAGTTGTAGGTACTATTGCGTAGTTGGCAGACAATTGGTTAAACGGTAGGCCTTTACGTAACCTATGTCTTTGAAATTAGAATCACACACAACAGGGAGATAAAAAAATACTAAAAATTATATTTTTCCATTTTTTATTATCAGGACGATGCGACCTTAACTATTAATGTGCACTAAATTGACTACATATTAAACACTTTATTTATGGTCAGAAATACTGGACACGAGCGATTTAACGAACCTTAAGTCTTACACATAAGTATCTTTATGTTTTAATTTAGTAAGTACTTGCTTTTACACTTGAATAACACGACAAACAACATTTATCGAGTGGCTAAGGCACGATAAGCCTTTCATCTCTTTACGATAACGACCTGTACTGTGTAACGATACTGAGGGCCTACCGCGAAACGATATTCGTTTTCGTTCGTGTATCTCCCTCTTTGTCGCTCGAACTAGCAAGTACAACAGAGACGGAGATACACGAACGAAAACGAATATCATTTCGCGGTAGGCCCTCTGGTCTTATATCTTTGCAATTTACATATTACAGGATGCAGGTTTTCGGTAGTCAATAAGGCGCTATTCCCATAGCGTTGCACTTAAAAATCGTCTTTAACTAGCTTTTTATGCTTTTCAAATGCCCTTGCCAGACAAAGAATGAATCTCTTTGGTAACGGCTACCCGCAACCAAAGGAATTCAGGGTGCTCCCACTGAGCTGCATCATCCGCTTTGTGGAAATGATGGAGCGAGCTTGGGAGTAGCTATAAAGGGAAGGGCAAATGCACAAAAGATCCCACTGGGTCGAAGTGTATCCGAAAGGGCCCTCAACTATATAAGATAAGATAAGATAAGATGCTTTTCAAAGACACATTTAGCTACTAACGCACCAAGCAATGCAATAATAGTATCACCATCTCGCTTCAATGTATACCTGCATCCCTCCCGTGTGACTAAATTAGGAAGGTAGGTACAGTAAGGGAAATTTATTCACGTAGGTACCTTTTTATGCCTTATTGTCATAGTAGGAAGAGCGAAAAAGGTACGTGGATACATTGCCCTTACTGTACCTTTAAGTTCTGACTATACAACCAAAATTAAGATATCATCCTATTACCACACTTCACCCTTCGAATCCGACCTTCTATAGCTGACAGCATATAATACACCCCTCTAAGATCCTCCTTCTCATGTCCACTGCAGATATTCGTCACACTGAAGGCGTGGTTCACCAAACAGCTCTGTCTCATTCTAACACACCACGCGTTCTGAGATTCGTCGCTCTCATATCTCCTTCCTCGGTGTATGGTGTAGACTTTTGTGTGCCACACCGCTTGGGATCTGTAGGCTATGGCTTCGTCAGGTGGGGTCTCTCCTGGAAAGAAGGTATGGTCAGGAAGGCGGCATTGCATATTTCGAAGCCCATTGGCCGCCTACAAAGTCCAAGTGATTTATTCTTCAATTTAGGCATATAACATGCACCTATGAATGACGATAAACTACCACCGGTTCGGAAAGAAAACCTCTGCCTCGAGAAGAACCGGCGTAAAAAACTCGACGAGGTGTCATTTTTTTAAAACAGTATACAATATATCATTCCAGTATCAAAGTATTACATTATAACCAGGCCTTTAAAACGTTATAAAAATAGCGATATTATAACGATATACCTAATTCCGTTATTTGATGAAATTTCTATAGGTATTTTAAACGTATCGTTATAATATCGCTTTATTCATAATTCATAACGTTTTAAAGGCCTAATTAATAACTAGTCGCTCTGCGAGATAAAGAACTCGCGAGACTGTCTTTTTTAAAATCTTTTTAGGGTTCCGTAGCCAAAACGGCAAGAACGGAAACCTTATAGTTTCGTCATGTCCGTCTGTCCGTATGACACAGTCATTTTACTCGAAAACTATAAGATGTATTTCGGTCATTCTCCAGATTTGTGACTGCGTCTAATTGACGCGACTCCATATAAAATGTTCGTAAAACGTCGCGTTAATTAGACCCAACCGCAGACACAAATCTGCAGAATTACCGATTTGAATAAAATTTGGAGGATAGGTAGGTTTAAGTTTGAATTTCGTAAAACTGAATCGCCAAAAAACTATACAGAGTGATTTAGGGGTCGTGGAGCAATAAGACCAAAAGCGAATTAGATGGTCATACCTACTTTAAGTTGTTCCACTTTTCCCATGGGACCAACCACGAAGTCAGAACCAGACTCAGCAATGCAGTTGGCACAGCTAGCGTGATCAACCGCGCTGGTTTTCTGGGGCCAGCGGGCTGTGCGACTTGTCTCAGATGATACAAATACGTTATTAATATGTCGTTATTAGCGCTGAATGGCTTTAAAATAACTCACCGATAGCTTTCTGCACCTTAGCGCTGGTTAGCACCGGGACCTGTTCTATTATCGAAGTCTGAGACTGAATGTCGTGCCGACTACGCTCGGTGCTCGACTCGCGCACGCACACCTGCATGGCTCTGAACAACGCTTGGCACGCTGCGAACGCTTGAAGCGGCTCTTCTCTCTTGTTAACTGAAAATAATAGTAGTTTATGTGACTGTAACATAATGAGAGGTTAACCCTTTGAGAGCTAAAGACGGCTGTGGACGCGGACGAAAACTCGTGCCACTGAAGCCACGGACGGCCACATGATAATAATGATAAATATTGTCATTTTGACATGACAATATTTATCAGAAGTTTCGTTTTATTCATATTTTGTCTGGCTATTGTTTTGTTTTGGCCACAGTTGGGCACCGTTTTGTTTTGCACCCTCGCTGTCAAAAGGTTAAATAACGAGTATGGTTTTCACACGAGTGTTTTAAGGCCTAATTATGTATGCATACTCTACTCGTACTTTATCTACACACATATAAATCCTCAATGATGTGTTCGGGAACCATTATAATAACCGCCATTGCCGACTAGATTTCAAATCGTGACCAACTAGATGTCCATAACAAAATCGAGTTGGTCATGATTTGCTCTGACCTCTGGGCCACGCTTCGAAATTTGAAAGTCATTACTTTATCAATAACGATATCTTAATGAAAATACGTACAAAATTACCTACGGCCAGAGACAAGTAATTTATTTTTCACCTCACTAGCTCGGAAAGACCTTTTTTATTCTTTAAAAACAGATAGCAAAACTGCATTTTATCCACATGTGTGCAAAGAATATTTGAAATCCGAACGTGTTAATAAGTTACTTTTGTTGTCCGTCTTTCACGGCAAGACGGGGCGACGAGTTGACGTGATTTTTTAAGTGGAGATAGTTGAAGGGATGAAGAGTGACATAGGCTACTTTTTATCTCTTTCTAACCCCCACTTCCCTAAAATGGCGGGTGGAAGTTTGTATGGAGCATTCCGCAATTTACAAGGTAGAAAGCTAAAAATTGGTATGTGGACTATTTATGACTAACAAAAAAAATCGTGCATAATTTTTTTTGGAAGACTGCACCTAACCCCTTAAAAGAGGGGGTGAAGTTTTATATGGGGGTCCAGATAGGTAGAGTCAATATGTAGAATCGATATGTAGAGTCCATATGTAGAGTTCATATGTAGAGTCGATATGTAGTCGATATGTAGAGTCGATATGTAGAGTCGATATGTAGAGTCTATGTAGAGTCTATGTAGAGTCTATGTAGAGTCGATATGTAGAGTCAATATGTAGAGTCGATATGTATAGTCGATATGTAGAGTCGATATGTAGAGTCTATGCAGAGTCCATATGTAGAGTCTATGTAGAGTCGATATGTAGAGTCGATGTGTAGAGTCGATATGTAGAGTCCATTTGTAGAGTCAATATGTAGAGTCAATATGTAGTCGATATGTATAGTCGATATGTAGAGTCGATATGTAGAGTCTATGCAGAGTCGATATGTAGAGTCTATGTAGAGTCGATATGTAGAGTCGAAGTGTAGAGTCGATATGTAGAGTCCATTTGTAGAGTCGATATGTAGAGCCAATTTGTAGAGTCAATATGTAGAGTCGATATGTATAGACGATATGTAGAGTCGATATGTAGAGTCGATATGGTAGTCTATGTAATATTTACTAGTTAAAATAAAGGCTGATTATACATATTTCAGTTGTTTTTCTTATGTAGTACTTTCCTCAGTTTAGTGAGGTGAAAAGATTTGTGTTACACACGGGTGCAAGTTATTTTGACGTCTCGTGTGTTGCAACACTCGCTTTGCTCAGGATTCTATTTTTGAACCACTCGCTACGCTCAGGATTCTATTTTCGAACCACTCGCTTCGCTCGTGGTTCAACCATAGAATCCATTCGCTAGCTCGTGGTTCAACCCTAGAATCCATTCGCTGGCTCGTGTTTCAATTCCACACTCGCGGTTAAAATATAACTTTGCACCCTTGTATAACAAATAACTATTTATAAATGTTATTGATATAATGCTGGTCATTACTGCCAGTTTCTGAACGCATTTTAGCGGGTTTATAGTATGCAAGTAAGTAGATAAAGAAATATAATTTATTTTATAAAAAAAATAGTATATAGAGACCGAAATCATTACCCAGTTACGATACTAAGTCCATTTTTACTTACATCTGCATTTGACTTGAGCCACTTTTTGGGACAAAAGGTTGCCAATGTACTGAACAATGGAGAAATCGCACTCTGAATCATCTGAAACTACAAAAGACCATGAGTTGTGACCATTTCGTGGCAAATGTGTATGTATGTATTGTGTCTACAGTTTGTTTTTTGTCACGAATAAATGTTTTTTTCTTTCTTTCTTACTTTCAAAAATAAATGTAGGTAAATATGATCGTCAATTCAAGTAAGAATTGAGGTTATTCCAAGATAAGCCCCATACAATTGTGAATTTTAACTTTAGATTAAGTCCTTAATCATGTTTGATCGAATCCAGTCAAAGGGTGAGTATCGCCCAGAGCCGTGCGGCTCCGGCTGACAAAATCCTCCGATAACATTACTATACTTGCCCTCAACCAAAGTGACGATTCAGGCCATAAAGAAAGGCAATTAGCTTTGCAGAAGCCCAATATCAGCAAACGGATTGGTTAGTGGTTGTATATTTACCCTGACAAAATCGACGAGTCCGATAAACGGATCGGATGGCGTGGTGGAAGAGAAGTCAGGGTATAATACATAATAATAACAAAGTTTTAACCGACTTCAAATCAGTAGCCAAATTGCTTCAAGTTTGCCTATAAAATTTGAAGAGTTCCCTCGTTTTCTCCAGGATACCATCATCAGAACTGGATTTTGGTGACAACGGGACCAATCTGGAAGTACATGCTTTCAAACAAAGAAAAAAATTTTCAAATCGGTTCATAAATTACCGAGGTATCGCGTAACAAAAAAATATACATACAGTCGAATTGAGAACCTCCTCCTTTTTTGAAGTCGGTTAAACATTCAGGAGAAACCACCGGCACGACCACACGGCTAGTTTTAACACTGGAAAACTCTAAGAGATGAAGCTCCAGTGAAACTGGTTGAGGGGGTTTCAACCGAATCTGGATTGGGCGGCTAGTTTAAAGTGTTACCTGCTTCAATGAACTGTGTCGACTCGCTCTTGTTTAGCGGTACTTGTATCTCTTTCGTTCTCAAAAACGTATTACTATCGCCCATTTTATTTCTGGAGCCGCAGAGCCTTAGACCCAAAACGTGCACTGTAAATATAAATGATTGGTCAATCTCATATTAATAAAGAGTCGGCAGCACGCCTGCGATTCTTTTGGAGTCACAAGAGCGTCAACAGGCTTGGCAATTAAAAAAAACACCTTGTTCTACCACAGATAAAATTAAGTAGTTATATTCATTTGATAGCTTATTAAAAAGGCTTACTTTGGTGAAAAATCTGGAGGTGTCTCTGACGTGATAATACTAAAAAAAATTTTTTTAAAAATAAACTCTATTTTTTTTTCAAGTTTTTGTATGGCAATATGTTCTAAAATTAATATCATATAATTGTCTTTATTACATGCACAACATACGTGACTCACGTCAAAATCGGCCAGCTAGAAAAAAAAATTGAGGAAAAATCAGATTTTGTTTTTTTTTTTTTAATCTATTATGTTTTGGGAGCTGAAATTTGGCATACTCGATACTAATAGAAAGACAAATCAATAAAAAAAATTCAAGCCAAAACTCGCTGGGGGCAGATTCACTTAGCTTATCCTGGCATGGCCTTTGTAAGGAGTTCGTCTTGTATGGTTTTTTCTTTCGCTGGGTGTGGGTTATTTTGAGAGATTTATTGGATACATTAGTGCCTTTATGCCGGTATAATAGAAGACGATACATGTAAAATATATAAATACTTAAAATACATAGACAACATCCACAACAAAGTGAAGTGTCTGCACCAGCTACTACATATTGTTAAAAGTGAATTTATACTCCGTGCAAGCTGTTACGGGGTAACGTATCCTCAAAAGTGTACGTGTAAGTAGTTACCTAATTTTGTACACTGGCAAACACGATTTGATGCATTACAGGTGCAGAAACCAACTAGACTTCTTGATTGGGTAGCCTGGCATATTTTAGTATGTTCGACAGAAAGTGTGTTAAGAGGACACATGGCTGAAACATAAGTAAGATAAATAAAAATTAACTTGAGTTTACTTCTGTTCCGATGTCATATCATAGAGGAGTTAAAACTTGGGTTTTCAGGACATATAAACACAAATCTATACTCATATTATAAAGGAGAAAAGTCTATGCGATTGTACTTTAAGTATGTTTTGGGTAATCTCCGGAACGACTTATCCGATTTCAAAAATTCTTTGACCTCAGTATAGAATGAGTTTTCTGGATGAACATGAGCTATTATTTATTCCGCGGGTGTCTGCGTTCTTTGAAATAGGCGGGCGAAACCACCCGCGTAGCGAGTGACGTATAAAGTCGATCACAAGATCGATGTGTAAAATTCCTGAGAAACCTACGTATTTTACTGGAGAAGACACATGTATTGGATCGTACAGTCACGAGCGTTAATTTGGGACCCACCTAAGGTGGAATATCGTATAGCAAACTGAAGACATTTAAAGCTAATATTTTAAAGGAGTGTCAATGTTTTCCATGCTGACAACTTACGTTACTATACGTGACTAGGGGAAACCGCTCAGTGACGTCAACCGGGCGGAACGAGTCAAACGACCATTTCCGATTTTTTCCGACTAATTGTCACCCGTGTTAGAGGCCCTGTCTTCTCTCCGGCCATATTTGTTATTTGAAAATAGTATTTTGTGAAAATGACAGTTTTCAATAAATTTTCTTGTCTGACACTGACACACAATGACACATGTTCGTAATTAGAAAACTGTAATGATAGCTTTTGGCAAAGACGTTATCAATTCAAGGGCCCATTCAATAAGACATTTAATTGTGTCATCTTGACACTTCACAGTTATTATTGAACTGAAGTTTTCGACCTTATTGCATTGTAAATGTTCTAACAACATTTGAAGGAAATGGGTCCCAAATTAACGCTCGTGACTGTACCAGCGAGCGAAAAATCCATAGCAGTCTAAGTAGCGCCGAAAAATGGCCCCACAAAAAGGATGCACATTGCCATTTGCGGACGTATACGTATGCGGACGTGGGGGCGGGGTGGGGCGGGGTGTCAAGCAGCCGTTTAGTTCGTACATGCGCACACGCATACCGGGTTCTGGGCACGCGTTTGGGTAGAAATTTGTAGGGAGTTCGCCTTCTATGGTTTTTTCGTTCGCTGGATCGTACAGAGATTTAAGTTCTCGTCTCTCTTGCGGACATAGCTAAAGTTAAAGGCTATAAAGCCTAATTATTATTTAGACTCATATCGACATCAACGTCCAACCTCAAACCTTGAAGGGATGATTTTTAGGATAAAAACTATGATTAGTTTTATTTCAGGGCAACAACACGACACAACACAATTTAAAACAATGTATATCAAAATCCATCTTCCATCCGGTCGTTTAATGCATCATTATGTAATAAACATTTTAACCATGCAAACTTGCTCTTTAAATTTGCAATATTAATTAGTAGGAATTGAAATTACTTCGTATTAAGTTATCATACTTACATTTCGATACATCAACTCCTCTTTCACAACCTAGAAAAAACAATCACAAACCTGATTATTCAGATTGAAAATAGTTAAATTTATTGTTAAAACACATAAAAATATACACGAAATACATTAAATATACAATTAAAACTAGATTTAAAATTAAAACTAACTTAAAAATAGCCTACAAAAAAACTAAAAATAACTATCTAAATTTTGACCCTTTGGCAGGGTACCCATCACGCAGGCAGCATTCCCGCGTTGAATTGCGATTGCAAGTCTTTGTGCGAGAAAGCTGCCCGCGCGAGGGTCACCTGTTGCCTCCCGCAAGCGTTTGCTGAGCGCCCCGTGAAGCCCACGCGCGCCCTTGCCCCAACGAGCCGAGAGTCTCGACACCAAACGCAACGAACTCGTACTGGGTGCCGAGACAATTGTATTTGACCGCCTTTGCTCGTTCCCGTGCGTCCGCCTGATTATTATTTCAAAAAGTCTACAGTACAATATTCCGCAGTGTTTCAAGTCTTTGACCATTGTGAGTTGCCAGTGATGACGTACAGTGATGGCACGGAAACGTGGTCGCTTACTAATGGGCCTCATAAGAAGGCTCAGTCACCCAAAGGGCAATAGAGAGGGCTATCTTGGGAGAATCTCTGCGTGATGAATGAGGCTATCCGCAGCAGAACTAAGGTAACCGATATAGCACTCCAAATCGCTATACTGAAGTGGCAGTGTAGGCGGGGCGGCACATTGCACGTAGAACCGGTGGCCGTTGGGGCGGAAAGGTTCTCGAGTGGCGACCACTTACCGAAAGGCGCAGCCTGTATGGTTTGCCACCGTTGTAGTTTATGAAAATACTACTTCGCAGCTGGATTGTATGACTGCGACTATTGCTGATCTATTGTGTTGTGATCGAAGTAAGTATAGGTACTTACGTGTAGGCGTTTTGACTTTGGTATCACAAAAATAGGTTTGGTGGATCATTGGGTACGCTTTCAAAGCCAATGACTTCAGTTTATCAACTTCAGCTGCTATCTGGGCAGCCAATTGTTCTACTTTATTATCGAACTCTGGAACGAATGTATTCGTTAACTAACTACCGGAAAGGTATCTATCTTTCGAAGATAAAATCTTTATTCTGTTGTTAATTTAAATGATAATAACTCAAGATTTGATCCACAAAAAATTGGGATAGGTACACGGGTTAAGTGTTGGTAAAATTTAAAGGGATTTCGCAGGATTCCAACCAGCAAACTAGACTTTGAAATTTTGCCCCCCCCCCCTCTTCCGCCCTTTTTTATAGAAAAAAATATCCATACACGTGGATTAGCTATGGTTACAACTGTTCCACAAATTGATAGCATTAGTAGTTCCTGAGATATTTCACTTTGTGACAGACAGACAGATAGACGGACGGAGCCGCATAAGGGTTCCGTTTTTACCTTTTTGGTCCGGAACCCTAAAACGGCGAATGCTTGATATTCTGTTACATGTATGGATTCTCAATTCTATCAGCACCTTTAGGAAGGCGTGTAGTGACATCCATTTCGAAGAATCAAGCTTCTTGGAGTCCTCAAACGCTCGGTCGCTCGTTCGAATCAAACAACACATTTTCCAATTTCCCCCCTTAATTTCTAATTTTCGTTGGCAGTTACAGCTCAGTAGGTACATTTTTTCTTGCTAAACTTAAGTGGCAGTGGGCGGGGCACATTGCACGTAGAACCGATGGCCGTTGCGGCGGAAAGGTTCTCGAGTGGCGACCACGTACCGGAAGGCGCGGCGTGGGTACGCCCCCCACAAGGTGGACTGATGACCTGGTAAAGGTCGCGGGAGTCCGCTGGATGCGGGTGGCGCAGGACCGGTTAATTTGGAACTCTCTGGGGGAGGCCTAGGTCCAGCAGTGGACGTCTTTCGGCTGATATGATGATGATGATGATGTTGATGACATTTTTTCTTGTCTATAAACAGTTTATTTGTTTAATTGTTAAGGATTAGGTAAGACGTTGTACCTTCATCGCCTTTCGGGTCCGTGCCAGTGTTGAGCACAATACTGTCTCGTGAGGTTTTTGAGTCTTTGGAATCACTATCTCGGGGCGGCGACGAGCATTGGCTGGGATTTTCAGATTTAGGCTCGGGATCTAAAGTAAACAGGGTTGATTAGGAACATACGTAACGCATTCAAATTTTTTGATTTGATTTTTATAAGTACGCCTATAATTGTACGTTGGTCACTTGTTACGACTTGCCCATTGGGTACTTTCCTCGTATTGTGCCATTTCAAAGACTTTCGAGATGTAATTTATTGGAGGTACCTCCTTTTTAATGCGATAATGGATTTCAGATCATCATTTCATTTCATACGATATGTTTATTATATAATATACTGACGACGGTCGACCGGCGGCCTAGTGGGTACGAAGCTGAAGGTCCTGGGTTCCAATCCCGGTAAGGGCAAATATTTGTGTAATGAGCATAAATATTTGATACTGAGTCTTGGATGTTTTCTATGTATTTAAGTATTTATATCTATTATATCAATGATGTAATATAAAAAAGGTAAATGGCCACCAAATCTGACGGCTAACGTTTCCATTGACGACTCGAAACTGAGGCAAGTTGTGCCAATTGACTCAATTTTAGTGTGCCATTTTTCGAGCGCGTATTACCTATCTACCTCTTTTTTTATACTACATCATTGTATTATATATATATCGTTGTCTAATAGTACCTATAACACAAGCCTTATTGAGCTTACTATAGGCCTAGTTCGATTTGTGTAAGAATGTCCCCTAATATTTATTTATTTATTTATACTTGTGCACCTTATTTTACAGTACATGTTTCTGTATATAAACGTGTACGACTATGTACCGGGTCTATTGTGTACATTGCGTAGGTACCTTGTTTACTCCTAAGAATCGAACTTGAATCCAGTTTGGAAGAATCGCTTGAGGGTTGAGAATTTTCTGGAGGCTGTCCTGAGATTTCACTCATTAAGTTCATTATTTCCTGTTTGGATGGTTGGGATGCATTGCAATCTAAGAAAATAGAAAAAAAAACAGCCATAATAAGTTTATTTGATTTGCTAGATTATTTCCTGTAATAAAATTTTCTGTACGTCCATTTTACCAATAACGTCTTCGTCAATTTACGTTTAGACGAATCCACATTGAGAAGGAAAACTTTAAGTGAAGAAAAAACATACATATTATATTATCACACTTCACAATTAATATTATAATTGTGAAAGAGTGTCTATATGGAAATCCATGTGGTCAAAGATACATAATAAATTATCATCGACGGAAATTGTATTTATACAACTAACGTTAAAAACTTCAATAGTGCGATGCAGAGCGTCACACATTTCCAGGCATATTCTAGCCGTAGTAGGTAATTCTTCCGATTTTTCTATGCGTTTAAACTCTGTCAAACCATATGAGAACGTATAAAAAAGAGTTTGATGGAGTTTAGGTATCGTAGACAGAGTTCGAGAATTACCGATTTAAAAACACATCACCAGCGCCATCTTTTGGTATCCCGTAGCGACAACGATTCTTTCCTAATGTGGTGTAGTGGCTTTGAGGACAGATTTAACAAAAATATGGGAACCGATTTTATTGAAACTTTCCAATATTGTTGTTTATACCTCAGAGTAGAACATAGCGTGCCGTTTTTTTAGATATAATTATAATTTTTTATAATTCATTTATTGCGTAGTATCATGTGGTACAAAATAGGTCTTACATAATGGTCAGATTCACACATGAGCCCTGTTAGGGCACAGCAAGTATTTCTTAAAATTATTACTTCAGAGGGTGGAATAAGGAACCAAAGATTGTATGGGACTTAATTTTTTTTTAAATAGAAACTTGAAACTTCGTAGATTGATTTTATATCAAAATATTAGAAAACTGATATCTGCGTTTTTGAAAATTCATTCCCTAAGGGGGTCAGGCGTTTGAGAATTTGTATGAAAAAAAAGGTCACCCATCCAAATATTGACCTCACTCGACGTTGCTTAACTTTGGTGATTGTTGCGAAGTGTTCATCGCTATTAGACTACGTATTATAGGCAAGTAGTTTCTGAAGGTTACATTATCTTTTAATGATTTTTATAATTCCAATATCAGTGTTTTTAAAATAAAACTGTACTGTTTAATAGAAGGCGACATATTTATATAAGTCAGCTACTGTCTGAAAGCATGACGCGTGTGGACCAAGGTGGAAAAGTTCCATCTCACGACAAACATGCGAGTCCAGCTGTTTGATGATGTAGAGTCAGGTGCGTATGCTCAAAAATTGCTTGAGATAGGCGACGGTCGATTAAAAACTGATGATGAAGGTATCATTCTATTCACCAACCAATTTTGTCATGTTGTGGATTCGGAAGACGAGCTTATTGCTCAAGTTTTTCCGAATCTGCAACAAACTATTCTGGATGAAAATTGCTTGTGTGACAGAACCATACTGGCACCAAAAAATGAGACAGTATCAAAAATAAATAAAAAAATCTTGGAAAAAATATCAACCGAAACAACAGTTTACAACTCCATAGATACAGTATGGACATCCGACGTCAGCACCAGTTACCCGGTTGAGTTCTTAAACTCTCTGGAGCTATCCGGGGTACCTTCCCACAAACTCGAATTAAAAGTAGGTGTACCCGTAATGTTAATGCGCAACTTAGATGCACCAAAATTGTGCAATGGAACAAGATTACGGGTCACTGAATTGGGAAAATACGTAGTAAAGGGCACAATCTTAACTGTTGAAGCGAAAGGAGAAGATATACTCATACCCCGTATTCCAATTATACCTAATAACTTGCTATTTAACTTTAGACTACTACAGTTCCCTTTAAAAGTAGCGTTTTCAATGACAATTAACAAATCGCAGGGTCAAACCTTAAAAGTAGCGGGATTACATTTAGGCATGTTTTTCCCACGGGCAGTTATATGTAGCTTGCTCACGTGTGTCTAAATCTAAAAATCTACATGTTTTAGCAGAACGAAATAAATCATACAATATAGTTTATAGAAGTATATTGGAATAAGTAGCAGCGGCGAAGCGGCCAACTTATTTTTTTAGTTTCAGTATTTTTGTAAGCTTTTCGCTTAGGTGCTTTATTGTCTGACAATATACTAGACCGTAAGCAAAGTATTTTTTTTAGTTTTAATTATAAATAGCGTGAAAAAGAAAATAATCTCTAGAGGGGGTAAAATAACAACAATTTGTGTAGTGAAACGAATTCTACGCGGACGAAGTCGCGGGCAAAAGCTAGTACGCAATAAAGATAAACTGTGTACCTCCAACGAAACCAGTAAAATCATTTAAACAAGGTCTCCCTCTCAAAATTACTTTATATGATTTTCTTCCCTCACACATAACAAATATGCAATTTCACGACTTTCACTCACTCTCCCGACAAAGGACCAGTGTCTCTTACGCATAATAGCGTAGAAGTCGTCCACTCTGTTCACGGCAAACATACCAGACGCGCTACACCGCCACGGTAGCCGTAACATCACACGAAACGCGTTGTTGTACTGTACTCTGAGTCTGTTGAACGACCGCTTCGTGTAATGGTACCACAAGTGACTAGTATAGAACGCCTGGCAGTAGGCCCCAAACAGAGTAATTTTGACTTGGTCAGAGCAGTGAGCGAACCGACGTGCCAACATATTGCTTCGCATAGCAATGGCCCGTCGTTGCCTCTCGAGATCGTCGTCGTCTTTAAGTTTGTCTGTCATATATACTTCAATATACTTGACGTAAATTTGACTTGTTAACTTTTCTTTATTGTAATCCTATTACATAAGTGCATGATTAAAATAAGAGAATAGTAGACTGTGACAAGGGGCTAAAATAAGCCATATTACTACGAGATGGTTATTTTCCTGAGCGAAGTGAGGGAAAATATTTCGAGGGGTAATATGGCTTTTAGACCTAGGTTGTACACTCTACTTTTCACTTCGACTGCAAGAAAATAGTAAAACAAAGATTATCCATCCACAATCAATAACAAATTCTACGGCGAAGAGATTGTTCAATTCAGCGGCATGGTTTTTTTACTAAACTGCTTTGACACAGATACAAAATATTGACACCACGAATAAACGCCTCTGAGGCGTCCAATACACGGTGAAGTATTATTACGCGATGTCTCTTTCTCATTGCATGTTATAGATAGAGACAGCCATAATGGATCATCAGTATTTAATCACCGTGATTTGGCAGCCTGACCGTCTACAGGCGCGTCGTTGACGCCTGACGGCCAGAGGCGTTATTTGTTTTAATTATAGTGAAGTAGGGACTAAAAACACCTGATATTTGAAATTAATTCTGTTTTCTGATTGGTTGTTTTATTAGTTGTAATCGGGTTAGTTGATAGCACATACAAATGTTCTTTGAAAGAGTTGTGATTGGTGGATTTAAAACAGTGAAGTGTTTGGATTGGTCAAAATAAATGTTTTAAAAATCATAAATATGTATACCTACATATTTTTCCTAGGGGCTAAATGTACTACCTATAGACAAACGTTACCTGTATCCACGTTGATGCCACATTCCTGTGTATCAAATTTCATCAAAGATTTCCTCTGCATGTGTTGAATAATTTTTTGCGCTACTTTCTCAGCCAAATCGGAGGAGCAAAATGGTAAATCAGGCCTCGAGTTTTCTGAAAACAGTTTTTTTGTAATTCTTTTGCTACGAGTATTCACTACAAAACTTACAAAGGCCTACCTAGTTTCACCCTCCGTAATCAGCACGAGAGTTTTTATATTCCAATTTTGAAACAAATAAGGGTCGTTCTTCTTTTCGACCGACAATAGCCTGTCCCTCGTCTTATTACGGCATCTCATTTGAGTAATGATGTTTACGGTTTTATAATGTTCGAATGAACGTCCATATTATTTTATTAATTAGTGATGTTTAATATTTCACTTTCTCTAACTAGCATTTTTTTAAATGTTTTTTTTTTTCGTAGAATGCCGTGACAGAGTGGTAAACCAAAATGTTGTCCCCACTGAAAGAGTCCACTTTGTCACATGTTTTTTTTTAGAAACCAACCGTAAATAAATATTTATATTGGCCAGAAAGGAAACTTTAATTAGTTCTAATGAAGAAACCTATGCATTTTTTTTCACTTCAAAACCACAATTTTCGATAGTTCAAAAACCAAAAAAACAGAAAAACCTCGGATCATTGTCGGTAAAAAAGAAGAACGACCCATAACAGAAAAAATAGGAGTAATGGAGTCGGAAGTAGTATCCCATTTTTTTTTCGTTTTGTCAGTGGGTCATTGCAACTTCACCAGTCTCGATTAAACTTTTCAACGCTAAATGTTGTCAATCACACGCCAAATCAACAAGACATTTAGTTCGGAGTTAAACCTTATGTCAATGCAAGAGAGTTCCTATCGTGCTGAGATCCTTGACGCATATATCACTCGTTGGCGTTGAACCTGCGGTGCGGATATATGCGTCGTTGGCGTCGAAAAAATTAAATTGTACACAAACTATGGAATTTATCATTTTTGTTAACTATACCTCAACCATAAGGTTGACTGGTGGAGAATGCTTTATGGCGTGAAGTCCGAGAAGTAAATTAACTTCAACTTACGTGTCCCCAGTTCGTTAACGAAGTTGTAGTGACCCTGGCTGGACTTGCTTGACATTAATTTTAAACTGTGATGGTTCAGATTAACTGGAGAATGGAAACTCCTCGGTTGGGTAGGAAAGGACATAAGTTTAACTGTAAACAAGTATAAGTAATGTCATAAAAATAGTCAGGGAAAACTTTTCTCGCTTTATATTGATTAGAGTTTTAATAAATTCGAAATGAGTACAGGTAAATTACTTTCGTAGCGTTTTTGCATTTGTAGTAGTATCTGTATATTTACAGGGACACATGTACACGTTGACGTACACAGACACACGTATGTGTGTATGTGTGAGGCTGGGTACAGAGGTCACAACGACAAATGCAAAAACGTCTCGAAAGTAATTTACCTGTAGACTGTTTAACTCGGATAAAAGCCGCTATTGGCCGTCTTATTTTTTTTTGAGCGTCAAAATATCTCATCTAAAATTGCTGACTTTCATGCCCCTGCCACCTATCGCTGTGGATAAAACATTCGTCACTCTCGCACTACTTGTCAGAACGTGACGGATATCTTTACCACAGCGATAAAATGACAACCATGATACGCCTTCTGGATATCATCAATGACTACGTTTTTAGCACGAGCGCTAGGCGCGAGTGGCGCCCCGTCAAATGGCGCTCGGGCGCCCCCTATGACCGTGCGACCGGGTGCCGCACCCCCTGCACTATAGGTACAGTATCTTGTGTGTGAAGTAAAGTATTTAAATAGAGATGAATTGAAATTTGAATTGAATCATATGGCCTGAACCTGGAGTCGTCCAGGTCCCACAGGATTGGGTTTTAAGTTGCTTCTGACGCTTCTGAGGCACGTTCTGAATGATCCTGTTGACTACAACTTCAGCCCATTTAGATGGACAGAACTTCACTGGCAGATTGGGAGTAGATTTTCCTGCAAACAATTGTTGTTAGATGATAGCAAACGGTTGGCCATGTCCACACTTAAAGTGGAAAGTTCGAGGTACAGTTCCCGATTGTTTCCTTCTCCAAATTCAACATTATCTTGATATTATTTTGGACTTGATCGCGTATAATTAGCTTATTTATCTTACCTCTTTGAGGCTTACCGACTTTACGTTCACAACATCCTTAATCACGAGACGACACCCGTTCACTTACAGTAATGTGTAAGAATCGTAAAAATTTATAGGTGCGGAGTACTAAAGCGTTTGTCTGTATCTCTCTCTTTTGTTTTTATTGATACCTAAGCCTCAACCGTTTTGATGTTGCTTGTTAGAGAGAGAAAACGTTCGAGACCCGTGACGTCGTGACGTTACTCATAGTTTATGCAGCCCAACTGGGGAGAAACCTCCGCTTTACAGAAAACCGTGGCCACATTAAACAATACTACTTGCTCTGAAAAGAGGTCAATCGTCGAATCCTACTCGACTGGACAGCGTTCGGGAAGCTACGGGCACATCTTTTCGTCCAATATTCTGCAGTGTCTCAAGACGAGACTCTTTGACCAGTGTGTATTGCCAGTGATGGCATGTATGGTACTGGAACGTGGTCGCTTACTATGGGCCTCATAAGAAGGCCCAAAGTCATCCAAAGGGCAATGGAGAGGGCTATGTTGGGAGTTTCTCTGCGTGGTCGCATTAGAAATGAGGCTACCCGCAGCAGAACCAAGGTAACCGATATAGCCCTCCGAATCGTTAAACTTAGGTGGCAGTGGGCGGGGGAACCTATGGCGTTTGGGGAGGAAAGGTTCTAGAGTGGCGACCACTAGGTGAACTGATGACCTGGTAAAGGTCGCAGGAGTCCGCTGGATGCGGGTGGCACAGGACCGGTCACTTTGGCACTATTTGGTGGAGGCCTGTGTCCAGCAGTGAACGTCTTTAGGCTGATATGATGATGATGATGGTGACTTGTTCAAGTTTTGTGGTGTTCCCGGTGGTGAGTAAGGCCAAAATAGTTCCCCATGAAGCGCTGTCGACGTAACAAATCCTAAAATCAATATCGAACAAGGATTGGCAACGCGTCCCTAGGCTACGTGTCCTCACCTTAAGGCAGGCTGTATGCTTATTTGGCACTATCGTGTAATTAAAAAACTTACGTGGTTCAACGCTGCGGGATAATAGCACTGGGCGGATAGAACCACTTTCGAGTGTCTCAGTCATCACTGAACAGTCTTGCTTTAGCATTTGATTTGTAGACCATAGTTCTGAGAATAAGTTGAGGAAATTTAATGTTGTTAAAACATTAACATTTGTTGTTTAAATTATGTTGCTAACGACAACATGCAGCAACATGCTGCATGTTGTCGTGATAATGGGGAATGGATGAAAATTTTTGAAATGCCTGATTATTTTTTTGGTGATAGGAATAACCTTCCTTAGCACCAGAAAAAAAGTTTCAGATTTTTCAGCTGCGACAATTATTTTTGAAAAATATAAATAGTTTCCTCATTTACGTTTTGGGTCAAGAACGGTAAATAGACACTTTCCTTGATCTGTCTCATATTACAAAAAAAACTATCTTAAATATCTGTGGTAAACTGACCAAAGGTAATGACCAATATAGCTGCTGCAAGTGTCAATATCATTGCCAGTGTCAGTTTACCACACATATTTAATATATTTTTTTGTAATATGAGACCGATCGAGGAAGGTGCCGTAACTGAACCAAAACGTAAGTGAGGAAACTGTTTATATTTTTCAAAAAAAATTGACGCTGCTGAAAAATCTGAAACTTTTTTCTGGTGCTAAGGAAGGTTATTCCTATCACCAAAAAAATAATGAGGCATTTCTAAAATTTTAATCCATTCCCAATTACAGGTACTCGATTAAAAAAGAGGTAGATATGCTGTCTATACGAAATTCCGTGTTTAAACAGGCCACCAAATCGGACAGCTAACGTTTCCATTGACGACTCGAAACTGAGGCAAGTTGTTGCCAATTGACTCAATTTTATTGTGCCATTTTAGGAGCGCTTATAACCTATCTACCTCTGTTTTATATTACATCATTGGCGTAAACCGTCAAAGTCTTCATGCTTTCTACGAAGCTTCTTAAAGGTACAAACTCTTAACTAATAAGTGTTATTTTGAGTCTATATTAATGTTAATTAATTAAGATTTAACTTAGTTTTAATTTAATTTAGTTAATGTTAATCATCATCTTGTATTTAATTTAGAAATTAAATCAAATTAATGTTGTGAAATATTTCAACACTGTCCGCTTACATTATTACAACTTAAGGGTCGCCAGGACCGTCGACTCTCCAAACAAACTTGGTTGGTTCTCAATTTAAAACGACAAGCTAGAATGACATAAAACTTTGTATACACAATAGGGTGGAGCGTGGTTGAATGTAGCTTTAATTTACTCTTGGACTGTAAAAAAAACGCATATATATATTTCAAACTTTCAAGGTCCATATCTGTTTATGATTTTAATTATATATTGTAATTTATACTTTATTACTATTATTTGATGGTTTACTACCCATTTAGCAAGAATTTTAACATGAGGTCAAGGTCACAAGCCTACAAACTAAATTTAAACACTAGTAAACGAAAATCACATACGAGTATTTCATAAGATTTCGTGGAAAGCTGCTTATAAAGTAAAGGAATTCCGGCAAAGCATGAGCAAGATAAATGAAAAATCACGTTTGAAATCCAGAGCGAGCGTATAATCTCCATCATTCCAAACCATTACTCGCAAATTGTGAAAAAGGATCCGGTAGAGAGTGAAAAATCGGTATCAACTTCAGCCATTGGAGAAACAACCCTGTTCAGAGTATCGTAGAGTTTAGATTTCAAAGTTAGTAATAGAAAGATAGGAGGTTTTTTTCGTAGCAAAAGGAATCATCAACCACCCAATTATTATAATTTGAATGTATAATTTTTGGGTGCCGATTTTGATGAGGCAACTGTGATGCTATCTATCATATTTATTGTTAGACAGTTAAATAAAGATCGAATATCGGAAACTTACTACAGACAGCAATGTTGTGTTGTCAATAACCCATAAAAGAAAAAAAATGTTTGTGAGGGTTCTATGGAAAAGATCGCTTTTTAGCGATAAGAGCGCCTGTTGTTGTCTACCACTGTTTATGTGTAATTACCCGACTGCCGAAGGAAAGGAGGTATATGTCTATGTATGTATGTGTGTATGTCTTTTTCTTTGGCACGCTCTGCAGCCTAAACCGTTTGACGGATTTCGACATAATATATGAGGATTATGAGGTGTCGTTGGATTCCTCTTAATTGAAAAAATTATAACTAAAAGAACTAAAACAGTTTCGCTAAATCTCAAGTCAAAAATAACCGACATTAGTCACAAAGAAAATTATCTCAAAAGTGTTTGTTAGGCTATATACGCACTGACTGATGACTTGCTTAGAAGTCGCAACACAGATCAAACACGACATAATACTATGTTTAATATTATACCTGGCTTACGAGGTAACAGCCATGTGGGATGTTGATTCGACGATCATTGTCCCGATAGTCGTTATTAGCGAAGAGTTTCGACCAACTCCTTAAGACAGTGTTTTTCAAACTTTTTGGTGTCACGGCCCTTCATGACCATCAAAATTCCTTCGCGACCCCCCAAAACCCCATTTATACGATTAAACTATCCGTATCAATGCGTGCGTTTTGGGTGAAGAGAATGGCTGAATATCCCGATCTAGCAAAGGAAGCCCTTAGTATTTTGATACCATTCGCAACTTCTTATTTGTGTGAGCTGTCATTTTCTTCAATGGTCGATATCAAAACAAAGAAGGGGAATAGATTGAATTTGGAAAATGATTTAATCGTCTGCGTATCGCGACAGGAACCACGTTTTGATAAATTAGTTAAAATGAAAAAAGCTCATTCTTCGCACTGAATTAAAAAAATACAAATTATATTTTATAGTCGTAATTAAATAAATGCACACGTCTAAGAATTATTTCAGTTTTATTAAAATGAACATGCTTGAAAAAAACATCATTCCTTGTAGTCACGAGACTTTTTCGAAGCCGATCCTCGCGACCCCACTGGATATGTGCCGCGGCCCCCCTGGGGGCTTTGAAAAACACTGCCTTAAGAGATTCTCGCTAGATGGCCGGGTCAAGGGTCACCTACAGAAGGTACCCCTGGACACTGCACGGACAGTCAGGAGGTTTCTCTCTCTGTCGCCCTGACCAACGGTAGCTTACCCGCATGCCCGCCACGTTGCCGACGTAACCCTAGGTTTAGGCTTTTTATGATGTGTTTCTGTTTTGTATTTTGTTTACATTTTACTTTTATATAAATACTGTAAAAAATCTAACCTGAGATGGAAAATGTATAAATAGAATAATAAATTAAAACAAAAACCCAAAATAGGCACTTACTTGTAACGTCAGAAGAACCGCCGTTGAATGATACAGTTTTCGATTTTGCCATCAGACCTGAAATTAATCGTTTTTTGGATCATAGGCACAGACACAGAGGAAGTCAAACTATTATAGCCTAAGTCACTCCTATAACACTAAGAGGAATCCTGGACAACTCACGTATGAAAATCGGGTCCACTACATAATTAAGAAGAGTCATTTCTCCGACAGCATATTTTTTCTGAAATTCATAATTCCGAAAACTATGTTCCGTTGAAGAAATTTTTGATTTTTCAGGAGCCGTAGCATGGTTGGCCTTGTCACGCGATAGGTCATAGGACAGTGCGTGCGTCACTGGCTGACACCGTTCGATAGAACGAGACGACACTCTTATCGTAGCATGGTTGTCCTTATCACGCGACAAGTGATCGCGTGATAAGGACAACCATGCTACGGCTCCAGGACATACTCGTATTACTAACCTAACCTATTTATATATTACATTTAATCATCTGCGTCCCAATTTTCGTTTAGCGGAAAAAGGGGTTCGGAATTTTGAAATTTCGGAATAGCTGATCATCATCATCATCACCGTATTAGCCGAAAGACGTCCACTGCTGGACATAGGCCTCCCTCAAACAGTGCCACAATGACCGGTCCTGCGCCACCCGCATCCAGCGGACTCCAGCGACCTTTACCATGACATCAGTCCACCTTGCGGGGAGCCTACCCACGCTGTGCCTTCCGGTATACTCCGTTTCATTTACGAAGGCCCGATCGATGCCACTTGAAACTTAACAATGGAGCTCATAATGTTTGTCTTTTGTTGTCTAATTGTTTTATTACCTAAGCACTCCAAATTGGCACGTGTTGGTGCAAGCTGCATACAAAAAAAAAAACACCACGCCGCAAAAGGGTCTTGTCGGGTATTTTTTGTTCGTTCTAATCCTATTGTTAGCGCTAATTACCGTCTCAAGTGGCATCGGGCCTTCGCAAATGAAATGGAGTATATGTGGTCGCCACTCGAAAACCTTTTCACCCCAACGGCCATCGGTTCTACGTGTAATGTGAATACCTAATAGTTTCGGACAAATTACACTTCGAAATTTTTCTGTGTTCCCGTGAAAATCCATGAAGCCGTTTAGGTTGCAGATTTACCTGAGTATATACGAGTACCTAATTCTCGCGACAAGCTTTTATGTCATCGAAAATGTGTTATGACGTTATAAGTTTATAGTAAAAGTTATAAAGGAAAAGTTTATTTTATTCTTTTTAGCGCATTTAAATTAAAGCTTGTTTTTTAAAAAGTTTATTTTTATTTTTAATTTATTTTTACTTTTTAGTCATCGCTGGACAGGTTTCTCTGTATTTTGTCCGCCATATTGGATTAAGAGTGACGTCACTTTATTTTTCGAGTTATTCTCAGCAAGCCCTTTCATTTGATATACCCATATTGTAGGAGTGCATTAAAAATAAATAACCCGCTATCTTGGGTGTTCCGCCATATTGGATTTTTTGCCGACTGTACTTTTTTTTGCACACTCATCAACTGCTCATTGAGAGGATTGTAACGAGCCCAAACACGACGGGTTTATCCTGTATAATTAAGGAGTTCCTACGGCCACCTTCCGTCTCCATCATCAGACCAGGTGTATGGTACCATAGTATTGCATTATCATCCGACTTACATAATTGTACAAAATTTCAACTTGATTGGACTTCGGGAAGTTGGTCAAATTTAACCTGCAAGATTCCACCCGAACAAACATACATACATACATTGCAAGTTAAATAAAAGCTTTTAAAAATTCAATACCTTTATGATTCACGAAAGGACTGTTTGTTATTTGTGTTCCAGTTTGGAGATATATCTTTGACGTAGCCATTTTTTTCATCATGTCTGAAAAATTAAATTTCTTGATGAGTTCGTTATCTAAATAGTAGATTTTGTCTTAAAGGAGCAAAATGTTATATTTACGGCGAGGGCGGTATATTGAACTCTAATTGAAGAAAAAGATTCTACAATAGTTAGGTACAACTAAAGTAGAATCTTGAGCGTAACTAAGGATTCAAGCAAACACTTGGCGTAAACGTAAACACGCCCAATACAAAATAATTTTATACCGAGTTTTTTGAGATTAAAATCTCATTTTGAAAATAAAGTGACTAGACATGTTCTTTCCGTGGACCCTTCAAATTAGCAAATATAATTTGAAGGGTCCACTTCACACACACTCCACACACAATCATTTATGATTTGATTTGATTTGATACTATTGCATACAATGGGGAATGGATGAAAATTTTAGAAATGCCTGATTATATTTTTGGTGATAGGAATAACCTTCCTTAGCACCAGAAAAAAGTTTCAGATTTTTCAGCTGCGACAATTATTTATGAAAAATATAAACAGTTTCCTCATTTACGTTTTGGGTCAAGAACGGTAAATAGACACTTTCCTTGATCTGTCTCATATTACAAAAAACTATCTTAAATATCTGTGATAAACTGACACTGGTAATGACCAATATAGCTACTGCAAGTGTCAATATCATTGCCAGTGTCAGTTTACCACACATATTTAGTATAATTTTTTTTGTAATATGAGACCGATCGAGGAAGGTGATTCAAAACGTAAGTGAGGAAACTGTTTATATTTTTCAAATAAAATTGACGCAGCTGAAAAATCTGAAACTTTTTTCTGGTGCCAAGGAAGGTTATTCCTATCACAAAAAAAAATCTGGCATTTCTAAAATTTTCATCCATTCCCAATTGGACGCATACATTTTGCCTTGACAATGAATAACAAAAGTTTAAGTTTTTATATTTCCTGTCGTGTAATGTACAAGAAAATAGTATTTATTTAAGTCAGGCAACAAGGCCCACGCCACAAATAGTAACATACATATCAATAAAAACTTATTAATGACAACAAAAAACACTATTACTGCGATGAGTTACAATTTCGTATAAAATCACTTACCGTCATTACCCGTGAATGCAGACACCAATATTGGGGATGCCTTTTTACTAAATGTCAACCCTGACGTTGCTGAAAGGACCAAAAGGACATGCAATAAAATATTTACGTTGTGTTCTTTATAATAGGCTGCGAAGTATCACGTTTCGGGCGCGGCGAGATCCGTACGCTACGGCCTGTATCTGCGCGGTCTGCGGTGGCGGTCAATAAAAAATTGACAGCTAATAACAAGTCTACTATAGACCGCCGCGGCCAGGCCACGCCAGTCTGTGCAAGATGGTCTTTTTAGGGTTCCGTACCCAAATGGTAAAAACGGGACCCTATTACTAAGACTTCGCTGTCCGTCCTTTATGTTATGAACCGTTCCGTACCTCAAAAGGAAAAAAAACGGAACCCTTATAGGATCACTCGTGCGTCTGTCTGTCCGTCTGCCACAGCCGATTTGCTCCGAAACTACTGGACCGATTGAGTTGAAATTTGGTAAAAATATGTAAATTGGTGACCCAAAGATGGACGCGTAAAGTAAATTAATGAATTCTGAACAAGGGGGCCACTTTTGGAAGGTAAACTGGCAAATTAAAAAAAAAAAGTTTCGCAAACTGTATTGTGTGACATATCAAATAAAAGGGGTTGTTGTAAGCATCTTCAGGTATTTATTTTTTATAATTTTAGCAAAGACAGATTTGAAGTAATTTAGGAAAAAAGACTAGAATAGACCATTCCCCCCTTACCTCCGAAACTACTAGGCTTAAAATTCTGAAAAAAATATGGAAAATAGTTCCTTGCCCAAAGATTACAGGAAAACCTATAAGAAGTTTGAGTATTCAAAGTAACGGGAAAATTTTCAATATTTTACGGAACCCTCACCACGCGAGTTGAACTCGCACTTGTCCGGTTTTTTTATACCACTCGGGTGGCAAACAAGCATACGGTTTGCCCGATTGTAAGCACACACCGTAGTCTGCGGACGCTTGCCCTCCAGGAGAATCATAAGCACGTTACCGACCGTTTATTGATTTGAAGATCTTGATAGCTAGAGATTGACTGACATTAGATCTAACGATCATTTAAAACTGGATCTTAGAGTATGACAAACCTCCCGCCACGTCTCGTAATACTTTTGAGTTCAGGTTCTTGAGCCACTTTGACGTGACGATGGCTGCAGTCTTAGGCGGGCTAAAATTCATCCCCGTTCCTAAAAAAAAAAAAAAAAATCAAATAAAAAAAAAAACTGCGACAATCCGGGATAGTCAGTCATGGTTTCGGACTTTTTATAAAACTGTCGTTGGAATTGGAATTTTCTGCCTTGGACGGTATGGTCGCTTTTTGAATGGATTCGATGCAATTGGCTACTTTCCTTAAAACAATTACTTAGTTCGTCAGTTAGATTATCTAAGAAGATAGGACACGTATTTTTTATTTTGTCAATCAAAGAAAAAATTATGAAAATGCACATTAAAGTTCCGCGTGACGTCACATTATAGTACACTTTTTAGCATAATGTGACGTCGGGGTATATCTTCATCATTTTTATTTGATTGACAAAATAAAAAATATGAGTCCAATATTTTTAGACAATCTAACTGACAGACACACATATATACAGACACGTCAAACTTAAAAACGTATTGTAACGTCGGGGGTTAAAAAAGTAGGCTTGTGTAACCACTCTAAGGACTTCATTTGAGGTGAAATTTGTATAGATAGTTAGGTACCTAGGCTAATCTTTGAATACCTACATTCTATTTTTGTTTGGTCGAAAAGAAGATCAAGGTTGTACTTTTCTTCACCGTTTTTGGAATTCAGAAAAGAGCCATTGTTGCCCTCAAATGAGGGATTTCAATTTTCCTCATAGAAGGTGTGAAAAGCAGTTTGTGCCACTCGGTGGCAAAATAATTTCCATCTTGGGCGTAAACATTTGAATCCCTCGTTACGCTCAAGATTCTACTGAATAAATCTTTCGTTTTATTCAGGATTCAATATATCGCCCTCGCCGTAAATATAAAATTTTTCTCCCTTGAGACACATTCTACTATTGTAACCTTTTCTAACAAATATGATTTTAAATAAGGCAGTAATCTTATTTCCTAATTGAAAAACTCTGGTTGGGAAATAAATTAATTCTTATTTAAATTCCAATCTTTATTTTATCCTTTTCATTTTCAGGAGAACAACGTAAAAAACGTAGCACAAAAGTACTTCATTACGAGTTAAATCGTTCCTCCTTTTTTAACGGTTTAATAAAAAAATATAGAACTCTCTGTATTCTGTTGCAGCTGATATTTGCATTTAACAAGTCTTTATAACTTGCGAAACGTTTAGTTACAAAAAAGTAACAAGTACAAAAATATCAGCTAATATTTCTATTAAAATAATTGAAAGTAAAAGTTTTTGTTAAAATATTTAACCACGTTTGTTGGTCCGGTGAACGGTCTTACGGCTAGTTCTATTTTGTTATTGTTTAAGCCTCGATGATGCTGAATAATCTGATTCATATCAGGAAAAAAATACAAAAATACGGTTGAAAACTATTTCTAGCCGGGTGGATGTTGTCAAATTAATCTTTTCGACGCCAACGACGCATATATCCGCACCGCAGGTTCAACTCCAACTGATATATGTGTCAAGGAGCTTAGCGTCATAGCAACCTTCGTGCATTGACATAAGCGTTAACTCCGCAGTAAATGTCTTGTTGATTTGGCGTGTGGTTGACAACTTTTCTCTCTGACAGAGCCTATCTAGCGCCGAAAAGTGGCCCCACAAAAAGGATGTACATTGTCATTATGCGGACGTATGCGGGCGTGGGGGCGGGGTGTCAAAAGGATGCCAAGCAGCCGTTTAGTTTAAACATGCGCACACATGCGCATACCGGGTTTTGAGGACGCGTTTGGGTAGACATTTGTATGAAGTTCGCCTTCTATAGTTTTTTCGTTCGCTGGGTAACCTCAATACTTTGTGCTAGACTCAACAAGGTTTTTCCTCTAGACACTTTTAGTGCCGTGTTAAAAGGAAATTCCATTAAAGTGACACATGGCTACATGTATCCGAATTATATTTATATACGTTCTCGAGGAGCTTCTAGAAAACTCGTAAATCCCTCGGAACAATTTCCTTTTGTTGATCGTCGCTTTTAGTCGACCGCGTTAGGCCTGGTTTATGAAAATACTAGCTACTATAATCTCGCTAGCTCTAATCGTAGCTCCATACCTACCGCTGCCACTTACAAGGATTTAGGAAAAGCACTAACGAACGTGTTTTAAAACCTATGGACAGTCCACTTAAAATCGAAGCCCCATCATATTTTGGTTTGTTTGGTTCTCGCCCCCCCATTTCACCTCCTTGGGGGATGATTTCCGGGATGTTGCAAACTATCTCCATACCAAATTTCATCTGAATCGGTTCAGCGGTTTAAGCGTGAAAGGTAACCGACAGACATAATTTCTTTTGCATTTATAATATTTGTATGTATTCACGCCTGTACATAACTAAGCAACGTCACAGTCGTGTTTAGTTGATTGATGACGCGACTTTACGATTAAAAGTCGGCCACGCTTTACCGCGCCGACCCTGCGACCTTTTTGTGGGAAGACCACCAGTAACCAGTAGTTCTGTGACCAGTAACCACCCAGCTGCCCCGGCGCTCCCAAGCCATTTCACCAGCTCCACTGACCGCTGCTCCGGCACCCGGAGACCTTGCAGCCGCCGTCGCCCGAGGGGAGTACCTACCGTACTACGGCGTAAAACCAGACGGACTATAACGCCCACGACCTAATATTTTTTTAATAAATATATTATTCATTTTCTTTGTTGACGTTCAGAGTTTCTTTTTCGCCAATCTATAGGTACACATCCTGTGGTCTGGACGGTACACTGGCAACGTCGCAGTCGTGTTTAGTGGATTTGAAAAACACTATAGTCCTTATAAAATGTATTTACAATACAGACAAGGAAAAAGTTTTTTTTATCAAAATATTGCCAATATCAAAAGCGGATAATTTGCTGTTACTCACCGAACTCTTTTAAAGTAGGTTTTGCAATGGTGCAAGGTGGCGCACAAATTATATCGTTTTCTACGGGTGTTGCTGAAACATACAAATATTAGGTACCGAATTAGAATAACTCTAAATAGATACTTTTTCATAAGTAAATCGTGGTTATGTTTTGATTGCTCTTGCTCCAAACTATGTATACACTGCATTTTACTAAAAAACTTGCAAGTTTGGTAAAGCGGTATTATCGTTCTTTGAGCCATATCAAATTGGTTAAGTCAAAAAACATATCTACTGCCACGATCAAATTCGCAGCAGTTTGCAACCAATTCAATCACGTATCAGTATTGGTTATATTCCAACCGTGTCCGAAAAGGTAAATTGCATTACACTACTTTTAGATACGAATTCGTGCTTGGATTCCATGTGAAGGCAATCGTATATTTCATGACATGAATTTAATAAAGACCGTGAAGGTTGAATAAAAAAAAAAAAAAATTATATTCATAAACCCAATCCACACGTTTATTAGGTTATCAGTCTACCTTGTGTCTCCTGGGGTCTACAGGTTCGCCTGCCAGTATGTGATGCGGGTGGCGCAGGACCGGCCATTATGGCACTCTTTGGACTTATACCCACCTAGCTTGCGCCCTCTCGCAAGCTGTCTGGGCATGCGCTTTGCAAGAATGACGTAATGTTGGTTCTACTTTCATGATGCCAATAATACATACAGCGCAATCTCCGGGATGCTGACTTCTTGATACTGTTCCAGCAACGGAAACACGAGAGTTTCAACGACAGACGTATACGACCCAAGCGCTTCTTTTCTGCAAGGATAGCATTTCCGATTTAAGCATTTATTCGTGAAAAACATAATATAATAAGGGTACATACTATACAAAGTCATTAAACAGATTGCACAGACAAGGATGGTACGATAAAGTAGAACTTAGCACCGTCGAAGGTACTCAGTGATTTTTACATCGACTGATGTACAACCGTTTGTCGTCTACTGATGTACAGTAAGGGAAATGTATGTATTAAGGGGCTCCCGTCAAAAATCAACGAAATTTACTAGCTTTCCAGGTACAGATATGGGAAAATTTGATTCCTGTTTAACATTTTTGATATTGAATAACTTGAAAAATGTTAACACAGAATTAATTATCAATTTTTAAAGAAAGGTCTGTAAAAATACAAAACCCGACACTTCATCCTCATTAAAACTTTTATACACCCGAAACTCATACCTACTCATACATACTGAACTTACCTATAATTTTGATATACGTTTTATAATCTTTTTTGTATTTCACAAAAGCTACGTCCAAAAAACTGGTTTTTTGGCCTAAATTTGCCAAGGTTTGGTGCCATATATGTATATAGAAAACTGTGAGTTTTAAAGTAAATATGGGATACTATTTCGGTAAACCTCGTTGTTGTTAATGCGATAAGCCATAAAACACATGAAAAAACGGACAGTTATAGATCGAAGGTCATTGGGAGCTGGGAGCCCCTTAAAACGCCTGTGCATCACTAGAATGCTTGCAAGAACGCTCGCTAATACGCTCTTGTGTATTTTGTGAGCTTTTGCCTGTAATGTAACATTCGCTAGAACGCTCATTTTGTGAGCTAACACCTGTAATGTAACATTCGCTAGAATGCTCATCACAAGTTAATGCTCAAGTGTATCAGCAACTTAATGACACGCCCAAGAAAATAATAAAATAAATAATTTTGTCTTACTCTGGTGCTTGATTTGCATTTTGCTACTGTTGTTCGTATCGATTACACTGCTTGTTTCTGGTGTCTTTGTTTGTGTTGAGGTGTAGTCAACTGGTTCTGGGTCTATATCTGCAAGTAAAAGAAAACTACGTCTAATTGGACTGAGGCCATGTTGTAACACAAGCAAATCCCTGTGCCATTTTTTATGTTCTTTGTTAATGTGATGTGCAAAGTTCTTGAGTGAGATTCAACATTACTCTATTGGTAACGCTGTGGCGGTTGTGAAAAAGCGGCTTGTCTCTCTATCATATGACACGGAGGCCCTAACGCACACATGCACACACATACACATACACGCACTCACACACACACACGCGCGCGCACACACAGACACACAGTTTTCGCATGCGCTCTTAAATGTATATTGCTTGTTATTAATTTCTTCTTTTGAGTTCATTCTGATTCCTTGAATAACTTCATAATTGTTTTACGAATTGCACTCCAGGGTCCCAAGATTCAGGCTCAGCCTAATTTGGGGTCCACCTGGCATCTCATTTTATGTAAACATGTGTATATTAACCCTTTTCAAGGCAGAGGCGTTATATCGACCACATGCTTGTCAAAAATAGTATCTTAATGTCAATCAATAAGACTGACATCCGATTGTCATTTTCCAACTGCCGGCCTGGAAAAGGGATTGTTAAGCAAATAAACATTTTTTTTAGACCAGTTCTTAGTTTAGCTGCATAGGAGCACTATATTGCTCCCTTATGATGGCACGCGTTTAGCTCCCCTGTATCTATACTCCAAGGTTCCAGATCAAACTAGCCTTTAATATTTCCCAAATCAATTTAATTAATTAACACATAACTCACCACATTTATGGTCACCTGAACAAACGTCTGGGGCGCAAGGAGGAACTTCTGGATGATAAGAACGAACTTCTGAATTGTAAGAAGGAATTTCTCGTGCGCCAGAAGAAACTTCCGGGTGGCGAGACATACCGTCCCGTGTGTTTACCAGAGAGGTTTGACAACACATGCTCTTGATGGCTGCTAGCGAAGAGCAGTTGTGTCCTTTTGAGTCATTGACTACGAGTATATTCTGATATGTGCTAAGGGGGGTAAGGCTCGACCTCTTCGAAAATGAAGAACGAACTGTAAAGGAAAATTTTAATGGGTTTAGCAACTTTCGAAAAATCTAAGTATATCCACATAGTATACTTTTTTACAAGTATAAGTTTAGTAAGTTACGATCTAGGTGATATCACCAAAGTCACCAAAAGATGAGTGAATAGGCTATTGCTGAACCAGTGAGCTTCATCTTAGGTTCTCTCGTCGCTTACCATCAGGTGAGGTGGTCAATTACTGGACAGTCTTTTATAAAAAAGAGACAAAGTTTACCAACAATGTCCTTTGGTCCCAGTATTTTTTAAGGAGAACAGTGGCGTAAATCCTACATGTTATTGTATTGTTTCCTTCTCTAACTGCTTTGTTTGTGTGAGGTGTGCAATAGAGAGTATTTGTATTGTATTGTATTGTAAATCGTCATAAAGAGAAACTGTATTCAAACTATAGTCCTACAAGCAATGATGTAATATAAAAAGAGATAGATATGTTGTCTATACGAAATTCCGTGTTTAAAAATGGCCACCAAATCTGACAGCTAACGTTTCCATTGACGACTCGAAACTGAGGCAAGTTGTGCCAATTGGCACAATTTTAGTGTGCCATTTTTGGAGCGCTTATAACTTACCTACCTCTTTTTTATGTTACATCATTGCCTACAAGTATCTAAATCAGATCTTGCGGTACCTGCGCGGTGCAAGAAGGGTGTGTTTGTGTGACAATAGGGCTCAATTTAGCGCCCGTTTCGATGGCACTATCACAGGAACTCAATTATAGTGAAAATGCTCTTACATCCAATATTTGACAGCTGTCATCCACGTACAATTTATGTCATCATTATGTCATCATTGACGTTTATTATACCGGGATGACACATGTTTTAGCGGTACGTATGGCAACCACAAACAATCGTGCGTTTGCATTTAGAGCTCAATTTATATTGGACACTTCAAAGTTAATAAATAAATAAATAAATAAAGTTATATTCAAGAACCAAAATTAGTTGACACCTAATTGGCTCAACAAGTAAAGTCCTTGACTGTACAGTCAGCATCATAATCATGTATACACTTTTCAACCTTATGTCTAGGTAATAAGGTCATAGAATGTATACATGTTTATGATGCTGACTGTACAATAGCTCCACATGAGGCCGCGGACTGGACGCCAGCGGGCAGCAGAGCGACGAGAGGCAATTCACACATTTGTGTGACTTCAATGCATCCGCTGCCCGCTGGCGTCCAGACCGCGACCTCAAACTCGCTACTGCATCGCTATAAACGGTCACCGTGCGTTTTGATACTTATTTCAGCATCAGGTACATAGCATCATGTTAAGTGAGATTTTTATAATACAGGGTGGACCATAACTCTTTTTACATTTCAAACTAAAATAAAATGAAAACTAATTATATCAGATGAAAACCGTTTATTAATTATGAAAACACATGAATAAGGATTTTATTTTTTAAAAATTACGTTATCCATATGTGATCCTTCATTATTTTGGCATTGCCGTAACCTGGAGCGAAAATTTTCAGTGACGGCCTGACAAGTGTTCCGAGAAATGTGGATCAAAAGTCCGTTAACTTTTGAATCGGTAGCTGCGTCGGGGAGGGGTGGCGGGGTAAGGCGGCGGGGTTACGAAATGCAAGAGCGGCCAATGGGAATTTAGTGCCATGGCGTCCTTCACCTTCCCGCCACCACTCCGACTCCGACTTTTGGTCTACATTTCTCGGAACACTTGTCAGGCCGTCACTGAAAATTTTCGCTCCAGGTTACGGCAATGCCAAAATAATGAAGGATCACATATGGATGACGTAATTTTTAAAAAATAAAATCCCTATTCATGTGTTTTCATAATTAATAAACGGTTTTCATCTGATATAATTAGTTTTCATTTTATTTTAGTTTGAAATGTAAAAAGAGTTATGGTCCACCCTGTATTTTACCCCACTTACCAGCCGAGCCATAATCGATAATCTGTTGTACGATTTCTGACGAGCAGTCGTCGTGGAAAGGCGGATACATAGACCCGAAGATGAAGCTTGAATTACACGGGAATGTTTTGAAGTTGTTCCTGAAATTATGATTCCGTCAATTTGATATGTATACGTATAGTACTATGATGGCGTAAAAAATATAAAGTTTGAGATGCCAAAGTTGACTATAACCCTTAGCTTCTTGAATGAAAGAAGCTAAGAGTTATAGTCCGTAAGACCACGCCTAGTATATCTACGTCACATGACAACATGATAAAATGCAAGCACACGGTCGAGAATTCTGTATTTATTTCAGGACTGACAGACATCGGTTCACTCTCTCTACGATTAAAGAGCTAAATGATGCCACATTGTGTCGTACTGGCCCCGTAGCATGGTTGGCCTTGTCACGCGATAGGTGATAGGATAGAGAGTGCGTCACTGGCTGACACCGTTCGATAGAACGAGACGACGCTCCTATCTTGTCACTTGTCGCGTGATAAGGCTACGGCTCCAGTTGTCACATGACGTAAATACACCCTTAACATTTTGACCGGAAGTGCAGGATGTTCTCAAACTTTCGGCCAATTTTAGGTGCGATTATCTTCTGATTCTTGCTCAGCTTCTCGATCGTGTGCCATGCATTTTATCATGTTGTCATGTCAAATAGGTATACTGGGAGTGGGTTTACGGACTATATAATACAGTTTTACAAATCTAAACGGACAACAAGGCGCTTAACCTGCGGACCGCAAACCGCGGCTGGCTGCCGAGGAAAGGTCAAAGAGAATCCAGTACGGAGCGGAGTGACCTTGGTTTTGCCGGACGCACTTCCAGACGGGCCGAGATCACGCGGTGGACTGCATGCAGGAGTGTGACGTTCGCTCGTCTGGAGGCGGCTTATAAGGACTTGCTATTTGACCTGTATTGCCCTTTTAGACCTGTTAAATTGTATTTACTTGGACGTAGTTAAACGAAAAGGACTCAATGCACGAAACAACCAGAAGTGAAGTCTTGGGTTGTCAGGCCAATTCGAGCAGCATGGCGCTGTCAATCGTCAATTAGCCTGATGGCCCAGAATCAAAGAGGCATTTTAGTTGTTAGCGTAAATTTGGTCGCAGATGATTTAATGACATATACAAATAGGTTAGGTTAGTATTGTATGCTGAAAAATTAAGAATTCCCTCAGCGGAACATGGTTTGCAAAACGACGAAATTCGAAAAAAAATAGCTTGCGGACAAATAACTCCTCGGATTTTTTTATTTTTTATTTATTTATTTCCAATCCTCTAGCCGTCCAGCACGCAAAATTGCAAAGTGATATTTGAGTCACATTTAAATGAAATATGTATGGAGCGATGTATCCGCTCGCGTTAAATACTGTCAGCGTGATTTATTGTTTTGAAGCCCAAAAATATATAGGTACAATTCGTGAAAACAACTTGAAAACACAACATTTTACCAATTTTTTGTCCTTTTACATTTCTGTAATGGTGTCCTATTCGCTATTTATCACCATTATTGGTCACATTCAGTACTTGCCTATTTTTCATTGACATTCCTTGTTTAAATTATTTGTCTTCCTCTAATTCTCTTGTGTTTATAGATTTTCATCAAACTGAATGTGTCGAACAAGAATGACAAATAGCAAAAATTACGAATAACTAACGACGAAGGTCGTTGTTAATCGTTACCTAAAAACCTTTTCAAAAAAAATTGAGACGCGTAACGATTGGAATACAAATCTCAAATCTCAAAAGACAAACATTGAGCGTGATCGTGATCAGAGAAACAGCGAATAAAACTAGTGGGACGAGTAGCGAAAATACTAGACAACGAGGAGGTCGAAAACAGGTACCCTAATAATTTACTTTAAAAACAAAGTTTTAACCCTTTATAAGAGATGATTTGGAAACCACTCAATTAATAAACATTTACGGAGAAGAACATCCTTTTCTTTATTTAACTATAATGGTATTATATAGCGAATATATCAGGCTTTCTTTTCTCATTCATACTTTTTCGGTCACTATTTAATTTTAGTGTAATTAATTAATCTATAGTATGTGGTCAATTTATGCACTATGCCTGTCAAGGGAAGCAAGCTATCGTCATTGTTTCTATTATACTATTAAAAATATACACATATACATGAAACGGGCCACAGGTTATAATTTTTTCAGTGATATTCGTATATTAATCGTATCCACTACAAGATAGGTACACAATTTATAATGTTCGATTTACCGTATGTAGTCAATTAAACGCCAGTCTGTACAGAGCACCTTATGTTTGTTATGTGTCAATGTCAATGAATAGGTTTATTGGAAACAGATCATCTGAAAACTCAAGAGCACTAACAGGCCGAGTGCATATTTATATTGACCACATGCTTTTCTTAATGATTTCGTTTTTTTTGCCGTAGATGTGTTCCCCAGTGCATTACAAACATGGTAGTGTATTTAACTTTCACGTAGCATAGTCAAAGTCAAAGTCAAAGTGATTTATTCTTCAATTTAGGCATATTACATGCACCTATGAATGTCGATAAACTACCACCGGTTCGGAAAGTAAACCTCTGCCTCGAGAAGAACCGGCGTAATAAACTCGGCGAGGTGTCATTTTTTCAAAACAGTATAGAATATATCATATCAGTATCAGAGTATTATAAAATTTTAAAATTACATTGCTACAGTAGAAAGCCTATTTATTTTACGACAGGTTTTTAGTGCAGGATTTTATCGCTGCCAAATATCCCTATCCATGATGTAGTCGTTTATCTTATAATATGCTTTTGCAATGAGTGTCCGTTTTACGACAGATTTGAATTTAGAGTCAGTAAGTTCGGTAATGTGTTTTGGAATTTTATTGTAGAATTTTATACAATTTCCCAAGAACGACTTTTTCGCTTTTACTAGCCTGTAAAAAGTTGTTTTGAGCTTCCCTGCGCTTCTGGTAACCTTGGGCCTATCAGTGTTTGTTGGGTAGTTGTATAAATATCCGTTATCCGTATCTCCGTTATCCGTTAATCATATCCGTATAACTGGGGCCTATAAAGGGTTAACCGACTTCAATTTAGTACTCCGCCAAGCCAAATGAACATTCCCACATTTCCTTTCCACTTTACCACATGGCCTGCTTTCTGAGAGTAAATACGTTGATTATTACAGACGAAAACCATATCACTGTATGTGGGCCGATAATATTTGAGGAGTTCCGTCGATTTGGCACACTTGACATTTAGGATTTCATTAGTTGCTATTTCAACGGAATCATAGGTATCAGAATCAGTAACGTCCTTTTACAGTTTTAAGTACGAGTTCCATAAGTCATCTGTGGTCTTTATTATCAGTTCCACTTCACCAATTTGTGATTTCCGGGTGTAAATACATTAGTTATAATAGAAAATACCGAAATTACTACATGCGTGCCTTCTATTTTGAGTTCCCTCAATTCCTCATGGTTCCCATCATTCAACTGAAGTTTTGATAACAATGGGACCTGGAAGGAAGGGGAGCTGGAAGCATATACTTTCAAATAAAAAAAAACAGTTGTATGAATCGGTTCATAAATGACGGAGTCCTGAGGTAACAAACATTAAAAAATCACAATCGAATTGAGAACCTCCTTTTTTTGAAGTCGGTTAAAAATCACAGGAGCCACGTATTGTTATTGTTAAAGCAATATCTGGTACCTAAGATAAAAAGTAATCATCTGCAGTCCCTCCATTCAAATAATCCTTTTTTTTGCAATTGCCGTCAAACGAGCAATTCGTCCGAATGTTTGCTTTTAATCGGCGCATGAATCCTAAAACAATAGAGAATCAATTGGCCCTATACACGATAATACTTAGGAAAAGGCGCATTTATGAATTTATAGGCGCCTGTATGAATTTATGATACATTAAACACTGAACATCTTAGGTAGTTCACTAAGTGGAACGGCCTTATACCAGAAACTCCACCAATATCTCAAGTAATTTGGGCTAAATGGGCTGCGGGCTAAACAACACAACGACGCCACGGCGCGCCACGAAACGAGAAAGTCTACCCTCCTCTTTCTAATTTGCACAATGCGAGTGTGACAGGAGTTGCTGAGTCCACTTGGAGGAGATTTGTACTAGGCCCCCGGATTGTAGGTAAAGGTGTCTAAAAATATGTTCACATTTCGGAGAAATTTTATGCATGAAAGTTTTCTCATTTCACTGTGATTGGTCAAATCTGATACGATTCTATAGCTAGAATTTTCATAGTTAAATATTGCTTCGCGTTGAATAGAACCTGGCCCCGTAGCATGGTTGGCCTTGTCACGCGATAGGTGATAGGATAGAGCGTGCGTCACTGGCTGACACCGTTCGATAGAACGAGACGACGCACTTATCTTGTCACTTGTCGCGTGATAAGGCCAACCATGCTACGGCTTCTGATATACTTTTGATGAAGATGAGATATAGTAATACAACCCAATTGAGCGAGCGATTGAGCAATGAAAGCCTCTACTATTTAAGCAGTTTGACGCTCGCCATATTAATTGAGTTCTCCTGTATAAAAAAAAATAGGTTACGAGCTAGGTTAGGAACACAAGGAAATAAAAAAATAAATAGCAAAAAATTTGAAAATATAAAATGAAAAAGAAAAATGTGAGCTATTGAGAAAGCGAAGACAGTTCTATTTCGCTCTCCCAATAGCCACCTCAACCCAAGCCTTGGTGACTTATAAGTTATACCTACCTATATTTAAACCTAATCAGTTTTTTGTAAGGATACGATTAAATGCAACTTATTTATTTGCCTAATCAAATTATTGGGTGTTGCGGTATTCTATCCTTTTATAAAACAAAAATGAGTATGAATTTTGAGGGTAATAAACGCGGTTTAAGCAACCGAATGCACAAAACGAGTCCAATCCAATCAGTCGGTCCCTCAATACTGATGATCGTGACCGCTATGCCAGGTTGGGGAGTGCAGATGACTTGCCGTTGGATCCTGTATGGGCCAGGCGCTGGCCTTGTGTTCGTGTCATCCATGAACAGAGACGTTTCTAGCTCATGTAGCACCCGGGTGCAAGGATTACCCTAGCGCCCTCTAGCATCCCCCTCCCTAGCGCGCGCTAACCGCCCGGCGAGTGGCGCCCCGTGAAATGGCGCTCGGAGCCCCCTACAACCGTGCGCCCGGGTGCACCGCACCTCCTACACTATAGGTAAAACCGCCCCTGGCCATAAAATCTGGCGTTCCCCGTTTCACTTATTGGCTATGACTGGTGCGACAGAGAGCACTACAGATGTGTCCCGATCCTACAATATTTATGGCCCCACGCGCAGCGAACGTTTGATAGCATAGTGATTTGTTTACTCCATTTGCCATAAAACTAGTACAGAAAATGGTATATGATATAATGTATATTATTGTCCTTATACTTACGATTGTTGAAGATCCTTTGATTTCACTAAATTTACTCCTGGTAAACCTTCATATGAAAGTGAACTTACACTTTCCGGTATATTTATTTTATTTTTACTTGTTTCATGTTATGAAATGAAACAATTTATTTTTTTGAAATTTTTAATGTGTTACATGTTGACACGAATTTTGACAGTAGAGCTGTCAATGTGTTTTATTTTTATTGTGATCCGCCTGCTTGCTCTATGTCTTCTTGTTCGATCTGCAAAGGTAGATCTACCTTCATAATTTTCTGCTCCGCTTTCAATTCTTGCAGTTTGACTTGTAGATCGTCTTGGACGCTGTCGACGATTTCTTTCAGGTTTTTGGCTGAAAAATTGTCTAGTTGATTAAAGTATTACTAATATATAAAACTTACACAGTCTATGATGGATCGTGGCTTCGGAACACTACTATGGAAGATCTGTTTCTATACAATATTATCACAATCAGTAGAGATTTTGCCTTTGCATACTTACCAACTAGGTACTCCGTGTAATATAAAAAAACCAAAATTATAACATAACCATTTAAAGTTCGGTGATACGATACTGTTCTAATTATATACCTGTCTTTTGGTTGAATTCTTCAGCAATAAGCGATATTTTCTTCAACGTATCAACGTACGTCGCCAGATGAGAAGCCATATCGTGGCAGCTACTCGTATTGACTGCAACATCTTCGGTAGACACGTGTCTTTGTTGTTTGAACACTTCGCTGCTAACGACCGGCATTGTGGGCATTTTGAATCTCTTTTGCCGATCTTGGGGTACATCTGTATTGTGTTGTTCAGGGGCCGCTATTGATATTTCCACGACGTCATTAAGTTCGAGTTCTGGGGCCAACGTTTGAAGTGTCTCTATTTTTTCAGGTGGCAGAGTCTGAGTTGGTGAAGCTTTGCGGAAGATGGTTGGTATTGTATTGGTTAGACTTTCGAGGATACTGGCTGTGGAGAAAACAATTGTTATCGTTTATAAGCGATGAGGCTGCCTATGGTCTATCTTTACCTGACATTAAATTTTATTATTTCTTATTGTTGTTAGCTTTATTTGGTTACGGAACGTTTGATTCCTTTCCCAAAACATCCCTTCCAAAACCCTTTTACAATTATCATTGTGATCAGAAACACAAAGGTACATATTCTTAGGTTTAAGATAAAGGGTAGTTTGATAATCGAACGCCAGCCGGTTAATTAGCGGTTAGCCGGTAATAATGCACCTCGATGTACGCCTATGTCTCATTTCTCGGCACCCTTTTCTTTCCAAAATAACAGTGGCGACGAGGATGGAATGATGCCAGCGGTGGTAATAAAGCCTGGAGCGCTACCCTTCCAGAGCCAGCGACGCCAGAGCTTCCTCCGGGTTTGCCAGTGGTACCCAACACACCAGTTGTGCTTGGGGTGTTTGATTGACCAGCATTGATATCGGAGTCCACGACTACGGCCACCGTAACGGGCGCCGAACCCAATGAACGGACCGATTGCCCAGAACCCGAGGAGTCGGGTATAATTGAACTGGAACTGGCCAGTGCGCCATTAACGAGACCGCTTTCTGTTAAGGCGGGAGAAGACGGCACCGGAAATACCCAAACGTGCTCGGAGCCTGGTGAATTACAACAGTTCTTTTAAATTGAATGTAGCTTCTTAAAAGTGCGGGGTTAAAACAATTGGTGGAGGGATGTTAGATTTAAGATAGACGGTAGTTTGATAATCGAACGGCCGGGACATGACAAGGTAGTCGGAATATAGCACCTCGATGTACGCCTGTGTCTGATTTCTCGGCACCCTTTTCCCTCTAAATAACACATATCAAGTAAGATGTTTATAGCTGCTGACTTGAGCAACTTACCCACAATGTTTATAGGTGCTTCTTGCTCCGCTCTTTTTTTCAGAGCCAATTTCCTGGATAGCTCGATGAGGAATATTGAGCACGCTGGACCTGTATTGAAGGTTTGGCAGTGAAATATATATTTTCAATCGTTTTGTATAACGCTTGGTAACTTTGTACACATCCAAAGCGTATACCATAAGCACATACCATAAGCGTTGCGGAGCGCCCATACAAGCCGATTCCCGAAGGCTTGCCCAAAATTTATTTTTAGGCGTATGCCACTGTTAAATCAAAGATGTGTTTTTCGGCAAGCATTTATTATGCGACTGAATCTACCCTGTACTACATATCAAATACCGTATATAACACCTTCACTCTTATTTCGAACAACAATGAGAAAATACAAATAACGAAGTTCACAAAATTTTTAATAGACCTCATCAGTTTCTCACTAATCCCTTCACTCCAAATCAAAACAATGTTTATCTATGTAACTTTTCCGGACAAGCGATATCCGAATACTGAATAATTACTCTATTCAGATTTTGATTCTGGTACCACAAAACTTTTTTTTTTCATTTCTTTTTTTACACAAACAAAATACGTATGCTACGATCTTTTGATGGGAAAAAAATCCCAGCTGTTACCTACCTACTGGTAACAATTTGGTGGTAACAGGTGGGAATAACCTCGTCAGTTGTGCTAGCCTTGCAGGCCTGCCCACGGGTAGAAAGGGGATGGTGGTATTCTTATGCCTGCAACACACCGGCGCGGCTTGCGGTGGCGGACAACAGAAAATTTGACAGCTAATGACAAGTTTACTATTGTCCGCCGCGGACAAGCCGCGCCGGTATGTGACACGCATTACTCGGCACCACACGGCATAAAGAGTATATACCAGCACTCATCTAAAACTCATCATCATCTAGTTGGTTACCTTCTGTGGACTTCTTTTTAGCGGATTTGGGTTTTGCTGGTGATTTCCTGTTTTTGGCTTTTTTGGTTTCTCCTTTATTATCCATGCCTATAAATGATAACGAATGTTTGACTATTATTATAATTACGTTGATAGAGAGCCTGGCACCGAGATGTAGGAATGCCTTCCATCAGATGTATAAAATAAATAAAGAAAAGAGGGTATGAAGTAAAATGTGAGAATATGAGTAGGCATAAGCAACGACGTAAATACTGATACAGATAAATAAATACTTAAGAGCTGACAGAACAAATATTTCTTCTTTGAACCACAATATTACAATGTAATAGTGTTCATAAATAACAAAACCGTTACGAACCTGAGTATTCGAATATCACGCCAAATTAACGGCGTGGTTGACATTATAATCGATTAATTATAGTATAACTAATAACATAAATTGTGAAAGCAAGGAAACTAACATTAATTTAGAACAGAAAACAAACTAAACTATTAAAAAACTTTTAATATTTATTTAAACATGCTCACAAACTATTGCAAGTGCATGACAAGAAATTTTGACAGTGGCGTGTGAGTGACAGGGGGACACTTTTGCGAGTGATACCATGGAGAACAACATAGGGTCAAAGAGTATACAGTGTGTGGCCTAGAACCGGGGATAATATTAAAAACGGAGGCTCTATAGGTCACTAGTAATTGAATAATTATGGTCCCAACTAATTAAAATCAAAACTTTACTTTTTGATTTTTTCTAACAAACTTAATCGTAAATTCAATGTAATGCAAACAAAGCAACTCGATCGATTAAGTTCATTCTGCATCGTACTAATTCGTAGCTACTCGGAACGTCTCTTTGACAATTTAATGGGTTGTGTTTGTGTGACACAACTTCTGTCGGGTGATAGAAAGATAATATTATCGCACTTCACGAGTCCAAGTAGGTATTGTTATTTTCTGAAGTGTTTATTTTGCACTCAAAGATGAAATAAACCACTTTCTAGTTAATAGTAAATTATTTAATGTACAAATAACAAATACTTATACAGACACAAAGCGGAAAGCACGTCGCTTCGCATTCGTCGATTTTCAATATGTCTGCCGCTCTGCTGTACGCAAGTAGTGTACCGTCTGATAATGTTATTGTGAACGGTTCCTAAATCCACGTTGAGTTGCATCATGTGAAAAGCCTCGGTTATTCTGTTTTTGAGGATGTCTACTGTATCATTGTCTACTGCGTAAACATAGTTTTTAACAGCTCCCCATAAGAAGAAATCAAGAGGAGTAAGGTCAGGTGACCTGGGAGGCCATCGACGTGGACCAAAGCGTCCAATCCATTTATTTCCGAAAATTTCGTCAAGTTTTCCACGCACTCGTACAACGGAATGTGCACGGTACAATGCCAAGGCACGTGCTGCATTACCATGAGCTTCTCCGTACAATAATATCATATCCACGAATTCATGTGAATCGAATGGTCTAGCCATTTGTACATTACAAATTGTGTAATCCAATTCAAATATTAAATTGAAACCAAAGAAATTCCCGTGACAATATTTTGACATTACTAATCAAAATTATTTTACTTTAATTTCCATGCTTTTTAAAAAGGAGATCGAAATGTAAAAATAGTAGCAAAAAGTTTCCTACTCCGTCAACTCGGCAAAACCACGTATTGAATTTTTACTTGGTATTGACATGTCACGATGGATAAAATGTAATTATGTAAACATCGCAAATCATAGAAATTTATTTCCACTGTTAATACCTTTCTTCTACCTTATACTTTAAACATAATAAGATAAGAAAGAGACAACCATGTCACTGTATTTTTTAAAGATAATCCTCCTTACTAAGCTGTTATTGACCATGGCGTAAAATTAAATAAGTTGCTGCAAAAACGATATGATTTGAGTTTAGCTATGGTAGATTAATTGTTGACAATGTCATGTACGGCAAATCAAAATATCACATATCGTATTAATTATGTCGTGAGCTATGTGATCTGATTTTACGCATGAGAAAGCGACAGAATAGTGCGGGTTGAGCTATTAGTTAACACCGGGTCGGGATAAACACCAAAAATGAAGATTTCCACTAGGCAGTACGTGTGCAATCTGACAGGAACATGTAAACAAACTAGCACAACGAGCAATTTGCGAATGCTAAATGTTCTCGTAGCGTGGAAATAAGGACTTGTTTGGCTTGTCACCAAGGAAATTGTCATGAATACCTTGTACCAAGGCATCCAACGACCGGTTAGCGACAGTATCGCAATACCAAATACATCGACTATGGATCTGAACTTTGAATTACAATTTCTCTGGATACACGGGGTTTGGAGCATTGGGACTAACTAAAGGTAACTCTGGGTACTTAACGCTATCATCTGTTTCATTTATTGCCCCTGTTAAGGGCCACACACTGTATACAATATATAATTATAATGCGGATATAAAATAAGATAATTTAAAGACTGTTACTTAACTCATAGACGTGACAGTATCAACCATTTTTTATAATTTTTTCATTAGCATTTCGTTCGTATCCTTTCCGATCCGATGCGATGCTAGCCGTTTGGTGGAAATTATGCTTAACCCTTCGTATTTCTAAGCACTGATCAGTGCTATTGAAAATTGACTCTATGACTGAAACGAAAAAAATATAATCGTTCTGCAACGTCAGTGTCAATACATCCGAAGGGTAAAGTCAAGTCTACAAGGTCCAGTGATCATTAAGTATAACAGAAGATGCAATTTGTCACACCAACTTGCTATGGTTAGAGTTAGAATGAAAGGTATGAATAGCTGCCTCACCACAACTGACGACCGGTTAGCCTAGTCCACAAAGTACTTTGTTATATACTGAAATAGAGAACAATCTCTGGGCCTAAAAACAGAAACCCTGTAATTTACGCCATCTATTATCTTAGGTTGACATGTACCCCACGTCAATGTCAAAATGCATGCGTGTGTGGGTGTGTAAGATTAGCCGCCCTGGCCTAGTCACTAGCAGCGTCACTACCCACTAGGGCCCCTAGTGGGTAGTGACGCTGCTTACGAAGTTGAAGCTCCTGGGTTCAAATCCCGGGAAGGGCAAATTTATTTGTGTGATGAGCTATGCTTATATTTGTTTCTGAGTCTTGGATGTTTTCTATGTATTTAAGTATGGTATCGGCCAACATACGGTGCATCCTGGAGCCCCCGGGGTCTGTCTCGAACTGACGTAAAACGACCGGATGGGTTGACGTTGGTTCCTGGTTCCTTGGCAGAGAGGGCGTTGCCTTCTACGCGCCGCCAACTGTGTTAGCACATTTGCAGCGTCCCAATCTAAAGTACACTATTAAAACAGCTGATTTAGCGGCTGAAAATGCCGCCAAGTTCAAACACACCAACTACTCTGCCTGGGAATAAATTTACGATTTCGTTTCGGTTGCTGTGGAGACAGCTGAGCCCTGGAGCATCGACATTGAACGTGTTAAGCTAATCGTTTTGCAATAAAAAAGAAAAACTCAGAAATGTTACTATTTTTATTGCTTATATTTTGGTTCCGATGGAAGTGATATCTTTATTGTTTCACTGGCGTGTCTCTTCACTCGGGATTGCTAGGCTGGACAGGTTTCTGTAAAGCAATGAAACGTGAAATAAATGTACGAAATAAGTTTTAGAGCTATCGAGAGCTCTAATCATCATTATCATCATATCAGCCGAAAGACGTCCACTGCTGGACATAGGCCTCCCCCAAAGAGTGCCAAAGTGACAGGTCCTGCGCCACCCGCATCCAGCGGACTCAGAGCTCTAATAATCTAAAGAAATATATTAGCTAGCAAGTATTAATCATGGAATCTAACTCTTGCAATGCTAATAAGGCCCCCCACAAGGTGGACTGATGACCTGGTAAAGGTCGCTGGAGTCCGCTGGATGCGGGTGGCGCAGGACCGGTCATTGTGGCACTCTTTTGGGGAGGCCTATGTCCAGCAGTGGACGTCTTTCGGCTGATATGATGATGATGATGATGAATGCTTATGACCGTCTCGCTCTAATCAGTGAGTGTGAGTGGAGTTAGTGCACTGCATTAAGCCAGGTGGCCAGGTCTAAAGGCCGCTTTTAGTTGTCACGAGTCCTTGCCTACCTACTGCCAGAATAAAAGTAGTATCATGGCGTACGTTGCCAGTTTCAGTATTGTATTTGCTCTCTTAATATCAAAAAGGTTAGTGACTGTCATATTTTGTATACTAATGCGGTGAAAAACTTCCTGAATGCTCAACCCAACCCTATCTCGCACAATCATTAATACGAAACGCATTGAACGGTTGTTGTAGACATTTTCGCAACATTTGAATATTTACTTTTTATGTAGTTGAAATTATCTATAATTAGAAACCGAGAGCACTAAGAAATAGACAATAATGAGTAAAATACCTACTTAATAAGTAGGTATTATGAGGAACTTACTCATCGTACCTTTACTACCAGTACTCGGAAAAGGGATACCCATTTACCACAATTTTGCGGCGGCTTTTTTTCTTGTTTGGCCCACTAAGTGACCAGCAACAGATGTGTTCTGGGACAAACTCCTCTAAACTTGGCTTACTAATAAAAAAACCGGACAAGTGCGAGTCGGACTCGCCCACCAAGGGTTCCTTACAAAATTACAAATATATATTTTTCAGATTTTTCCCTGTACTTTTAGTATAAGACGATATTCCTTGCCAAATTTCATAGTTCTAGGTCAACGGAAAGTACCCTATAAATATTGAGTCCCTTCAGAGTATCGAAATATACGTTTTTTGCGACATAAACGGCCGTATTTTTTTTACGTTAACTTAGAAGTTTGATTTTTTTCACAGCTTCAAGGGACTATGTACTAAGGTCTACACCTGAGTATATAGTTTTATTTTCAACTCTATACCTTCACGCGTTCCCAAGATAAAGGGTATTGACAGACAGACAGACGGACGGACAACAAAGTGATCCAATATAAGGGTTCCGTTATTTTCCTTTTGAGGTACGGAACCCTAAAAACCGTGCTTGCCTTGGTTGGGCAGTATAAAGAGCACAAAATAACAAAAAAATGCAAACAGGTGACTAAAAATGTGTGCATTAAAAGATACACTGCCAAGTTTGGGGTTAAAAAGTGATTCTTACTGTAACAGCGCTCCTGACTGGCGTCCGGCCAGCACCAGCGTCAGCGTCAGCAGTCAGCTGGGTGGCAGCGGTCGTGGTGGCATCCGAGAGCGCTGTCGTCTCCGTCGCTCGTTTGACTTCAGGGTTGTCTTGCTGCGATGCTACCACGGCGATGGCACTGAGCGCGGCGGCACTGGCTTGGTTCTCTGGTACTATGGAACATGTTATTTTTTACAATACGGGACTTAATTGCGTATAGTGTTGATGTTGACTGATTTCTACATCTGGGCGGGGCACATTGCACGTAGAACCGATGGCCGCTGGGGCGGAAAGGTTCTCGAGTGGCGACCACGTACCGGAAGGCGCGGCGTGGGTAGGCCCCCCACAAGGTGGACTGATGACCTGATAAAGGTCGCGGGAGTCCGCTGGATGCGGGTGGCGCAGGACCGGTCAATTTGGAACTCTCTGGGGGAGGCCTATGTCCAGCAGTGGACGTCTTTCGGCTGATATGATGATGATGATGATGATTAAATCGCCAGCTTTATAAGCAGCGTCGCTACATTAGGCTAATTTAAAGTGGTCGTCAAATACCTACAGAACCTGATCAGAAGTTTCAATTTCAGACAGCTGCGTCACCAGATAACCATGGGTACAAATTTTAACCTCGCATTTCTCTGCGTCCACCAATTTTCGTTAACACGTGCACACGAATTAATGTTCGTGAAGGTTAACTCTGTGAGCATTAGACATCGCGAAACTGACTTTGAAAAATAATCCAAAAAATGAATCAACAAAAAACGTCCATCTAGTTTTCGAACCTGCTCACAACATTTCACGAGAATCGGTTGAGAATTGACTTGTACAGGAGAACAGCTGGACAGTCGGACATATGAAAGCATTTTGGCCAAGGTAAAACCTAGAACTTCGTTCGCTTCGCTCACTCTTCTCTTCTTTAATTCTCTTCTCATACCTAATCCAACCACTCATTTGCCTCTGGCAACTCAAATCGATTGTGGCTACTAAATACAGTTGTATTTCTCAACCAAAGTATACATAAGTGGTTATTCATTTCTTAGAGCATTAAATCAAGTGAACATATAAGAGTTTTTTATGAGTTGGTTATTTAGAAATCCAGTTCCTCCAGTCTCCACTAACCTGGAATGTTATAATAGCTCTCACGGGCATCATAGAATTCCTCCTGTTTCTCGGGACCAGGAGGCACCATGGAGCTCTCGGAGCTGCTGGTGAGCCCGGCGGCGCTCTGGTCCTGGTCGGGTTTTGCTCGCTTCTTTTTTAGGAGTTTCCTTGTCTTCACCTTAACATGTTTGTAGTTTGAAATTAGTTATAGAAATATGCGAATGGCTCAAGCAATTATTTCTTTTTGTTATTCTGTCTCGTTAGCTTAAACGGGCCCCGAGCTCTTTTAGCACACGACCGGGAATAACGCTAGGAGGATGATGGTTCTGTCCCGTTAGCCAGGTTAGAAGAAGGCAGACTTTCTTGACATAACATAGATTTCAGACAAGCTAGAGACCCCTTCCCACATCATGGTTTGTCTCACTGATTATTCGAGGCTAATGCAATCTAAATGTCATCATATCAGCCGAAAGACGTCCACTACTGGACATAGGCCTCCACCAAAAGTGTGCCAAAGTGACCGGTCCTGCGCCACCCGCATCCAGTAGACTCCCGCGACCTTTACCAGGTCATCAGTCCACCCTTGTCAGGGGTAATCGTAAATGTACCTATATTTGATTGAAATAGACTGAATAAAGACCTCAGGGAGGGGGTTGTCAGGCAGCTCGTCTTTTTGCACCCCGTGTAGCTCCATCACCACCGGCTGGTTTCCGAAGATGTGGTTTGACGACGATGATGAATCTTCGGACTCCGAGAAGCAGAAGAGTTCATCGTCTTGGGGAGGGATGAGTGGAATCCCTTTAACAGTTAAGGCATCTTTAGGGTAATATGTTGAGTATGGGCTGGGTTTTAACTCAATGTCATAATGGACGTCTATTTCGCATGGTGGTTTATTGACAGTAGTTATGGCAACCCAGTTGTACCAGGAAACGTAGCAGACCCTAGATTATACATAGATTATATAGTTCATACAGGGTGTAACAAAAATGGTGTGTGAACCCATTAAGACCAGATTCGGTAGTGTACTGCAATTCAAAAAATGATCTTTTTTAAAATTATAATAAACCCGCCTATACCCTTCACCCTCGAGGGGGAATGTTGTCGTACACAAGCAATGTCAACAAAAACAAAGACTTAAATTTAAATAAAAAATAAAAAATGCACATTTGGAATTGCAATACGCTACCGAATCAGGCCGTAATGGGTACACACGCCATTTTTGTTACACCCTGTATACTCCTGGTCCTGGTACCCTTAATCTATATGGGATTGTTTTATGTCATAATTTTACAAGGATATGGAGAGCCCATGCCATACCTTACCTACGAGTAGGGCATGCAATCCGGTATTATTTACTACTACAATACCGGGATCAATACCGGGATCCCGGTATTGTAGTAGTAATAAATACCGGGATCGCGTGCCCTACCTACGAGTGCATAATCACCTAGAATATTCGATGTAGTTCTGTGACTCAGTTTCAACGGAATAGTGAAACGTTGATCAACTTATGGAAGAAATGTGGGTAAATATTTTTTCTCAGATTCATTACAAGCATTACAACGCTGAACACTTAACTATAGCTATAAATAACGTAGATATACTCAAGTAAATTATTACCACTTGTGAGGTTTTTGTCGTCCTTGCCTTCCATAATAAAGTACACTATAAGAATCAGCAACACGGATGCCAGAAAAGGGTATAAAGACGGCGTGGCGTGGTGATACGGATATTGGAAATTAAAGTTTTATTCTATTGGTATGATATGGATGAACATTTTTGGATTTAGCAGGGTTTTTTTGAAACCATTTTCGAATATTGATGTTGATGTTGACAGACTGTCAGAATTGTGTATTTATTGCTTTTTGAACCGAGGAAAGAGGTGGCAGGTTTGTAGTGGATACTTCTTTGTTTGCAAACATGTATATGCAGTGCAAGTTTAGGCCTCGGCGTAAATTATTGGTACAGCATGAGCTTGTAGCCTCAGCATGCCTAAAGACGCCGAGGCAGTCTTCGGGAAGCATCGGCATGCCTAAATATGCCGAGGCAGTCTTCGGAAGTAATTGGTGAGGCGTCTTCAGGCATACCAAGATTACAAAGGCGTCTTAGACATGCTCAGGCTACTGAGCCGTGCCGTGCCGTGCCGATAATGTGCGCCGGGCCTTATAGGAGCCAGGCATGCATGACGCCTAGGCATGTCTAAGACGCCTTGATACTCTTGGTATGCCTGAGGACGCCTCGGCAATAATTTCCGTTTGTGTGCGCCTGCGTGTAGGTATGCCGAAGGATCCCCTGCCGTGCCTTGCTGATAGTGGGCGCAAGGCCTTAGGCTTTAGCCATCGCTAGCTTCCGGTCCCAATCTAAATCAAAGGAAATAGGAAACCATCGACACGAGAAGAAGACATGCAAAATTTTGTACGTCACATCCGGAACAGCATGGGGGTAATTGATTTCTGACAATTGTTTATTTAGAAAAGAAAGAAAAAGAAAGAAAAAAACATTTATTCGTGACAAAACACATAAAAACAAACTGTATAGACACAATACACACAAACACATTTGCCACGAAATGGTCACAACTCAGCGTGATGCTGGCAGCGCCAGCGCTGGTCTTCCGTTGTGACCATTAATTATTTAATATCTGCGGCCCGTTTAACAAAGCCAAAAGGTAAAATTTCACAAGTCTAAACATTACAGAAAACACACGTCATTATTGACCAAGCGCCTTTGTGTTGGACCACGGCCTAAGGGACGGAAAGGCTCCTACGCAGCTATAAACAGAACTTGTTTTTATTAAAATTATTGTTTTTCACGGGTCTAACGCGATATTTTATTAGGGTTCCGTAGCCAAAATGGCAAAATCAGAACCTTTATAGTTTCGTCATGTCCGTCTGTCCGTCTGTCCGTATGTCACAGGCATTTTACTCGAAAACTATAAGGTGTATTTGAGTAAAATTATGAGGGTAGGTGTATTTTGTTAGCCGCTACATAGTTTTGTAAATAAAATGACTAAAAAAATTTTTTTAGGGTGCAGTCCAACATAAAACTGAAAGTCAATTTTTTTTTCATTGTAATGTGCATCAATCGATAGGCCTTTCAAAATAAATATAAGGATTCTGAGCAATTTTTTTGATTAAGTGAATAGAGTCGGAGATAATCGCCCCGAAAGTCACTAAAATTCTATCCCCCCCCCTCTAATTTTTGAAACATGTATTTTAAAATATGAAAAAATTCAATGAAATAGGGCATCAGCGAAAATTGTTTTGAACAAGATCGGTTCAAAGATTTTCGAGATATTGCTAAAAAACTGCCCTCCTTAAAGAAAAGGACGTAAGTGCCATAAGATTTCAGTAACGATACGACCTTTTTAATAGGCACGGAACCCTTCGTTGTGCGTGGTCCGACACGCACTTGGCCGGTTTTTACCTTTATTTCTGACGTTACGACCAGTGATTCAGAAACTGAAATCTCGGGATATCTCCCTGATCTTCGGATCTATTCGCGGATACTGTGAATTATTATATTTATATTATATTATACAATTACTATAATAATGGACGGGTAGTGGACTTTTTTCGGGTATACCCTCCATACGAATGTTTGTTCTCGAGTCTTGGATGTTTAATATCTGTTTAAGTATGTATTTATCTATATAAGTATGTTTATCCGTTGTCTAGTACCCATAGTACAGGCTTCGCCTAGTTTAGGACTAGATCAATTGGTGTGAATTGCCCCACAATAATATTAATTAATTTATTTATTTATTTTATTTTTCGACTCTCGGATGGTAGTGAAATACTATATGCACCAATTGTAACAACCTCATTTGATACTAGGTATCTTAGTGTCATTGACCACATCAATAGGGGTTGTTTGTCATTCATTATTGTCTTGTCAACGTCTTAAATCAACATTAATTTTATTACACTGGACTATTATGTTATTTATAAAATATCACCCATGTCTCCGTTGACAACTTGCTGGGACGACAGTCATCTGCGGCCATGACCGGTGCAGCTCGTGTCGAAACATCAGAAATAAAGGTGAATAAATATCGCGTAAGGTGGACTTCCGAGCAGCGCGGCTCCGGCGTCGTCGTTTGTCTCTGTGTGTCTTTTGTGTAGTGAATAAATGTCTTCTTTTCTTTTCTTTTCTTTTCTATATATTTGTGGGTAAGCGTTGAGGTGAGCTTAAAACAGCGCCACCTAACGAAACTAGACCTCTACCCACGCTTAGCTACTACGCACCGCAGTGCCAAGATATATTTGTGGGTAAGCGTTGAGGTGAGCTTAAAATAGCGTCACCTAACGAAACTAGACCTCTACCTACGCTTAGCTACTACGCACCGCAGTGCCAAGATATATTTGTGGGTAAGCGTTGAGGTGAGCTTAAAACAGCGTCATCTAACGAAACTAGACCTCTACCTACGCTTAGCTACTACGCACCGCAGTGCCAAGATATATTTGTGGGTAAGCGTTGAGGTGAGCTTAAAACAGCGTCACCCAACGAAACTAGACCTCTACCTACGCTTAGCTACTACGCACCGCAGTACCAAGATATATTTGTGGGTAAGCGTTGAGGTGAGCTTAAAACAGCGTCATCTAACGAAACTAGACCTCTACCTACGCTTAGCTACTACGCACCGCAGTGCCAAGATATATTTGGGAGTAAGCGTTGAGGTGAGCTTAAAACAGCGTCACCTAACGAAAATAGACCTCTACCTACGCTTAGCTACTACGCACCGCAGTGTCAAGATATATTTGTGTGTGAGCGTTGAGCTGCGTTTAAAACAAGTTACAAAATAGGGGGGCTGTATCGCTCTATCGCCGCGTCACTGACGCTGCGTTAGTGACGCCGGAGAAGTCGCGCTGGTCGGAAGTCCACCTTTAGGCCCATGAAAAACAACAATTTAAATATGTGTATACTCTATTCGAAACTGTAAGTGTACATTCTGTCAAACGATTCACTTACAGGAGTTTAAAGTGTTATAATAGAAGTTGTTTTTCTTTTTTTTATCACACAGGTAATTTACAGGAGGCTGTGAAAGCGTCTCTTCGACGCAACAAAGACTGATCTGAAGTTAAAGACTGGTGTCTAAAGTCAGCACCATAAACATGTATACATTCTATGACCTTATTACTTTAGACATAGGGTCGAAACGTACCTTGCCCAGTGTATTAGTATTGCTGTCCAGCGCGGATTACAGATTGGACATGATTTATTGCGCTGCGCATTGGAGTAGTCGTTCTAGAATAAGATTTGTCCCGAAAAGCTCAATTGTATCTGGATATAATACAGGGTGGACCATAACTCTTTTTACATTTCAAACTAAAATAAAATGAAAACTAATTATATCAGATGAAAACCGTTTATTAATTATGAAAACACATGAATAGGGATTTTATATTTTAAAAATTACGTCATCCATATGTGATCCTTCATTATTTTGGCATTGCAGTAACCTGGAGCGAAAATTTTCAGTGACGGCCTGACAAGTGTTCCGAGAAATGTGGACCAAAAGTCCGTTAACTTTTGAATCGGTAGCTGCGTCGGGGAGCGGTGGCGGGAAGGTGAAGGACGCCATGGCACTAAATTCCCATTGGCCGCTCTTGCATTTCGTAACCCCGCCGCCTTACCCCGCCACCGCTCCCCGACGCAGCTACCGATTCAAAAGTTAACGGACTTTTGGTCCACATTTCTCGGAACACTTGTCAAGCCGTCACTGAAAATTTTCGCTCCAGGTTACAGCAATGCCAAAATAATGAAGGATCACATATGGATGACGTAATTTAAAAAAAAAACCCTATTCATGTGTTTTCATAATTAATAAACGGTTTTCATCTGATATAATTAGTTTTCATTTTATTTTAGTTTGAAATGTAAAAAGAGTTATGGTCCACCCTGTATTTGTTATGTACATATTATGTTCTGGAACGCTCCATAACACACTTGTCGGTACTGCCACCCAGCGTAGATTGAATTGTAAGTTAGAAATTGGAGACCCAAGAGGGCTCATTCCGCATTTCGTCGAAAATCTGTAAGTCCCATATTTTTATTTTATTCATTACACGGGACACCGCCACAGTACATAAGGTAAGGTTTCAGTTTGTCTTGGGCATCAAATGTGTAGGGGCTTGTGTATCTCAATTACAGGTGAACACTTTGTTTTACAGAAATTCCCATTAACACATTCAATGTCCAGAATCGCTACGCGCTACGCTCGTAGCCGATCCCGTGGTAGGGACGCATGTGTGTCGTCGCGGGCCGGGAATGGGTTAATATGGTTAGGAACAAACTTAAATCTAATTTTAAGGGGCAATCAGGGCGTAAAAGCGTCAGGCTCATTATATTCGGTTACCGCACAGAGGTTCCTCAAATGTAAATAAATAGTACCTACATGTTTATTTTGTTCAAAATGAGTTCACTTCAATTCAAATAGTACATTTTTTTGTGTGAGGTGTGCAATAAAGAGTATTTGTATTGTATTGTATTGTATTGTACATTAATTACCTAGGGCGGTGAAACAAAGAATGAGATAGCAGTTATTTGACGCCCGAGCCGAAGGCAAGGGCTATAAATATGCAACCTGAGGCTTTCTTTATTACCGACCGTGGTAAGTACAAAGTTTTACGTCTCTCCCTGGCCAGGAAGTGGGATTTTCCGCAAGCTAATTGTGCGGTAAGTGCTAGTTTATGGCCAGGTATGGCGTAAATGTACTTTAATTTAAAAAAAAACGGCCGATGTTTGACAACCGTCGTCCCGGTACAGTAAACGTCAATGATGACATATGATGACATAAATTGTACTGTGATGACAGCTGTCAAATATTGGATGTTAGGGCATTTTCACTATGACTTCGTTTTCATCGACATTTCTATTCAGCATAACAAAAATAATACACAATACGTGTATTATTTTTGTAAGATACTGGCTGTTTTTCTTGTTCATCGATTTAGTTTTTAGGGTTCCTGAGAGCAATACATAATTATATATTTTTTTCATCACACTTGCTCGTAAAGGGCTTCATAACGCGCAGGCATACAGAGCTACCACTAGCCTTTATTACACCCATAGACGTAATTGTTGTTTTATTATATTGTATCTGTCACTCATGCGTCACTTATAAAGCAAGGACCCAAATGCAACGTTTATAAATAAATGTAAACGTCAAAACACTAATAAAAAATCATCATCATCATCATATCAGCCAAAAGACATCCACTGCTGGACATAGGCCTCCCCCAAAGAGTGCCAGATTGACCGGTCCTGCGCAACCCGCTTCCAGCTGACTCCCGCGACCTTTTCCAGGTCATCAAGTCCAGGTTAGTCAGGTCGGTAAAATTTTTACAAACTCGAGTCATCAAACCCCTCCGCCTTTGGCATGTTAAGCGTTAAATGCGATTTAATATAGATACGTACTACGCTACGGTAGCCTAGTGGTTCAGGCATGCGGTTGTCAAGCGGCGGTCGTGGGTTGGAATCCCGGCTCGTACCAATGAGTTTTTCGGAACTTATGTAAGGTAAACGTCCGATTGCTCGATGGTGCACTAGTGTATGGGATGGGCACCTTATATCAAAGCAATATGGGTTGGATTCGAACTAAGAGGATTTTTTTTTCATTCAAATTTAAGCCATGTCACTTTGACATAAAGTGCCCGTGCCATACACTAGTGCACCGTCGAGCACTCGGACGTTTACCTTACGGAATATTTACCATTAGTTTTTCGGTATAGGAAAACATCGCGAGGAAACCGGTGTAATCCTTTCACGCAAAATAGGCAAGTTGGATATCGATTTGCGGAAAATGCCCAGTAAAACTAACTAACTAACTACTTACGTACAACGCGCTTGAAGCTGCCATAACACAACGAAAACGCATTGACATCAATTACGACACGAAATGTAGGTGTCAGATTGTGTCTACCACTGAATGCATTCATATATTTTTAGTAGGTAGGTACAAATACAACCCCCATTTGACACAGTCACATACAAAATACAAAGTACCTATAGCTAACATTTATGTAGTTGTATAGGCTATTATAATTACAATTCATCATCATCATCATCATCATATCAGCCGAAAGACGTCCACTGCTGGACATAGGCCTCGGCATCGGCCCAGAGAGTTCCAAATTGATCGGTCCTACGCCACCCGCATCCAGCGGACTCCCGCGACCTTTACCAGGTCATCAGTCCACCTTGTGGGGGGCCTACCCACGGCGCGCCTTCCGGTACGTGGAATTACAATTATATAATTTTAATTCTTCATTAACAAATAAAAAATCAATTTTAATATTATTAGATTTTCTGTATTTTAATTTACATTCTTAAATTAGGCATGATTTCGAGTTACAATTATGTATGTAAATCTCCAATGTGAGCGGTAGGTTCAAGAACCCTTCATAGCTGTAGACAGCGGAACCCGTTTGTTTATATAAGAACTGACGCTTGTCAGTTCGATATGCCGTTATTTTTGACGGCCGATGGCGGCCCCTGGCGGCTCGAGCGAGAAACTCCTCTCTTTATTGCCTAGTTTCTATTCAAAGTCTGACAGAGCTACGGTGACCAAGCATCACTACTTCTTCATTTGCAACGGTCGTCAATGTTCCCGGCACATTTGAGACTAACATCCTTCTGCCACGACAACGAGCGTGGGAAAAAGTTCGTTTTCGGTGAACTCACAAACTTTTCGTTAGCTAAAGCAACGAGTAGAAAGAATTTCGTACATGGCTACATGGACTAATCAAAAAGTGAAGTAAAGTGGCTATCGAGTCATATGAAGACGTGAAGAGGCTGGCAGAGGACAAAAATCAGTGGCGGTTACTCCACCGACAAGAGCCTAGCTCTTAAATTGATGATGATGACTATCATCACTTGTCTCTGTCACTCGCACGCAATTATACTGGCGTCGCGCTCAAACAGTGACATTGAACGCTGGCATCGAGGATTGTAAACAATGCAATCGGTCTTATGGTCAATGTACGAAATTCTTTCTATCTTTCTATCCGCGGCGCGTGCTTTACAACGGTCTGACCGAGTTACAGAATTTTCTATGCGATAATCTTTGCTAACTGTTCTTTTTTGCTGTCTTTTTAAAGTCATTGACTACTCGTTTAGAGTGCTCACAGCGAGCTGAGCGCCGCGCATAAAGGATGACTCGCGCTAGAACGGGCCGTATCCAGTCTGGACCGTTTTCTGGCCGAGCCACGGCCGAGGCTCGGAAGCGGGTCGGTGTCGGCACGGCCCGCCGTCGTTTTTCTTAGAAAACGGCCCAGGCCGGACACAGCCCGTTCTAGCGTCGGTCATCTTTAAATCTGCTTTCTTAACTAGCTGAGCTGGCCACAGTGGAATTATCGTCTGTATTTCTACTTACCCACCGGGAGACTTCTCACAAGGTGAACTGATGACTTGGTAAAGGCGGTTGTGGCGCTTTTTGGGGGAGGCCTATGTCCAGCAGTGGACGTCTTTCAGCTGGTATGAAGATGATTTTGAGTCAAGCATCATTTTCAGCCCGTAACCTAACTATCTAACTGCTACTAACGCTAGCATTAGGCCTATCTTCGAGTACGCCGCCCGTCCCCATCCTGAATACTCAAGCATCAGAACCAATGAAATGGCAATGGAGAGGGCTATGCTGGGAGTATCTCTGCATGATCGCATCAGAAATGAGGCTATCCGCAGCAGAACCAAGGTAGCCCTCCGAATCGCTAAACTTAAGTGGCAGTGGGCGGGGCACATTGCACGTAGAACCGATGGCCATTAGGGCGGAAAGGTTCTCGAGTGGCGACCACGTACCGGAAGGCGCAGCACGGGTAGGCCCCCCACAAGGTGGACTGATGACCTGGTAAAGGTCGCTGGAGTCCGCTGGATGCAAGTGGCGCAGGACCGGTCAATTTGGAACTCTCTTGGGGAGGCCTATGTCCAACAGTGGACGTCTTTCGGCTGATATGATGATGAGAACCAATAAAATAGTTAAATACATTTACTTTCCAAAAGGGTTCAAAGTACCTGAGCAACCATATGCCCTTCGATAAAATTGTATTCACTATGTCCGCACACATATTTTCGGCATCGACTGTAATGATAATGAAAATATCCCGTGTCAGATGCAAGTCCGTGTGGACACCCCGCAGTCCCTGGACGCTCATCGAACCTAGACAGTTTACAGCGAGCTGAGCGTCGCGCATAAATCTGCTTTCTTAACTAGCTGATAGCTGGCCACAGTGGAATCATCAGCAGAATTTTAACTCAAATACATCAGATCAGAATCAATGACATAGAGAAATGTTGTATTACCGGATATTGCAACTAGAGCATCAAAACCAGAGAAAAATTTGTCCAAGCCGAGTACTTCAACGATTTATCGTACAACTCTATCAATTTTTAACACTACATTATACAAAAACATACACAAAAGAAATTAAAATAACGTCCAAAGCCGACAATTATTTTGTACAGTCGACGTCAAAGATAATGATTACACTCTTGCACCTTTTTCCATTCTTATAAGGCCAAAAATAAAAACATATCTTTGACATAATTTTGGTACTTCAAACGGATATGATAAAAATTATAAATGGTAAAATAAATAAATAAAAAAGTTTCTTGAGGACTTTAACACAGTACAAAAATTATATTGAGACAATGGATCCCAAACTAGGCTGAGCTGACTAGGATCTTGGGAGCCATGAAAGATGTTACACAATAATTTACACGTGTTGTTTAGGTATATAGCGATTTTAGTAACAAAAGGTGTGTTTTAAACATTTAAGGCAAACATAATTATTACTACAAAAACAATTTGTAAGACAATAAAAAAAAAGAACATCATTCATTTTGTCATTTGTCAATTTTTTATAATACTTTTCTTTGATTTAAATCCGTCAAGTCGTTTCAAAATTAACGAACGTAAAAAAATGCATGAATTTTCTTTGTTACCCGACTGCCAAGTACGTAATGTATTCTACGGTTTTTCTAAGTAAAGTTTCATTGTCAGTCGGGTTAAATGATTTTAAGTGTTAAAAATTCACATTTATATAAATATCTATTTTCTTCTCTCATGCAGGTGGCTTTATCCTCTTTAAAGGGATTCAAATCTGTATGAAGTTAAGGTGCTGGTAATTTTAGTCACTATATGAGCTGCCATTCCAATCTCAACGTTTACGACATCAAACTTAGAAGGGTTAGAATACTTTACAGATTTTCGGTCCAATCGTTACAACTAGCCACTTTTATTTAACTACATACACAGGGTCTTATAAGAATACCTATAGGTACTGTGGAAAGAGGTTATTTTATTTAACCCTCTTTAATTTAAATAGTGCTTTTTTTACTTTTTATTAAATAAAAAGGGTTTGTTCAAAGCTGAACATGCCACCCTTATTGTGACTTCAATATAAATTAACTGATACTTATTATCTACACTTAATACCTAGGTTAACCATTTCAATTAACTTTCTCGCCTTCCTTGATTGTAGTAATGCTAGGGTAGTGTTAATTACGCCTAAATCATAAAGATCACAATTGTACTTAGCTGTGAAATCTCGTCTCACCGTTTCATTCCGGACACATTCTACCATGATATGGAACACATCTTCTTTCACCCCACATTCTGTGAAATAGTGCCTTGTAAAGGTTTTGAATATTCCCGCAGCCCGAATGCGGGTGCTATCGGCCAAATAAAATGCTCCTCCCAATGGCATGTCCCATTCGGTAACCCATAAAAGCGTCAAACACACATAAATTATCTCCCATAAGTTACTATTAAGTATTTTCTCACAAACAAGTGACCTTTAATATAGTAGGTATCTTTATATTCTTCTGCCAATATCGCAGTTTGTTTCGCGATGCCTTAGCAACAGATCAGTATTTATTGGACAAGTTGGAGCAAGCTATTTGCTCCGTCCGCGAGTGAAGGCCTTCATGATGTATGACCCTTTTATCACAGTACAACAAGTAGAACAACTCAAATAGTGTTCATAGTTAAAATGGCTTTCAACCTATGCATTTTATTTACCATAGATACAAGTATCAAAGCACAAGGAAAACAAGTGAAATCGAAAGATTTTTTCAAAAAACCCAACTGCTTTTTTCGTATTATTATAGCCTATGTCACTCACACGATTATGAGGAATCCAACGACACTTCATGTTCAAAATCCATCAACCCCTTTTTACTGTAGCCAGTGAAATATTTTTTTCACACAAAATATACTTAACCCTACTTCTAAGGCAGTCGGGTAACAAGTGAAATCAAAAGAATTTTCGAAAAACCCGACTGCTTTTTGACGAATAGTAAAGCCTATGTCTCTCCCACGATTAAGAGGAATCCAACGACACCTCATACATCAAAATGCATCAAGCCGTTTAGGCTACAGGAGGCCACAAAGAAACAGACATACATACATACTTACATACACTCGAAAAAAATTACCCTCCTCCTTTGGCAGTCGGGTAAAAATCGACTCGCATACTAGGGTAGCAGATTGAAAATCGAACTCGATGTCTTTGAGTTGTGTATAACTTCTCCGCTACCGCTGCGTCAATTATGCTCCCGAATGTACCCTTGTGCCTTGTTTATTTTTTGAACGCGGGAGCGAAGCGAACGAAGTTCTCCGTTTCAGCTTCATTGGGCGAAGATTCTTTCGTATGTCCGGCGTCTGTGCGGTTGTTGTCCTCTACAAGTCGCATTTCTCAACCGATTCTCGTGAAGTTTTGTGAGCCGGTTCAATAATTAAGTAAATGGTTTTTTTTGTTCATTAAGTCCTTCGAAATTAAAAAATATGTTTTTGGAAAAAATACAGGCTTGCGCGTTCTACAGCTCATGGAGCCACTACTCTATGTATTTATTTATTTTATGTGACACTAAGTTACGTTAGGGCCGCTTTTTTGTCAATGATTAAGGTGATTTTCCACCGGCGTGGATTGACGAGGCGCGGCGCGGCGTGAATTGAAATTAGCATGGCAAATTTTTAATTCACTCCCGGCGCATCTTCGGTGGAAATAGTACGGATTGACGAGAATTTGCGCGACGTGAAATATTTGTTTGTATAAAATTAAACCGTATTGTTTCTGAAATAGAGATTAAATTAACTCTGCAACAGAAACAATTTTCAATTCACTCCCGGCGCATCTTCGGTGGAAATAGTACGGATTGACGAGAATTTGCGCGACGTGAATTGAAATATTTGTTTGTATAAAAATAAACCGTATTGTTTCTGAAATAGAGATTAAATTAACTCTGCAACAGAAACAAACATCTCGCTACAGGTGTTTAGTTGTTAATTCGTCGAGACTGCCGTAGGTGATTTTCCACCGGCGTGGATTGACGAGGCGCGGCGCGGCGTGAATTGAAATATTTTTAGTGGAAAAGGGTCAGCGCGATTTCAATTCACGCCACGCCTCGTCTCGTTAATCCACGCCGGTGGAAAATCACCTTTACGCGTGACCTATCAAAAATTTCATGGCTACACTACTTTTTTCTTGTTACTTTGTTTATACCTAACTTATTTCCTTCTATTCCTGAGATGAGAATCTTCTGATACCTACCTAATAATGGTAAAATGTTCTATCAATGTATCAGATTCAGTGTGTAAACATGTATTATATTACTAAGATGTTTACTCAGGGTTAGCTGGAAGAGCTCGCCTTTGTACTTTGCTTTTTTTGTTACTCTTTTCACTTTACAATGTTTTATGTAAGTACAAAAGTAAAACATACATACATAATCATAATCATAATCAATATTTATTGGTAATGTCATAAATGACATGTCAAGGTTTTACAAAATGTATTCAATAATTTTGAAGTACAAAATTGAGTTCCACACAAATAGTCGTGATAGTAGTGTGAGCTATTATCTACATCAGTTTTTAAATCCGCAAGTGCCTTGGGGAAGCAAAGGACATCTCATGAGCCGGGTAGACTCAGGTGCCAGGTAACCTTGGGATCGGGTGAGTCTGTTCAGTTCAAGCCAGGTCTCGGGGTCCTGCACCTGACGGAGGAGCGTCCCAGCGGCTCCTGGTAAAGGTGGGTGTCCTCGTAGTGACCTCAAGGCTCCATATCGTTGTCGGTGGTGAAACTTATTCTAGATCTCGTTTTCGTTTTAAATTACCTACAGTCCACTTATTAAAATTTTTTGGTAAAATTATGTATTCAATATTATGTATTCAATAAACAAGGTAATAAAATAACTAATGATTATTTTGAAAATTTGCAAAATAGCTCCTTATAATCGTAGAACGCCTGCTCGATCAGCCACTTTTTAAGTTTCGTCCTAAACAACGACGAGCTTTGGGCATACATACATACATAGGCAGCATATACATGCTTAAATAGGTAGAATTTAGCGCCCTTATTAAAGCTATCAAGTTCACGAGGCATAACGGGGCAAGAAGAAATGAATTGACTTATAGATAAATGTTTTTACAGTATTGAAGAATTCCTAGAATATACTCATACACAACATTCACAATATTTTTAATACTACATGTCACATATTACTATTTCTATTATTCTATAAGAGGGTAGTTCGATATAAGATGATTTAATAATTTGCATGCCTTTTAAGGTAGATTTTAGTGATACTTCTATTTTATTTACCTGTTTGATGTCTTCACCTAAAATCGTGCAAATAAAAATTTAATTAAAATACAATTTCTCGAAAAAGTAAGTTTCCCGTCATTTGTCTTAGTAAAATTTTTCCGAATGCACATTTTTCTGAAACTTTCCTTCCAAACTTTAGAAAATAATAGCATTTGAAGAGACCATTTTTCCAGGTTGTGATTTATTATCCGACATCATAGTGCCATGATGTCAGCCAGTAATATTAGAACATTTAAACCTTCGTAATTTTTATGAAATTTAATTTCCTTTTCACTGTCAGGCATATTTTAGTCGTTTTTTGGCAAAATTAATAAAGTTTTAGTTAAAGTACCGTACACATTATAAACCCTCATAAATTCAGTCTTAGATTACAATTCTCGCCTTGCGAGCCAAAGAGAAAATCTTCCAGGAAAAAAAGGGTATGACTGGTGTTATGTCTGTTTTATATCAATTGGACAAAAGGAATTAGCGTGTCGAGATACATATCAAGAAAACATAACTCTAGCTGTCTCCCAACCTTTTTTTTTCGATTATCCTAGCTCCTCTGTATTACAGTCAAATTCATCAATTACGTTCCCAAAAATTCAAAAATATCTGAGCAGCCTTGTGCCCTGTACAATAAAATCAGTGGTGACATATTTTTGATTTCTTTGTCCGTGCATATATTTTTAAACTCGACTTTAGCTTCAACCACCAACAGTCGTCCTTTTGTAAAAGTATTTAATTCATCACCACGAACATTCAGACTTAAACATTTCAACAGTATACGACAAAAAAATATATTTTCGTCTCTCCCGTAAACTAACTGTTTTTCAGTGGCGCCCTTATTCCCTAGAGGCGCTGCATTCTTAGCATAATTACAAAAGGCCGAAATTAGGTCACTTGGCCATGAAACTTCTCTAAGCATCTGGAAACTTCTCGAATTTCCCCGAAATATTCAGCTAAGTCTCGATTCAGTTCATCTGTTTCTTATAGCAATCACATTTAAAGGAGCAAAATAATTTGATTTTTCAAAGACCGGCCCGTTTATCAAAAGCTTGTTACTTGTATTAGAAAGAGACTTCTGCTTGTATTATATAGCCCATTATTTTTCAGATTATATGTAGGTATGTACCTTGGTTACTTTTTTTTACCCGACTGCGCAACGCTAAGTAGGGTAATACCAGTCTGTAAACTGATTAGAGCGAGATGGTATATATCATCATCATCGTCATATCAGTCAAAAGACGTCCACTGCCGGACATAGGCCTCCCCCAAAGAGTGCCACAATGACCGGTCCTGCGCCACCCGCATCCAGCGGACTCCAGCGACCTTTACCAGGTCATCAGTCCACTTTGTGGGGGGCTACCCACGCTGCGCCTTCCGGTACGTGGTCGCCAATTGAGAACCTTTCCACATCAATGGCCATCGGTTCTACGTGCAATGTATATGGTAGGTATGTAGATGGTATACTCATAGTCATACTTAATTGATAATAGAAATTACAAGTCAAACATAATACGGTACGTATTAGAATAAGTCATTAAATATTTAACATAGTTATTAATTATATTATTTTGAGTCTAAAAACTCTTTAAACGTATCTAACGACCGCTCAACAAGCCATGCTTTGAGTTTATTTTTGAAACTGACAAGATTAGGGGCGTCTGTTATGCTCTTTGGCAATTTATTATATACTGAAGGGCCCATTACGTGTATGGTTTTATCCGTTTTGACCAGCCTTCGAGGCACCATAGCCAGTTTGTGACTATGACGCGTGACCCGATTGCTTCCATCCCCCCGTCTAGGATATTTGTCTAGGTTCTCCCTAGTGTAGACGGCTACTTGTAGTATTAAGAGGCTAGGCAAGGAAAGAATGCTTAAGTCTATGAAATATTGTTTAGCCGACTCATGCCATGGCACTCGCGCCATCACTCTCACAGCTCGTTTTTGCAGCCGGAAAACACGCTGCCAGTCAGTCGCGCGTCCCCACAGCTCGAGCCCGTATATCTCCCCTCCTCCAGTTAGTGCACTGCATTTAGCCAGGTCTAAAGGCCGCTTAAACCCGCCCTTACACTTAGACCTCTCGTTCTCACACATAAAGTTCATCACACGTGGAAGACGAGCGCGCATAAAGTACTGAAATGCGATCGCGATCAGATGCGATGGATAAAAATAGACCCTTTGTATTCAGATTGGCCGGCGGTGGCGGGACAATTTGAAAGTTTTCCGTTCAATTCTTCCATCTTCAAGTTTTACGGTCCAGCGTGAAGTTGCGAGAAACTGGGACATGGTTTAAGAGTGATTGAGACATATTTATGCATAGATTTTCTTGTCAGATGGGTTTTGTTAGATATTATAATATATTTTTGACATGTTATCTTGAAGAAATGTTCATATTGCTAATATAATTTATGTACTTAATATTAGCTTCCGCCTGCGACTTCGTCTGCATGGACCCAGGATAAAACTATCAAAAAACTAAAAACTAAAACTATCCTTTAATTTACCCTCTTGTATGCTGGGACACTTACAGCGCTAAAGGAATTTGATTTTTTTGTTTCTGACACAGCTTCAATTTTCGATAGCCATGATCAGTGCAGATCTGCTACTAAGCATACGAAAGGTTAATCCAAGCTATTAACTATTTTCGTGCAAAATGTCATCCAAATCGGTTGAGCCGTTTAAGCTTGATTGAGTAACATCCAAACATCTAAACATCCATACTTTCGCATTTATAATATCAGTAGAATCAACGCAGCTAATTCCATTTTGTATTTTTTTAAATACTATACGACGACGATAAACTCGCACACGGTCTGCCTGATGTTAAGCACACACCGTAGACTAAGGACGCTTGCGATTCCAGAAGAATCACAAGCGCGTTGTCTATCCTTTATTAATTTGAGGATGCGTTGTATAATATTGATAGCTGAGACGAACGCGGGTCGCTCACTCTCAACACAACACAGCAGGATGGCGACCTTACTCACCACCAGGAGCCGTAGCATGCGTAGCATGGTTGGCCTTGTCACGCGATAGGATAGAAGATAGGATAGAGCGTGCGTCACTGGTTGACACCGTTCGATAGAACGAGACGACGCTCTTATCTTGTCACTTGTCGCGTGATAAGGCCAACCATGCTACGGCTCCAGGACACTTACTTTCGTAGTCAAATAAATATTCCATTACCACATGTATGTTCACAGAACAAATAATGGTATCCACTCCACGCCATGGGACGTGCTCTTTCGATTCCATCATTGGACCAAACAATTTTGACTCTTCAACCTAGCTCGTAGCATGTGACAACGCTGACGCCGCGTTTTTCCCCATTCGAGGCCACGCAACGTTACGTGTGCTACGCCGTAGCGCGTAGCAGCGTTTTTCCATTCTGTAGCGGAAATCGCACGTAGAGGCATTTATAGGTTACGCAGCAAAATAAATTTCGAAATCGTGACGCTTAGTAGTCGTCACCGAATGCGTGTATAATGCGTCTTCTAACGCCGGGTTACTAGGTTCTTTATAAGATAGAAACCTTGGGACGATTAAGGTGAAATCTCACCGATAAACTTCTTCCGCGCTCGAAATTAATTCTTCGTTCAGCTATTTCTGCGGAAATAACTCGTTAAATGCGAGTGACATACCAAATTGATTGCTCTCCGAACTTTAATTGAAACTTCGCTGCTCCGTTTAAAATAAACTTTTAATTGGTTCTACGAGTATAAGTAGGTGTGGTGCAAATTAATTTTCCTTTCTTGAAATATACGTGTGGATACTGTATTATTTTATAAGCTTTTGTTGATTTATCTTACTGTACCTTTGAGTTCATCATCATCATCATATCAGCCGAAAGACGTCCACTGCTGGACATAGGCCTCCCCCAGAGAGTTCCAAATTGACCGGTCCTGCGCCACCACTGAGTTCATTGAATTAAAAAAAAAAACGTGTTTTCACTGAGACATTTTAGGTAAATGTTCTACAAACAAAGGGATATTTATTTCATCTGGAAAGGAGTGTATTTTTAACTTTGTAAAGTCCAAACTATTCTAAGACGATTATAATTACAGCCCAGTGCCCTAAAATAGGTATTTAATGCCTACATAATGCTTATTTTACAATTCAAATGGTAGGGTTCAAATTTTATCATAAAAGGTTATAGAATTGGGTTGTTAATCCTGATACTTTTGGGTCTTTTTTTCCTCCAGATTTCTTTTTTGGGTTATATAGCTTGCCATAATACGCGTCGTGAAAAAGAGGGGTGTTATAAGTTTGACGTGTCTGTGTATCTGTCTGTGGCATCGTAGCTCCGAAACGAATGAACCGATTTTAATGCGATTTATTTGTCCGAAAGCTGACGTAATCGAGATGGTTTTTAGCTATGTTTCAACAAAATCGGTTGAGCCGTTTTTGATATATTGAACTTTGAAATGAAAATGTCGGGAGGTTTTCAACTTTTCTACCTATAAGTTGCAGTTATTACCATCGTGCAACAACCAACAATATGATTCTAACGCAGATTTAATTTCATTCATTGTACCCGTCTCAAATCAGAAGTGATATAATACTATAAGTTGCAGTTATTACCATCGTGCAACAACCAACAATATGATTCTAACGCAGATTTAATTTCATTCATTGTACCCGTCTCAAATCAGAAGTGATATAATACTATAAGTTGCAGTTATTACCATCGTGCAACAACCAACAATATGATTCTAACGCAGATTTAATTTCATTCATTGTACCCGTCTCAAATCAGAAGTGATATAATACTATAAGTTGCAGTTATTACCATCGTGCAACAACCAACAATATGATTCTAACGCAGATTTAATTTCATTCATTGTACCCGTCTCAAATCAGAAGTGATATAATACTATAAGTTGCAGTTATTACCATCGTGCAACAACCAACAATATGATTCTAACGCAGATTTAATTTCATTCGTCGTACCCGTCTCAAATCAGAAGTGACAGCATTACGTACGCTGGTCCTTGTTGCTTTTATATCACCAAATTTACATTTTATTGGACATGTATTGAATAATATGGTGATCGGAAAAATATATTTCACATATTTTTTTCTATTTCGCTCTTTGAAGAGTGCAATTGATTTACCTACATGTAAATTGAATATCTACAGTTTTCAATTTGCGTATATATCTCTTATTTTCAAAATTTATGATTGGGCTGTAACAATTGGAAATACTCTTAAGAAACAGAGACACATCACTGCCAATGAAGCCTTGAAAATATTCATCTGCTTTTCAGCTAACGAAAATCCAATATTAGTCCAGGCAATGAACTGACAACTTGTATGGAAAAAATGACACATTTGGAAATAATTTATAATAGCTAATTTTTTTAATGTAACGGATATATTATCAATTAAATTGTTACCTAGAGGCAAAATCCAACAAAAAATCAGACATCAAAAAAATCAATATTTAATTAGCTCCTAAAAAGTCCGGATAAATATTAATATTTTTTTATCTTTATTTAGGTTCATTTACATTTGATTTAAAATATTCAATATAAATAAAATAAAAAAGACAATGAATGTTTAATTTAAATCTATATAATTACTTCCGGGTGGAAAGTATGTTGGATTCTTGAATAAAGCATCTTAAAATAATGTTTTAGAATGAAATAAACAAAAAAAAACGCTTTTATAAATTAATGTTTTTCGAAACCGTATTTTGCCTCGGCTATATCTCCCAAACAATATGTAAAGCTCATCCTACAGGAAGAACGAAATAAATCAAACCCAAATTCGTTAATTGCGATAACCACAACAATAGTCAGGCAATTATAAACAGATCGATACGAAAGGGCGTTGCAATTTGTTCCCTTTGACCCAAATACCTCGGGTCGCATGCGACAATACTGTGACTTGTGAAAACGATACGCTCTATGCAAACAATCCGTTGACTTGCATGTCCCATTAACCTCCATGCCGACAGTTTTGAGCTGAAACGTTTTGCGTGCGTGGGGCATGAGTGGTGAGGCCTGACGGCTTTCAGTCGTGTAAGAGGTTGTTGTTCTTCAGGAAGGGCATACGTGATTAAATGATTAAAGTTTCCTTGATCTGTCTATACGTATTTGAAATAATAATGTATGTTAGGAAGAATTTATACAACTACCCAACAAACACTGATAGGCCCAAGGTTACCAGAAGCGCAGGGAAGCTCAAAACAACTTTTTACAGGCTAGTAAAAGCGAAAAAGTCGTTCTTGGGAAATTGTATAAAATTCTACAATAAAATTCCAAAACACATTACCGAACTTACTGACTCTAAATTCAAATCTGTCGTAAAACGGACACTTATTTCAAAAGCATATTATAAGATAAACGACTACATCATGGATAGGTTAGGTTAGGTTAGTCTGTGTAATGTGTTAATCTGTCGTAAAATAAATATGCTTTCTACTGTAGCAATATAATTTTAAAATTTTATAATACTCTGATACTGATATGATATATTGTATACTTTTTTGAAAAAATTACACCTCGCCGAGTTTTTTACGCCGGTGCTTCTCGAGGCAGAGGTTTACTTTCCGAACCGGTGGTAGTTTATCGACATTCATAGGTGCATGTAATATGCCTAAATTGAAGAATAAATCACTTTGACTTTGACTTTGACTTTCTCATATTACAAAAAAATATCTTAAATATCCGTACTGACACTGGCAATGATATTGACAGCTGCAGCAGCTATATTTGTCACTGCCAGGGTCAGATAATTAAAATATTTTTTTGTAATATGAGACGGATCAAGGAAACTGTCTCATTCGCCGCTAAACCCAAAACGTAAGTAAGGAAACTGTTTATATTTTTCAAAAAAAAAATGACTCAGCTGAAAAGTCTGCAACTTATTTCTGGTGCTAAGGAAGGTTATTCCTAACACCAATAAAAAAATCAGCCACTCCTAAAATTTTATCCATTCCCAATTGCTAGTAACTGATTTTTTTATTTCATATGCTATGCATACTGGGAATATCATCATATCAGCCCAAAGACGTCCACTGCTGAACATAGGCCTCCGCTAAAGAGTGCCACAATGACCGGTCCTGCGCCACCCGGATCCAGCGGACTCCAGCGACCTTTACCAGGTCATCAGTCCACCTTGTGGGGGGCCTACCCACGCTGGAATATAGGTGTAAGTTAATGTATGTAGGTACAGTAGGTTTTAATTGTTTTCATTTTGCACTTTACTCCAATTGTAATACGGTGATACACATTTGACGTCGACTATACCAACACTCAAAAATTTTCACGGAGCATTTATTATTGACTTTATTGACTGCTAATTAATAACCCAGCATCCAAAACGCCTTCCGCATTTTCCTTATCGTTTAGGGAAATGAATGAGTTAGGTAGGAATACGCAGTAATAGGGATTTATGGGTACAATAAAAGGGCAACCGGATGTTTGGCGTTCCTGTTTTGTTATTAACGTCATTAATTGTTTTCGGATTTACAGGGTGACTTGGATATACACGGTGGACGAAGTCGGAAAGAATACACGAGAATTTGATATTGCATTGTTTAATTTTTACAAGCATTTATTCGTGGTCATCTGGCACCATGACCGGTGAAACTCGCAACACGTCAGAAATAAATATCTCGTTAGATCCGTGTAAACTAATCATTGAAAAATGTATTTATTGTGTATTCTGAGCGAGAATCTAAAGCATTATATTTATTTGCATATCTATTTATTTATTTAATATTTATTGCAGAACAGAAGAACTTACAGTACAATAGGCAGACTTAATGTCATAAAGCATTATCTACTAGTCAGTCTTAAGGCAAATGTAATGTAATTATGTTCGTATATTTTAAGTTAATTTTCCTTCAAAATATTTTCAGCCACTTGGCGGCTGATTCTAAATCTGAAATTTGGCATACTTTTTTAAGTTTAATAATTAATATCTTAAATATAATAGCCTATTTTAAATTTAAAGCGGGCGGAAGCTAGTAAGAAAATAAATCAAGTAGTAGTCCCAATCCCAAAACCAATAGCACTTGCTTTCTTCTATATCTGTAACCGCATAATGAATGACTCACATATACCTATGGTTGCTTAAGATCCTTATAATTTAGGTTAGCACAACGTTAATCAGTTTCCCGATGTAACAGCGACATCTAGGGGTGACTTTTGTAACTATTATTTAGTTTGAATAATGTTATTTGCAAGTAACAGTTGAAATGTATACCAGTTAATAACTGTTTTTTTTACAAAATCTAGCAATAATTTTTAATGTAATTGGATATGAAAATTCATCACCATATTTTGGTACTGCTAGCGCCATAGGTTGATTTGCATTGGCGATTGAACATAACGCCCACCAAGGACAAATCGTCGGGTGACAAGCAAAAGTCACTAATTACACGTAAGAGGTAAAGGAGAACTCAACCTTATTACCTACTACGTTAACACAGTTGCTATTTCTTAAATTATTTTTCTGTATTTAGTGACTTTTGCTTGTCACCCGACGAAATACAAATCCTACTAATAGTTTGGATGTTTAGATGTTAACTAAACTGATTAAGATGAATTTTGGTATACATATAGTGTATAGTCTGGATTAACATATAGAAGACTTTTTATCCCGGGAATCGTCCCTTAAGGGGGTGAAATGGGGGCCAAATTTGTATGGAGCTACGATATAAACGAGTTCCACGCGGATGAAGTCGCGGGCAGAAGCTAGTAGTTAATAATAATGAGACATGTTGTCCTTAATTTTGAATAAATAAAAGTAACAAAAAATATTTTAGTAAGTTGGTCGATATCCGAAATGCGTGTCAACCCTGACGTCCCTGAATGTACACATGCCCATTATTTTAATCCCGCACATTAAGAGCTGCGACGACTATTGCTAACCTCCTTCTGAGCCATTGCCCCGAATATTACAAGAAAGCAATATCGTTTAGAAGTATTCCGAACTAGAATGGCGAAAACAATCAGTGGTTCTCGCTGTGAAGTAAGGGCTAGGGTACATTGGAGTACGATATATGTTTTTTTAACAACGTAGATATTGATATCTAGACCTCCTATCAATGTAGCTTAGGCGTAAGGCACCGGACATATTGGCTGCAATGTTTTACACGCTACACTACTTGAGGTACCTACTACACGGTATAAATTGTGGTGTTGTGTATAAGATCGCCAGAGGACCTGAAGATCGTGTTGAAGTGCTGGAGGTTGAGGTATTTGCATTTGTAACTTTTTTACTTTTCACTCATAATTTACTATCTGCTCATAACTCGACTGCGGCACTATCAGGGTTATTGTTTTCGAGTATATCTATGCAGGTAGACCTATATGTTGTTTTCTGGTTTATTTTTGTAAAAAAGTAGTCGGGGGTTTTAAAATCATCTTTTAAATTCACTTGTTAGGGTTCCGTACCCAACGGGTAAAGACGGGACCCTATTACTAAGACTTCGCTGTCCGTCCGTCCGTCCGTCTGTCTGTCACCAGGCTGTATCTCAAGAACCGTGATAGCTAGAGAAATGAAATTTTCACAGATTATGTATTTCTGTTGCCGCTATAACAGCAAATACTAAAAAACCGGCCAAGTCATGATTTTTTTGCCCTTTTTATAGATAATGGTACGGAACCCTTCGTGCGCGAGTCCGACTCGCACTTGGCCGGTTTTTTTAATTTATTCTACTTCAACTGAGCATTATTCTTTCTTGCTATCAACACGGAGAATCGAAAATAACTAAGTAACATCGGCAATGTGCATGTGGATTATTTGATACCCGGTCCCTAATATGGTCGACCGAATAGCCTAGTGGTTAGAAAACCTGACTATGAAGCTTGAGGCCCCGGGTTCGATGCCCGGTCGGGGCAGATATTTGTATGATGAATACGAATGTTTGTTCTCGAGTCTTGGATGTTTAATATCTATTTAAGTATGTATTTATCTTTATAAGTATGTTTATCCGTTGTCTAGTACCCATAGTACAGGCTTTGCCTAGTTTGGGACTAGATCAATTGGTGTGAATTGTCCCACTATATTTATTTATTATTATTTATTTATATGGATATCTACACTATTCTCGAGTTGCAGGTGTTCGTAGCTTACACTTGTAGTATGAAATAATCCTTCGTAGTCACCAATGATATAGGTAACTTCCAGTAGCTATCAATTCCAATCACAGCCCAGATTCGGTTAAAACCGCCTCAACCAATCTCACTGGACCGCAAACTCTTAGAGTATTCCTTTGTCAAACCGCCCGCGTGGTCGTGCCGGTGGTTACCCCAGGCCCAACATTCCACCACGACGCCCCCCGAGTGTGAGAGTACTCGTGGTGGAATGTTCGCGATCCCATGGTGCCCCCTTAACGGTAATGCGGGTGACGCCGGTGTGTTTTTAGTGGGTATGCTCCTCGGATGGCGGCGGGAGGAGAGAGTCCCACAAACCCCCAAATGGGCCTTCCCTGGGTCGGGGGTATGCGTAAAGCATTTTCACATCGTCAAAAAAAAAAGGCTACTCTCACACCAAGCATTCCGATTACTTCATTAGGTTCGTCCTATAAAGGCAACAGAAAGGTTAAAACTTACGTATTCCCTTCTCCGTGGCCGGTGTGACAGGAGCCTGAAACATCGCTAGTTATGCATTTCCGATACTGCACCGGAACGGCCCGGCGATGTGTCAAATCGCGCGTTGTCCCCGCGTTTTGTTATCGCTCTTGTTGGTAATGTTATTGTTTTTATTGCATGACCGAAGTTTTACAAAAGTGCATTCAATTTACATGTACATATATGGATAAAATATAGATTTAGGTTCTATTACTGATAGTGGATTTTGGAGTATTAAATGCCCATTATCCATACACATAATAAAGCTGAAGAGAGTCGACAGTCTGTACATGGAAGAAATCCGAAAAAAAATGGCTGGGGATACTTTCAAACGATAACAGAACAAGTTCCAACAGTTTTTACAATTTTTGTCTGTTTTCTGTTTATCTGCTGGTCAGTTTATAATGTCTTAAGGGAGCAAAATGATGTATTTACGGCGAGGGCGGTACATTGAATCCAGAGTGAAGCGAAGAAGATTCAAGCGTTAACGCCCATGACGAAAATAATTTTGCTCCTGAGTGACACATACAAATTTTCACACCAACTATGAGGAAAATAAAACACTCATCGATATATTTTATTGCTACAATTTTATTAAATATTACGAAAAATTCATAAACTTTTATATAAAGTTAAAACTTGAAATATGTTCGTTTTTAATCGATTACGATGAAATTACAGTCGATAATTTTATTAAGGTCTTACTTTTCCGAATGAAAGGTGTGAAAAACATTTTTCGTTACCACAACATACATGGCATTGATACAATACAAAATTCAAACAGTAAAGGTAATATAAAAAAAATAAATATCAAAAGAAAGCGTGCAAAAAATACATTATTAAGAAGCCATGTGTCGTGGCAGAGAAATGGCGCTGGCGCAGCATTATGATGTGGCAAGCCACATCGCTGGCATTAATTACGTTTGCTGCAATCGGAGGTCCGAAAAAAAACCAAAAACTTTTACAACTAATTTAATAAAAATCAAAAATTACAGAAATTATAGCCTAAGTGCAATGACAAGTGTTCAACGAATGAATCAAGAGTGAGTAACAACCGGAATTGCATTACATAGGTAAACTCGTGTTTTGCTGAAGTTGCGCCTCGTGCGGTGGCGTGTGCGCTGCGTCAGCGGTCTCCTTTGCGGTGCAATATGTAATTCCTCCGCCCTTAAATTGGCAATTATTTTCTTACGTCCAGTGAAAAAATTGCCGGAAGTCCATCTTGGGCTTGATGTGTTTCAGTGTTTCCCGGGTCCTTGTTTCCGGGGGTCTCGCGGCTTGGCTCTGGTTCTGATATCCTTTTAATTATGTTTTTGTTGTAGAATTTTCGTAGGATTATGGCTGTAAGTGCGCTTGCACTTAGTATTAGGGTTACGTACAGTGGTATCGTTGTATGGTACAGCGTCGCTGGGCTTGTCTCTAACTGAACGGATCGCTCGAAGATGAGATTGCTCTCGGCGTCATGTAATCCTCTGAGATCGATGGATTTCAGATTGATGTGAGCGGATGGTGTAGATGGGATCCTGATATCATCGTGAGGAATCTCGGCCAGTTTTAGGGGGTGGCCTCGTATTTCGTCCTTATTATTGGTGATAGTGAATTCTGTTGTTCGCAGGTGACAGTTGAGTGGGATGGTAACCAGATAGCTTCCTTGTAGCGACGTATAGTCCTCTCTGTTACAGGATAGTTGTATCTTCGTCTGTAGTGGAAGTGAGATGACGTAATGGCGATCGTCGAGTTTTTCCATGGCTGGCTTTGACAGGGATACCGTAGTGGGTTGGCAGGATGCTTGTGGGTCCTCGTTCCGGATTAGGCGGTGAATGCAGTCCGAAGTTGTAGATGATGTACGAAGTTGTAGGCTGGTTTCTTTTTCGCAAATATACTGGCGGCTGAACTTCGGGCATTCTGCCTCCATGTACATGAATGAATCCTCGTGCGTTGCTAGGAAGGGGTAAGGAGGTAGGAGGGCTTCTTTCTTTCTATTGGGTACGACTGATAATTTGAATAAATCGAAGACCTCTGATGTTATTATAGGGAATTGAAATGTTATTACTATCTCCCTATCTGTGTAATAGGATCCCGGGCGTATTACATCATAATATTCTCGCAACTGTAAATCTAAGACTCTTTCTTTACCGTATAATAGCTTTAATTTCTCTAACATATTTTTTAGAACACTAATTTCTATCATGGAATGATGAGTGCTAGAACTACGAATAAACGCTAAACTATTTTCTATTCTTACAAGCTCCTGGCTCAAATCCTCTACATTTTCACCTAGGATAATCAGAAGTTGAGCGAATTTTGCGTATTTAATTAAACTATTCTCTCTATAAGCGTTACTGTCTAAGATAACATCTAAGGTGGCGTTAATTTTCTTTTGATTTTCCACCAGTGTATTTAATATATTGCCTTGGCGACTTGCCCAATCCTTGCTTAGGCTCACGTGATTATTTAATTCGGAAACTAATTTATTCTGGTTAAGCTGTAGGTTTTTTATAAGATTGTTGTAGTTAATGGCGTCCGTTTGATCTAAATTGCCGCTAATACTTTTAATGACCATCCCGAGTCCGTCTACGAGTCCTCTCTTGACTCGTGTCGGTTCTAGGGTTTCCAGCTGACTTTCTACTTTCATTAACTTATTTATAAGATAGTTTAACTGATTTTCATATAAGAGGTACGTGTCATTAACTAGCCTTGATTTGCATGTCTGCAATTGCCCAAAAGTTAAACTAATCTTGTCTTTTATCTCGTCAAGTTGTATGTACTGTAGGTAGGTGTGGTAATGGGTCGTGAGTCGCATGGGTCCAAGGTTGTAGGGTAAAAGTCCAGGTCCGTCATCCAGGCTCTCAAGTCTTATCTCCGAGCTTTTTATCAGGGGGATCGTCAGCAACAAACGAACTCTGCAACAAGGGTTTTCCTTTAGGGACACGTTTTAGGCGTGATTTGGCTATTGGCCCGCGTTTCTTAGAGGTATATATATGTATTGGGAGGTCGGCTAGCACTGTATCTTGGGTGTAACGTGGGGCAGTTTTCTGACGACTTGCTAGGGGATTTTTTACAAATACCTGTTGCTGCACAGCGTATTCCATCTCAGGCTCCCGAGTTTTATTCCTATTCTGCATTAATGAAGTTCGGTTTGCAAGGGCTGAGTCATTTATTATCTCGTAGACTTGTTGCATTTGTTCCCTATGGTTTTGGACATATTGTTGTAAAAGTCGCTCGGTTATATCAGTGTCGAGGGGGTTCCTGGGGTCAAAGTGTCCTGTCAGTAAGTCGAAGGGCTCGTCTGTAATAGGTACTTCTAAAATAGGGCTTTCTTCGCTGGTATGCACAGTTTCCGTGGAGGAGTTATTTATGGTCTCAGGTGTTTCCGTGGGGTTAGGTAATATGGAACAAAGCTCGTCTGCTACTATAGTTTCGATCTCTTCGTTGTGAATTTCCACCCTGGACAGGGCGTCAGCATTAGTGTTGGTATTCCCCTTTTTATATATAACTGTGTAGTCATATTCACTGAGTCTTAACCTCCAACGGGTCAAGCGTGAGTTGGGTTCCTTAATATTCATGATCCATTGTAGGGGCCTGTGGTCTGTAAAAATTTTGAACTTGCGTCCAAAGAGATAGGGTCGGAAATACTTCGTCGCCCATACTATAGCGAGTAATTCTTTCTCAATGGTGCTGTAATTTTGCTCGCTTTCGTTAAGGGTACGAGAAGCATAACATACGGGTCTGTCGGACCCTGGGGGACCTTGTGATAGCACAGCTCCTAAAGCGACGTTCGAAGCATCTGTAGTCAAAAGGAAATCCTTGGTAAAGTCGGGGTATTGTAACACCGGGTCATTTGTAAGGAGAGTCTTGCATTTCTCGAAACAACTGATATATTCGGAGTCAAGGGTAACTTTGTTTCCTTTTTTCAGACAATAAGTAAGGGGTTTAGTGATATGGGCAAAGTCGGGGATGAATTTTCGGTAATAACCGAGAAGGCCCAGAAATTGTTTAATTTCCTTTGGTGTTTTGGGTATCGGATATTTCTTAATAGCAGAGATCTTTTCAGGGTTTGGCTTGATACCATCTTTACCGATTATATGTCCGAGATACGCGGTCTCGAGTTTCAGAAATTCAGACTTATCCATCTGAATTTTGAAATTGGACTCCCTTAACCTCTGAAAAACCTTTTCGAGGTTGGCCATATGTTCCTGTAAAGATGTACTAAACACGATTATGTCGTCAAGGTATACAAGGCAGATCTTGTTCTGGAGACCTCTCAGAACGTTATCCATAACCCTCTGAAAGGTGCTAGGTGAGTTTTTGAGGCCCATTGGCATACGTAAAAACTCAAAATGTCCTTGTTCGACGTTAAAAGCCGTCTTGGGAACGTCTTGGGGGTCCATCTCTACTTGATAAAACCCGCTAGCTAGATCCAGCGTGGTGAAGTACTGACACCGTCCTAATTTATCCAACACATCTGTAATATTTGGGATTGGGTACTTATCATTGATGGTTTTGTCATTCAACTTGCGGAAATCAACTACAAGACGCCATTTTTGCTTACCCGAGGCATCTACTTTTTTAGGTACTACCCAGATAGGGGAGCTCCAAGCTGAATCTGAGGGTTGGATTATCCCTTGTTCCAGCATTTTGGTTACCTGGTCCCTAACTTCTTCCCTATGTATGAAAGGATACCGGTAGCTTTTTGTATATACGGGCACCTCGTCCGTAGTCCTAATCCGATGCTTAATTTTGTTAGTGAAGGTAAGTGACTCTCCTTCGATATAAAATACGTCGGCATAACGAGAGCAAAGTAACTTCAAGTTAGCGGCCTCTTCCTTATTTAGATGATCGGTACGTAATCGCGACGTTACGTCATGCGCGCGTGTGTTATTAACCTTCTGATCGGTGCGCATGCACTCAATGTTATAGAGGTCAGCTTGAGCTGGCTGGTCGAGCGAGAAGATGACGTCATTCGGGGACTGATTTTCTACTTCAATGTAGCCGCGATTATTTTTAACTATAGTAAGACAAGGATGAATCATACATCTACTAATCATCTGTTCTTTTACGAAAGCCTCGCCGTCAGCGGTATTAATTGGTACTTTGATTATTTTTGACGTACCAGCGGGGATCATCTCTTCGAAGTAATTACAGGCATTGGCCGCGACATACATCCGTATGGGGTTGCTTGAAGTCCGCGTAATTAACATGTTAATCTTTAGGTCGATTTTCGCTTCCCATTCCGATAGTAAATCTAGTCCTATAAGACCATCAAAATAGTTATGGAAACGGTATACGAATAGTTTCATGTCGCCAGAATCCTTGAATTCCGGGAAACAGGGCAACGTCAACGAGTAGTCATTCCTGCTCACGGTGTGAACATTGGTGACCTCAAAAGGGTCATAATTAAGGGGATAATTTGGAAAATGACGTTGGACTGCTTCGGGGCTAATGAAAGACTGATTCGCGCCGGTGTCTATTAAAAATTTGAGGGGCGGATTGTTAATTTGAATATAAGGCAGTTGCCTTTGAGATTGCAAATTGAGCTCTATTTTGGCTTTCGTGACTTCCGGTCCGACCGAAAATCCTGCTGCTCACTAGTATTGGGTGCGGGTAATGCATCGTCATTCGGTTGATATTCATAAGTTGGTTCCGAATCCAGTCCGGCGGTGGGGTCGTATTCCACAAGGTTATCGTACATATTAGCTGCGTGCGCGTCATAGTAGTATTCCGGCTGCATATAGTAATTATCGAAATATGATTCACTAGTGTAGGGTGAGCATTCGTTCATGTGCATCTCGCGCGGTCTATAGAAAGGTTGATTTGCCTGGGGCAATGTTCTTGGGATGTAAGCCTGTACACCGCTCATAGGCCTGGGGGTGGAGTTATCTTGAGGGTTGTTTCTAGGGGGTAGTCGAAATACGTTACTCTGGGGATTATAATTGGGCGGACGGGCGCCGAACATTTGTTGCGTTCTAGTGGGCATACGGTTTTGTGGTTGCGTCTGTACAGGGTTGAATCTGAATGGTTGCGGGGGTTGCTGTGCTGGGCGCTGACCAAAAGGCGCAGGCCAATTTGGTGCTTGAGATAGCTGGAAAGGTCGGGGTGGCAAAAATCCCACATTTGGTGAGGGCATGGTCACCTTATTTGATTGGTGGGCTTTGGCTGTCTCTCCTCGTTGTTGTACGTAAATTACATTAAGTTCTTCTTGTACGAACTCGAGGGCTTTTTCTATAGAGTCTGGACGCATACACCTAATACGCGAACCAAGGGGTTCCTTCAATCCACGTACAAAGGCCTGCATGGTTACTTTTTTATAAAGAGTACGCTTGGCTTCTATGGTGGTAACAATATTCTCATGCAATGACACATAGGTCATTATCGTACTTAGAAGCGATTGGCAGTGATCGTAAAATTCCTGAGGTGTCCTATTACCCTGGCTGGCTATTGAGAGGTCATTGTATAGTGCGGTCTCGTCGCGTTGGTCGGAGAAATTATTTATAAGAGCCGTTCTAATACCTAACCAACTATCAGGGATGCCATTACTATTAATAGTGCTTGCAGCTGTACCAGTAATTTTATTCAAAATTCCATTGATTAGGCACAGATTTGACAGTTCGCTTCCGGCTTCGTTACTCATATAAGTGGCTACTATCCGGTCGCATATATTAATAAATCGTGTAAGGATGTTAGGATTGCCATCAAAGTCCGGGACCAGGCGTAAGGCCTTGTAAACGTCGTCCGGGTTAATTGCCATTGTTATAACGGGTTCAAATAAATCTCCAATGGCTAAATTATCCAACGAATTATCTAAATCAGAATTATCTAAATTTCTAAGCGAATCTATCTGTTCCCGTCGAACCTGACTTGATGTAGGCCCCCGGGATCCCGAATTCTTGGGGTGAAAAATTGTGAATAAATTTAAGGATCTAAGGACTAAGGAAGCAAGCAACACGAGAACAATTCAGGTGTACTCACATATGCTCCATTCTTGGTCGTCTTCGAGAATCGATTGCTGGATTCACCTCCGGTCAGCAGCTCGTAGATTCTGGATACTCGTCACCGGTGCTTGATAGCCAACCCGGGTGGCTCGCGAACGCGTGATCTTGATGTTGAAGGTCCCGAATTTATTCGCGAAAACTACCCGCGAGTATCCTACCGACTGCGCCAATTACGTTTGCTGCAATCGGAGGTCCGAAAAAAAACCAAAAACTTTTACAACTAATTTAATAAAAATCAAAAATTACAGAAATTATAGCCTAAGTGCAATGACAAGTGTTCAACGAATGAATCAAGAGTGAGTAACAACCGGAATTGCATTACATAGGTAAACTCGTGTTTTGCTGAAGTTGCGCCTCGTGCGGTGGCGTGTGCGCTGCGTCAGCGGTCTCCTTTGCGGTGCAATATGTAATTCATTCAGGACCTTGCATGACAAAATTAAAACAAACAAATACAACCGTGCAACGCTCATCAAATTAAAAGAAGAAGAATTATGTAAGCCCGTAATTCGTGGCAGGCCCCTGCTAGATCCTTGTCTTGATAATTCATTTTTTTTTATTTTATTTATTTATTCAATATATTTAGAGACTATTAACATGTTTCGAACAGCGAGCGAAAACCGCGTACGCCATCTGTCGCCATTGTCGCTCGTTTAACAATATTTTTTTTAGTTAACGATTTTAACAAAATAAAAATAACATACAATTTTATTACCTAATTTGTGCACCGCTCGGGCGCGCATCGTTGGTTGGCAAATAAAAGTTCTTTGTAATGATTTTTATTTTGTTAGGATTACAAACAAGTTTCTGTAGAACATCCTTAGGCCATTCGTTTAATATGTAAGGTAACACATACTCTCATATTCTTTTGCCGTACGCGTTGTTGTACGGTGGCAATACATATTTAGGTAAGGTACTTATGTTCCTCAATTTTTGTGACCTATATTTATATTTACAAGTATATACTATATTTATAAATACGGCGTCCTGTTTTTATTAAAATTGTGTGAACCATATTGAAAATGCACCCTTTACAAAACTCCGTAAGCCGGATCGGTAACGTAATGGAATTTGCCAAATCAGTTTAATTCCAACATGTCGCAAGTACAGTGTTTTTCTTATAAAAGTCAGCCCTTTGATAGAAAAGTGTGTGTATACAAAATCAGTGACTAGGAAAGGAAACCTCGCATTACATGCTTGTTGGCTTCCAATCGGTGGAAAAGCAGGTTTCTGTTGTTTGTTGAAAAAGTTGAGAAACGATTTTCGTTACACAAATTGAATGCTTGGGTCCTGACCTAAATTCGATGTTTAGGAACAAATAATGTGACTAAAAATAGAAGTTTGACCCAAACGATTTGTAAAATTACTGTCATTACTGAGAATGATTGCCTTTGCAGTCAAATGCTTTTTGACTGATTACAAAGTTTACGTTACGTTATTTATTTATTTTTGTGAATATTTTATCGACTTTTGGAGGGTAGTGAAATATTCTGCACCCAAATCTGTTGACAACTTGCCGGGGTGACAGTCAACCCGTGTCGAAACCTGAGAAATAAAGGTAAATAATTATCGCGTTAGACCTGTGTAAAAATAATAATTTAAATACAATAGATATTGTAACTAAATTCAAACAGTCACGTGATAAATAATGCCTAACTGCACTTACAAGGGTGTACAAACAGAATCACGTTTGCATACAATTAAACTTCCTCTCTTGCATGACACCGTAGTCACCCGAGTCGCAAACAAAACTAATACATATTCCCTACTCTTAAAACCTCATATCTCGTTGACACGTAGTCGATAAAGCAAACTTGCTGCGCTGAGAATAAGGTTGGTATTCCAATTTAAGTAAATTTGTGTGGTTGATAAGTGAGTCGTGTAAAAGTATTGTGATTTAGGGTGTAGTTCGATATGATAAATGTGTGTGGGCGGTGATATATGGCTCTTGATTTGTACGCGGGATGCCCTTGTATTATCTGCGGACAGAATGTATGTATAAGGAGTTGCAAAAGGAATAGTTTGTTCATGGCCATCATTGTGTCATCAGTGTGTGTAAAAAAAAATATAAACCATGAATGCCACTAGATAATTACGTAGCTAGTAGAAACACTTCCAACACTACTAATATTTCGATAAAACAAGTGAAATCAAAAGAATTTTCGTAAAACCCAACTGCTTTTTTACAAATATCACTCCCACGATTAAGAGGAATCCAACGACAAGCGTGCCAAAGAATAAGACATGCACACATACATACATAGATACATACATACATACATACGCTCGAAAAACATAACCCTCCTTTCCTTCGGTAGTCGGGTAAAAATACACTCAAACCTATGTTAATAGGGTCTGAAGTAACTTAAACTCTTCTTGAATGATAATTGCTTCTTTATTTAGACAATTATAACAAATATCTTGCCTCATTCGTCAAATACATTCACCATCTCCAAACAATTCAAACTACATTCAATCGTTCCTTATTCATCATCATAACAGCCAACCATCAAAAAGTACCAATCCCACATATATCACATCCAAATCGGTTCATCCATTTGCGCTCGCAATTCTAACTGAAAATTCTAACTAAAAAAAACCAGACGAGTGCGAGTTCAACTCGCGTGGTGAGGGTTCCGTAAAATTCCTATTCTCTAAGCATTAGGCGCTCCATACAAAATACACAAAAATAGTGAGAATTTTCCCGTTACTTTGAATACTCAAACTTCTTATAGGTAGGTTTTCCTGTAATCTTTAGGCAAGGAACTATTTCCCATATTTTTTTTAGAATTTTAAGCCTAGTCGTTTCGGAGATAAGGGGGGGGATGGTCAATTTTCGTCTTATTTCCTAAATTACTTCAAATCTATTTTTGCTAAAATTATAAAAAATATATATCTGAGATGCTTACAACAACCCCTTTCATTTGATATGTCACACAATACAGTTTGCGAAACTTTTTTTAAAATTTTCGAGTTTACCCCCCAAAAGTGGCCCTCTTGTTCAGAATTCATTAATTTACTTTACGCGTCCATCTTTGGCTCACCAATTTACATATGTGTACTAAATTTTAACTCAATCGGTCCAGTAGTTTCGGAGCAAATCGGCTGTGACAGACAGACAACCGAGTGATCCTATAAGGGTCCCGTTTTATCCTTTTGAGGTATCGGAACCCTAAAAAGTACCAACCCCACATATATCACACCCAAATCGGTTCATCCGTTTGCAAGCTACCACGATTCTAACTGTTATAAGTTTAACATTGTGTATCTGTGCACACCTTTGCGTTGGGGTTAATTAAAACATACAATTATGAAGGTAAGTAACTTCGTAGCTATTTGGATTTGAAATAATGTAATTGTTTCAAAATAATGGGTCCTGTGGCCTGTATTAATACCACCTTACCTAGTTAAAGGTGAAATGAGTTTTAAAATACATATGAACGACGAGTTTAAGAAGATTGTATTACAATTAAGATAAATAGAATATCAATGCACATTGAGTTAAGATGAATGTAGTTAATATATAGAAAGTTTAAGTTTGTCTAGACCGCATCCTTTATGGTTATTACCGTCAGAAAATAATTGCTAAAATTTGAAACGTTATCGTGAAACTCGGCAGTTTTAATATTTCTGCGGACGCCAGTGAGATATAATAGCCGAAAACGTAACTTAGTCACCATTAATCATGGGGGACGAATGACGCAGAATTAAGAATGAAAAGAACTTTGGATTTAGTTTTTACAAGCTGGGTACTGACTCAGTTTGTAAAAACTAAACCTGAGGGTATAAATGTAGAAGCACGACAAATTTGATAGAAATTTCTAAATGAATGAATGAATGAATGTCGTTTATTCACCAGAAACATATGGTACATACAGATGTTACAATCAATTCAAAGTCAAAGTCAAAGTCAAAGTGATTTATTCTTCAATTTAGGCATATTACATGCACCTATGAATGTCGATAAACTACCACCGGTTCGGAAAGTAAACCTCTGCCTCGAGAAGAACCGGCGTAATAAACTCGGCGAGGTGTCATTTTTTCAAAACAGTATACAATATATCATATCAGTATCAGAGTATTATAAAATTTTAAAATTACATTGCTACAGTAGAAAGCCTATTTATTTTACGACAGGTTAGCGTCCCTAAATATGTTTCGCCAAAACAGGCAGGTGAAAATTTTATGTCATAAGTTAAATTAAGAATTGTAATATAAAAATTTATGAATCCAATTAAAACTGAGTACTTATGCTTTGTTTGTTCAAAATTAAAATGAAAATATATCAATCTGTTTTCAAAATTAGCATGACAAAATAAGTTAAAATAAAATTTGGTAAAAAAATAATAAACATTTTAGATACAGTTCTTAATATAAATTAAAACATGTCAATCAAATTAAAAAATAAAATGGTAGACATTAAAAGAAAATAATACAAATGGGTTAAAATTGGATAAAGTCAAGATCATCATATCAGCCGAAAGACGTCCACTGCTGGACATAGGCCTCCCCCAGAGAGTTCCATATTGACCGGTCCTGCGCCACCCGCATCCAGCGGACTCCCGCGACCTTTACCAGGTCATCAGTCCACCTTGTGGGGGGCCTACCCACGCCGCGCCTTCCGGTACGTGGTCGCCACTCGAGAACCTTTCCGCCCCAACGGCCATCGGTTCTACGTGCAATGTGCCCCGCCCAAGTTTAGCAAGATACTTTGGAGGAATAACAATACAAATCAAATTCACATATTAAAAAATTAGACTTAAACTTAAAAAAAACTGATGGTCAAAACTAAAGACAGGTTATTTACCAGAAAAGAGTTTCAGTTAATTTCATGAATCGGCATGCCGACACCAAATAATCAACAATGTTACATTTTCAGGCTAAAGTTTTAAGAGGGGGGTCTACTTACTCAGCCCCATTTCCGCAAAACGCACCTTCACAATAAACGATTGTCATTTACTATGACGTCATTTACCGTGACGTCACGGGTCTCGAGCGTTTTCTCTCTCTATCGAGAAATATTAAAATGGTTGGATCATTGTAATTTTTAGAGATATTTGAATAGCATTTTGGAGTACTTAATAAAATTAGAGTCCCCAACCCAACCTTATTATAACTAAGCATCATCTCGACAGACCTCACCCAAATCGTTTCAACCGTTTGTAAGCTACGATGCCAACAGATACACACAATTTACACACACACACACACACATGTTAAAAAACTAATAAAACCCCTTTTCTTGCGTCCTGGAAGGTTTCCTTATAAAGCATATTACTTAATAAGGAAACCTTCTAATTAGGACAAATTTATTTAATTGTCTCCTAATATGTCTGTAACTGTCCAATCCCGCCCAATTAAGAAGTAATTAAACCACATCATCAAATTATGTCACGGTATAATTCGACCGAGTATATTCTACTGCGTGTACTTTTAATATTACCTACCTGAAATTGTAACCAGAGTTAGGGGTTAGGGTTATAAACCGATATTGCAAGAAAATTTTAATTTAGTCTTAACTACCGAAGCGTAATTAATTTTTGAAAATGTATCGAGCAGCAATGTTTTGCGTACACTCACTTGACACGTGGAAGAAGCGGGTCACTGATGTGCCGATGGTAAGTTTCCTATAGGCGATATATCGCGAATTTTTTCTGCAATTTACCATAGTAAAATTCCATTTCCAACATGAATTTTGTACCTGAGAAGACTTTTGACTCACAATTACCTAATATGAAATAATGCATATTTACCGAATATTTTTATTATTCTTCTTTATTTAAATTTTATCTTAGGTTAGTTTTTTATAATATTAATATAAAAAGTAAAATATAAAACTATACATACAAAATATAAAATCATTATAAAAACCTAACCTAGGGTGCCGCCGGCAGCGAGGCGGGGCCTAAACTACCGGTGGTCAGGGCGACAGAGAGAGGAACCTCCTGACTATCCGCGCCGTGTCCAGAAGTACCGCCTTCTGTATCTGACCCTTGACCCAGCCATCTAGCGAGAGTCTCTTAAGGTGGCGGTCGAGACTCTTCGCTATTAAGCCGTTCGCCGAAACGACTATCGGGACGATGATCGTCGAATCAACATCCCACATGGCGGTTACCTCGTGAGCCAGGTCTAGGTCTTTTTATTATTATTATTATTTATTTATTATTTCATAATTTCCATTATCATTCCATTATCGGGCGCAGGACCGGTCATTGTGGCACTCTTTGGGGGAGGCCTATGTCCAGCAGTGGACGACTTTGGGCTGATATGATGATGATGATGATGATGATGAATTTATTAATACCTAATGCCAAATGTACCTTTGTCATTTGCTAATGACTGTTTGTACGCCTCATGGCCAAAACGTAGTGATTCTAGACTGATTCTTGTAACACCAATGTACTTGTACCTACCTATGTTTTACAAACAAATAAATGAATTTGAATTTGAGAAGCATAAAACTAACTGTAACTCTTATACACTAGGTACATAGTCTCAGGTACGTTTTCCTTAATTCCTTGTGACACTTTCTAGAAATTTCCGAGAAGTTTTCCAAATTATTGAAAACTTTCCGCAATTTGCACATCACTACTTGACGTCACGTCAGTAAGACAAAGTAGTGATCCACTGCGTGTTGAATTATTTTATACGGAAAATAGTTAGTAGTTCAGAGAAATTTCTTGCAATATCTGTTCATAGCCGAAACACCTACCTCTGGTTACAAATTTAGGTACTATTAAAAATACACGCTGTATTTGAATCTGATTTATGTCAATATAGGGTTGATATTCCGTCTTAACATTGCAGCTAGTCACTTAAATGCAGGCTTCTTTTGTACTCCAGGCAAAATACCGTTTCGAAAAACATTAATTAATAATAGCGTTTTTTTTGTTTATGTTATTTTATAACGTTATTCTAAGATGCTTTATTCAAGAATCTAACAAACTTTCCATCCAGAAGTAGTTATATAGATTTAAATTAAGCATGCATTGTCTTTTTTGTTTCATTTATATTTAATATTTTAAAGCAAATGTAAATGAACCAAAATAAAGAATAAAACATTTATTAATATTTATTCCGACTTTTCAGGAGCTAATTAAATTATTCTTTTTTTGATGTCTCATTTTTTGTTGGATTTTGCCTCTAGGTAACTATTTAATTGATAATATATCCGTTACAATAAAAAAACTGCTATTATAAATTATTTCCAAATTGGTCATTTTTTTCATACAAGTTGTCAGTTCATTTCCTGGACTATTGTATAAGGAAGTAAACTTGCAACTTTCCCAGTCCTTTAATTTATATCTGGTCAGTTGGCAGACCATTAATTACGGTCCCAACTGTTATCTCCCGGATCTATCAGTATTATAGAAGCATTTGATTTAAAAAGAACTTATGTGAGTTTTAGTGGCTGTTTGAAAGAGAATCTTGCTAATGAAGTCTTGAGGTATAAATACAACGGTCTTAATAAGACCGTTGTATTTATACCTCAAGAATCTCGAGGACAATCTCCTTACATAATATGTAAGGAGATTGTCCTCGAGATTCTTTACAAACTTTGACTTGGCAATAAGCTTGGCCATGGTAGTGGTTTGTGTGTGCATGAATTGACAACTATTCCATTCCGAAATTTATCGCAGTTTATAATAATATATAGTATCGGGTTAGCCCTCCGAATCGCTAAACTTAAGTGGGCGGGGCACATTGCACGTAGAACCGATGGCCGTTGGGGCGGAAAGGTTCTCGAGTGGCGACCACGTACCGTAGGCGCGGCGTGGGAGGTCCCTACAAGGTGGACTGATGACCTGGTAAAGGTCGCGGGAGTCGGCTGGATGCGGGTGGCGCAGGACCGGTCAATTTGGCACTCTTTCGACTGATATGATGATGATGATTATATAACATAAAATATCGTATCGCATGAGAGCCAAATCATCAACATTTTTCTTCGGTCGAAACTTAGGCGATAGTTTCGACCCTTAGGCTCGCTTGTTTCAAACTGTCGTTAATCATAAATTACATTCGTTAAAATCTGTTTGTGTGGAAATTTGGACAAACCCTGTGACAGCCGCTAGCGCTAAGCGGCGATTACACAACTTGTTTCAAACTACTTCAGCCAACGATTGTCATCTTCTCATTAGTCTGTCCGCCTACTCCAACCGACCTAATGAAATGGCCGCTTATTTTTGCCATATAGTACAGGGCGTCCCACGGCTATGCCACATGGAGGGAAAGTACCTTGAATATTGTAGATTTTACTATTGTAAATTTTAATTTAAAAAACCAATTAAACTGCATTCATAGATCTTTAAATAATTACATGGTTGAACCGGGAATCGAACCCGCTACACGAAAAAAATATTAAATAAAAATGTTGAAATTCATGATCTTCCTTTTGTTTCTGACACTATGTTATGTAGCAAAAAATAATCCTTATGATGAAGCCTTTCGATCGGTATGATAAAGCTACAGGGTAATTTTTTTTCTCGTGTAGCGGGTTCGGTTCCCGGTTCAACCATGTAATTATGTAAAGATCTATGAATGCAGTTCAAATTGTTTTTGAAAATTTTAATAATGTCTTCTTTCAGTAAAATGTTCCATCTACAATATTCAAGGTGCTTTCCCTCCATGTGGCATAGCCGTGGGACAACCTGTATATGGTTGCCATGGTTACGTCTCCTGGGTCACTCTTTAAAACTATGATTTTATGTGGTTTTAATCCCCTATATAAGTACACCTGCAGCTTGTGGACTAGGTACACGCAACGGGCTATCAATGCTATGCGCGTACAGTATAATGACGCGTTCAGGGTACTGTTGCGGCTGCCTCGGTACTGCAGTGCGTCGGGCATGTTCGCGGACGCGCACGTGGACGGGTTCCACGCGACACTGCGCAAGCGCTGCGCCGCGACGCTCCGCAGAGTGCGCGACAGCCGCCACAGTCTCCTGACCGTCGTGGCTGACAGATGGGACAGTGGCCTGATAAGGTACTGGTCCTCTCTGCATTTAAGTTTAGCACCTAAGATAGTTATTTAAGTTAATCTTAGATATAAGTTTAATTTTAAGTTTTACTTACTAACAAAATATGGGCAAACATTGGTCTGAAATAAATACATTTTATTTTTTTATTTTATTTTATAAGTGTTTTTGTTACATTGGTAAACCCATTCCATGGTGGGGCATCTCCTTAGTATGGTAGGAGTTAATTTTTTTATATTTTTTCTAAATCTAAAACTTCTAATAGTCTGTCACTGTTGTCTCTGAGGCTACCGGGACATAATGCAAGAAAAATTATTGACCCATTCATCATTTATCCGTCTGTACCTAAAGTGTGGCCGATGCAACATGCCCATAGTCATTTTGGGCATTTAGATATGATGTATAACGCTTAGCATAGGTTGGGACTAAATCAGGATAAGTACAATAAATCATACACATTTCATTGCACATTTTATTAATTCTCAATTTGATATTACAATTTGCACATAATATAAGTACTACACAATAAATATTAAAATAGTTAACCTAGCTAGCATATTCGAACTCAAATGACCAGGGTTTAACCCTGGTTTCTTTTGGCACCGACATTGGGATATTTTATGTAAAATACATAGGTAAAATCATAAATCGGCCCCGTTAGTAAAAATGACCCAAATAAAATAGGTGGTACAAGTGTACTTGCATAAAACAATACCGATTATCTTTAACCCTTTCACTGCCAGAAGTTCGCCCGCTTTTCCGCTATTTTGCAGCGCGTAGCGATTCTTGGCAGTCAATGTGTTAACCCATTCAAGGCCTGTGACTCAACATATGAGTCATGCTTCTACGTGCGATTTCCGCTACGGAGCGGAAAAACGCTGCTACGCGCTACGGCGTAGCACACGTAGCGATGCGTGGCCTCGAATGGGTTAAGGTATGGCTGTGATGAAAATTATAATATTTTTGATTTAAATGCTATTGTAAAATACAGTATTTCAAGGAGTTATTATAAACGTTGTACATATCTACTACTTCTTATTAAACTAAGCGATTATCGACTACAGACCGGTTACTTAAAAATCATTCGTCCAAATCTATAATGTATAAATAAATGTATCCAAAAATATAATGAAACGGGTCTCTCACGTCTTTAAGGCCGAGTATCGCTCGACATGTACTCGCGAATAAGAACCACGTATTGCTTCGAAACATGTCGAGCGATATTCGACCTTAAAGACGTGAGTGACCCGTTTAATTTTAATTTAAAATATAATGTATCCGTTGAATTGAAATGGCTTTGATATTAGCTGCGCACGCTACTTCTGATAACAATGCGTCGACGCACCTAGAGGGGCAAACGCGCAAAAAATACAAAACCAATTCCAATCCAATAATGATTAGTTAAATATATTATACCTGACAGTATACCAAAGTGAATTGGGTTTCCTGTGACTGCATACATAATTGCACATTATTATCTAGGGCGGCAACACAAATAACGTTTTAGATCGCAGAGCCGAAGGCAAGGGCGATAAATACTTATGCGATCTGAGGCTTTGTTTATTACCGCCCGTAGTAAGAACAAATTTTGCGTTTTCTGGCCATGTGTGACGTAATATAAAACGTAAATTGCATAAAATATTTAAGATATTTAAGAAACCGGCGCCCTAAAGCTAGCTTTGGTAAGTTAAGAGATCTACTCGTACAAAATGTAGACTGACTTGAAAGCCATCTAAATAATCCCTGTATGTCGTATTAACATTACGATTAATAAGAAATTAATACATACACGATACGCTGGAGCGACATGTTACATAAAGACGTAGATCCACGACAGATGTGCTCAGCTGTTTCACATATGTGAGACACACACAGAGTAATATTTGAAAACGCAGCTTTACACATATCTGGTGGACACTGATCCTTAGGTCTTGTTTATGGACAAGCGATGCGGGGTGGTGTCAGTGACCATGTAAACGCGCACGCCCTTATTATTGGGTCAATCTGACATTAACATTTCACATTCAAGTTTGATTTCAATGCGTTTCGCGCTCTCGGGCAACTGATTCACTTGTATGCTTCAGAATACCATCAACATCATATTTTTTACACATAACTTAAATCTATAAGTACATTATTAATTACAATTCATATTTGTTAAAGTTTTAAACGAAACGTTATCTCAAAAACAAAACAGTCATCGTAGGGAGGCACACGGCGATTATTTGCAGCGATTGGCCCCTTGTCGCATTCGCAACGCGGTGACAGAAGCGATACAAACGCGTGACTGTCCCGATGCAGTCGCGCTGTTTTAACTCAGCATCGCTTCTGCATCGATGCAAATGCGCTACTGTATTGATTCAGTATTGCTACTAACGCTCGGCTGTTTTGCGCGACATCGGGTATAGGAATAGTGGGGCAGGGGCCCACGACTGCATCGATGCCGCATCGTGTCTGAATGAATTCTGCATCGCGACTGTATCGATTCTGTATCGCGACTATAGCGATGCTGTATCGCGATAGTAGCGATGCAGAATCGTGTTTACGATGTATATGATACAGTCGCAATGCTGTCGCTGGCAACATTGCGACTGTATCGCGGCAGTTTTGCGACTGCATCGCTACGGAATTGCTGCAAAAAGTCAACGTGTGCGACCTCCTTTAGGGCCTGAGTGGTCTCACTGCGAGTGTACGGGGGGCTATCCCAGAAGTTCCATATTTTCTAGTTCCATATGGATCTACCGGGATATCCATTTTGACGGAAATATCCCAGAAGTACCATATGGAACTACTGGTACATATTTATATCAAACGTCTACCTCTGCTAGGTACAACCTTTGTACATTCTCATTCTCAAAAAGTGTGTCATATTAGGCTTAGCAAGCGGGGCTAAAGTAGTAGGTAAATTTAGCCCTTAGGGAAAATACAGGGAAAATATGTATAAGTACATTTGACGAATCAAAACACTTCACCGTATTAAGTCCACCAATCACAACTCTTTCAAAAAACATTTGTATTTGCTAGCAACTAACCAGATTATAGCTAATATTAAAATCGACCAATCAGACAACAGAATTAATATTACGAGTTTTTTAGTCCCTAACTCACAATCGTAAAAAAAAAAACGCCTCTGACCCTCAATAGCCGCGTTCAAACCTTCAAGCGTGGTTGACTGCATACATGGCTTAGGCTATGAGATTGAGCGGGATAGACTGCTGTCTATCTCGCTTTATCTTATGCCCTGTTTGCTGTCCGCCGCGCTCGACCATTTGGACGCGGCTATTGACGGTCAGAGGTGTTTATTCGTAGTGTCAATATTTTGTATTTGTCAAAGCAGTTTATTAAAAAAATATGCCGCCAAATTTAAATGCCGCCATGCCGCAAAATCTACTATTAGGTAATTGGCTCTTCTACACATTGATTACCTACATACTTCAGTTGACATTGTCAAGTATATAAAAATAAAACCAGATGAAAAGCCTAGTATGTAGTTCCATATGGAACTTTTGGGATCATTTATTTGACATTTACGTATGTACCGATTGTTCCATATGGAACTAGAGTTATGGAACTCCAGGGATATCCCCGTGTACGGCAGGGCAGTGGCGTTTGCATTTGTTATATATAAACCTGCACGCTCCGCTTGCGGCGATGTTGGCACTCTGACCGTATACTTAGGTGGTACCTTAGGTTAGATAAACGTACCTATCGTAAATGCTCTTTTAATTCATCAATATTCATATTACCATCTCTCTCTTGCTAGGATGATCATGGCTTTGGAGTCTGCTCTATTATACAACTAAGATGCTCATTATTTTGTGAAACGTGCCTTTAAAACTGAAGTAGGTACATTTGAATGTTACACACGAGTAACAATAAAAGAGAACTTACAAAGATCGCATGTACTATTTCATTTTGATAACAGATTTAATAAGTTTAATAAAAAAAATGCTTACATTATGGTTATTTTGCCACTATCATAGGACACAAAGGGCCACCGAGGCAAATTTCAAAATCCGTTCAGCCGATACGTTCCTATTAGGTAATAAAGAATATGTATTATAGACATTATAACCTACATACATCATCGGAAACGAGCATGTGTTGTGTGTCACGTACGGTGCTGTTTGAAAACCAGCGCTGTAGGTGTCTGTCTGACACCTCAGCATAATGCTGAGACAGCGACCGATTCACTGCCGCGAAGACACACACAATGTGTCAATTGTATTGTATGTTTACTACCTTTGTCTCTGTGTGTCTTTTGTGTAGTGAATCGTAGTCTTCTTTTTTTCTTTCTTTCTTTCATGTTGTTACATGGAGTTTTAAGCATAGACGTAAGGTTACCGCTTAACTTTAGGCGGGCTGATACGCTTGCTTACCAGCAATGTGGTATACTAACTACAACTTAGAAAAGTTGAAAAACCCCCCAAATTTTCATTTCAAAGTTCAATATCTCAAAAACGGCTGAACCGATTTTGTTACAACACAGCTAAGAACTATCTTGATTACGTCAACTTTCGGACAAAACAAACCGCATTAAAATCGGTCCACTCGTTTCGGAGCTACGATGCCGCAGACAGACACACAGACACGTCAAACTTATAACATCCCTCTTTTTGCGTCGGGGGTTAAAAAAACACGCGCGGAAAACAAGAAAGAGGTTGGTAATCGGGTATAAACTAAAATAACATGAAGCATAATGCGACCATTCTACCCGGGGTCTATTTCGTTACAAGTATCGCATTTGGTGCGGAGAGCGCCGATTACCCGAATAGAAGGACCTATGATTGTTTCATTTTGTAAGGGTTCCGTGCCTGCGTGACCCAGAGTTGCCAACGCACAATTACGGGACCCTGAGGCTACGTCATCCTCCGAAAGCTCGACTGGCCAACTTTGGGTGTCACGTATAAAAGTTACTATTTTTACAAGCTTTCTATTAACTTGACCTGAGGGATAATCACGTAACGTTCCGAACGCGCATCGGGTAGATCCAACTGTCATTTTTCCACATAAAAATTGACATTTAGATCTACCCGACGCGCGTACAATGCGTTACATGATCGACCAATTGGTCGTATGCAAGTATATAAGTATGTAAAAAGTTGTCCGTCAAAATTAGCAAACCTATTTCCAATCACTTGCCGTTATCCGATTGAGCTGAAATTTTGGGTTTTAGAATAGTTTGGACGACAATTCAATATTACGGTGCCATCGAGCTGATCTAATGATGGAGACAGAAGGTGGCCATGAGGATTCAGTATTTAACCGATGTAACCCCGTTGAGTTTGGGCTCGTTAGAATCGTCTCAATGAGTAGTTGATGAAGGTATACAGAAAAGTACAATCGGCAATATATGCTTGTACCAAAAATGACATTTTCGACAGAAACTTATTTTGAGGTTAAGTCTGTCAGAATCAGATCTTGCTGCTATAAACTAGTGGTGGCCTATAATACTGGCGGCAGCCACCGCCTTTGTGCGAGCGTGTCGTTTGTCCTGTTAACGTCGCCGCTAGCACGACTTTTCAATTGAACTATTTGAGATGGTTCAAGTCTCCTACCTGGTCAAGTCTCCCGGTATTCCCCTAATTACGTCAGTGGAACACCTGCTCTTATATCCTAAAATATGAAACTCGTCGTCGTTCGGGCGGCGCTGGCCAATGTAGGGAGTCCTTCGCTCAGTGTGAGATAGGAATGGTATTATTTATTTATTTTGCGATGACTGTTTGACTACCGCAAGGGTTAAATATTATAAGGTGTTAAGAGGGCCAATCAACTATTTTTTGTTGCTCGTTGCCATGGTTACGTCCCCTGGGTCACTTTTTAAAAGTATGATTTTATGGGACTTAAATCCACTAAACACACGTGTTTTTGTTATATAAGTAAACCTCCATGGTGGGGCAACTCCTTACGAGCCAAATTTATAGTATTTTTTCTAAGAGTCTCTGTCACTGTTGTCTCTTGGCTTACCGGGACAAAATAACAACAAGAAAAAATTGATTGACCCAAGTAACCCTCATGTGGGTATCCGACTCGCACTTGTCCGGTTTTTTATGAGAAGTGGACACGTCCCATTCTTATTGTTCAGAAATGCCCCGAGGCTACTTTTCTGGCAAAAACATAACATTCTCTGACCTTTAGATCTCGGGAAAGTATGTCATATGCGGAAAATTTAGCAAAAAATGGGATTGTAAACAATTAAAGGGTCTATTTAGTGAGTAGGTACGGTCGACGCCAAAAATACGTTTACACTAATGCCTTACTGCAATGGAATAAGGTGCAAAAGTGTAAACGTATTTTTGGCGTCGAATGTACTATAAGAGATGGTGGACATCGACTGTGAATACGTGTGGCCCTCCCCACCCCGCGACGCGGTGGGGCGCTGCAGCGCCGTAACACTGACGTCCATTTGCCCTCGGTCCGTGCCACGATACGCACACGCCATCAGCTGAGCCCTTTATATCTGTTTGCGAAAATAAATATCTCTAAGACTATTGGCTTGTCTCATTTCTGAACAATCTAACAGTACCTACTTGACCGTGTTGTGTCTTTTACCCAATTTGGAGATCTCTTGAGTAATGTTTTATTTAACTTAATTTCCAATCTACGCTCGTGGCACTAGTCCGTAGGTTAGGAATTGTTACAAAAACATACAGACATAATAAATTATATTACGACAGCGGGAAGACTTAAAGCACAAAAGGCTTCTGCCCTATTTTTTACGATGCCATTCGAACCAGTTTTTAGAGAGGAACAAATGTTTGTATGAGAGCAACTACAATGAAAGAACATAAATACCCAAAAAAATGAATTAAAGATTGACATTGAAGTATTACGTCACAGTTTACTATTATTTTGTACTAATCATTGTATGGAAAATTAAGTATTGCTGTTTCGGTCGCGAAATACGGCGTTTAGGTTCATAGTTGTCATTACAATTTTGTTTCTACAAATGCGTTAGGATTCTGGTAGCTTTAAATTTACTCTTGGACTATAAAGAAATGCCTTTTTTCTAATTTTCTTATTCAAAAAATAAATTACATTTTATACCTTTCATATAAACTCGCCAAACTGTGACGTTTGATGTTGATGGCGATCTAAACTTTCAAGGTCTTTTTATAAGTCAAATTATATTTTGTACTTCACACTTTATTACAATAATTTGATGATTTACTATCCATTTAGAAACACTACGTTATCAATTTTAATATGAGGAAACTACCCTATTATTTGCGGACCCTGCTGACAATGGTGTTTATGGTATCGACTTTTCGTATGATTAACGACCAGTGGCCCGTTACATGGAGCCAAACTTTATAAGTCTTAACATCAGGCAACACAGGTCAAATGGCCAGTCGTTATTGGTCAATTGCCTGAACGTTGCCAATTTATACTAGTCGCTTCTTGAAACGGGCCACTGGGTGTCGATCAGGCCATATTTGCCATTTCAATTTGATAGCGTGTATCGCGTTCATAGTGACCTTTAGCTGCTTTGGGCTTAAAACCACAAAATTTCATAATACCTTACTCACTAATACCCCTTATTTTCAAATTACCATGGGCTCATAATACCTAAATGTCAAATGGACTCATTCTTAAAATGAACGAAATTCGTTATGACTTTGACCTAAAACGTCGTATTATCTAAATACCTAAAGACTGAAATGCACAATTGGGTACTTTCCTGGGTAAAAATAGTACATTACTGCAGACGCCGGGAAAGAAGGGCTTGCCGGGTGAGTAGGTATAGACGGCCGACCGTAGGGAGGCCGGATAGTGATACGAAGCCGGCAAGCCCTTTTCACGGCGAGGCATGTATAGTGCTTTTCTCAAACTTATGCAATGAAATAAAACAATACACCACTTAAAATAGTACATTAATTTTCCCTCCAATTCCTCCATACTTAATGTTTTTTTTTACGAAAGTCGTCCGTATTTCGCGTGTGTAGCGTTCGAATAGACCCTATTAGGGCCATTATACATGACCTGATAATAAGAATCTTAATTTCTATAATTAATAAAATAAATGCAGAGGATTTTAAATATTGTCTATGGCCTCTGGTGACTTACGTATAGATAATATTTTTAATTTATTCATCAAACACACTGAATCATACAGATTTGTATTCTTAATAAAGGTTCGTGTGTAATAGGCATTAACGCGGATATTTTTGGTCCGATAACCATTCTGCCACTAGAAAAAATAAAAAATAATAATTCAGCTGTTTAGCCTGTAGATAAACACAGACGTCATGTTAACATTAAAATTAAAAAAAAAATTACTTCCCGGCCTAGGCCTTCAATTTTGTATGAAATTGCTTACCAGTTCTCTCGAGTAGTTCCGCCCGAAACGTGATACTTTGAAGCCTGTTATAACGCACGTAAGGACGACATTTCATTGCATGTTTGAGAAAAATATATAATTCTATTTAGTCCGTCAGTTAGATTATCATAAAGTATTGGACACGTATTTTTTTGTTTGTCAATTAAACAAAAAATTACGAAGATATAGCCCGTTAAAGTTCCGCGTGACGTCACATTATGATAAAAACTGTATCATAATGTGACGTCACGCGAAACTTTAACTAGCCCGTTATCTTTGTATTTTTTTAAAGTCATGTTCAAAATAATATGAATTATACGGCTCAACTCAATAGAGTAGTTTCCTCATGTTAAAATTCATAACGTAATGTTGCTAAATGGACAGTAAACCAAATGGATAGTAAAAAAATCGTCACATTAAATAATCTCAACCACACCTATGTATAGTATTTCACTGGCTTATCAATCACTTTCCCGTTAATTCCTATTCCGTGTTTAACCTTATCATCGTTTGCAATTCATTGAAGTGCAACCACTTAGTTTTGAGGCTTCACATTGATAGGGTAGAAGGTTGAATAATAAAAATAACCCACAGTTTTTTGTACGTCATTGTCGGTTTCCTTAAGTCACTAATTTAATTACAAAGAGGAAAATTAAATGTCGACCGCGGCACGTTATCTATTTATGTAATCCTCATCCTTCTCCCGACGACTGATGACTGTCACTTTATAAAATGTCTCCCCCAAATAGCGATGCAAATGTGTTGTTCTTCCAAGAATGTGATACTCTTTTGTTTGTGCTTTTGCAAAAACACCTTTAACATAGCGTTTCTGTGTATAAATAACGGAGTGTACCTTGGTCGTTTGATACCTGACTGGAAAACAAAAATTAGTCCTTGATAGATGCTTAACTTCTGACTGTAAAATACAAATAGATATAAACACTATTATATTTTAGGCCTGTATAAAAAATATTTACTGAAGAAACAATTGACAATGAGAAGAAAATATGTCCTTTTAATAGGGGTGTAGACACTAAATAAAATAACCCATAATGTTGTATATCTCTCGGAAAAGGAATAAAAATGTAAATAAGTATAAAACCGGCCAAGTGCGAGTCGGACTCGCGCACGAAGGGTTCCGTACCATTATCTATAAAAACGGCAAAAATATTGTCTGTTGTATGGGAGCCCAAGTCCGACTCGCACTTGGCCGGTTTTTTAGTATTTGTTGTTATAGCGGCAACATAAATATATAATCTGTGAAAATTTCAACTCTCTAGCTATCACGGTTCTTGAGATACAGCCTGGTGACAGACAGACGGACGGACGGACGGACGGACAGCGAAGTCTTAGTAACAGGGTCCCGTTTTCAGCCTTTGGGTACGGAACCCTAAAAAATGTAGGTAGTCAAATATAGAAAAAAAGCAACACTAGAGGTTAAAATAATCACAAAGTTATAAGTGTCCAAAGTTTTAAGAGGGGGTATGTTCTGTCCCTTTTCCACAATACGCACGTTCATATGAAACGATTGTCATGACGTCACAATCTACGAACGTTTTCTCTCTAACAAGCAATATTAAAACGGTTGTAGCTTCGTAATTTTTTGAGATATATGAATGGGATTTTCGTCATCAGGCGTATTTTTTTACCTTCTTTCTTTTAAAGTTATAAAAAATTTTGAGTCTACACCCCAACTATCAGAAACGTGAATAGGTTTAATTCAGCTACCTACCAAATCGAAAGATGGCATCTTCGGATTTCAAGCAAATTCACAGTGTCAATACAGACGGAACGAGACTAAGGACTTGAAGTCTTTCGCGTTTAATACAATGTTTACTTTCACAATATTCATCCAGACTCGTTGAAGAAACGAAAACCAACACATTACTCAAATTCAATATGTACGTACTTTACTTCTTCAACTCTAAGTCTAAGCTTTTAATCCCATTTCGCTATTGCTATCATTAAATACGATCCTCCCGTATAAGGTATAAGTGAGAATCATTTTTCTATAACGGATCTTATCTTCATACCCATATCGGTCCAACATAGCCAAACCCTTCGAAATGAAAAGGGAAACACATTACTCGATAAGTGACTCTATTGTTAAAGTACCTAGGTTCAAATTAAAATGCAAGGCATATCAGTACCAACCACTTTTTTGGCTGTTGAAGCATACTGAGTACGATGTAAATAATTTGCATTTACAACAATGAAAGACGATGGCTTTGTCTTCTCTTTGTGCCTGGTACAAAAACTGTGAATTAGTTCTATTAAAATGATTCGCACCATACTTTAGTAAGTCCTAATCTTTCAACACCCACTTTTAATTTACGAGAAACAATTATCTGGATAAATAAAGACTGAAAAAAAACAATGGATATCTTAACCCGTTACGCCCGGTAGGTATGCTCCTAACGCTACGTTGTAGCCCGTAGCAGCTTGACACATTTACTGACAGCGGGTGCATTCGTAGGCGCATTCCTCTACTTAACCCATTCAAGGCCACGCATCTCTACGTGTGCTACGCCGTAGCGCGTAGCAGCGTTTTTCCGCTCAGCAGTGGAAATCGCACGTAGAAACATGATTCATGTGTTGAGTTACTGGCCTTGAATGGGTTAAAGGGAAAACCTTAGGCATTGGCTTCGAGGGTAGCTCTACGGATTCGGCTGTGAACGTGTTAATTGTCCATATGAACCGAAGGGCGCCGTAACGCATGGTTCGTGATAAGCGCTGAATAGGTTAACTTTAACTCACCAGCCGCCACGCTAAGCAAGTAAACCTTGTCCCTTATTATTAAACATATTCCAACTACATATGTGCAAGTTGCGGAAAGGTTCCAAAATGAGAAACTTTTCGGAAATTTTAACAAGAACTTCGATTGAATTGAAACTTTTAAACTTTCGTGAGACATGTCTAAAATACTACCAATAAATCCACAGTTAAGCTCACGTGTTTAATGTCACGACAGGCGACATGTTTCGGACTCTTCGGGAATTCTTCTTCAGGATGAAAGTTTTCGCGGCAATATCGTTTGAAACACTGCCCACGCGCGCCGCAACCGCCGCGCGGCCCGTAACGCATGCGCCACATAAAAAACACATACGCGCTGTCGTGTCATTTAATACGATAGTTTAACCGTGGATTTCTTAGTAATGTTTCCATGATAAATTACACAAATAGTCTCACTTTTTTGTAAAATGCTACTACAATTAGTAAGTAGTTTAGCGACTAAATAAGGCACTAGTCCCACCGCCGGCGAGTGAGATATGAACTATCGACTTTTTTCTAGCCCAAGAAACGAACAAAAGATAATCGCTTCCGCGTAAATAAAAGAGATATATATATTTATAGTTCATCGCTCGCTGTTCACACCGCGATCAACTATATGAACTATATCTCGCTCTTTTATTTACACGGGAGCGATTATCTTTTGTTCGTTTCTTGGGCGAGAAAATCGCCGATAGCTCATCGCTCGTCGCGGGCGGTGGGATCAGTGCCTAAACCTGTAAAATAACTATCTTCTGGATGTTTTGGGTAACTGTAAGCCCATAGGAATATCATCATCATCATCATCATATCAGCCCAAAGACGTCCACTGCTGGACATAGGCCTCCCCCAAAGAGTGCCACAATGACCGGTCCTGCGCCACCCGCATCCAGCGGACTCCAGCGACCTTTTACCAGGTCATCAGTCCACCTTGTGGGGGGCCTACCCACGCTGCGCCTTCCGGTACGTGGTCGCCACTCAAAAACCTTTCCGCCCCAACGGCCATTGGTTCTACGTGCAACGGAGGGGGCTATGCTGGGAGTATCTCTGCGTGATCGCATCAGAAATGAGGCTATCCGCAGCAGAACCAAGGTAACCGATATAGCCCTCCGTATCGCTAAACTTAATGGGCAGTGGGCGGGGCGTAGGAATATGATTATAAACAAATAAATGATTAAAATTTCCTATAGGAATTTTCCGCTTCACAATTTTCTATACTTTCCGCGGCCACATCAGTAATTCCAACTCTCCTCACATTCCCTATACTAGAGTCACATATTCTTACACTTATGCCATTACTTTTAGTGCCTATAGGAAGGTGTCTTCTCTGGTCCGTTGTGGGGGATGGCAGTTGTTGTTGATCTGATGGTCCGGGATGTGAAGTCGGACTTTGCGCGAGTTGGTGCTGCACTGGTTCATGCGGTGTTTGGGAAACTTCAGACTGTCTTCCTTTACCTGATGAGGAATATAGGTACACTTTAATAATTATAAATAAATAAATAAATATTTTGCGGACAATCTTACACAAATCGACCTAGTTACAAACTAAGCAAAGCGTGTACTATGGGTACTAGACGACGATAAACATACTTATATATATAAACAGACAAGCGAACTACTTAGAAATAGAACGACGAACACAACACACTTGGAACAAGTACTGGAGCCTAAGAGAAATATTTAAAAGTACTCTACCAATAAACATCAAAACAAGAGCGATGTCATCATGCCTGTTACCTTGCCTAACACATGGCTGTCAAACATGGAAGTTCACGGCCCGCATAAAAAGCAAAATAACTTCATGCCAAAGGGGAATAGAGCGCAGCATGCTCAACTTAAAAAAAATACAAAAAATAAGACATACAAAAATACGTAGCGTCATAAAAGCTACTGATGCTTTAGCCTTCGCTCGAACACGAAAATGGAAGTGGGCAGGACACGTACCGCGTCTTCAAGACGAGCGCTGGACAAAAATAATAACATCGTGGAAGGGACCAAAAGGAAAACGTCACAAGGGAAGACCCTTCACAAGATGGGAAGACGACATCGTTGGAACTGCTGGTTCCTCCTGGACACGAATAGCCCAAAATAGAGAGAGGTGGAATCTTTTGGAGGAGGCCTATACCCGCTTAGGGGTTCATTCAGAAAAATAATTTTAGTTCTTAGATTTTAAAATTAAATAAATATATATAGAAGAAAAAGTACAAAAAAATTGTAATAATAATAATAACAAACAATATATATATATATATTATAAATAACATACTTAGTTTACACATTTCTTTTTCATGTACAAGGTATTAACGTTACAGATTTTAATACTATTAATTGTGTAACTTGAATGAAATAAAGGGTTTTTTTATTTTTTTTTATTTATTTATTTATATATAAATACATAGAAAACATCCATGACTCGAGAACAAATATTCGTGCTCATCACACAAATGAATGCCCGTACCGGGATTCGAACCCAGGACCTATTGCTTCGTAGGCAGGGTCACTACCAACTAGGCTAAAGCGGTCGTACTAGAAGTAATTACTTCTACACAAAGATATGAGCAAATAGAAAGACTGAAATATTTATAAAGGGTATTTGACATAATTTACTTTAAAAACAAAGTTTTAAGCGACTCCAAATCAGTAGCCAAATTGCTTCACGTTTGCCTATAAAATTTGTAGAGTTCCCTCGACTTCTCCAGGATCCCATCATCAGAACTGGATTTTGATGACAACGGGACCAATCTGGAAGTATATGCTTTCAAACAAAGAAATAATTTTTCAAATCGGTTCATAAATTACCGAGTTATCGCGTAACAAACACACAAAAAAAAACAAACATACAGTCGAATTCACCGGTACCAAAAAGAAGAAGAGGAAGACCCCTCCAAACATGGCCGGCACCAAAAAGACGAAGAGGAAGACCCCTCCAAATATGGCCGGCACCAAAAAGAGGAAGAGGAAGACCCCTCCAAACATGAGAGCTACCATAAATAAGGACATGAAGGATGCAAATGTCACATCTGACACAACCCGGGACAGAGCGTCCTGGCAAAGAAGGACTAAGAGACCCGACCCCAAATGATGGGATAAAGCTAGGCGGAGAGAGAGATACAGTCAAATGGAGAACCTCCTCCTTTTTGAAGTCGGTTAAAATGGTTTTTATACTCGTCGACTTTAATGTTTGAATTAAGTCTTCACACACTAAACTAAACTATAATCACAAACTTTTTTTCAATGGAGCTCCCAACACAACTGAAAAAAACCCCACAACTGTTTAGACAACTAAAATAAATTCGACCAATCACGTGGCGCGTTTACTGAACTATATTGAATTTGACCAACAGCACGTCGCGTTGGCTATACTAGAGAAGAAATCAACGACGTTGCCTCTGACTTGCACTTCGTTTCAGCAGGGCTTATATTTTCATTAGATACCAAGTTTGTTTATTTATTTCTGTTGACTCGTAGAAAAAGTATTATATACAATAGTTACACAATTAGATCTTAAATTCTTGTGCTTTACTTACGCCACTCGACAACGATTGTATAAAATACTATTAAAAGATTGTGGTTGTAATTCTTTAATTGTATTCATATAAGACATAGGTACAGTAAGAATAAACATTGGGAAATAAAGGGACAAAATCAACAACACTGCCACATGAAAAAGCATTTTTAAATCTGCGCTATCGAGCAATATTAAAAAGTATTGTCAAAAAAAAATATTTTTCTGAAATCTGCAAGGAGGCACTCTGCACGCGGCAACACGAGTTAAAGTGATACTACGAAACACTGAAAAGACTTCTTAAACATGTTTGTTTTTCCGATGCTGATTTTGTATCACCTATTTTGTGTCATATAGCTCTCATAAAGTGGTTTTATTGTATGTATCTTCGTATTGTGTATGACAGCGCTGGATAATGCCCTTTGTGAATTGCAGTCCCTGTGCTTTATTTCGCGTATGTAAATAAAATGTTGTCTACGCGACACTTTGGCGTCAACTCTTGAATACGGCTGACTCCACATCCATATTAAAATTATGATGCAAAAGTCCTGTCTCGGTTTTCTATTCACGCAGATAATCCAATTCTGATCTAATTTGCATGATTTTGGTTTATCATAGAAATCATTATCTAAGAAAGTAAATTAGAGGCCTCGGCAGAGAGTACGACTTTGTACCCTTTGGCGTCGAGACCCTCGGTCCGCTGACCAAAATACACCCAGTATTTTGGTCAGTGCCCGTATTTGCAGAAATCGCGAAACGTCTGGTCGATGTAACTGGTGACCGAAGAGCTGGCGGCTTTCTCGCGCAACGCATCAGCATTGCAATTCAGCGAGGAAATGCCGCCAGCATCCTCGGTACAATGCCTCGAGGGCCTTTTTTAGTTAATGTTAATTATAATCTTGTATTCACTTTTAATAGAAAGTAAATTGAGGGTAAAATATGTTTGGAATGCAAGTAACAAGTTGAAGCGCGAGGAGCCACAGGAAGGAATAGTTTGATACAGAGAATCCCTGACAGGTCAATTGAGACAGATGAGGAGCCGACTAATTCACACGGTTGGATGGATCGCGTGTGCCTTTGTAGTTACTAACTTAGCGGATAAGACGATCACAGGCGGGCTTCAAGCCAAAATCCCCGTATGCAGTAAGCACCACTCTGTGGATGGTAAGAGAAGCGATCAAAATCGAGACACTCGAAAGATTCAATAGTCCAGTATCAAACGCGTAAGATTTACATCTCGGAGGTGCGTGAACGCCAAATTTCGCAGAAGTGGCAAGAAAGATAGGCTTGGTGTCGTGCGCATGTCTCATTTCACACCTTTTTGCATCTATTTAGATAAAAACAAAAAAAAAGTGCGTGGCTGTTTCACAAACATAGTACAATATTTTTATAAAAATAAAACTGAAATGGCTCGTACTAGTTTTATTGTGTCTACAAAATGTGACTCTAAAATTTACGGCATATTCAACAATATTTTAAATTTTATGACTTTCAACAAGGAACTAACTGAATTCACGACGGTATTTATGATCGTAATAGTGCGGTGACGTCACCGACGATCTCTCAAATATTGCTTTTCAATTCCATTACACCCAGTCTATAGATTTCATTTGTAGCCGACGCTATGAACAGTATGTTTGTCACATCATAATGAGGACGACACGTCACTCCTTGTTCGTCTTGTATCATCGGTCCCCGCTCGCAGACACAGGACTCGCGTTTATGTTGCCTTAGGCTACGTACCATGACAATGCTAGTGCCTGATCCTCTAATGTAAAGTCCCCAACCCGCACTGAGGCAGCACTTTGTATGTTGCTGGTTTTCTCTCATCCATAAAGACTGACGATGGTGATGACGAGGTACCCTGTCAGCGACTGGCCGCGGCTGTACCTAGCACCGCAATCATTTGTACGATGTTCCTCGGCATTCCGTAAAGTGTACCAATGTTTAACAGCTAGTAAAACTCAAATTATAATATCCCATTTTATCGCATACCTTTACCTTTCATTAGGATCGTCGTAGGTGGACTGATGACCTGGTAAAGGTCGCGGGAGTCAGCTGGATGCGGGTGGCGCAGGACCGGTTACTTTGGCACTCTTTGGGAGAGGTATATGTCCAGCAGTGGACTTCTTTCGGCTGATATGATGATGATGATGAGGGTCGTCATGTTTGCGCAGTACAATGAGTGCGTCATTGTTAACCATGTTTCGGTGAATTTTCATCTCTGAGGTGTGCGATAGCCTAGTTTAGCTGAAGCGGCAAAAGGAAATAGGCCTGGTTAGGCTAGCTCCTTACCCTGACAGTGAGCTCATGCCGGGTCCTCCGGTGCGATGACGTCAGTAGCTCGGTGTGCGCCCGCGACTCGTTGCCGGCCGGGCTGTCACTCGCTCGCACCCAGCAACGCAGCCATTTGTACGGAGGTATGTTCCTGCAAACAAAGCTCTTTAGACTACAAAGGCTCAAAATGCAACTTACTAATTAATTTCCATTTAATTCTTATTTCATCTCGATATTTGATACAAATAGATCATATATTTAATATTATTTGAGGATCACTTTACACAAATCGACGTACTCCTAAACAAAGCACAGATACTATGGGTGTAGATCTAGATTTCGGTATACAATACCTTCTTAATTTTTTTGGATTACTATTTTTTATGACTAGTAGTTAGGTATCAAAGTAACAGTATTTTCTTATTCGGCAAACTAAAAGTGGTTATATAAACGCCGCTAAGAGCGTCGTTCTCGCACTAATTCGCTGGAAGTACCCGCGAGCCGCCCTAGAGCACTAAATTGCACTTTAACTCCGAGACACTTTGTGGCTCATAAACCGTCAAAGCTCTTAGTTATCTTGCTTTACAATACATAATAGTAGACTATAAAATGTTGAAGTACGGAAAGTCGCATTAGTTCGAATGCTTTCTAGAGTTATAGATAAGTTTTGACGCTTGCGTGCTGCTGCTATAACAAGTAGAATCCCTTCAAATCGTCCCATCATCTCCTTTTGGTCTGCCTAAGGTCCAGTCACCTTCCATCTTGCGGATTCCACTTTGTACTAATCTTGGCAAGATGGCCGTTCGGCTATCGTACGTACGGTAGACAATAGACATGTCCATCCTAGTTCCACTTAATTGTTTATGGCTAAGTGGAGGAAATGAGGGGAGGCCTTTGCCCAGCAGTGGGACACCTAAATACCTATTTAGACTTAAAAAAAAACTTTTGTCGCGACAAAATACTTTCAACCATTTATTTTTAGGAAAAAATAGTAGTGCCACGAATAGAGTAAACCAAAGAATTGTTATTTCCTAAATTATTGTTTTTCTTACAAGACATAATATTGAAAATAAAATAACTTATCAGCGTATGCCTCTGCATCAGAACCAACATGCCTACAGTTCAGGTAAATCAACAGAATCTGCGCTTCATGCGGTGCTTACCAAGGTCAAAGTGACGATCAAAAACAAGAGAAGTGTATAGGCACCTTCATTGACATCGAGGGAGCCTTCGACAAGACTAAATTCACCAGCATAACCGCAGCACTGGCAAGACACGGAATGAATGAGGTTATGATTAAATGGATAAACAACATGTTAAGTCAAAGGGTCATCAGGCTCGGGGAAGACTAGACAAAGCAAGCGCAGGTAGCGAAGGGATGCCCCCAAGGAGGCGTCCTCTCGTCACTACTCTGGAACATGGTGGTTAACGACCTAATCACCAAGCTAAACAACGGTCATCACTAAACCATTGGGTATACCGATGACATAGCTATACTCACCAGCGGCATACACGCAGGTACAGTGTGCGCTGTCACCCGTTCTGCACTCACCATAGTGGAACGCTGGTGCAACGACAACGCACTAACAGTCAACCCAAGGAAAACGGAATCTGGGGACCTATCACCTACCCAGACTGTTCAATACAGAACTACAATTGTCAACAGACGTAAAGTACTGGGTGTAATACTCGATGCCAAACTTAATTAGAGCAGTCACCTAGATAACAAAATTTAAAAAGCTACAGTCGCCTTCTTAAACCCCAGGATCACTCTATGGCTTTACCAGGCAATAATTCGACCAATAGTTAGCTACGGCGCCGTAGTGTGGTGGCCTCGTACCACACTAACCACGGTCGAAGCTAAACTACAATGCCTCCAGAGACTGGCCTGCATGGCTACTAGTGGCTGCATGAGGACTACACCAACTGCAGCCCTGGAAGCACACTGCGACTAAACACCAAGGTAGAACACTAAAAATATTGAAACACCCTTGGAACTTGCACTTGCACTTGGAAATTAACCCCGTATTGTCAAGGAAGCTAAAACAGCTAAAGCGGCCGGCACTCCGTCTTCTGACAGGAGCCATAACTGGTCATGCACTATTAAACAAACACCTTTTCAATGTAGGTGTTACATACAGTCCTCTCTGCAGAGCCTGCACGGAAGAGGAAGAGACAGCCGCCAACAGCTTGTAGGTAGGTACTGTAAACATACTTAACTTCAAAATGAAACAACATTTATCCAATTATTAAACTTACATCTTATTTCCACTTGAATAAGTTCCTTAATAGCGTAAACTCAATAGCTTAACTGATAATTGGGATTAGCCTTGCCGGCCTTATTGAATCTAAACATTGATCGTAACTTTGTTATTTGCAACTCCATTTACGTTAATTTTGTTTCGTATTAATGCCTCACTCCGTGGCACGTGCCGTTTTCCTTATTCATTAAAATGAGAAAACATTCAAATTGATTTGATACTCAAAAGATTTATATAATAAGAATGGTACTCGTTATCTATTCTTGGCACTTAAGTTAATCAAATGTAGGTTCATATTAAAAACAAGATCACGTTAAAACGCGTAACCTGTAAATTTATGTAGTGATCAACTTTGTACCTAACTTCGAAATTATCCAAAAGTTTTTTTGAATAGACTGTCGATAGCATCTTGTGAATCAATGCTTTGTTTTTGAAAGATAATTAATTAATTAAGTTACAATACAAAATATCTCAACTTTCTTGATAAATGCGGAAAGAGTTAGAAAGCTCGGGATTCCAGTTAATTAATCATCTTCGACTTGAAGCGAACAATCTTCTTTAGAATGGATTATGAATAAGCTATATCTGGGTTCTTTGCAAATATGATAGGAAGATGAAAAGTTTTATTTCCTGTTGATTTACGTTCGCTCGAGTTGTGTACATGAAAACAAGCGTAGGTAATCAATGTATAGTATTTACTGGTTACTAGGCTTCTAGGTGCTCTATGCCTATTTATTCAACAGCAATGAGTTAGGAAATGAAATAGTTCATATATGGGTATGTTCTCTCTGAACAAACATTAGCGGACATTTTACAAAAAAACTCATATGCTATTGAACTAAATGAAAAGGATAAATAAATGAAGAGATTTGAACCCAGCACCGCTTGAATCGTTGATAGGGTAACTACCAATCAGGCTACATAGCCGTCAAATTTAATTATAATTATAAAATCTAATTGAAATTATTGTGAATATGATGAACACAACTATACCACTAATGACAATGATAGAAATTACGTTTATGATGACGACGTCGCAGATGATGAATCCCCTGAACTACCTGAAATCATCCTGTTGGAGAATACGAAGAAGATGCTCTGAAAGAGCGAGGATATCGTAAGGAGGATAATAATGATGCAGTAAAAATGCATGTTTAGCCCCTGCACATACCTGAGACTGAAAAATATCCCGTTGTAGAATATTAAGTATATCACGGAGTTGGCGACGGAAATGAGTAGCGTGACGCTCTGGATGAGCGAAGAGATGGCCAAATTACTCTGGTGGAAGATCAGGTACGAACCAGAAGCTAGTTTTGTGTAGAAATAATATAAACGACGTTGATGATAATGAATACGATGGCTGATAATAATATCTAATGTTAATGATTAAGATGATGATGTTAAGAATGAAGATCATGATGAATTCTAACCAACGATGATGACATCAGATGAAGTCATTTGAGGAAATCCTGTTAGAGAACCAGGCTCTGTATCAGCTAGAATATTGACAATGACAACAAAAGCGATGTATTCGTGAAAAATACGAATCCCCTGAACATACCTGAGACTGAGGAATATCCTGTTGGAGAATATGAAGTAGATGACGGGGTTGGCGGCGGAGTTGAGCGGCGCGAGGCTCTGTATGAGCGAGGCGATAGCCACGTTGCCCTGCGTGTCGGGCACGTAGTCGTACACTTGCAGCAGGTCGAAGATCATGTACGGGGACCAGCAGAGCACGAACACTGGAACAACAGGTCCATAAAAACATCTTTCATCATCATTTTTTCCTAAAGGAGCCCGGGGTCCGCATTGGCACCTCTTTCCAAGATCTGCACTAGTTTAACTGCGATCTGGGCAGGTGAGGTTTCCTCAAGAGGTTTTCATTCACCGAAAATTTACCGTCAAATATCTGACTGATAAATCACTTTTCGTAGGTAGGTACATAAGTTTTTTTGAACAAACCAGTGGTATGAGCCAGGGTTCGAACCGATGACCTCCAGATTTAAAGTCGCGTGCCTTCCTGCTCAGCTACAACAGTGGATTCAAACATGTTTATAACCCTGAAACCCCATACGTTTCATTCCGAGTACTGACTAAGTGGAAAAAAAAACTAGTGCCCTCATACCTCCAGGGGGCCAATCACGTAACGCATTGTATGCGCGTCAGGTAGATCTAAATGTCACTTTTTATATAGAAAAATGACAGTTAAATCTACCTTACGCGTGTAAAAAATGACGTGATCGACCCACAGGGCACTTTAAACAAGGCGCAATTTGACTTTCATATAGTGACATGTATCCCGGCCTGCGGTGGCGGTCTATAGTAAATTTGACAGCTAATGACAAGTTTACTATTGACCGCCGCGGCCAGAGGGATGATCACGTAACGTTTCGAACAACTCAACTGTCATTTTCCCATACAAAAACTGACATTTAGATCTAACTGACGCGCGTACAACGCGTTACGTGATAGACCTGCAGGCCGCGCCAGTCTGTGAGAGGCCTATCTCTACGTTCATTTTTCTTTTAACATGAGAATAATACAGACGTGGCCACGTCACATTTTTGTAAGTCGAATACCGCTCATTTTTGAATTAACATGATGTTTAAAATTTTATATAAGTATAATGAATAATAATGATGCATCTAAGGTGAATAAAGATTTTTTTTTTATCGTGGGACAATTCACACCAATTGATCTAGTCCCAAACTAGGCAAAGCCTGTACTATGGGTACTAGACAACGGATAAACATACTTATATAGATAATAAATACATACTTAAATAGATATTAAACATCCAAGACTCGAGAACAAACATTCGTATTCATCATACAAATATCTGCCCCGACCGGGAATCGAACCCGGGACCTCAAGCTTCATAGTCAGGTTCTCTAACCACTAGGCTATTCGGTCGTCAAGATTAACCAAATATTATAGTTTCAAAATAGCAATTCTAATGGGTTTTTTATTTCATCTGTATGAGTGTAGTTAGAGATGGGATGTATGTGTGTAAAATTATCTATTACTATTGGTAAGCCACTATTCGTTATTGAAATCAATTAAAACTGAATGTCCTGCCTTGTTAACTGCACTCTAATTGAACCAATCAACTAAGAACGATAAAGCCTGTGGCTCTTGAATTTAATTTCTTTTATGACGATTTTTCCATGCGTCAAGTTCCAAAGTCGTAAAAATAATAATAAACGGCCCTTGCACATTATGGGTGTCGTAAACCGGCCATCTTGTGTAGGTACTATAAATTACTTCGATTGAACAAACGAGCCACGAAAAATACGATCTAGGCTGCTGAAAAACCTAACTAACATCTTTTTTCCCTTTCATCATCATCCGAAAGACGTACCGTCCACTGCTGGACATATGCCTCACAAAGAGTGCCGAAAGGACCGGTCTTGCGCCACCCGCATCCAGCGGACTATAGCGGAAAAAAAAACCAAGTTACAAAAACAGCCAAAGGACCAATCTATAAAATATCTCAAACCATTTGTCTGTCAAGCCCTTCATTTTAAGCTGTAGGGCGTATCAAACTAGACATATTTGTATGATACCTGTCGAGTGTATTCTTGGTTATAGCTTATATTGCCAACTGTGCTTTTTAGGGAAAAAAAGGAACCCTTATAGGATCACTCGTGCGTCTGTCTGTTCGTCTGTCACAGCCGATTTGCTCCGAAACTACTGGACCGATTGAGTTGAAATTTGGTACACATATGTAAATTGGTGACCCAAAGATGGATGCGTAAAGTAAATTAATTAGTTCTGAACAAGGGGGCCACTTTTGGGGGGTAAACTGGAAAATTAAAAAAAAAGTTTCGCAAACTGTATTGTGTGACATATCAAATGAAAGGGGTTGTTGTAAGCATCTCAGTTTTTTTTTTATAATTTTAGCAAAAACAGATTTGAAGTAATTTAGGAAAAAGACGAAAATTGACCACCCCCTTATCTCCGAAACGACAAGGCTTAAAATTCTGAAAAAAATATGCAAAATAGTTCCTTGCCTAAAGATTACAGGAAAACCTATAAGAAGTTTGAGTATTCAAAGTAACGGGAAAATTCTCAATATTTTACGGAACCGTCACCACGCGAGTTGAACTCGCACTTGTCCGGTTTTTTTGCATAGTCGTCAACTACTCGTTGAGAGGCTTCCAATGTGCCCAAACACGATACGTTTTTCTTGTGTAGTTCAGGAATTACTAGGACCAACTTCCGTCTCCATCATCAGATCATCTCGATTGGCATATATGGCGTTGTCACCGAACTTACATATGTATGCCAATATTTAGCTCAATCGGATACACATAATAGGGGTGTAGACTACAATTTTTTTACGATGCCATTCGAACCAGTTTTTGGAGAGGAACACATATTTGATGGGCGTATTGACAGTTAAAGAACATAAATACCCAAAAATTTGAGACAAAGACCGTACACTACCGTTCGTTTAGCACATAAACGTGACCATTGACCACGTAAACGTGATTATATATCAGGGGATTTTCAACACGTTTTAGGAATGCAAAATTAACAGATTTGTCGAAAACTCCCGACGTTTTAATGCGTCTAACCTTTTATCTAAACACTGTTTACGGCCCCCATCCGATAAAGTTTCATGGGACTTCCATTCAAAGTCCGGTCAACGACCCCATTAGGTATGGGGTGTCTGCGTACAGTCAACACCGAATCTTCTGAAACATCTTCTCAAGTTCTTCTTTCACTAGTCAGCTCTAATAGCGTATGGTCGTTGGGCCGGAAAGATTCTCGAGTGGAAGTCGCAGCGTGGGTAGACTCCCCCACAAGGTGTACTGATGACCTATAGTAAAGGTCGCGAGAGTTTGCTGGATGCGGGTGGCGCAAGACCGGTCATTGTGGCACTCTTTGGGGGAGCACTTTGTACAGCCCTGTTAGCATAACTTGACTCTCGACTCTATTCGCGCGCGTGATAGACTACTATCTGTCACTTTTTGACAGCATTTAATCAGAAAGTGACGGACAGTGTATCTCGCGCGCGAATAGAGTCGAGAGTCAAGTTATGCTAGCAGGGCAGTAGTGGACGTCTTTCGGCTCATATGATGATGTTGATGATGGAAGACACAGCGTGGATAGACTCCCCCACAAGGTGTACTGATGACCTAGTAAAGGTCGCGAGAGTCCGCTGGATGCGGGTGGTGCAAGACCGGTCATTGTGCCATTCTTTGGGGGAGCACTTTGTTCAGTAGTGGACGTCTTTCGGCTGATATGATGATGTTGATGATTTACTTCGCTCCTTCGGGCTAAAGTCAGACAACAACTGCGAGCAACGGCCTTAGGCTTTGTTTATGGACAGGCCACGAATGACGAACGTTATTAGCAAACTCATAAAAATGCGGAAAAACTGATTCATACGAACAATATAAAAATAAATTAAACGTCTAAGACTTCTATTTTAAGAACGCCCACTATACTTTTTGCTCTTCAATCGTTTATTGCTACAAAGTTATATTTTCGTTTATTTTCGAGCAATCTGTTCTGCTACATCAAAATAAACGTTGTGGTGACGATTTTAAAATATCTAGCTGTAACCTACGTTTGTCATTTGTGACGTTGTGCTACACATGACAAGTTTATGTGACATGTCCAATCGTGCCGCATCATGTTAACATGATGTCACGTCATTAGGTGGCGTGTTTATGTGAACGCCCGAGTTGTGTTTAATTTTGGACATCCTCAATGATCTGCTTATATTTTACTGACAACTCGACTAAACACAAAATTATTACGTCTTTTATAAGGATTAGTCCACACAATCGAAACGTTTAATTTTAAATTGTAATTCTTATTCCATTCAAACCTATATAATTAGTCATAGCAATTTATTGCAACCATAGTTCTGTACAGATCTTAATAACTAGGTAGGTACATATATTGATTCTCATATGGGCCCCGGTGGAGCATGGAAATGGATATGCCTGTAATAGGAGCAATAAATTAAACGGTAGATTATTAAGCTTGTGAGAAATTGTTTCTAAGTGGTTTTAATTTTTTTTTAAACTTTTTTTTTGTTTTTTCTTTCTTCAACTTAAGTTATAGTGTACTTTTTTACTCTTCTGGAGTAACTTTTTTATATTAGAAACACAAAAGAAAATGAAAAAATCACAAAAATATCTTTTGAAAACAAAAATGGGTCGTTCTTCTTTTTTACCGACAATGATCCGAGGTTTTTCTGTTTTTTTGGTTTTTGAACTATCGAAAATTGCGGTTTTGAAGTGCGATTTAAAAAAATGCATAGGTTTCTTCATTAGAACTAATTAAAGTTTCCTTTCTGGCCAATATAAATATTTATTTACGGTTGGTTTCTAAAAAAAAAACATGTGACAAAGTGGACTCTTTCAGTGGGGACAACATTTTGGTTTACCACTCTGTCACGGCATTCTACGAAAAAAAAAACATTTAAAAAAATGCTAGTTAGAGAAAGTGAAATATTAAATATCACTAATTATTAAAATAATATGGACGTTCATTCGAACATTATAAAACCGTAAACATCATTACTCAAATGAGATGCCGTAATAAGACGAAGGACAGGCTATTGTCGGTCGAAAAGAAGAACGACCCAAATGCAAAAACTATTATGACTCACTACAGTCATGATGTTACCTCAAAATCTGCATTGACTACTGTGCTATGATCTCGTGGTGCCAAGATACATTACTCGGAGGTCATAACTTCAGATCAATTTTTCTCCGAGTAAAAAAAAATTGAAAAGAAATGTACAAAAGGGGTTACTACAGATGCTGTAAGGAAGCCTCCTTTTAATTTATTGCTCGTATTACGGGCCACACCCCGTATAAAATAATAAACAATAATTTAAAATAATTTTACATCAACAGTCAAAGTTACGCAACAAACACTGATGGTTCCGGACATCATCATCATTTAGTTTAGTTATTTGTTATTTTTAATGCATGTTATTACCTACCACATAACGTGAAAAGGAGCGTGTTCATTAGCGTAGTTTTCTAGTAATTTTGACATTTGTTAAAAGTCAGTTGAGGGATCTTCTTGATAGCTGCTCGTGGCTCTACGCGCAAGCCCATTCGTCGCGCCCAAAAATACCGCAAATGTGATGAAATACGTCACAAAACCCTCGCATCAACCAGTGCTTCATCAGCTCGCTACTGTGGACGTGTAGACTGTCGGTACCGACTTATCTGTTCGCCGGGCAAACAGGGGTGAGTTGGCTTTCACTTTTGATTTACTTTCACTGGCATTTCTCGTAGAGCTTTGTAGCTTTCGTTTCGCAAAAAAAGCAATTTCCTGCTCGAGGGCGATTGTACAAACACATAATTAAAGAGCATACAATACATTAAAATTGTCAAACAAAAATATTTCACATCAAAATTTTGTCATTTAAGAATTTGTGAACTGTATACTCGTAATATACGCTTTTCAGATAAGAAGCTTTTTTAACTTTAGTTTTAAATGGTCTTTTTCCTCAGCTTTTATATGGTCGGGGATAACTTACACCCATGTGAGGCCACGCAGCGCTACGTGTGCTACCCCGTTGCGCATAGCAGCGTTTTTCCGCTCTGTAGCGGAAATCGCATGTAGAGGCATGAGTATATGAATGGCATGAGTATATGTTTATATGAATGGGCCATGAATGGGTTGGTAAAAAAATGGTACATATATTTTGCACTATATATTTTCGTCCTGAAACTAGATAGATTATATATTATGTCACGGCTTTTCCATCTTGATATTAAAAGTTATTTTTTTAGGTCACATACAACATAGTGCGATTAGAAATGCGTTAAAATGATTAATAGATTAATATAATGTAAACATTACTTATTATTCACAATTCAAATCAATTCTGATATACATATAGCAATTCTATTTTTAGTACCTATAATATAACCCAGTTCTTAAAATGGATATCCATGACATGCGAAGCCGCCAGCAATATTTTAGACGGACGAAATTCTAATTTTACTCCCGAATGTTCTAATTTTTGGTCAGCAAGTATTAAATCAAGGAAAGACATTTCACTCCCGGCTAAAAGCTTGTCAGTAAAGTTGGCAAGCAACGTGATTTGAAGAAATATTAGAAAAATCAGTGTTTTGCGGATTGAACAAGTTCTGTCGGATCTAAGAGTAAAAATGACTATGATGGTAAACATTTCAAGTAGTGTATGTTTTAATGAGATATGTCTATCTAGATTTGATTTTATTGATCAAACAGATCAATTAACTTATGTATAATTTATATTCACACCGAAGATTCATAAATCTAGGTATTCCTAATTTGAATCAGTGATTGAAAAGTGATTCAGAGAAGACAATGAGAGAACTTGTCAGCAAGCCGCCGGTTGCTTTTTAGAGACTATACATATCCACTATTCATGAAATAAAAGTATATTTTTTTCTACCATCTATAAAGCCCTCCACACCATCAATAAAATGGAATACGAATAAGTTAATAAGAGTGTCATAGACCAACTCGGTTTCCTAGTGACGGTTGTTGACGTGTTTTGCTTGTCACTTAGAAAATACATTGTGATGAATAAATAACGCTCTCGCATTTCATTAATTATTTAATATTTTGGCGACGATGACGGAAGAAATAGAACGTCTTACTCGCCTACGGGCAGCAATACGCGGCCAAGTAACAAAAATACAATCACAATTGGAACAAATTCAAGTTACTTCGGATTTCGAAGTAAGTCAACGATTGTCAAATCTCGAAATATATGAGAAAAAATTCGACAATGTACAAAGCGAAATAGAAGCTCAGACTGAGAATTTGGAAACAGAAATTGAACAACGACATAGAACAGAAGAAAACTTTTTACAGTTAAAGTTGAAACTACAGGACTTACGTCCAACTCCCACTCCCGACGCGCCTTCCACGTACATATCTGCGGCGCAACACACCAACAGGAGTTTCGAAGGTACCCCAGTACACAGTTCAGCACAGCTAACAACCCACCGCGAACCACAACCCAGACTCAATTTCATGCCTTTTCATGAAAAAGAATCGTTTAAGAACTTCATAAAAAGACTAACTGTATACCTTATGCTGAACAATGTAACTAACCCAAAAACCAGAATCTACATGCTGCTGTCTACATTACCCCCCGATTTACACGAAAGAATCTACGACCTGTGCTCTCCAGACGACCCACTCAACAAGACATTCGAAGAGCTTTCTGATATTTTAGATAATTTTATCGACCCGAAACCTAGCATATGGGCCTCTCAACATACTTTCATATCACGCCTACAACAAGCCGATGAATCAGTCGCAATCTACGCGTCAGAACTGAAAAGACTGTCAATGAACTGCGAGTTTCAGTGCCCACACTGTAAGAAACCAACTCTTGACCCATTTCTATCACTACAATTCATACGAGGACTTAAAGATGGAGAAATTCGCACAAAAGTCTTACAAGAAAGTGACACAACGTCTTTTTCAAAACTAGTTCACACCGCGACATCCATGGAAATCGGAAAAAACGAGAATTCAACCATGTCTACATCCATTCGTAAATCATTAACCGATAACATCAATAAAATTTCAAAAGCGCACAAGGAACCGCTACGTTCACCGCAGGTGTACAACTCAAGAAAACTACCGCTTTCGATAAGAGACCTCAAGGGTAAATGCTACCCTTGCGGAAGAGACGACCACAAAGCAAACGAATGTGGTGCCATTAAAAGCATATGCCGTAAATGTCAAAAAGAAGGTCACTTAGCTAAGGTCTGCTTGCAAAGACGTGAACGTAATGAAACCAACCTACTGAACAACTCCACCAGTAGTCTCAGCACCGACAGCGCTGGAGAGATCAACCTCATTAAGGGTGAAATCTCAGACAAATACATCATTTCTGTACTAATCGAAGGCAAGAACGTCGATATGGAGTTCGACACTGGAGCCACACTTCCCACAATTTCACTGAAAGATTACGAGAAATTAAACATAAATAGGAAGATATTGAACACGAACATGAAACTGAGAACATATACCGGCGAGATTTTCAAACCCATCGGTGTCACATACGTCAAATGCAATTACAATCATCAGACATTTTACGGACAACTATACATAATTGACAAGGAGGTTGAGCCTATACTAGGTAGAAGCTGGATGAAAGAATTCAACATAAAACTCGCAGACATGAGAAGCATTCAAACATACACGAAGGCACCGAAACTGGAGAAATTGCTTGAAGAATACAATTCAACTGTCTTTGATACAAACCTGGGCGAGATTCCTAAAGTTCGTGGCCACCTAACTCTGAAAGAAAACACACAACCGATTTTTATCAAACCACGGAGGATTCCTTACGCTCTACGGGCTAAAGTGGATGAAGAAATCGACAGACTGGAGAAACAAGGTATCATTACGAAAATCGACCACTCCGAGTGGGGTACACCTGTCGTGCCGATAGTGAAACCCAACGGGAGCATCAGACTCTGCGCTGACTACAAAGTTACCTTAAATAAAGCAATTATGGATGAACAATATCCAATTCCCATAATTGAAGACATCCTTGCTGAAATGAATGGTGGAAAACTTTTTTGCACCTTGGACATCACTCAGGCTTACTTGAATATGGTGATGGATGAAGACAGTGCTTTGTTACAGACCTTAAGCACACATAAAGGTACTTTTAAAGTAAATCGACTGATGTTTGGAGTCAAAGTAGCGCCAAGTCTTTGGCAGAAATTTATGGACCAACTTCTACTGGGCCTTGAAGGAGTAAAGTGCTTCTTTGATGACATAATAATTCAAGGCTCTACGGAAGAAGAGCTGCTTACAAGACTTAGACAAGTTTTGCAAAAGCTTAAAGATAACAATCTTCGTGTGAATAAAGAAAAATGTCACTTCTTCAAAAAGAGCATCAATTACCTAGGACACACAATAGACAAAGACGGATTACATAAGAACCCAGACAAGATAAAAGCTATTTCAAATGCAGAACGACCAACTAACATCAACGAATTGCGAACCTTCCTAGGCATGGCAAATTACTACAACAAGTTCATACCAAACCTCGCATCCATTACTAGTCCCTTGAACGAGCTCTTGAAAAAAGGTACAAAATTTATTTGGTCCGCGAAATGTGAAGAAAGCTTCAAGAATATCAAAAAAGAAATAGTAAGCGAAAGAGTATTGATACATTTCGATCAAAATAAACAACTGATACTGGCTACCGATGCTTCACCCACAGGCCTAGGTGCAATCCTGAGCCATAGACTACCGGATGGCTCAGAGCGACCCATAGCATTTGCATCTAGATCCCTAACTAGCACTGAAAGAAAGTACAGTCAAATCGACAAAGAAGCAACAGCCATATTTTGGGGATTAAAAAAATTCTTCCATTACTGCTATGGCCGAAAATTCACCTTAATCACTGACCACAAACCTCTTACGTCAATCTTCCACCCGCATCAGACGTTACCAACCTTAAGCACGATGAGGCTGTTTCATTATGCACATTTTCTCTCCGGATTCGACTACAACATCGAATATAGAAGTTCCTTAAAGAACGCCAACGCTGACTACCTTTCACGCTTCCCGGTAGAGAGAGTTAACGAAAATAAAGTTGACCAACACTACATATTCCAGCTAACACAGATAAATGCACTGCAAATATCACCGGAAACAATTGCTAAAGAAACGAACGACGACCCTGAATTACGAAACTTACTACGAACTCTCCAGTCAGGTGCGTCACTCAGAGACTCAGGATACAAAGAAAACGAACTTACAATACAAAATGATTGCGTCCTAAAAGGTACAAGAGTAATGATCCCCTACAAATTGCGCCAACAAACCTTAGACGAACTGCACACCGGACATATTGGGACCTTGAAAATGAAACTGCTTGCGCGAAGTTATGTATACTGGAAAAATATTGACAAAGACATTGATGAAAAGGTTAAATCTTGTCGAACGTGTCGATTAGAACAAAATGAACCCCCGAAAGCTCCCCTTCATCATTGGGAAAGGCCAGCAGGGCCTTGGCAAAGAATACATATCGATTTCGCAGGCCCCGTATCCGGATATCAACTTTTAATTATTGTAGATGCCTTTTCCAAATGGGTAGAGATAATACCTACAAAAACCACTACGAGCTCATTTTGCATCCAGAAATTAGACGAACTATTTGACACGTTTGGATTACCGTACACTTTGGTCTCCGATAATGGCAGGCAATTTGTCTCTCAAGAATTTGAAAATTTCCTAAGTAGTAATGGCATTGTACATAAAACCATTGCCCCCTATCATCCTGCTACCAACGGGCAAGCAGAACGCTTTGTACAAACGATCAAAAAAGCACTGCATAAATTAGAGGGGGAGAGTGGTGGAATATTACATAAAATCCGTACAGTCAAGGGTCTGCTAAGGGCTACCCCTGTCAATACGGGAGACTCTCCGTATATGCTCATGTTCGGGAGAGAGATAAGAACGCGGCTGGCTGCAAAGATCCGAGCGCCACCGAAGTCCTCACCCCCTCCTGGGGCGAAAGTCAGAGAGTTTCTACTAGGAGACCGAGTCCAAGCGCGGAACTACTCCGTATCTGGGAAGAAGTGGGTGTTCGGTACAGTGACTCGCCGCCTTGGAAATCTGCATTATGAGATAGCAACTGACGACGGGCGCGTCTGGAGACGCCACCTGGATCAGCTGCTCCCGGCTCCAGGGATTCCTGGGAATCGCGGCGGAGGCGTGTCATAGACCAACTCGGTTTCCTAGTGACGGTTGTTGACGTGTTTTGCTTGTCACTTAGAAAATACATTGTGATGAATAAATAACGCTCTCGCATTTCATTAATTATTTAATAAAGAGAATATTAGGTTTGTGTATTTAGTTTTCAGATTTGAAGATGTAGTAATATGAGTAAATAAGTAATAAAAAAGTTGCAGTATTTCTTGAAATATTTCAGCCATACTCTCCACAAAGCGCGGTTGCCTTTATGTGGAGACGTATTTCAAGAGACTGCAAATAATGGACGGATGCATTTCTTATACGCTTTAGCGACAGAGACGCCAAGTACATCGTATTTGTATAGATATTTTTCCTACACAAAACTAGTATTCTAATAGAATTAGACAAAAACGACTAAATTCTTTTTTTATTAAAACATACATACATACATACAGAAACGTAAATGAATATAATAATCAAAATTATCGTCCATCATCGAATTCTGTTTGATCATCAAAAGTAAATTCATTATCTATACAGTGAAGCAGTTAATCGAGGTATAAACTGCCCTAAGGCTTATCCTCACTTGGAAATCATCAAAAGTACATGATTGTAGTGTGTTTCCAGATCTTGGGATCAGATGAACTTTTTGGCAAGTAGAAGTTTAGGCGGTCATCACACTGCCGTCGCATCCCGTCGTGGCGTGCGGAGCCAGTACCTCAGTTTGTATATAAATTCCGCATGGTAGGTACTTCGCACTACACCACACCTCCATCCGGCAAAATTTGTACGTGGTTCCGCAGCCGGATGCGGCGGCAGCGTGTGATGCGCCTTAATGAACGTCATAAGCTTGTTAGTTAAATTGTCACGAAAGGGACAAGATAGAACACTCAGCTATTGTCCAAACATGTCAACGCCTCTTCAACTTACCAAAGACGATGACGAACGTCATCTTGACAGTCTTGATCTTGGCTTTTGGAATGATGCCGCGGCTGCTGGCCCGGCGGCTGTCCAAGTCGTCGCTGTCTGGAACAAACGGGTCGTAATCAGCTAGTCGATCACGTAACGCATTGGACGCGAGTTAGATAGATCTAAATGTCAATTTTAGTATGGGAAAATGACAGTTGCATTGTCCTAACGCTCGTTTGAAACGTTACGTGTTTACCCCTCAGGAACAAAAACTAAGCGCCTTTCTTGTACGGTCAAGGACTTTAATTGTTGAGTCATTTAGGTGTCAACTAATTTTGGTTTTCTATGAAGTTATAAAGTGTCCAGTATAAAGTGAGCTCTAAATGGCTTAACCATTAAAGTCCGTGACTGTACGATATGTAATTAACAATTAGGATACATTTAAATCTTGTACCAATCATCTATATTAATATCATACAAGAAAAGTCTGTGAGATTGTGCTTTCTAAGTTTGTATGTAATGGGTAATCACCGGAACAACTTATTCGATTTTAAAAATTCTTTTACCTTCGTGTAGAATGGACATTCTGAATGGTTATAGGCTACAATTTATCCCGCGGGCAATTTACCAAAGGCTCTTTACAAAACTGCACCAGCACCAAAATTAGGGCCCAATAGGCCTTAAAACTGTGTCTGTGTCCACAAGAAAGATTGAACACTAAATAACACAAAAAATACCCAAATATACAGGGTGGTGGAAATCTACAGGCCCTGAAGGGAAACCACAATTTTTAGTTGGTTAAATTTTCCTTTCATTTTCATAAAACCTTTGAATGCTGTTATTCGTCTTAGGGATATTCAAATAATGTTTCCTTTATGTAAACTAAGGATTTAAGGTGGTTCGGGGCCCATTTTTTTCACGCTGTATTTTACATCATATCTGTATTTTCTGATAGTATTAAAAAAGTGTTAATGAATACACGTGGCAGGAATTTCTAATTGGTCCTTCCGTTACTGATAATCAAGCAAAGCAAAACTACTGATACTTTTGGCACATAATATTATTTCATCAAGCATTCTGTTTTTGTATATAACAAGCTCAAATGTAGATATAAAGATATCCCAGATGAAAAAAGCCTTAATGAATACACAAAGCAGGAAGTTCTAAATTATGAGATAAAAGCATAACTACTGATACTTTTGGCATAGATATCATGGCAACAAGAATGCTGTTTTTTAGTAGTTGTCTGTTTATGAAACAAATAAAACAAAAGGAGCTTGGTGAATCATCGGTCAAATGCTGAAGATATAGTATACTTTCCGGAGTAAGATCTTCCTATCAAACAAGTTAATGCCAGACAAATTGAACAAACAGCACGAAGTAAATATTGACTGCTTTGCGAAGGAAAATAATATTTATTTGCATAATAAAGTGCAGATTGTTTCGTGTTGACTCAGTACTCACCAATATCAAAGACAAATTAGTCTGCTCACTCCTCCATATCTCTAAGTTTTGCACAAATCTCTGATGCAAAATTACAACATCACAGACTTTTCATATTTCTAATATCAGTATGGAGCAAGAATCTAAAGTGTGTCACGACCTCAACGTGAATGGGTTGATCGATATTTCCAAAAAGCGCATATAGAAATTTTGTACACGTACACGTACCCTTCTCCCTTACTTCTCTAAAGCCGACACAAAATCACAGCTTCCTAATCTGGTCATATTTCATTGCGACCAGCCGCCGAGGCGAGTCACGTATCATTTAATTTTCTGTGATTCCCGCTTTAGTTTTTCTGCCCATCAATTTCGCGACCGTTGACGTTACATTGTCGAGGAGAGAGGCTTTTAAGGGTGGTATTTTATTTTAACATTGCTTTGTATTAGTACAATACTGTCTAACAAATTGAATTATGAGGCACTTTCAATCTTGTAAGGGATATTAATGGGATCGTCATCGAGTTCTATTTTTATCTTTGTGAAAAGGTTGAGAAGGAAGGTTCGTCCTTTGAATATGTTTACACTGCATTATTCAAACGAAGCAGTGGTTATTCCAACAATTGCTTTATGTATTCAAAATTTCATCAAGACGCCATCATTAATTTTTAGTTATGCTGATGTCTTGATGAAATCTAAGAATGCCAAGAAAAGCTCTTTTGCATTCAAAGTACTAGATGTCGTTAATTTTATAAATAAAAAACTTAGTATTCAAACAAGCGATCAAAGCACTTACAAAAGCTTTTAGGTTTTTTTAGGTCCAGTTTTCTCCCTGGGTTAGCAGGTCAGATGAAAGTTACTTTAAAAAAAATAATTGATTAAAATCAGGGCTAAGCTAGGATGATTTCGATGATGGTGATTGATGAAAGGTGTTTTTTTGATACCTTTTTAAAGTTGTCGGTTATCCGACTTCTCAATTTAGAATTTACTTCCCCTTACTAAAATAAAGCAATCGTTATTTTAAGTACACATTGTTTTTAAAATTTTTCCTCATTGCATGACGTAGACAAATTTCCCGGAGCGTATTTGTATATTTTGTTAAGTGCTTCGCTTTTTAGTATCCGAAAACTGACTGTTCCATATTATATACAACTTTACGATTCTTTGATGTTGGTATCGTAAACACATTGTAAAAGCAATCATTGTCTTACCAAGAACTAATTTAGTTTAGCTACGTAATATTTGCCCTCGTATAATGGGCTGTAGGATGTGTTATGTATGTGGACTGGACAGTCATGTACCGTTTTAGAACTTCGTAAATCATAAAATGTCTTGACATCTTCGTCACTGAACTTATCACCATTGACAGCTCCATTTTTAACCCCCGACGCAAAGATAGGGTATAAGTTTAACGTGTCTGTGTATCTGTCTGTGGTATCGTAGTTCCCAAACGTATGGACCGATTTGAATCCAGTTTTTTTTCTGTCATAGATAATTTTAACCCGAGTGTACTTAGGTACGTTTCAACAAAATCGGTTCAGCCGTTTTTGAGATAATGAACTTTGAAATTAAAATTTCGGGGGATTTTCAACTTTTCTAAGTTGTTGTTATATTTCAATTAGTTGACCGACTTACCTTCCAATTCAAGGACAAGTGGAAAAACTCCGCGGGCCGGTTGTATGAAGGCCACAAATGTAATGAATTTGATGCTGATGCTAACATGATGACAAAAATTATTACCACGATGACGAGTATGATGCTGATGATTATGAAAACAATCACGATGGTGATGACGGTAGTAGTGGTGATAGTCATGATGAATATACAGAGTGCAGACAGTAATAATTATGATGACAATGAGGATGCTACTGAACTGACCAGGTTAACGGTGATGATAATGACGGTGCTGATAATGATAAAAATGGTGGTCGTGGTAATGATGATGGTCTTGCAGACATGATAATGATAATTATGTTTAATACACTAAACTCGTAATTATATTACCCTAAACTCGTCATGTTAAGGTGATGATAATGTAATAATGGAAATGGAGAGGGCTATTGTTGGGAGTTTCTCTGCGTGATCGCATCAGAAATGAGGCTATGTGCAGCAGAACCAAGGTGACCGATATAGCGCTCCGAATCGCAAAACTTAAGTGGCAGTGGGCGGGGCACATTGCATGTAGAACCAATGACCGTTGGGGCAGGAAGGTTGTCGAGTGGTGACCACGTACCGATAGGCGGCCCACAAGGTGGACTGATGACCTGGTAAAGGTCGTGGGAGTCGGCGGGTGGCGCAGGACCGGTCACTTTGGCACTTTTTGGGGGAGGCGTTTGTCCAGCAGTGGACGTCTTTTGGCTGATATGATGATGAATGCAATAATGTTAGCGGCTATGCAGACGAATGATCTAGTACAATGGTCTTATGGTAATGGCCTGGTACAATGGTACCCTGGTCCAGTGAAATGATCTGACGTACTTTGTCTGCTAGCAGTGGCTCTCCTTCCCAGCACCCTTTGGCTCTTCTGGCGTATAGTTAGTACTATGACACCGTAGCACGCCGATATTGTCAGCGCGGGCGCCACAAACAGCGATATAAACACGCTCGTCATCCATATCCGCCATTGCAGTTTGCTTATGCTGGACCAGCATTGAAGAGTGCCTGTGGGGAAATAATTGCATCTTTAGGTTTGGGTACATTACTTAGCTACTGACTGTTATTTTATCACCTGCGGTGACCTTACAACTACATATCGAAAAATAAAACACTGAATAGATCACTCACTACACACACAAACATACACCCACACTCACCCACTCTCTCTCTCACTCTCTCACACATACACACACACACACACGCACACACACACACACGCACGCACACACATGCACTCACAAGCACACGCACCACCACCTCCCACACACACAAATTACACTAGGTATTACAATTATAATACCATGTTTTAGGAATACTTTTGTTTTATGTTTAGAATTATCTTTGTTTCTGTACAAACACTAGTGTTACGGAAGAGCGGGACTGCCTGTCACAGGTACTGTACAATCAGTACCTAACAGCACGGAAATAAAAAGGCAAATATTGGACATAGGAAGACAAGTTAATCAAATGAAGACCAGCGAAACGCGAGGTGTTCTAGCCGACCGTATATCATCGCATGATGTACACCAGTACGTCGTTGTATACCTATTGTTGAGCGCTGCGATAGTTGTATTCGCCATATACGCATGGCGACGCTTACGCCTTCGGTGCTCGGCGCAGGTACCTCCCGCGCCCCCCAGCAACGCATCTGCGGACCTAAACGTTCAATATGTTGCCAGAAATGAAACCCGCGAAGATTCAAAGCCACGACACAAGGCGAAAATCAACGTACAACACACCACCAATACGGGAGTTCACTTATCAAGACCACAAGGATTGGACAAGGCCACGTCACCCATCGTGGGCCTGCGATTCGCTGCGCGTGAATAGCAGTGAAGCAATTTAATTTTTATAAGATCTTTGTTTTTATTATAATTTTGTAAGTTTCATCTTCCTTCATCTCGCGGCCGGGAGCATGTACGGTCTGTACAAAGGTGTGCATCCCGCCCGTCAGCATTTTACTTCACATAGCATGTATTTCATTACTTTAAGCCAGTGCACGTCCGACCGCCGTGGAGTGTATTCACAACATTGTATCATTTTATTACATTTTGAATAAATCATAATTACGGTGAAGACTGCGGTGTTATTCAACTATCATCTCAAGAGTGTGCGAGACGACAGTACATAATACTTTCTATGACCTTATAGGTGTACGCGGGCTGGGTTTCCGCAACTCGACGTCATAATTGCGCCTATTTTGCGTATGGGTTGGCACTACTATTATTCGTGCCAACCCAGTTCCACCAGGAAGCCTAGCAGACCCTTTATGTTGCCGACGGCCTCCCGTAGTGACCCCGGTTTCTATGACCTTATCGTCATGTATGTATTAAGAACAGAGAAATAAGCATTTTTTTATGATGGCTAGGTAAGTTAGTCATACTCGTATATGCACCAATGACAACGTCACAGTTGAAAGCAGTAACCGTGTACGAAATTAGCCGTTGAGCTTATTATTACTACTGTTTAAACTACGGGAGCTTTTCGCAACATTTGGACACTAACAATTTCCGCTACATACAAGAAAAAACACGGGATCGGCTTTGAGCGTAGCGCGTAGCGATTCTTGACAGAGTATGTGTTAAACTGCTACGGACTACGAGACTAAGAGTTAGTGGTGAATGGGGTAGTAGATATTTAAGTACAAGAGCTGCTTCTGTGCAAATAGTGATTTTTAAAAACTGATTTTTGAATAATTCTGATTGTTTAAATAAGTAAATGTGGTAAGGCTCTTAGCCTTAAGTAAGTATTAGTGTTAGTAAAGTGATTTTTATAAAATCTATTATACAATGGTGTGGTTGTCTCAGTACATTAATGTACTTAACTATTGAGGTAACCTGGCAAAGGTCGAGGGAGTCCGCTGGATGTGGGTGGTGCAGGATCGGCTATTGTGGCACTCTTGAGGCAGGCCTATATGTCAGTTGACGTATTTCGGTTGATATGATGATGGTATGACCATGGTGATGAACTATAGGAATTAGTATATAGCATATGGAGCGTGTACGTGTACGACATTTCTATATGCACTTTTTGGAAATATCGATCAACCCATTCACGTCGAGGTCGTGACACACTTTAGATTCATGCTCTATACTAATATTAGAAATAGGAAAAGTCTGTGATGTTGTAATTTTGCACCAGAGATTTGTGCAAAACTTAGAGGTATGAGGGGTGAGCAGCCTAATTTGTTTTTGGTAAAGGTCGCTGGAGTCCGCTGGATGCGGGTGGCGCAGGACCGTTCATTGTGGCAATCTTTGGGGGAGGCCTATGTCCAGCAGTGGACGTCTTTCGGTTGATATGATGATGATGATATGGAGCTTCAGAATGAACCAAGGCTCTGTTTTACCCCGCGGCTCCGCTCGGGTTCTCCGTAATACGTGCGCGTTGTACCTAGTTGTACACATCTACAAGTTTAAAGTAAATGATAAAATGAGTGGTTCTGTCAAGTACTTACTTACAAACGCTTAATCACTTACAATAAACCTCAGCATGTTGAAACATCGTTAGGCTTTAATGTTTATTTGACAAATATATCACACAATTTCGTTCCGAATAGTAATATTAATCCATGAATACAGTCCTTGAATCCGCATGTCGACGTATTTCCATTGAATTTCACCCAAGAACAATGTAAACAAGTAATTTTGTCTAGAAATTATTTACAAACTGTTGGTATTAGTTTTGTTTGCTATTTGGGTCGTTCTTCTTTTCGACCGACAATAGCCTGTCCTTCGTCTTATTACGGCATCTCATTTGAGTAATGATGTTTACGGTTTTATAATGTTCGAATGAACGTCCATATTATTTTATTAATTAGTGATATCTAATATTTCACTTTCTCTAACTAGCATTTTTTTTAATGTTTTTTTTTTCGTAGAATGCCGTGACAGAGTGGTAAACCAAAATGTTGTCCCCACTGAAAGAGTCCACTTTGTCACATGTTTTTTTTAGAAACCAACCGTAAATAAATATTTATATTGGCCAGAAAGGAAACTTTAATTAGTTCTAATGAAGAAACCTATGCATTTTTTTAAAATCGCACTTCAAAACCACAATTTTCGATAGTTCAAAAACCAAAAAAACAGAAAAACCTCGGTTCATTGTCGGTAAAAAAGAAGAACGACCCATTTATCTATTCACTATAGGTATTCAGGTTGGAATATTAGGTATTTGTTATATGGTTAACAAATATTTAATGTGCCGACAAGACACGTATTATAATCAGGGCCCGTAATTTTCGTGCCGATGACGTTAAATCACACATAGGTGATTTCAAGTAGTCTATCACAGTTACGACTTACCAACCTCTTTATTTAAACGATATTGGCACTTAAAATAGTCTTTGAATAACATTGACATTCATTTTTTGGAGGTTCGTTTTGTAACAAGCTTTATTAAACTTATTTTATTTTATCACAACAAAATGACGTCATTTTTTTGACGAAAAATACGAGCCATGCTAATAGTAGATAAGATATTCTACAAACTACCTACTACTTCGTGTTAAATATTCATTTAGGGCTTTAAATCTCGTTAGGTAAGTGCTTCTATTTTGGGCACGTTTAGAACCCTGTCGGCCTCTTAGTTAGCCCATCTAAATTCAATACAAATAGCCCTCTGATGGCACCTAAAGGGTAAACTTGGAGGAAACCATTGGTTTGCAACCTTCATTAATAAAGGTTTCATTATTAAGGCTATTCAATGGCGCCCTTCGTCTTTTCATTCATCTTTCACACGAAATCCATAGATAGCAATTCAGTTCTATTATTAAACTTCAAAATATAAAATACACCTTATGTAGTTGAATTTGAGTTCAAAATCATGTAATCATCAAATTATCATTGTCGGAAAGACTAGATGATTAATTAATATCAAGACCATCTAGATTGTTTCGTAATTAAATGTTAATTCATCTATAAATATTCAGTTTAAACTTCGAAATCAGTGTCATTATTATGTAAAACTGATATGAATATGTATTTAATGCTCCAGCATCGCTAAAACGCTAATATGAATACCAAAAACATCAACACAACAATAAACTAAAGCGTACTAAAAATTTCGTTTAGTGGTTACACGATTTCATAAACTTCACTCGATAAAAAAGGATTTGCAAATAACACAAATCGGCCTGCACATGTAACGCCTAATGAAAGATGGTGTCTTAGAATAATGAGCCGTTGGTAACTCAATGTCGAATAAAATCGAATGGAAAATCAAAGGCGTAGGTGCGAATACATAAAATAATATTACATAATTAATCCCATGATGTCACTGTCCTATAAAATAAATGGGAATGAGCCAATTCATTACGAGCTGTAATAATTTGGACTAGAAATATTGCTTTCAAGATTCATTGCTGGACAAAAGGTTAAAATGACATCGCTGAAAACATATTGGCAAGCCCAGCGACAGCTGTAATATATTGATAGTCATTTTCTAGACCAGGGGCAAGGGCCAATGTGAAACATACATATCGCATTCCAATTCGATTTCAACGTGTTTCACACGCTAAGTAAAGATATTAAAATCAATCTGTCCCTCTTGCCACTTCGGTTAAACTCGGCTATACCTCTGAGTCGGACCCGAACGCCGCTGACACCGCCAGTTAATGACAGAGCACATAATATTAAAATAAAATAAAATCTGCCACTTAGCAACATTATTGTAGGTTTACCAGAGAAAATGACACTTATCAGTGATAGGTTGCTAATCCATCGCTAAGATTATAATTAGCATACACATTAAACACACACACAAACACACACTTCGACTATTTCAATGTCGGCAAGAATGGGATTAGAATAGCTGTCAGTTCACACAAACTTTGACGTATTTATATGAAAAACCTGACATCCCCAAACCCATTCTAATTGCGGTTTGATACGATAACTATGGGGAGAAAGATGTGTAGTTCTAAACTAATCTTATTCTTACCTTGTATTTTATCTTCGTCAAAAAGGATGAGCATTGGAATGCAAAATATGAAGCTGATCAGCCAGGCTCCTATTATCAGGGCTCGCGCTCTCCGCCCTGAAACAAAAAAGACAAAGAAATATACAAGCTGGTATGAAAAAAGCGTGTAGCTAAAATAAAATAAAAAATAATGTATGCATGCAAAGATTGAGTAGTTCCAAGAAAATAATGGTTCTTTTTATAAAGGGGATAGAAATAAAGTGCAAATATCTAACATGGACCTGTATCATATAGGAAGGCACAGTGCGTAGATGTTTTTATGCAGGGAGTTCACGTTTCCCTGTAGCTGACGAGACTTAACGAGGTAATTTTAATCGGAATGGTTATTTTATGAATACTTACAGCTCCCAGTGAAGTTCATAGGGTGTGTGATGGCATCACACCGGTCTATACTGAGTGCCACCAGCACGTAGGTTGAGGAATATGTTACCACACCCTGAGAAAGAAACACTGAATTTCAAATTAAAGGAAAAATTTAAAAATGTAATGCTCCGAGCCGGATTCGAACCGGTGACCACAGGCATACATGGCCCGTCGCTACTAACCAACTGAGCTATCGGAACAATCTTTCTCGGCCACTAATCTTTCAATCAGTTCCTTCTTACAACGCCTTAGGGAGGCGAATGTAGCGACATCTACCTAGAAGACTAAAGCGTGACACACACTACGCTGATACGATAATATTTTATCTTCGTATAACAAGAAGGCTCAAAGTCACCCAAAGGGCAATGGAGAGGGCTATGCTGGGAGTATCTCTGCGTGATCGCATCAGAAATGAGGCTATCCGCAGCAGAACCAAGGTAACCGATATAGCCCTCCGAATCGCTAAACTTAAGTGGGCAGTGGGCGGGGCACATTGCACGTAAAACCGATGGCCATTGGGGCGGAAAGGTTCTCGAGTGGTGACCACGTACCGGAAGGCGCAGCGTGGGTAGGCCCCCCACAAGGTGGACTGATGACCTGGTGAAGGTCGCTGGAGTCCGCTGGATGCGGGTGGCGCAGGACCGGTCATTGTGGCACTCTTTGGGGGAGTCCTTTGTCCAGCAGTGGACGTCTTTCGGCTTATATGAAGATGATGATGATGATAATAACTTAATGATCTGAAACTATCACACACTACGCAGATACGATAATATACGAGACGATACATTCAGTCTAAATCCTTCAAACTGAGTAGACTTGTTTTTTCGTACGGATTGTTTATACAGGATGTTTTCGTCTTTATCTCTTCTAGATTTACTACTAGGGCGCGGGTGGACGGCTCCGTCTCACATCAACCTGTATCTATCTGCAGATAAAATACTATACCATATTTATATCGGCAGATATTATACGCAGATCAATTTATATACGCAGATAATATCTTTGCCATCTTTGGATATATGTCGGTGCCCACAGATACTTCACGATGAAATATAAGTTATCTGCGCTGTGTGTGTTAGCTCATTGAATTGTATAGGGAGCGATATTGACAGATATGCGTTCAGATACAGATATCTTATCGTATCTGCTTAGTGTGTGACACGCTTTAGGCTTAGTTATTTAATAACTGCTTCATATAATATTTAAAAAAAAATACTGTTTTACTCTCTGAATGGACTGAACGAAAAACTGACATAAAATCACACAACCTTACACACTTGAGATAATAAGTCATAATATCAATATTGCAATACAAGATGTCGAGTCAGATTTACCTCCTTATCTAACAGAAACAAAACTAACGTGTGACTTTAATTTTTATCCTTTCATATTCATTCGAGCTGCGGGTTTACATCTACAGTGTAACTAAAACCATAAAACCCATTGTCATTGCATTCAAGTGATATTTTTTTTGCAGCACTTAGATATAATTTCTTTTTTTAATCTTTATTAAAGAGCTTTATCGCTTAGCGATTATGACGCTCCATATCATCAACAAATATTCACCTTAACGTCGATTGTTCATTCCTATATTCACTAGCTCAAATAACGCCCTGGCTTCGTCCGACAGTGGAACAGCCAGTGCGCTATTGCACCCACCAACATCTAACAAGGTGCTACAGGATATCTTCAGTTGGCTTCTAAACGAGTCATTCCGCACACATTCCATCAATATTATGGTATACGTCTTCAACGATATCACATTCGTTTCTTGTAGTAAGTTAATAAATAAATATTTTTTTGGATTTTTCGAGAAACATTTTGTGTGTATTACAGTTCAGGGTAATGGTCTGCAACCCGGGTATCAATTTTCGTTATACAGTTAAATACACTTTGTATAGCTTTATGGCACTGTCACAATTTTCGCGTACCTATCTTAGACTTCTTATATTATATTATTCGTCGAACAATTAAATAAAGAGTGTTCTCACGACAAAGAATTTTCCTCACCAATATTACGTTTCCTTAAAAGCGGAAAAGCACTTCCATAAGCCGGCTTATAGCAGAGTATGGCACCACATTTCTCACATCTAACGTGCAGATTTATAAAACTGCCTGCCGTGACAGACATACAGACACCGAGTGATCGCATACGTTTAGTGTTCCGTTAGATTAATTTTGGTGCGGAACATTAAAAGTATTATATTAAAATTAAAAAGGGCCATTTGGCATATTATGTACTTAAGTAATATATTTATAGTAGAGTACCAATTATATTTCATTTTAAAATATTTATTAGCGTTACGATAAGACGGATTCGGTCCTAGCAGGTTGATCGCTTAATGCATTGCACGTACGTCTGGTAGATGTAAATGTCACTTTTTGTATGGAAATATGACAGTTAACCTAACGTGCGTTCGAAAAGTTTCATGATCACCCCTCCGGTCATTATTTTCAGATCTACATTTCGCACCCTTTAGAATGAAGCCGACCGAACTCAAAAAAATCCAAAAAATGAGTTAGCAACACATCTTGATGCAGTATATAATTTTGAGTCGATACGTGTTTGCTAATTCATTTTGTCGATTTTTTTGAGTTCTGTCGGTTTCATTCTAAGGGTGCGATTTGTTTAATTTTTCTTTTTCCTTGCATCGTATTCCGAAATAATATCCGTTTATTGATAATATGGTTTTTTGTTCGATGTCGCAAGTAGGTTCGTGCGCGAAGAGTAGAGTATACTTTAGTATAGAGATAACAGTCTTAGCGAGCGAGCGACACAAAAGTTTAAGTGTTACAGTCACCTTCAGTATGAAATTATTTCGGTATAGAAAATGTTTGCTATAAAAACTCATCAGTTTTGGTCGATTTTGTATTTGAATAATCGATTCGTGTTTTGTACCTCGAATGGAACTTAAAACGCTTTGTACAGCACTTTTAGAGGGATGTGCACTGAATTGATTGTTTTCGTGTTTGTATGTATTTTGTAATACTGAAAGTGTTTTATTCGTGGCATTTCAAATAAGAGGAGCTACAATTAGCGATTTAGCGTTGTTGTTTGAAAGGTAATAAATGGTACAATATTTCTCTTTTATTTCTTAGATAAGCGAAAAAACTTAGACGAATTTGATCGGTAAAAATTTAATGTTATACGGAACGAGGTAATAATTGTCAAAAAATAAACCATCATCAGCATGAAGACACTGCTATATCTGATTAAGTTATGGTTTTCAAACGACTTATCCTATTAGTTACCTGTAAATATTTGACCAGTTTGCACGCGAGCGACCCTGCTAGCCAGGAGATGGTCATCCTCTGAACCAAGTCTGGTAGAACGCTTATGAGCCCCACCCATAAATCTGCAAAAAAATATATAGTTTACCAATAACATAAGTAAGTGTTGGTCATATAATAACTTAGCCAAAAATATTAAAGAGGGGCAGACTCAAACAAAAAATTTAAAAACCAACTTAAGACCCATGTCATCAATAATTTTGTCGTTTAATTTGAAACAGAATCCGGCCCTGACTTGCTTTCGTTAGATGCAGTGTGCGAGCGACGCATGAGTGTAATTCTATGCTAGACGAAACTTTTTTTTTCTTTTTTTTCTTACTTTTGCATTTGTGTTAAGTTTAATTTTTTATTGTTTGTTACACATATAAGCGCTCACGGGCGTAACACATATTTAAGGCATGATAATGAACTGTATTCTCAATAAGTGAAATGTATATTTCTTTGAGAATAATAAATAAATCTTTAACCGCAAGTGTAATAATAATAATATCATCATCATCATCATCATATCAGCCGAAAGACGTCCACTGCTGGACATAGGCCTCCCCAAGAGAGTGCCAAATTGACCGGTCCTGCGCCACCCGCATCCAGCGGACTCCCGCGACCTTTACCAGGTCATCAGTCCACCTTGTGGGGGGGCCTACCCACGCCGTGTAATAATATACTAATAGATAAATACTAGGGCTATTTTGATGTAGTTTAATTTCAGAACGCCTTTTTGTCGCATTTATTCATCATAATCATCATCATCCTCCTAGCGGTTTTCCCGGTAGTGGTCTAAGCAAGCGCGGGGTCTGTTTTGGTACCTAATCCCAAAATTGGAGACGTACCTATATAAGTTTTTTGAAAAATCCCAGGATAAACCAGATTGAAAACCGCTCGGCTACAATGACTCTTTCATTTTTTAAGTTCTATTTCTAATAATATTACATTCCCCCCTAAACTTTTTTTTACTGTATTCCAAAACAACTAGGACCAACTACCCCGGACTTACCCTAATTCAAATATTTCAATACATATATCAACAACAAATTCTGGACCACAATTTGATTCATACCTTTCACAAGCAAATCGAATTTGCGTTCTCATTCTGGCATAGTCATCAGAAAGTACAGAGATAGTGAAAGGTGTTTGGTATTCGAATGCCTTAAAATTGGGCCTTGATATAATTAGGTGCAGATTCAGTTAATTGGGGACCGTGACAGTAACTATAACTCATATGATTTGTACTAAGCACACAAGTCTTTAGGCCTAACCACTAACAACGCAAAAACCTGTGAAAAATAAACAAAAGCCTATAGAGACCGCCATTTTGAAACGTACGGATTTAAGCTTAATTGTTCAAATCCCTGAAGCGACGAGGTTTTCCTGTTAAGAAGTTTTATTCTCCCGAGTGAGGTTTAGGTGAATAAGTGAAAGTGAGTTAAGAAGTCGTGACAAGATTAACAATTTGTATGCAAAGTGTTTTGACAAGCCGGTTTTGTGTGAAAAAATTGGGAAAAACTTGGGCATTCATTTGAAACGTCTAATTTGGGTGGCGCAGGACCGGTCATTGTGTCACTCTTTCGGGGAGGCTTATGTCCATTTTAAAGAATGCGTGGGAAGTAAGAATTCTTTGGTTCAGAAAACAGTTTATACTCAAAAAAAACTACATACTTATATTACGCCAATGCAATGTCGCCAGAGTGAAGTAGTATGTAGACTTTATGATACTGAGATATGAAAAATGACCTATCCGTTTTTTTCCCGGTTGTACCCTAAAGGAGCCTGGGGTCCGCTTTGACACCTAATCCCAAGACCTGTCGTAGGCACTTGTATTACGAAAGCGACTGCCTTCTGATCTTCTAACCCGGAGGGAAATCTAGACCTTATTGGGACTAGACCGGTTTCCTCACGATATTTTCTTTCAGTACTGAGTATATGAAAAATAACAGAAAAAAATTGAATTGGAACACGAAGGTTTTTTTGGTGTTGCACCTGAAATTCATTCTAGCGAGGAGAGGTGGGCGCTATCCGTAAACTAGCTAGCAAACGCCGTGCTAACGTCTCAGAACTAGCCAGCGAAACATACTGAATTGCGATTGGCATCAGAATTAGATGAATTTAATTGACGATCAGTGCCTGAACCACCAAATTAGCCAAAGTTACCAGCTATAGCCAACTGCATGATGAAGAAGTTCATCCTGCTCTTCCTGGACTTAGTGAGCAGGAGGGCGAGAACAACCGTCGCGTTGCCGGCGACGATCGCCACCAGCAGGATCCAGAGAACTGCTACTTGTGCCGTCTGAAACAAATGAATGTGTACGTGTATTAAGAAATATTATGGTCTAAATGACGAAATGACGAACGCCGTAGGGTATAAAGAAGTCGCGTTATTTATAAAACCTATCTAGGCCCGGTTTTATAACGATGCGTTGGACCTAATGTCAGATGATGGTGGCAAAAGACCGGACGGTGTGTCCCTATTTCCGTGGAGGTTGGGACGGATGCTGGTGTGGGAGGCTACCTGTGTAGATACACTGGCACCGTCACACCTCCAACGGACTACATCTAAAGCGGGTGCAGCGGCGGAAAACTCCGATAATCTGAAATGTAATAAATGTAGAAGCCTCGGCAGAGAGTACAACTTTGTACCCTTTCGCATCGAGACCCTCGATCCGTGGGGTCCCAGTGCGCATAATTTATTCGCAGAAATCGCGAAACGTCTGGTTGATGTAACTGGTGACCGAAGAGCTGGCGGTTTTCTCACGCAACGCATCAGCATTGCAATTCAGCGAGGAAATGCCGCCAGCATCCTCAGTACAATGCCTCGAGGGCCTTTTTTAGATTTAACTTAGTTTTAATTTATTTTAAGTAATGTCATCTTGTATTTACTTTAGAAAATAATTGTATATCATATGTCAGATAACATTTTAGTAAGGCTGTACATTTTTTGATATTACTGACCGAAATTGTCTAACGGATTTTTATATAAATAAACGGGGGTTCTCACTGTACATTAAGCTAGTAAACTCGTATTTAAGACACTTATATATTACCTTTGCAACATCGATGCCATGGAACGCTCAAATTGAGGTCGGAACTAATCAAGGGTAACGACGCCCATGTGGCCCTTTCCAGATAAAACACAAAAAGACGTATTTTAGTACGAAATATACGTCGTTTATGACTTTTTGTAACCTAAAGTTACCAAATGGATAGGTAAACATCTGAAACTCTGGAAAGACACATCCTTACCTTTGACGGTTGACATAAATTTTTAGCTTTGGTTTGAATACGTGACTAAAATACGAGCAAAAAGGGTATTAGTGTATGTAGGTATTTTTAAATTTCCATTTCTTGTATGTTATGGACAGGAGAGATCTAGGAAAATATAACTTGTAACGCAAGATCGAAATACTTTGAGGTATGTTTTTATTTCACCTGGTGAAGGTCGCGGGAGTCCACTGGATGCGGGCGGTGCAGGACCGGTCATTCAGGTACTCTGAGGGGCTCCTCGTGCGTGCGTGCGTGCGTGCGTGTGTGTGTGTGTATGTGTGCATGCGTGCGTGCGTGCGTGCATGTGCGTGTGTGTGTGTGTGTCTGTCTGTCTGTGTGTGTGTGTGTTAGAGAGAGAGTGGGTGAGTGTGGGTGTATGTTTGTGTGTGTAGTGAGTGTGTGCTGCCCTAGGCGAGTAATAGTAGTATTTTATTATGTGCGCTTGTAAATAATATGATATTACGAGGCACCACAATTATTTACGTCCAGTGTCTACGTAAGTTTTAGTTGACTAAAGATATCACTAAATAATCGTCTAACAAATATTTATCTCGTGTTTTTTTCCATATTTATAATGCAGTAGGTACCGCTTTAGCCTAGTTGGTAGTGACCCTGCCTACGAAGCAAGAGGTCCTGGGTTCGAATCCCGGTAAGGGCATTTATTTGTGTGATGAGCACGAATATTTGTTCCTGAGTCATGGATGTTTTCTATGTATTTAAGTATGTATTTATCTATATAAGTATGTTAATCGACGTCTAATATCCATAGTACAAGCTTTGCTTAGTTTGGGACTAGGTGGATTTGTGTAAGAATATCCGCAAATATATATACATATATTTTTTTACTGTATAATGTCTCAATGTCATTCACAATCCTTTTAGACTTTGTCACTCGAGTCGTAAGCCGTAACGCATACTTAATCATGTCTAAACGAGGATTAAGTACACATGTTATTCTAGCCACGTATGAAGAATATAAATAAGCGAGCTTACTGATGAGTTTTGGAGCGTGTACATAGACAGAAGGGAGAGTAGAACGTTATAATAACTGAATTAAAACAATCCCACATGAATTGCATTTTAAACCCCCTACGCAAAAAGGGGGATGTTATAAATTTAACGTGTCTGTGTATCTGTGTATTTGTCTGTGGTATCGTAGCTCCCAAACGGATGGACTGATTTAAATGCGGTTTTTTTGTGTCATAGATAATTTTAACCCAAGTGTTTTTAGCCATGAGATATTGAACTTTAAAATGAAAAAATCGGGGGTTTTTCAACTTTTCTAAGTTGTAGTTATTAATATAATGTATTACAGTTTTTGCGTCGTTTTTTGAATTAAGTTTTTACAGGTGTCAATTAATTTGAAATAAACCAAAAGAGTTTTGTAAAGGGGTAATGTTTATGATACGACACGAGAGTGGCAAACAACCAGCTGATGGTGATAGTAAGCAGATATTGTATTAGGCAACAAAGAAGCTTGCAAGTTCCTCTGAGTTATAACTGTTATAAGCTCGTTGCAAACCATTTATTGATTTGAATATTCCTTGTGTCACAAGACCATATATAACACTTTTCTCAGCTCAACACAGCGCAGCTTGCGATTTATTTTAAATATTTATTTTTATATTTTAAAAATGATTGAATTGAAAAACTAACGCGGAGGATTTTCCTCAAGGGAAATCTTTCACAAATTGACCTCAATAACTATCATATCATATTGAATCACAAACTATCTCGAACTCACGAAGTCGTGTCACGAGTACGGTTGAAGTTTTACGGATAACTTTTGAAAAGCGAAGTTAAGAGGCGACATACTTAGTTATACTTATACGTGAAATAATTTAGCCTACTCCGTGCATTATGAAACATTGTGGACGTGAGCAGCTTGACGCGTTTGAAACTTCAAACGTCGCCGTCGTACAACTCATGATGTGCTATTCTGTAACTTGTTTTAATTTAACGTCACCTAACACGTCATCCCTAATATATCTTGACGCCACGATTCGTATCAAGCATAATCTGCACTATCCTGTAATTTGTTTTAACCTCACCGTTTACATACAAATATATAATGACGCCGCGATTCGTAGTAACTAAGCGTAGGTAGAGGTCTAGTTTCTATTTGCAAAAAATCAGTTTGGTTTTTTGAAAAATCTTTTGATTTCACTCGTTTATTTATATGGTCGTGACGCACTGGAAGAAAAAAAATTACATAGTAAAATCTGGGACAATTTTTTTCTTGTATAACGATCGATAGTATCAACGATACTGAGTAACAAAAACCCAAAAAAAACGAATTCTGAAAAAAACAAGTCCTGTACACTTTTTTGAAATACGCTCATGTCAAGAGTTGCAAGTGTTCATAAGCTACGTATTCTGTACCACCAAGCAGGCCATATGCTTGTTTATCACCACCATGATATAAGACTTCCTACACAGTCCCAGTGCGGGCAGGGGACTTCCCTTACAAATTAAAACTTCTGAACTTACCTGATAAAAATAAAATTTGTTGATAAAAGTGACGTTCGCTGTGCCATTGTAGAACGAGCCGTTTGCGGCGAGGCATTCGGAACAATCTGTCTCCTCCATGACTACGTCACATCTTGCAAATGCACCTGGAACAAATAGAAACAATATGAAATAAAATAATAATAATAATAAATATGGTTGATTCGACGATCATCGTCCCGATAGTCGTTTCGGCGAACGGTTTAATAGCGAAGAGTCTCGACCGCCACCTTAAGAGACTCTCGCTAGATGGCTGGGTCAAGGGTCAGATACAGAAGGCGGTACTTCTGGACACGGCGCGGATAGTCAGGAGGTTCCTCTCTCTGTCGCCCTGACCACCGGTAGTTTAGGCCCCGCCTCGCTGCCGGCGGTACCCTAGGTTAGGTTTTTATAATGATTTTATATTTTGTATGTATAGTTTTATATTCTACTTTTTATATTAATATTGTAAAAACCTAATTTAAGATAAAATATAAATAAAGAGATAATAAATAATAAGCAGGCGTCCGATGTTTCACCAATAGCCCAGTCACTAGTCCATCATTTTCACCCAATAACCCGTTTTATTTAGATTCCATCAACCAGTAATAGTCCCTATACACCCCAGCGGGTGCTGTCTCTGTGTGCGTCCCATGACACGGGCAGGGACAGCATCCGCTCGGTGTACTCCTTGCATTCCATTAAATTGTCAAAAGGGCCTCTACGTGTTGGCTCAGTTGGTACTTTGTAGGTACCTAGCCCCACGCACGCCTCCCAAAGGTCCGGGACATCATGTCCCGTGAGCGGGAAAGACATAAATAATAAATAAATATTAGGGGACATTCTTACACAAATCGAACTAGGCCTATAGTAAGCTCAATAAGGCTTGTGTTATAGGTACTAGACGACGATATAATGAACTTACAATACATTAACAATAATTAATATATAGGTAAACGTTTTAACAACACACGAGAAGCGGGCTGTTAGGCGATTATGGAAATGGTCATAGCGCACCGCTGCCGCTTCCGCCGCCGCTTGAAGTCGTGGCCAAACTAGAAGTGTACGGCCTCAGAGTGCGCTCCGTTTAAACGAGCAGTGAGGCGAAGTATGCAGCGTCTGTTTAAAACATAATATGCAAGCGCCGCCGCCGCCCCGCCTCAGGCCGTACACCAAGTAAATAAATAATAATAAATATTTACCGACAATCTTACATAAATCGACCCAGTCCCAAACTAAGCAAAGCTTGTACTATGGGTACTTGACGACAATAAACATACTTATATAGATAAATGCATACTTAAATACATATAAAACATCCATGACTCAGGAACAAATATTCGTGGTCATCACACAAATAAATGCCCTTACCGGGATTCGAACCTAGGGCCTCCAGCTTCGTAGGCAGCTTCACTACCAACTCGGCTAAACAGATCGTCAAAGTAGCTTAGCTACTCTTTATTCTTCTAAAATAATATTTTGGGCCTTTATGACGACCGAATAGCCTAGTAATTATAGAACCTGACTATGAAGCTTGAGGTCCCGGGTTCGATTCCCGGTCGGGGCAGATATTTGTATGATGAATACGAATGTTTGTTCTCGAGTCTTGGATTTTTAATATCGTACCTATGTATTTATCTATATAAGTATGTTTATCCGTTGTCTAGTACCCATAGTACAGGCTTTGCTTAGTTTGGGACTAGATCAATTGGTGTGAATTGTCCCACGATATTTATTTATTTATTTTATTTATACTTACCAAGGATGCATTAACTAGACACTGGAAGCATAATATTCGTCAACTCTAGTGCTAATAAGCTGTCAAGTCTCCCTTGACATTTGCACCCCAAACAATCCATGCTTTATTCAGCTTTGTTCTATAATAATCCTTTGGGAAAGTCTTGTCAAGGAGCAAATTCCAAAGCCCAAAAGATCCCACCGACATCGGTAATAGGCTGTATTACAGCTTTAAGACAGCGCTTTCGAAATGATTGATAACAATGAATTGCTTTACTAAAATGACAGTCTAAGCCAAATAATAAGGTCTACTTCCAGTTTTTTCTGTGTGATAAAGTAGCATCATTATTATCAAGCTAGTATTAAGCACTAAACTAACTTGTCAAGAGAGCTGTCCATCAAAATGATAGTTATTAATGAACTAATATAATGTCATCTTTTAGGGTTCTGGAACAAAAAGGTTAAAAACGGAACCCTTATGCCGACTGCGTCTGTCCCCTTATGCTGACTCACGTGTATGGAAAATTATTTTTTTAAATATATATTAATTCCTATGTAAAAGGACGCATAAGAGGGGGGCAAAAATTCAAAGACTAGTTAGTAGGCCAAGTGGTGTATCATATGAAAGGGCTTGAGTTGTAACGTTTCTAACGAGCCCAAACTCAATGGGGTTACGTCGGTTAAGTGCTGAATTCCCATGGCCACCTTCTGTCTTCATCATCAGATGAACTCGATGGTGCCATAATATTGAATTGTCCAAACTATACCTTGGGTCAAGCTGCCTCGGGGTAAGCCAGTCCTGTCAAACTGGTCTAATTTGACAGACATTCAGATGTACTCTATGAGTAATGATTGCAAAGAAACAAACAAAATATACCTTTACCCAAAATTTCAGCTCAATCGGTAAAAGATATCTGCTTCAAAATTGAGTTGCAAATTTTGACTGACAACATAGGTACATACTTGTATACATAAGATTACAAACTAGGTCAAGTTAATATAAAGCTTGAAAAAGGTTACAAGTTGTTAGTACCTAATAATGTCGGTCGGTCTACCAGTCGTACAGACACACGTAACATAGGTACTTTATCTACACACATACTATAAACCCGCTAAAATGCGTTCAGAAAATGACAGTAATGACCAGCATTATATCAATAAGATTTATAAAAAATAATTATTTGGATCCTATTATGAAACTCGCTGAAGCTCGCTTACTACTATTACGCAATTACACGCTAGATGTCGCTGCCTGTAAGATAGATCCCGCTAAGCAGTTTTTCATGTTTCGGATGATCACTCCTTTGACAGTATTGCTAAGATTTTTTTCAAAATAAAGTGGGGTCGTGAATATAGAATTTGAAGTCGTGAATATGAAAGTTTGTAAGGAACCCTCGGTCCGCAAGACAGACTCGCACTTGACCGGTTTTTTAGTAATAGCTGACGTCTGAATAATCATCTCTGAGCCTAAGGAGCTATTGAGGCTTTTGTTGAAATTTATTTATTAATATATAAATTTATTATATTTATTATATTAATTAATTTTATAATTAAATTTATTATATTAATATATAATTATTAATATATAAATTATGACTTAAAAAAGCGTCTGAACAGACTATTTTATAGATCGTCAATCATGAAATTATGGTAACTGTGTCTTGATATTTACTAACCAAAAAATAAAAGTAATGGCATTAATAATTATTGCGGCTCTGTGAGCTGTAGAACTCGACAGCTAAGTCTTTTTTTTTTAATTTTGTAAAGTGAATATACAAAATAAATTGTCGGGTGTAAAGGGGTATAATTACTGCTCATTAAATTTCAACATTATCAGTTGAGAAATGTGATCTGTAGAGGAAAACAGCCGGATAGACGCCGGGTATACGTTTTATTTGGCCCAAGCTGTAACTGAGAACTTACTATATTTTTTTGAATGTATATTTTGTTAATTTTAAAGCCAAACTCCATTTTACCCGACCCCGAGGTGCAATACGTGCATGCATACGCCACGCCATAAAGAAACATTTGATTTCATATCGACTAGACGACGAAGAGAGTCCCTCGAGCGTTATCAGACGGTCGAATCGACTATCTCGGGTGACAATTTATTAAAACCGACATATTCTCACGTGTGAAACTAAGTAAATGAAGTTGGCTTAAAGTTCGGAGGTGCTCGTAGTAGATTCACTCGTTCAACACGTACCTACTCCAGGCAAAATACTGTTTCGAAAAACATTAATTTATAATAGCGTTTTTTTTTGCTTATTTCATTCTAAAACGTTATTCTAAGATGCTTTATTCAAGAATCCAACAAACTTTCCACCCGGAAGTAATTATATAGATTTAAATTAAACATGAATTGTCTTTTATATTTTATTTATATTGAATATCTTAAAGCAAATGTAAATGAACCTAAATAAAGATAAAAAAATATATTAATATTTATCCGGACTTTTTAGGAGCTAATTAAATATTGATTTTTTTGATGTTTAATTTTTTGTTGGATTTTGCCTCTAGGTAACTATTTAATTGATAATATATCCGTTACATTAAAAAAATTTGCTATTATAAATTATTTCCAAATCTGTCATTTTTTCCATACAAGTTGTCAGTTCATTGCCTGGACTAACGTTAGGATGGAGTGATCTACAGGTCAAGATGGTAAAAATGCTTTCTGACAAGGCTTTTTGGTTGGCTTACGGTCGAGAACGATGGTGACAGCTAGTTGCTGGGAAAACCTAGTCATTCTAGACCTAGTCACTATCCTCAAAATTTGATAGACCGACTGAGTGTTGACTTACTTATTAACACGTTCACGGGCAGTACGGCCACAGGCGTAAATTGAGGCCCTCGTGATACGACACTACGGCTGTGGCCGGTGACCTTCACCGCGACAAAACTGCAACTCCGTCCACGGACGAAAAATTCTAATAGGATTATAAAGAAGGCGGACATGTTGTGCCGCTTTAGATATATTACAATTTTTCCTAGTGCTGCAGCAAAAGCTTAAGGGGTCACCTCCATTTTTCATGAGGGGAATGTCACGTGCTGTGACACAATACGTCTGTAGACGTTACGGCTGTGGCCGTGCTGCCACAAGCGGTGAGTTTGAGTTTGTAACAAATTACATACATACATAGACGAAACAGCGGCGGCACAATATTTGCCTAAATAGTGATGTGGCAGTATGTCTATAGCAGTACAGTCAGCATCAGAAGTAGCTAAGCAAAATAACACGCTCAAAATACAGATCCTTATTCCCTTGGCATTAGAGTAGTGTGTAGATGATTTTGACTGCTTAGCAGCTTCTGCTGCTGACTGTACAAATAATGTATGATTTTTTATTTGCCACATCACACAATTTTCAGAATGGTGCTGTGTCCGTGAACCTTAAAATTAATAATGTCTTAAGGGTCCATATTGGCTCATAATTAAGCACTTTTTTGGCTATTTTTTTCTAGTAATACCGCTTTGTTATCATAATCATCACTCTTCATATTTTTTTTTTTTCATAATTTTTGTTTTTATTTATTTGTACTAACATCGTTATTCATATTACTAAATTTTCCGAAAATTTCGACTCATAATGTCATCAAAGATAATTATTATATTGGTTCACTTAATGTTATGTAGAATATTTTTTTAATGAATAATATTATTTTATAGAGGTTTTGGAACTCGTGTCATATCGTCTGCTACCACGGAACGCTCGCTTCGCTCGCTCGGCTCGCGCGCTGTAGGGTCGCAGTTCTTCCTAACACTCCGCCTCGCTTCGCTCATAATGTAAACGTAACGCATTGTACGTATGTACGTTAAGTAAATTTCAAAATGTAAATAGAACATTTACAGTTAAACTATCCTAACGCGAGTTTAAAACGTTAAGTGATTGCCCCTCTGAACTGAAAGTAGAATAGTAAACAAAAGAGCATCAACGACTCAAAAAACAAAAGGCGATCACGTCCAAGACGGACTTATTAAATTTTCTACACCAATTGGTTTTCTATTGAGTCTAGAAATTTTACTTTACGAGTCACGTTTCAGTGCACTTTTTTAGAAATCGACGTTTAATGTCCGCTGCAGCTGCCGCCGATATATTTGCATTATACGAACATTAGTTTCGGAGTTGGCTGCGAGAGGTCCTATAAAGGTTATATAGTGCGAGAATAATATGCAGTTTATTGAACGTTTTAGCTATTTGGCTTTTCAATAACTAGGAGTTTCATTTCGTTCATGCTTTTGAAATGTAATTTTAGGCTGGGCTAGTATTTCTGCTTCCCATTAATAATATATGAGTTGGGTCTGTTATATTTTAGAATACGGATTCTATAATTTTTATTTATTTTTCTGACATTTCCTGCCATCTTATTTACATTTCGATGCGGGTCAAAGAATGTAAAGAACAGTTGTAAACGTTGTCTTAAAACGATATTTTTTCCAATTACGTTCTTTAATGAAACTTGTAGTTCTCTTCTTTATTAAATACCTAATTTTTGCACTAAGCACAATTTACTGTCTGTCTTTGTCGTGAATCATCTTCATCTGAGATTGTTTGTCTAATTACGTTGTTTATGTGAAACAAACAATCTTATTACGAACTTGGTCGTTTGAATCTCATTTGATTATATAGTTTATTCGGATTTTGACAAGTTTGGTTTAGAAAAAGATTTCTATGCAATATTTGAAGTAATTAAGCACCCATTTCTTTCCGTGTCATAATAAAGGCAGACTACGGGTTTAGGTGTGTGCTTCCACCAGTACTTTACTTCAAATACATTCCCGCATGTGTGCCCAGAATGGCTAGGCAGAGCACAATCATCATTAACATCATAATCATATCAGCCGAAAGATGTCCAATGGGTATAATAAATAAATACTAGGGGACGATCTTATACAAATCGAACAAGCCCCATAGTAAGCTCAATAATAAACATTAATAATTTTGGCAGTGTGAAAGAATATTCTCAAAAGACTTTATAATTTTATTGTAATATTTGATTCACTTGAGAGGGTTTTCGTGAATATGTTAATTAGGACTAGAACTTTGTTTATTGTGAATAATAAGAACTTTTTCATAATGGAGATTCAACTTTTACATCCATATTTAAAATAATGCTTGTGACTTCTCTGCAGTCGCTTGCGTCGCGGTGTCTGCTTGTCATCATGCCTAAATATGTTTATTATCGTAGGTTAAGGATTCAAAAGCAGATTAAGTATAATGAAATTAAGACCGAATGTCGCCCGACATGTTTCTATCCGCAATTGAGCGTTTAAAAAAAAGGGTCCATGAACTTTTTTTTTCAAAATTCGATTTTTTGGGTTTTTATAAGTCAGAATCGTTAATACTATCGATTCTCATACAAAAATCCATATCAAAATATCTTTATTTGCCAGAATATAGTAAGAAAGCATGAGCTTCTTATTATGCTAAAATTCTTCGGGCATATTCAACTTGTGCAAATTTTTTAATTCAAAAAGGTACTAATATGTCAAAAATTCGTTTACGCTATAAAAACATTTCTCCTACCGCCATTTTGTCAATATAATACAAGAATAAAAGTGTCCTAAATGTTCCATTCCAGATCGTCACATTTTTGTATGCAGTGTTTTTTTTATTTGACGCTCTGGAAGAAAAAAATTACAAGTAGTAAAATCTGAGACAATTATTTCTTGTATTAGGATCGATAGTATCAACGATTCTGAGTAAGAATAACCCAAAAAACACATATTCTGAAAAAAATAAATTCATGTTCACTTTTTTTGACAAACGCTCAATTCTTAATCGTGACTCTCCGGCATCGCGAATGCGCAAGATTAAGATTCGTGGGTCGATTCAGAACATGTCAAGCGGTACTTGACCTCAAACGCATCACGTGTTTCCATTATCATGTTTAAATAATGTTGTAACGCCACTCACCACTAGATGGCATGACCAGTACTGCCGCGGCCATATAAATTACAGTTTAGGAGGACAGCTTACCAGACGGCCCGCTGGATGGCGCTGCCTGTCGATTAGATGGCGCTATCGTTTGTTCGACGTAGTTTCAAGACCTCCGGAGCCGAACCACTTTTTATTTGACGATAGTCATAGACCTTGCACGCTATATACATTTACCAATGCTAAGTCGTATTAGTGTCGCTGTACTAGAATCTTTACTACGTAGGTGTACTTCCACCTAAGTTGGGATACACCGGTGTAGTACTGAGAGAATAAGGTCAGTCAATAAAGAGCATAATCGAGTAAGCCTGCTGGTTTACTCTCTGCTCCCCCGCCTCTCCGCTGCTACAATGTTTGAAACGCACGAGAGAGATTAAAAACTGTATTAGGTATTGTATTTGTACGTAGTGTTGTGTGTGTCATGAGTATGCAAGGAACGTGTTATTAGAGTTATTAACATGCCATTTTAGCGTGAACAATGCTTGCCTATTCAAAGGGCACATTCTGCCGTGTCGCATAATGACATAATTTGATTCTAAAGTGTCTAGATTAGCATAATAATGAGTCTAAGTGCTTTTGAATTCATAATACGTTACCACATACTACTGTGGAAAGTCCGTGAGGTATGTTTTACGGGGAGAGGAGTAATTTGTGAGGTCGCACGTTCCAGAAGTCCCACGAATGGCACTAAGACCTCGCACAAGAGCTCGCCGCACCTCCGCGCCCTGACGCTGCTGAATGCCTTGTTGGTGTCAACACCTGAGTGTGTTTGCGTGGCGATGGACGGCTGTGTGTAGGGAGTGTCTAAAGTTTTGTGAGACGAAGGATGATAGGCCTTCTAGTGTACGTTGTTGATTAGTATTATTGTTTTGTTCCTGTAAATTGATGTTTCGTTACACAGTGTATAGACTTAAGTAAATCTGTAATGCTGTGTAAATATATTTAAGTAAATAAATAAATAAAAATAAATTTATGTGTTTTTATTACTAAACTAGCTGCCTGCGCGGATCTAATTCAATTCAATCTTTATTGATCCCACTATTTAACTGAGTTTTATAACCAGCTACGAAATGGGAATATTTTATTGAGAATTTTTTATCTTAATTTGTACCTACTTTTTCCCTGTACTCCTCAGTCACAGAGAGTGATGATAGAATTTACTGTAGCAATTAAGACAAATAATATCAATTTAAGTACGTAGCGGGATTCAGAACTAAGAAAAATATTTCGCACTTTTTACAAGTCGAGACAAACAAACAAACAATTCTCTATCCTTTGTAGCTGGGTTTCCAACTGGGAAAAATAATGCCTGCTTTTTAGCCGGTTATAAATTAGTTACAAATATTTCTTCGTAACTGGGTTCCAAGCGATAAAAAATACGTTTCGTAGCTGGTTACAGAACTCGGTTACACAGTGGGACGAAAGGACGTTTTTTCCTCTTAGGGGACGCATTTAAATATTTTTAAACACTTTTGACATTCATGCACCGATTTTGGTAGCGCTACACCATTCGGCTTGTAGGAGCGGTTGTGAATGGCCAGCTTTAATGTACCTGAGAATCTCGGTGAGATGCGACTTTGTTTAATCAAGGATTCGAGTGCGTGTTCACAGGCGTCCCTGGAGAGCATTCAGATGAATACTTTAGCAAGCTTCTTGTCTTACAAGTGTGTCTCACATACGGGACAGTTTTAGTTTTCCGCGTTTGGCGGAGTGGATTCATTATGCGGTATTTCGTACTTTGCCGAGAGCTTACTGATTTGGCCCTGATTTACTTACTGTCAATATTACATTTGTAGTTAAGTAGTATTATACTGCGCATCAGTACCGCATTCGCACCGCCCCACATCCAACGCATCCCGCACCCATCATAAAGGACTCAATTAAATGTAAATAGGCGCCATAGAGAAAGGATAGATTAGAGGGACTTACACACACATACACACATGTGTGACAGAGATGTAAGCATAGACAATACCACAACCATAAGTGGGAACGAGATAGGTACAACGTCTTATCTCCTGTCCCTCAGCGCGTATAAGGTTTTTTTGTTTACCACCAGGGTTCTTTGTCATCACTTGTCAAAATATTGTACTGAAACTGACGGCATGGATACAATACTACCTAACATATATAGACATGAGATGTCGAGGATTAATACATGTCTTCTGATCCTTCTCAATTAAGTCAGGTTAATTTACCTCCATCCCATTAGCTTTAGCATTCACTAGAACTCCATCTATTAAATCCTCTATCTACGGTAGGCGCACAGTACGGCCTACATCACGGCATCACATGCCGGCAGCGCGCACTGTGTCACGCAGGAACTCGCCGCTGATCCGCGCTCTCTCACAACTCAACGCGCTCTTGGCATCAGCACCGGAGTGTGCCTTACTTGCGTGGCGATGGATGTATGTGTGCGGTGAATGTCTGAGATTCTGTGAGGAGATGGATGACAGGCGACAACTATGCCAATGTGTATGTGTTTTGTCTTTTTTAGTTTCGTTCCATGACGCATTGGTTTTTACTGTAATGTCGTATTAACATGTTTTAATAAATAAATAAATCACACTGGCGCGGCCTGCGGTGGCGGTTTTACTATAATCCGCCGCGGCCAGGCCGCGCCAGTCTGTGAGAGGCCTAAGAGATCTGTACTGACTTGACTGACCGATGACACTGACAGAACGACAGCTGACTCATCTACTGCGGTGCTACGCTACCACGAAAAAAGAAAACTCAAAGTTCGTATATCTGCATCCCTGTCACTCGAGTATTGTAAGTGCGATAGAGATGGAGATACCCGAACTTCGAATTTCGAAGTTCGTGGTTATAGCTCTGATAACAAGCAACACACCTTGGATTCTCGTTTAGTACGAAGCCTATCGGTTGGCAGTTATGAGTGGTAATCACGAGTGACATTTAAAGTGTTCATATTTAATTTAAAACACGAATTTCAAATTGTGACGTTTAAATTCGTACCTACTTGATATAAATTCTTAAGTGCACCTTTTTCTTCACACAGATAAAATGTTATCTTAATTTTTATGATATCATATTTTCTTTACTTTGAAAGGCACTCCTAATCCTATTTATAACAGACTTATTTCTTTGAAGGAAACAAAAACCTTCTCTTGAAAAGTTCTGTTATTCCTCAAAAATATTCGTGTATTCGTTTGAATAAATAGCCAATATATTTTCATGAGGGGATCGATGAATATCAATAACTCCAGTCAATCGTTTATCTTTACTCGAGGCTCTTTGTCATATTACAAAGATGGTATGTCAATAAGTATTATTCATAATGGACTCAACATAGAACGTTTTAAGCAATTGTTACAGTTTTAGAAGAAATTTACTAGACCAGCGGGTCGATCACGTAACGTATTTTACGCGCGTCAGGTAGATCTTAATGTGACTTTTTATATGGAAAAATTACATAACGCGCGTTCAAAACGTTACGTGATTATCCCTCTGAAACCAGGGGGTCAATCACGTAACGTTCCGAACGCGCGTCTGACAGTTAAATCTCGATCTAACTGTCATTTTTCCATATAAAATTGACGTTTAAATCTCCCGTTAACATTAAATTTCTTCTTACTTTGGTTTACTCCCCCTTTGTTTATGTTCTGTGTAAGTTTATTAAAATTAACAACTTGTTTTTGTAGTAGTTTGTTTAACAATATAAATGTTTGTTTTGTCCTTTGTTTTAGATTCTCATCTGAGTGTACATGGCAACTCTAAAATCACCGGTCAAATTATTAAAAAATATTTGCCTTTTCAAACCTTGACGTTGGCCGAATCATCGACAACACCGATGGGGCCATAGCAAAACAGATTGATTGATTGATTGACGTTTAAATCTTACAGACGTTCGTAAGAAAAGTTACGTGATCGACCCACAGTAATTCGGAAATGGATATCATATTAAATGTATTTACTGGGAAAAACACATTCTGGGAAACACATTTAACGGGAAACCAATTAATTATTTAGGGAACGGTCATGATGGAAACGGACGAAACGTTCTAAAACCGCCGTGTTGAATCTGGCTATGATGGAACAATAATGTCTGTATTTTGAAGCGTTCTACGGTTTGTTCGTTTGCTTTTGGAAAGCGTCAGTCAGTCGTAAACAGTTGTCATATACATCTTTAATAACTCCTTAAGGTAAATGTCCTAATGCTCGACACCTTAATGCCTAATAGTTGTCACCTATTATTTACCTCAATTGATTTGACATAAAATTGAAGGTGTCATGTATTAGGCCAGTGACAGGCACTGGGACGTTTACTTTATATAAATTGTCTTGATTTATATGCAGTAACGTCCCTGCTAAATATCACACTCATTAAGAACACAATTCTGTCTTTCAAATCTATCACCAAACGGGACGCTTTGAATATAATTGTTTGACAACAGTTCGAAAAGCCATTAAACCCAGTAAATTGAGATATTAATTATTTACCTCCAGTCTACCGTAAAGGACCCTAATTACGAGAAAACCCAGCGTTCATCACACATCACACGTCAACGTTCAATGGACCGAAAGGCCGCCTAATTTATTCAGTACCAAGAAACTACGGTACGGTACGGGAGTCTTAAGTAATTAAGGTAAACCTATGTTAAGGTAAACAAGTGAATGTTTACGATAAGATATCAAGTACTTGTAATTATTCTCAATTACACCAAGGCCAAGACCGGGGGGTAAAATTACGCAAATTGAATTAAGTGTTACGACGAAAAGTCTCGGGCGACGAAACGTAACAGTGGGCAAGTTTGCGTTGAAAATAATTTCAAAAGACGGATTGTTGGATTTCTTTTTCTGGTTTATTGTGAGACCTCACTCTTTTGTTGTTTCTTTTGAGTTTTACTTCTCTTGGCAGTCATTTTCTACTTCAATAACTTGATACTGAGACTGGCAATTTCATTTTGAAGAAATCCTTTAGATATTATTTTTATAACTGTTGGTCTTGTTTTTATATTTAAATACTTTCTATTTTAGTATCTTTAGGCATGTATAGACTAGACATTTCGCTTAAGCCAATTATGAATAGTCAAGCTACAAGAATAATAAAGCCCACCATTTTGTATGTAATGATATTCATCGATTTTCAAACGAGGAATCCATACATTCTAGGCAGCATTTTCTTTTGATCACTGAATTGATAAAAGGGTTCCTTGCTGACATCAAAATGAAGTTGTTCGGTTTTTTTCCTTAAGATTAAAAGTGCCAACCTTTGAATCAGAGAGGTAATTGACACATTGTTGTTCAGTAAGAAACAAGCTAACGGCCGAGCTGATGGTAATCGGTCACCGTAGCATATGGACGCATGCTGCCCTGGTAATCGCAAATGCAGTACTTGCAAAATGGCGGTTTCGAGATAAACGCGGTAAACATATTTTGTGATATCTATACAACAAATCTATGTGGTATAACTTTTGAAGTGTACTGAATAATATTTAAAAAAATCAAGCTTTCTATTGACATATTTTTTCCTTTACCTTACTGCCTTATTTGGATAAAATGCGCAGTACTGCATTTTCATCAACTATCTGGGCTTGTGGGCATTACAGTATTACTAAGGATAAATGCAGTATTTGTGTTCATTACTGCAAAATCACCTAGCACGTGTTCAATACTGCGTTTCTAGTTCGCAATCATGCCCTATTTTTATGCTTAGTACTAGTTAAAAGTGTTGTTAAGGCTTCTTCTGGCAAATATTTTAAGTGACGAAGAGATGAAATAAAACAGATTTTAGGTAAGTATTAGAAAAATGTTTTTAATATCGAAATAACTATATCTTCGAACTTCCTAAATCTATTGGTCTACAATTCTTAATTATAATATCGAACCCAAAAACTCTATATTAGACTTATTATCACAACCAAGAAGGACTTCATTTTAATTAGTAATTATAATCAGTCTATAAAATTCACTTTGTCTCGTCCGCGAATGACGTCGACGCTCTGATTTGCTAGCACGAATCGCGGCACTGTACCGTGCGGCTTCGACGCATGCGAAGCTTTTTGTTACTCTCGCTACTCGTAAACGCAGCACTGTAGAATACTGCGTTTAGTTTTAGCATCGCAAGAGGAGCTCTTTATTATTCTCGCTACACTCAAATGCAGTAATGTTGAATACTGCGTTTGGCTTTAGTTAGTATTCGTTGCAAAAAAGTGTATTCCTAATGAATCTGCAGTAAACGTAGCAAGTACTGCACAAGATTCTAGCACATGCTGAATGCTGCAGATCTTGTTAGCAAAAGTAATATTTTTGTGCAAGTACTGCGTTTCTGGTTAGAAAAAAAACATGTTTCTAATTTAAAAAAAACTGAAATTATTTTTTTTATGTATAGATTAGGCTCTTGGGATGTCATTTCTGCAAAAAAGTGAAAATCCCAAAAATGTCGATTACTGCAAGTACAATTATCAGGGCAGCATGCAACTCCAGGGGTGTAACATGCGCGTTGCCGACCCTTTAAGATTTATTATCTTTTGAGTACACTCCTTATTTGAAGAACCCCATACTGTAGTCCCTCGAGAAAACCTCGACAGGGGGCTCATTCCACAACTGGAGCGTCCGAGGCAGGGAGTAAATTTCACTGAAACCGTACGGTACGGTATTAATTCTATCCGACTGTGGAACTCTCTCCCTCTTGACATCAGACAAGCAAAATCTATCGGCAACCTCAAATCCCTTCTTAAAGAACATTATTTGTCTCTCCCCTAACCCTGATTGTATTTTTGGCTGACTGTTTATGTATCATTATATTTGTATTTGTGTTATCTGTATTATGTATGATTGTGTATGCATGTTTGTATATATAGGTATTTATGTACGTTTATTTTTATAATTATTTTGATTTTTGATTAATAATAATCTCTGTACCACCTACTGCAAAATCTAGTTTTATCTTTTTCTCCGATACCCAAAGGTTGTCTGGAAGAGATCGCTCTTCAGCGATAAGACCGCCTGTTGTCTACCTCTACCTACATGTTATTGTATTGTTTCTCTCTGTAACTGCTTTGTTTGTGTGAGGTGTGCAATAAAGAGTATTTGTATTGTATTGTATTGTACACGACCTTGGGTTCCAGGGTGATGCACCAAGCCAAGCCCTGCCGACGGCGAGCCGTGCGGTGGTAGAAAGCAGCCGTAGGCATCATGTCGAATGTTTTTTTTTTTTTATATTAGGGGACATCGACCTAGCCCTATAGTAAGCTCAATAAGGCGTGTGTTGTGTTGTTGATTCAAATACTTAAATACATGGAAAACATCCAAGACTCAGAAACAAATATCCATGCTCATCACACAAATATTTGCCCTTACCGGGATTCGAACCCAGGACCTTCAGCTTCGTAGGCAGCCACTAGGCTATCCAGTCGTCATGTATAGCCTGGATTAAAATATAGGATAGTTTTTTATCCCGGGTCCACACAGATGAAGTCGCGGGCGGAGGCTTAGTAAAAAAATAAACATCTATATCACAAACTAGTAAGCACACAATTAGTGGGTACCTATCTAGGAAAATAACGTTACATTAACGTTACACTAATCCGCGCTCGACCGTGTAAAGAATACATAACAGAAATTACGTCCCGGAAATACTGGTTCCTCCACACTCGTAATCCCAAAGGAAACAAGTTGTGCTACAAGCTTGTTTGAACAGGGATGCTGTACGCGAAATACTAGGTAAATAAGTATGAGTATTTTATAACAGTGATTTGAAAGGAGAGATGGGAATTGATCAAAAAACATCTATATAATTAATGAACTTGAATCGGTTGAGAAATGCGACCTGTAGAGGAGAACAGCCGGACAGCGGGACAGCGTGACATCGTGACAGCTGGACATACAAACTATTTTCGACCCATGCTGAAGCATAGATCTTCTTTCGCTTGGCTCCCTCGGTCGAATAGAAATTTAAAAGAAAAAACCGGCCAAGTGCGTGTCGGACTACGCAGAACGAAGGGTTCCGTGCCTATTAAAAAGGTCGTATCGTCACAGAAATCAAACGGCACTTACGTCCTTTTTTTTAAGGAAGGCAGTTTTTCAGCAATATCTCGAAAACCTTTGAACCGATCGTGTTCAAAATAATTTTCGATGAAATAATTTAATAAGCCATGAATTTCCGTGAATTTTTTCATATTTTTAAAATGCACCGTTCAAAAGTTAGAGGGGGGACACAACTTTAGTGACTTTCGGGGCGATTATCTCCGACTCTATTCATTTAATCAAAAAAATGCTTAGAAACCTTATATTTATTTTGAAAGGCCTATCGATTGATGTGCTACACGTGGGCTTACAATGAAAAAACATTTTTGACTTGCAGTTTTATATGGAGTCAATCCCTGAATTTTTTTTAGTTATTTAACTACAAAACTATGTAGCGGCTAACAAAATACACCTATCCTCAAAATTTAATTCAAATACACCTTATAGTTTTCGAGTAAAATGCCTGTGACATGACGAAACTATAAGGGTTCCGTTTTTGCCATTATGGCTACGGAACCCTAAAAATGAAGCGATTAGAGACTGGTTCAATTTTTTTCCTATTTAATTTCTAGCATTCCCATTGTGTATACAAAGTTTCTTGTTGTTCTAGCATGTCGTTTTAAACTGAGAACCAAACCACGTTTGTATGGATATTCGAGGGTCCTGGGACCTGGCGACCCATAAGTGTGCCAAATTTCAGCTCAAGCAGATACCTACCGGCAAACAGCTGAAAATGGATGCATTTTTTAAAGAAAACTCGACTCAACTTCTTTTTTTTGATAAAATCGCGTTTCTTTTTACTCATAATCGAAAGCACTTTCGAACCAATAGGAGAAAAGTGTCCAAAATGTTACATACAATTTTCGGTTTTTCGTTCCGTTACCAGCATACAAGCTTAGTATGAGAACGGTAACGGAATGGAATAAAAATCTTGAGACACTTTTTTCTCCTATAACATTCGAAAGTTCTTTCGATGCTAAGTAGAAAAACCCGATATTATCAAAAAAAATTTGTTGTGTGTACAACTTTTGGTAAAATGACCCAAGAATAAAAAATACTACAAAACTATTCCTTAATCTAGCACTAACCGTTTGTACGTAAATCAGTGTGAGCATCACCCTATATTTACAGACCAATAAACTTAGTACTTATCTTCGTACGTTTACATAAAATTGCACTTAGCCAACTTAATTACTAGGGTAAGTAATAGAGGTACAGCTTATGAACGACTTAAGTTTAACTAAGTTGTTACAACCAGTGTAAATTGCTTTTATGGCTTAATTTACACTTCGAAATATTACGGGGATGATTTACTTTTAACGAGTTTGAAAAATGCTTCACCTAGTTTTTTAACGAGATCTTTGGCCTAGTTGAAAAAGCGAGCGAAGCGAACGAAGTTCTCCGTTTCAGCACGGTCAAAAATTATTTCGTATGTTTGGCGTTTGTTCGGCTGTTCTCCTCTACAAGTTGTAATTCTCAACCGATTCTCGCGAAATTTTGTGAGCAGATTCAATGTATAGATTTTTTTTGCCGAACCAGATTTCCGTTTTTTTTTAAGACTGTCTTATTGGTAATGACCTTGTCCACAAAATCGCTGGGCCCAGGGTCCGGCAAGGACATTTTTATCTGTGCAATGTGCAATGAACAGTACGCACCCTTAGAATGAAACCGACCGAACTCAAAAAAAAATACAAAATGAGTAAGCAACACATCTTGATTCAGTATGTAATTCTGAGTCGATACGTGTTGCTAACTCATTTTGTAATTTTTTTTGAGTTCGGTCGGTTTCATTCTAAGGGTGCGAGTAATATTTTTTGTTCCTAAGTCTCAGATGTTTTCCTATTTCTTTATTCCTACTTGTAAGTATGTAGGTATATCGTCAAAGTATATTATAGTAAGTAAGTATATAAACTATACTTACAACTTATACCTACAAGCTTTGTATAGTTTGGGGCTAGGTCAAATTGTGTTAGATTGTGCCTCGATTTGCATTTATTTATTTATTTTAGATTTTTTTTCTCACCGAAGTATAATTTAAAGGAACTTCGGCTTAGTAAATAATACATAATTACATACATAATAAGTAATACGCCTATTTATTCATAGCTTTTACAGGTTTGCAAACATAACACTATAATAATCATGTATTTAACAAATAAGCTTCATATTTTTTGCTCAAAAAAAATTGTGCTCACCTAACATAATGTGACATAATATATATATGTAAACTGCCGCGATTTCTGTCATATTTAAGACTACAGGATCTTCCTAGTTCTCGAACTTAATTCACTTCAATTCAATATTTCAGGCATAGAACCCATATAGTGTTAATATTACAATTGGGAATGGATGAACATTTTAGAAATGCCTGATTATTTTTTTGGTGATCGGAATAACCTTCCTTAGCACCAGAAAAAAGTTTCAGATTTTTCAGCTGCGTCAATTTTTTTTGAAATATATAAACAGTTTCCTCAATTACGTTTTGGGTCAGTTACGGCACCTTCCTCGATCGGTCTTATATTACAAAAAAATATATTAAATATGAGAACCAAACAACGTTTGTATGGAGAATCGCGTGTCCTGACGATCCTTAAATAGTCGGTAAAAGCTAAACGTTATTATTCTTACAGTCTCCAAGAACACCTTAATATGAAGATGCTCATACCGTTTCAAAATAATAACGTAATAGCATGGACCTAAGATACGCGGGACAAGCTATGGTAATAATAATACCACGTCCGAGCGAGATGGTAGCATACAAATCTCGATAAGTGTGACAGAAAAGGAAATAACATTCGTTGTCCTTTTCATAGTTCCACTTTTTTTCTGTTTGCCACAACTGATTTAGTATGAAGTCATGGCCAATAAATCACTACCCACCCAAATTGGGAATGAAAGAAAATTTTAGAAATGCCTGATAATTTTTTTGGTTATAGGAATAACCTTCCTCAGCACCAGAAAAAAATTCAGATTTTTCAGTTGCGACAATTATTTTTGAAAAATATAAACAGTTTCCTCATTTACGTTTTGGGTCAAGAACGGTAAATGGGTCGTTCTTCTTTTCGACCGACAATAGCCTGTCCTTCGTCTTATTACGGCATCTCATTTGAGTAATGATGTTTATGGTTTTATAATGTTCGAATGAACGTTCATATTATTTTATTAATTAGTGATATATAATATTTCACTTTCTCTAACTAGCATTTTTTTTAATGTTTGTTTTTTTCGTAGAATGCCGTGACAGAGTGGTAAACCAAAATGTTGTCCCCACTGAAATAGTCCACTTTGTCACATGTTTTTTTTAGAAACCAACCGTAAATAAATATTTATATTGGCCAGAAAGTAAACTTTAATTAGTTCTAATGAAGAAACCTATGCATTTTTTTAAAAATCGCACTTCAAAACCACAATTTTCGATAGTTCAAAAACCAAAAAAACAGAAAAACCTCGATTCATTGTCGGTAAAAAAGAAGAACGACCCAAATAGACACTTTCCTTGATCTGTCTCATATTACAAAAAACTATCTTAAATATCTGTGGTAAACTGACACTGGTAATGACCAATATAGCTGCTGCAAGTGTCAATATCATTGCCAGTGTCAGTTTACCACACATATTTAATATATTATTTTGTAAAATGAGACCGATCGAGGAAGGTGCCGTAACTGACCCAAAACGTAAGTGAGGAAACTGTTTATATTTTTCAAAAAAAATTGACGCAGCTGAAAAATCTGAAACTTTTTTCTGGTGCTGAGGAAGGTTATTCCTATCACCAAAAAAATAATCAGGCATTTCTAAAATTTTCATCCATTCCCAATTAAGTAGGTTGTTTATGGAAAGTGATCAGCCATTTTAAGACCAGTTCTTAATTTAGCTGCTGCCTTTCCGTCCCTCATTGTGGCATCAGGTAAAGCCTGTCCCGAGTATCTTAGGTCCATGCGTATTATATTATGGTGTTTGACGTCTTGTTCATTGTGGCAGAACAAAACAAAACATAACTAAACCTCAAACAAAAGGTAGGTATGTAATCAATTAACTTACCTAAAATTGCTTGATCCGTATAATAGGGTTCAGTAGGGCACAAAATTAGAGCCAGCCGTGCGGAACCCCCATGAGTGTGATTGTTATTGTACGGAGGAATCTCGGGAATCGCCGATCGGCGCCGAATATACCCGAATTCCCGTCATGGTGAAATTCCGAAGTAAACTATTGTTTGGCTGACACTTGGACGTATTTGTCAAATATTGGTATTTGCATTCCTTTCCTTAGAAGGAAAAATAGTCTTGTGCGTATTGTTCAAGCGTAGTATTGTTTTGTGGAACGTTTGCAGAGTTATCGTACCGATAATATTTATTTATTTATTTATTCATTAAAAAGATTTAACATGACATTACAGAAAGCGTCATGAAAACTAACTTAGATTTTTTTTTTTTTTTTTATAAATTATTAAAAAAAAAAAAACATTTTTAATATATCTTTTTTTTTGCTTCTATTTGTATTTTTTGCTAGTATGAAAAAAATATTTGCTGACATGTCCTGATCCTTATTTAATGATATAAATTTTAAGCATGATGTAATTAGTTTTATTCGTTTTAAGATTTTCTAACACAATGTTATATTGTTATAGAAATAAATAAATGAATGAATGAGTAAAATGAATAACACCTTAAACAATTAATTACATCGGTACCGTGGAAAGGCATTCATAACACACAACTGCCCATCGCCACGCAAACAGATCGCACTCAGGTGCTGATGCCAAGAGCGCATTGATTCAGCGCTTTAGGTGTCTGTCTGACACCTCGGCACAATGCTGAGACAGCGACCGTTTCACTGCCGCGAAGACACACACAATGTGTCAATTGTATTGTATGTCTACTCCCTTTATATCTATATAGCTATTTATTCACTACACAAAAGACACACAGATATAAAGGGAGTAGACCCTTTATATCTGTGTGTCTTTTGTGTAGTGAATAAATGTCTTCTTTCTTTCTTTCTTTCTTTCAGTTGTGAGAGAGCACGGAGCAGCGGTGAGTTTCTGCGCGACACGGTGCGAGCTGGCGGCACGGCCAATACTTACAATGGCAACCATACAAAAATTACATTTAGATCTACCTAACGTATGTAAAAACCGTTACACAATCGACCAGCAGATTGACAGACTGGCTTTCCACGTGGCGCCTTGACCCAATTTTTTTGTAAATCGGTAAGGTTGATTTACAAAAAACATAAAAATCACACGGGCATTGAGATGATACGATCTTTATTATTGCTCTTAAATTAAGTGAGAATGAAAGGTAAACGTCAAGTCCTCGAAATTGCACGTGTATGACATGGGCACTTTATCTCAAAGCAATATGGGTTAAATTCGAACGAAGAGGATTAGTAGTTTGTAAAAACCTTATCCAAGCCCACGTAGTAGTTGTGTTATTTTTCTTAGTTTCCTACGTAATCCTACAAGCCTTATAATAAACTCGCTTCTCCTAAGCTCCCATTCTAACATATCGCCTCCCATACATCTGGTGTTTAACTGAAATAAACGCAGAGACTTTGTATCGTAAGCTTTAAAAATAGTCCTGACTTTTTCTAATATCAAGTTTTCTTGTTTTGCCTAGCGGTAATATAATACTTAGGCAAGCTTGCATATTTACACTCATAGTCTAGCGCAGTATCATCACACACATACTACGAAGTCATACACATAATTGTAAGTTACTCATTAAATATGTTTAAAATATATAGTTATGTTAGCTTAAAAGAGATTTAAATAATTTTTTTTTTTTCAAATTTTTGTTGTACTTAATTTTTGGAGTCTATGTCCCTTTTATGTTGTATTCCTTCAGTGCTAAGAATGAATGAATAAATGAATTAAAGTTTATTCACGAGAACATATGGCACATCAGATGTTATAAGTATAGCTACATTGTTGACCCTTCTGCCTTGAGGCATATGAAAATATTTATTTATTTATTTATTAAAAACATGTTAACACGACATTACAGTAAAACCAATGCGTCATGGAACGAAACTAAACAAGACAAAACACATATAAGAACAACAAATAATGCTATTTAGGCGACGAAACGGCGTGGCCCCGTTGCATCGTCATCTCAGGTGTATTATAATTACATGACTAAGACTATCTTGCCTCTTAATGGCTTCACTAAAAATCAGCGTCACGGAGCGCGTCTTGTGGCTCGTTCCGTGACACCAAGCTGAGTGAGGAGCCCTTTAGCCTGATATATATTATGCTGTACTTATAACTCTTATAAGTCCATTGTTCTTTTTATCTGTCACGATTTTGTGAAGTTTTTTTATTTTTCTTCTTCCTGTGGTGCTTGTTACTTGGTAGGTTTTATTCAAGATACAAACAAGTTAGTACGTCACAACCATCACTACCTATCTAAAAGTACACGGCTCTTTGTCATGAATGAATGGGAATGTGTTTTAGTTAGTATTTTACTAGCACAGGAATTGGATCAGCCTAGTACCTATGTCATTTGATAAAATTACAATATTTTATCTGGGTCTCAAATTTCAAAGTTTTTTTGTTGAATTGAATACGGTGAGGTAAGTTAAACGTTCTAGTGTCCGACACTGGCCTAATACATATGGCACTTTAAATCTTCTGTCAAAACAATAGAGGTGAATTAGGTGTCAACTATTCGGCATTAAGGTGTCGAGCATTGGGACCTTATATGACTTCATTGTAACACATTTTTCTTTAAAAATAATTTTCTTTTGAAATGCTGCTAAAGCTAAATGCAAAATTGCAGGCAAATATGAGAATTTTCATCAACAATATCATCTCTCCCGAAGTATGCAATGCAACTTGGGAGAATATGGAGTGGAATAAATGGCAGAATTGTCTAGATTTTTCAGTAAAATGATATGAGTTGCTGGGTAAGCTACTGAAACCATTATGAAATGAGTAGTTACGCGTGCTCTAATTTTGACATAATAAAGCAAAGATGGGATAAGAAAAAGGAACAACAATACCTACTGAAAAATACAATAACACTTTATTGCACACCTTAAAGAAGAATACAACACAGCACAACGCTTGATGCTGAGGTATCAACCAACTTAGGTACATTAGTTACGATACTTTAAGGAAAACTATCACGGCTAAGTAGGCATAACTAGTTCAAGAGTAATAGTCGACCAACTTAATGTGTACTATCGCCCAAGGGTCTAACACACACCTCTAGGGTCATTTTCGAGCGTTTGCTATAGATGTGCAGACGATTTTGAACAGAAAGTGTGAACCCGTACCGTTGGGCGATAGTACTTGGAAAGGCAACCGCACCATATAGTTGGCACGCGCGTGTCGATGGAACAAAGACAGACAGGCAACTACGGAACCCTACACTGCGCGTGGCCCGACACGCACTTGGCCGGTTTTCTGAATCAAGTGACCTCCATAGTCTAGACGATAAAATCACCTTTATAAATTCAATATATTACATAGTACCTTCATTTTGGGCCTGGTACGTGATGCGACCGGTGTAGAAGGTCAAACACGTAAAGCCCTGGGCCTGAAAAAACGACAAATGATGGCGGGCGTGTCGCGTACTTGACTCAGCTAAAAACAGCTTAGCCAATACAAAAAAAACCTTATCACAGATGGGCATCAATAGGACACATGGTTGTTTTGTATACCTATGTAATTTTATAAAAATTGTAGCCAATGATTTTAATTTTTGTTATATTATAACTAACTTAAGGGACGCGGGATGAACCGCGTGATCTCGCCAACTATTGCCTAAACCATCCACGTTTTAAATAGTGACTTTATGTACAACACTGTAACTATTTAAAAAAAATTGTATAAAAAAAAAACTTTTTCAATGTATTTCTTGTGCTCGTCTTGACGCGGTAGCTCAGCGCGCTTGAAAGCTTTAAAACGTCGGCTACAGTGGCGTAAGTTCATCATCATCGTCATCATCATATCAGCCGAAAGACGTCCACTGCTGGACATAGGCCTCCCCCAAAGAGTGCCAAAGTGACCGGTCCTAAGTAGGCGTCAGTTCACATTTGAATAAAAAAGGGAATTTATAAGTGCAGCGACTAAAGTTTTATTAGCACTGGAAACGTTACGTCTTTTTTTGTATGTAAGCAACGGGTCAATAGAACAGCTTCTATTAAACTAATACGCCAACTTTACTATCCCATTGCCAATTGAAAGAAAGAAGACATTTCTTCACTACACAAAAGATACACACAGTACAACAACAATCCACATAACTCAGCTACCGATAAAATTTAAGATTAAACATCTGTCTACTAATAAAATCAAAATCTAGCCCCTATGGGCAATGGGTTTTCTTTCTAGCCCTATGGCTAGATTGTTTGATTTTTTGTGCAATGCTCTTTATAGAAAGAGCATAATATAACCTAATATGACCTAGGTTTGTTTTATAAAAAGCCTGAAATGCTGACGGTTTGTAAGAAAAACTTATAAGGGCAAATGGTGATAATAGCAAACGTTACAAATGTAATTATGGATTTCATTAGTAACCCGTTTGTGACATTTTATGCATCATCCCTTCTTTAAAAGAAATTGATTTGAATTCGTTGGTGAACCTATAATAGTCACTTAAATTTGATTAATTGGTGGCCCTTTCCTTCACTACATTCAAAATTCAACCGATCCGATTTGATTATAATTCAAATTTAATTGGATTATCGGTGGGTCTCTCTCATGCATCTATAATAGAATCCTAGTGCCAAACTAACCGCTTCGTCGAGCAGGTATAATAATGTATCATCTGTTTCGTATTATGATGTGTCCACGTATCAAATACCTGCCGGCCTTAAGCCACGCGTGTGAAGAGTTATGGTAAGATTCTAGTCAACCTTCTAGATCAACTGTGTTTCTCTTATAAATCATACAATGTAAAACATTGTACCTTAGCAGAGAAACACAGTTATGATCTAGAGTTTTAGTGATATTTAGAGGAAAAGTCTGTTAGATTGCGGCTTTATAGGTTTGTATTGTAGAGGGCAATCGCCGGAACCACTGATCCAATTTCACTAGCCTACAACTAGTCATTGCAAAAATGTCTCCTGCTAGATTCTTATGTGATTATACCGTCGTGCGATGTCTAAGTCAATCTATTTATTAAAGAAATGAAGATGTCTAATATTGATTTGATCACTATAAAATAAAATGTTCTTAGTTAACTAATTAGAACATTTTTAGTTCCATAGATTCCATAGATTTTAGCTGCACTCAATAAATTTTGTCAAACAACAAGTCAGTTTTACGTTACAACTCACTTTGCGGTAGAAGAACTCCGTTGCGAGACTTGTATTTTTGTACGTGATAATGTTTTCGATGGGTTTTTTTCACCAGTATATATATAGAATAGACCTTCATGATGGATATAGGCTATATTTTATCTAGCAGCAAAACTTTATTTTTCCGTAACACGCGGGCGGAGTCGCATGGGTTACTGGTTAAAAATAACTACCAAAGGTATACAAGAAACTCTAGTATACTCGTAAATTCCATACCTACTCAAATGTACGGTATTTATGTATGATTGTGTGTGTATGTTTATATATAGAGGTATTTATGTACGTTTATTTTTATAATTTCTTGATTTTTGATTAATAATAATCTCTGCACCACCTACTGCATAATCTAGTTTTATCTCTTTCTCCGATACCCAAAGGTTGTCTGGAAGAGATCGCTCTTCAGCGATAAGACCGCCTGTTGTCTACCTCTACCTACATGTTATTGTATTGTTTCTCTCTGTAACTGCTTTGTTTGTGTGAGGTGTGCAATAAAGAGTATTTGTATTGTATTGTATTGTATTTATACGTTTTGTCATTAGTGATAGAAATGGTTCTTCTGAGCCACGGGTCTCGGGTTCGACTTCAATTCTGTTCCCATAGCTAACCACTAAGACGTTTATTTTTATTTATTTAAACTTTATTGCACAAAATACAAAAAATATATGTACAAATGGCGAGCTTAATGCCAGATGGCATTCTCTACCAGCTAACCATTGGGCTAAACAGAGACTTATAACAGGTGCAAAGAAAAAAGTATGATAATTTCTGTTACGAATATACTTGAGGAGAGAGGAAAAAAATTCAAATGTATTATACACTACATATAGACATACATAAATAAAAATATATAAGATACATACAAAAATATATACTACTACATATTCAATATATACTACCATTATGTGGATGGATTTTAGTCGAATTCTTGTTTACTATTTTCTATTTCTTTTTATCATCCATATCTCCATTAATTGTTTTTAAAACAAGGCACGTCTCAGTGAAGTTTATCTAATTATCGATCATAAGTTGTATCAAATAAATATAAGTTGTTGAAGTGCTCTATCAATTTGTTTTATTAGTTACTTGTTGAAGGACGAAGTTTCTTTATAACATCATTGGTTCCGAGTGTAGGCAATCGGAGAGACTCATCAATTATTGTTAAGACAGGTAGGTATAGTCGAAGCCATATATACCATCATCATTATTCATCATCATCATCAGCCTGTAATCGGCCACTGCTGAGCATAAGCCTCTCTTCGAGTACGCCACTTATCCCGGTCCCGTGCTAGTCTCGTCCAGAAATGACCCGCGGTCTTTTTTACGTCGTCAACCCATCGAGCTGGTGGACGACCGACGATTCTTTTTCCTGTAAGTGACCACCAGTCCGTTAACGTTTTCGTCCATCTACCGTCACGCTGCCTGGCAATATGTCATATATATACCATAGCATCGTTTTATTTTAGTTACACAGCATAACAGTCACATATTACAAACATATGATTTATTAGTTGAGTCGCGTTCATCATAATTGTACATGGTATTATGTTGTCGATTTGTGTGAAATTGAATTTATGTTTCAATCTTGAATCAAAAATGATCTTAATCATTAATTCAGTCATTGGGGTAAGGTAGAACCAAACTGTAATTAATTAGGCCTAACCGAACCGAACATATTTAACTTCGATTGGCATCAAAACGTACCTGTTTGCAATCCAATCATCAATGTACGTAAGAATCGATTTGTTAGTCAGACTAACAAAGGCGCATCGACGTGTTAACGCATACCGCATTTGGCCGATGTCATCCGACGGTGAAATGCCACGCGTGAGATTAATTATCCTTGCCTAATGACGGTGCGGTGACTAGTTGGAATGGAGCTGTTATTAAAAATGAGAAACTAACTATCGCGTAGTTTAAAGTTAAAACTATATTATAAAGAATACTTAATATTAAAGAAATAGTAAGTAAAGAAGTAACATCATGTGTTCCTCGTGTTAAAATTGATAGCGTAGTGTTGCTAAACGGATAGTAAATCATCAAATAATTATAATAAAGTATAAATTACGACCGGTCCTGCGCCACCCGCATTCAGCGGACTCCCGCGACCTTTACCAGGTCATCAGTCCATCTTGTGGGGGGCCTTTCGGTACGTGGTCGCCACTCGAGAACCTTTCCGTCCCAATGGCCATCAGTTCTATGTGCAATGTGCCCCGCCCACTGCCACTTAAGTTTAGCGATTCGGCGGAGTTTAGCGGGTGGCGCAGGACCGTTCATTGTGGCGCTCTTTGGGGGAGGACAATGTCCAGCAGTGGACGTCTTTCGGCTGACATGTAATTAAAATTATAAAAAGATGGACCTTGAAAGTTTAGAATAAATATGTTTTATTTCATTGCCCAAAGGTGAATTTAAAACTACCAATAGAATGCACGCTTAGAAACATAAATGCATGACAACTATGAACCTAAACGCAGTATTTCACGACCGAAACAGCAATTTACTTGATTTTCCATACAACAATTACTACAAATATCAAACTGTGACGTCGTACTACAATGTTAATTTGTATAAAACGTTTCGGCTGCCGCCAGCGAGGTCTGTCTTTAACTCAATATTTTGGGTATTTATGTTCTTTAATTGTAGTTCCTCCCATACATCATGAATACATCACATTCATCGTTGTTGTTTTATTTGTTCCTGTCTAAAAACTGGTTCGAATGGCACCGTAAAATAAAATTTGTCATTTGACAAGTCATTTTTACGTTACAACTCACAATTTGCGGTAGAAGAACTGCGTTGCGAGACTTGCATTTTTGTACGTGATAATGTTTTTGATGGGTTTTTTTTTCACCAGTATAATAGAATGAACCTTCATGATGGATATAGGCTATATTTTATCTACCTCTATTTCAAAAGCCGGAATAATGCTAAGTAGAAGAAGAAAACTATTTGAACGATATGAAGTACCTACTGGCCCGTATTTCACGAACAGAACTAAAATATGAAGAAATAATACTCTAAATACTGTAACAGTTAAGTATTGCTTTTATAAATAAAAAAATGTTGTAGTTTTCTTATATCAAAGCCTTGAAAGCATATCACGGAAACCACTTACTATTGAGTTGACAGAAATGTGATATAATAAGGAAAAAGTCATATTTTTGCCGGAGTAAATCTTCAAGTTCACCAGAAGAAAAATATGTTCTGTAAGCTTTTCAGCCACTATTCGTCGTATTTCAGAAGTTAAGGACGCAACAGGTGGGAAAGTAAACATTTTTTATGTCGAGCTCTTTATAACTGGACATATTTTTGTTAGGTACTTACATTATGGTAGCACCACACTTGGGAATGCGTGTTCGCAATGCATCGTTGCCTCTCTTTCATTTGCCGTAGGAAGGAAAAAGATGCAACACGAATATTTGGGCAAATACGGTGCCCACATTTAATATACAATTTGCCTTTTCCGTGCATGTTAAGTTTGTATTGCTGATTTCCTATATACCGCAGAATTGAGAATGCTTACCGATAATGTCTGTCGCAAACATAATATATGTTATATGCATAGTATGTCGTAAAATAAATAGGCTTTCTACTGTAGCAATGTAATTTTAAAATTTTATAATACTCTGATACTGAAATGATATATTGTATACTGTTTTGAAAAAATGACACCTTGCCGAGTTTTTTACGCCGGTTCTTCTCGAGGCAGAGGTTTACTTTCCGAACCGGTGGTAGTTTATCGACATTCATAGGTGCATGTAATATGCCTAAATTGAAGAATAAATCACTTTGACTTTGACTTTGACTTTTTATGCGTTTAAATTTGGTGGATTAATTGAACACTATTAAATCTATTCTCAGAATTTTATTTCCGCAGCAGTACATTGTGTGGAAGCAGGGCGGTACGCATACAGTACTGCAAACGTACCGCTTTCGCGCATCCCGTGGATTTCAATCTAGGCCCAATATATTTTTTTATAATCTGTAGGTATTGTTTCAACCTGGTAAATGGGGAAGCGGCCTAATTCTTCTATGGAATTCTACTTCAGGATGATTTGAAAATAGCTAACTTCATGACCAGACATAGAAGTTTTTGTGGCACGAATAAAATTGTCCTAGGGACTTCCCAACGATATTTAATTTATCGACAAATTGTACTTTCTTATAACAGTTATGACTATGAGATATATAATTATATTTTGTTTAAATTTTCCGAAAACTGGGTAGGTATTATATCAGAGTATACTAAATGCCACACAATTTCTTACAATTTACCTAAACCTGGCCTTTGTTGCAAGGCACTCCTGGGTGTCAATTTACTTTGTATGGAAATCGGTTGAATAGCATTAAAAGGAGTTTCTAAGAAGCACGTTAATAATAACACTTCAGTTGAATTTTAAGATCCCTAAAAAGTACGTCTACGAATTACTTAAATTACATATAACATTGATGGGTAGTTATCAGCATTTTAGATAATTTTAATTTTATCCGGTAAACTTAATAATTATTTACTATGAAATGTCACTTCGAAATAAGTATTTCAAATAGTTATCGATAAATTTAATATCGGAAGGAAGTCCCTAGTTAATTGACGTCTTTGCCGCAAAAACTTCTATGTCTGTTCATGACTTTTTAATCGCCAATACATTCACACGGAACATTTTGGTTATTGGAGCATTTTGACACGTTGTCCATTCATCTATACCTCAATAATCATAATACTTACTATACTAATCTATACTAATACTACAAAGAGGATTTCTGAATGGACATAGGCTACAGTTAACCCCGCGGGTTTTCCTGTGTTCTTTAGAAGACGCGGGCGAAGCCGCGAGCGCAGCGAGTATACTCCATTTGATTTACGAAGGACCGATGCCACTTGAAACTTAACAATGAAGCTCACATAATGTTTGTCTTTCGTTGTCTAATTGTTTTATTACGTAAGCACTTCAAATTGGCAAGCTGCATACAAAAAAAAAACGCCACGCCGCAAGAGTCTTGCCAGGTTTTCTTTGTTATTCTCTAATCCTATTGTTATCGCTAATGACCGTCTCAAGTAGCAACGGGCCTTCGTAAATGAAATGGAGTATACATAATCAACCCACATTTTTCCTAGATTGCGACTGAAAAGTATAGGTAGGCAACATTTCTAAACAACCACCGATTTAAAGGTACATTTAAAGTGCAAGTCAGAGACAAAGGGTATCTCAATTCTGGACCATTACCTTTTCATTATTTCCTACTTTAGACTCCGGCCAAATTGCTGGTAATAAATATTGCTAGATGTTGTTGCCAAGAGATACTATCTGGGATACCGACTGAGATATTTGACTCGATTTAAATTTTTAGAATAACTCTTTTATACGTAGTCTGGTTATTCTTTTGGCACAGTCTTTATAATTTGTTTCGTTTTCATGTATTCATAGGTGAAAGTTGTTATAAAAAGAAAAATATATGATATGTATAGTTTCTTCCAGTTAAAATTACCCCTTAAGTGGGATTTTACAACTTCTATTGTTGCCAAATATGAAAGGAAAACATAACAAAGATACGTAATAAAACCGACCGAAGTGTCGTAGCACGTGTACTGGAGTTGATAATACTGTTTGTTCTATTACTTGCAGATAACAATGAATCAGTAGATTTCGGTAATTGTTGAGTACTTTTCGTAATTTAAATTGGAACAAATACACCATATCTTCTTTTCTCAAGTTCAAAATAGCACTACTAGTAGCCGGGTGGATCTCGGGCGGGTTTAAACACTCGGTTCTAAATTCATTATCATTTTACGATTATTGCACATAAAAGTGTGACATAACTGAAGAGTTTCGATCAAATAAGACTCAACGACGGTAGTTATACGCTTTTAACAAAAAATATTGTGATATTATGACAATATTTGCTGAGATAATCACAAAAAAATGCCTTAATAACGATGAATATTCACCCTGCCTCAGGTTTGCGTCGTCCACATTCACTGTCAAGAATCGCTACGCGGAATCGCTACGCGCTACGCTCGTAGCCGATCCCGCGGTTTTCCCCCGTACCTATGGTAGCGGAAATCGACTACGCCGTAGGCGCCCGCTAGACGAGTTCCTTTCAGAGAAAGTGTTAATCGATTTATTCTTAATTTTTAACCGACTTCAAAAAAGGAGGAAATTCTCAATTCGACTATAAGTTTTTTTGTGTGTTTGTTACGCGATAACTCGGTAATTTATGAACCGATTTGAATAATTATTTCTTTTTTTGAAAGCATATACTTCCAGGTTGGCCCCGTTGTCACCAAAATCTAGTTCCGATGATGTGATCCTGGAGAAATCGAGGGAACACTTCAAATGTTATAAGCAAACTTGAAGCAATTTGGCTACTGATTTGAAGTCGGTTAAAACTTTGTTTTTAAAGTAAATTATTTTAAAGTATGCTGCTACAATTCCATTATATAGTACTATTATATTTAGTAAGGCTTTTTTGTGGGCGATGGGCTAGCAGCCCGTAACTGCCATATCACAGTTTCGCCGTATTTATACTTACTATTGCGAAATATGGCACTGAAAAATAAATTTCATAATGCTGTCTACCCATTTTGGGAATATAAAATTAGTTTGTTTTTATGTATTTGTGTCACGAATAAATGTTTTTTTCTTCTTTCTTTATTTCTAAAATCTATAATTTTTCACTGGTATCAAAAACAGAAATTAGAAATATTGGTTTCGAAAGCAAAACTAAGAATATTTGCTCGGTTTTATAAAGATCAGTGTGAGACTTAATCCTACTAATATTATAAATGCGAAAGTATGGATGTTTGGATGTTTAGATGTTTGTTACTCAATCTCGCAACAGCTCAACCGATTTGGATGAAATTTTGCACGAAGATTAAAATATAGGATAATTTTTATCCCGCGTCTACGCAGACGAAGTCGCGGGCGTAAGCTTGTATCTGATGACATTTTAATAACTTGCCACAAACTACAAATAAATCCACGGTTAAACTCAAGTATTAAATGTTCCAATCGACAATGCCGCAAACACTCATCCTGAAGAAGAACTCCCGGAGAGTTCGAAACATGTCGCCCGTAGTGACATTTAATACGTGAGAGGTTAACCGTGGATTCATTACTAGTATTTTAGACATGTCTCACGATAATTTAAATTCGAACTCGCTTCATATTTTGACATTATTTACTGTCATTAAGTGTTAACTAACAGATTTTTATACGGGGTGGGCCCTGTAACAGGGGCAAAATTTAAAAGGACGCTTCCTTAGAGCATTAATTTTCTTTAATTTTTTTTAATTCGCAGAAGTTTCCTAACAAGCAATAACTAAACCTAAATCTGAAATCGGAAATAGTTAGCTTTTGTTGGCAGTTAATTAAATGGATTCCAATTGGACAGGGAAATAAACGAGCTGTCAAGAACTTTAATTAATTTTATACTCCAGTTTGCAACGGATTTTAGCTGACAACAATATTTGGAATTAGGCTACACCCTAGATCACATGAAAAATAAAATAATAGAATAGGTAGAAGTATTTATACAGTGTGTGTCTGTCATAAGAACATTTATTTTAAGGAACGATAGCTTTCAGTGCTGTGAACCGTTTTATCGAAAAAATATAACAATTACCTTTTCTAATGGAAAGTTATTAATTTTTTAAATTTTCTCGAGCAGCAATGTACTGCTAACATTCACTTGACGTTTCAGAGGGCAGAGCTAGTTACTGTCAGTTGTTAGCTTTGTTACCAATACATTGTGGGCCGAATTAATTTGTATGAAAAAAAAACCGTTTTTTTGAAACTAGAGATACCAATTTACGTTCATTAGGGCTTATACTTTCAGCCCTTAAAATAAATGTTCTTATGACAGACACACACTGTATATCCAATATCTGATGACATTTTATTTGACTATATTTCAAATATCGTTGTTACTACTTAATACTTAAACACTTGACGTGTAAGGAGTGTATCTGTGTAAATGCGGCGTTAGGGTACATAATCCAACGGTTAAACATTAAACTTGAATTCAGAAAACATTGAACACTCTCTGTAAAGGTCAACCATTGGAACCCAACGGATTGCTAGACAAAATGACTTTCCTTTCACGCTCTGGTCCATAAAATCCTGATGAGGACAGATTTTTTTCTGAACGGATCAATTGCTTATCAGTCGTCCACTATATTGCATTTTCGGTATAACTTGGATTCATTGCTTTTAGAATAAATATATAACATTGTTTATAAGAAAATCGTGAAATTATTGTCGACTTGAATTGTATCGTGATTCAAATTGGAGAGTTATCCAATTATTTCATGCTATTAAATAAATATTGATATTATAAAAATCTATCAAAGTAACAAACAGAAAAAAATTGTTTTTTTTTCTGTTTGTTACTTAATCAGGCAAAAATGCATGGATTTAGATGAAATGTGGTAAAGAAATAATTTATAACCTAGATTAAAACTACGGCACATTGCACGTAGAACCGATGGCCGTTGGGGCGGAAAGGTTCTTGAGTGGCGACCATGTACCGGAAGGCGCAGCGTGGGTAGGCCCCCCACAAGGTGGACTGATGACCTGGTAAAGGTCGCTGGAGTCCGCTGGATGCGGGTGGCGCAGGACCGGTCATTGTGGCACTCTTTGGGGGAGGCCTATGTTCAGCAGTGGACGTCTTTGGGCTGATATGATGATGATGATGATTACAACAAAGACACCTTTTACTCCGAAAATCATCTCCCAAAGGAATGACATTGGGGATGGAGACTGATACGGGAGTTCACGTGGACGAAGCCAAAGTCAAAGTCAAAATGATTCATTTTTCAATTTAGGCATATTACACGCCTACGATATAAACTACCACCGGTTCGGAAAGAAAACCTCTGCCTCGAGAAGAACCGGCGTAAAAAACTCGGCGAGGTATCATTTTTTCAAAACAATCTACAATATATCATTTCAGTATCAGAGTATTATAAAATTACATTGCTACAGTAGAAAGCCTATTTATTTTGCGTTAAATTTCTAGTGCAGAATTTTATAAGCGCCAAATAACTAGAAGTCAAGTAAAAGAAGAATATAAGCTAGTTTAAAATAATATTCAAAATTCATTAATAGTGGAGATCCAAATTCATTACTTTTCAATAGCTATAAATAACCTGTTCATAGTAAATGAAATCCATCAAAACGTGGAACTAACAAAAGAGAGTATATATTTGTAACTCTATAATATATATATATTAGTAACTCTAACCTTTTTCTTTAGCCTCATGAATGCATAATATACAAATTAATATTTTCCATTAATACCATAGTACCACGTAGGATTTATCTGGGTAACATTTGTTATTATTTCTAACCAAAATAAGTGAAGTCAGGGCCGACAGACCAACGACATAGTATCAGCAGTTACTCACTTGTGTCAGAACTTTTTTAATCTACGCCTTCCGTACACTAGAAAGTTTCACTGAAGTTACAACATTATAACCGCTTTACTTATCAAGTCACCATTAGGCTCACTATAACTGAAAACTAGTTCCAATTATCAACAGTTTCAATTCAGTAACGGTCACGTTTGAAATAAGAATTGTTTTCAAAATTCGAAGGGGGAATTCGAAATAAAAGACGATCGCCGAACGCGTTCGGGCGAGAGCGCCTCTCTTGTAGCCGGCCGGTGAATCACTGACGGTCTGAAAACTCTCGCCCTAGCGAGTTCGGATAGCTGTGCGTTACTAATAACTGATAACGTTACGTTTACGTCTAGTACATATTAGAGAATATACTTAGTACATTACGTTCGACGCAATTCAGGCTTTCAGACATTTTTGACTTTGTAGCGAATAATGAAAGTTAAAGTGCACATATGTATGTCTGAAACAGGAAAATTTACGATTGGTTTCAACTTGGTTTTAATAATAATTATATCATCATCATCATATCAGCCGAAAGACATCCACTGCTGGACATAGGCCTCCCCCAGAGAGTTCCAAATTGACCGGTCCTGCGCCACCCGCATCCAGCGGACTCCCGCGACCTTTACCAGGTCATCAGTCCACCTTGTGGGGGGCCTACCCACGCCGCGCCTTCCGGTACGTGGTCGCCACTCGAGAACCTTTCCGCCCCAACGGCCATCGGTTCTACGTGCAATGTGCCCCGCCCACTGCCACTTAAGTTTAGCAATTCGGAGGGCTGTATCGGTTACCTTGGTTCTGCTGCGGATAGCCTAAGAATAATTATATGAAATTGTAGAATTAAGTTACTAAACAATTTTTCGTCTGCGATGTATTAGATTCACATTTTAAATACATTTTTTTTTTGGAATTCACACTGCTCACCGTAGACTGAAATAGAAATCACACAAATAAACTTCAAATAACTATTTTACGATACCTAATTATTGAAAAAAAAAACGGAAAGCTGAAATGTACTTTTCGAACGAGGGTGCGAAGCGAACGAAATTCTATGCTTCAGCTAGGGCCGAAAATAGTTTACGTCCACTTGTCCGGATGTCCCGCTTTCCCGCTGTTCTCATGTACAGGTCGTATTTTTAACCGATTTTCGTGAAGTTTTGTGAGCAGGTTCGTTAATTATTTAGAATTTAATTGTCGACACACTTTATCAAAAAAAAAAAATTTCTTTCTATAAAGACAGGCTCGTGAGTTCTCACTATTTAGTTCGACGAGCGAGCGAAGCAAACGAACTTCTCCGTTTCAGGTTGGGCAATTTTTTTTGTTTTTTTTTTATAAATCGATGAACGCCGGCTGCACGCACGAAAAAGTGTGACTCATTGTCCCGTCCCAAACGCAGGCTGCGCGCACGAAATATCAACGCACAGCCCAAACCGCTGGTTCAAGAGATTCCAAATTTGGCACGTACGAGTAGGTTCCTTATAAAATCTACTGGTGCTCTAAGAAAGGATTCTTCAAAATTCACCCTCTAAGGGGGTGAAATGGGGTTCCAAAGTTTGTAAGGGGAAACAAGATTAGATCGACTATTTTATTCGAAACTTCACAGGAGTATACCTAACGATAAATGAGTAAATACGTATTATGCAATTTTTCATCACTGTTTTCTTATGACTTATCACGTAAAATTATCGTCCGTAAACCGACTTTACAGACAACTATTTTTCGGTATGTCCGGCGTCTCTCCTGCTGTGCTCCAACAGGTCACACTGATTATTGTAAAATTTTGTGAGCAGTTTCAATACTTATATAGCTTTTTTGTCGATTCAGTTTTTAGAAATAAATTAAAAAAAGATTGCAAGATTTACAGCAGCTCACAAATAATTCGACTGTCCAGTCAGTCACATTATTTGAAATACTAACAATGAATTAATCTGAACTTTAGTTTCACTATACGAAAAAAAAAACATTAATCTAAAATTGATTTAGAATTTACTACACACAATACAAAACATGCAAATAGCAAAATTTGTTTTTGGTTATTCATACGTCAACAATATACTACTTGATGAAAACTGTATTAAAATGAATTCAAAAGCAATATCGGATACCTTATCGATGTTTATTCAGATCATCCAAACATCTGGACTATTCTAAATCAATTAGACAAAGTCGTATCCGCTATGATTCTCATTGCGAGTTGAACGTTTGTCTCACCGAGAACCAAATGCTAATTGATCCCGGTTGAGACCGCCTGATTGGATTCTGACTTAATTACGACTGATAAAGATTAAGCTGTCGGATGGACAGAGAATTGTTTCCTTAAGCTGTTTTATCTCACTACCAAAATATCGTATATCTCAATGATTTCCTTGCTTGATACGATCTTTTCATTACGATACGGTACATTCGTTGCTTTGTTTCGACGGTTATTTTTAGAATTGCTTGAGACTACGGTTTTACTATTTTTATTCTTGCATTTGGCAGCATCGGTACAAAAATTGAGATTTCTTTCTTCTGTTCCGTAGGTAAGTATCTATTTTTGTTTCGATTCCATGGGAGTATTTAACGCGCATTGCGCGCATCTTTCGTTTAATATGAAGATTTGCTGAGTTTTTTTTTACCTATGGCGTGGGTAGACCCACAAGGTGGACTGACGACCTGGTAAAGGTCGTGGGAGTCCGCTGGATGCGAGTGGCGCAGGACCGGTCACTTTGGCACTTTTTGGGGAGCCCTCATGTCCAGCAGTGGACGTCTTTCAGCTGCTATGATGATGATGATGATGAACAACGAACGATCATTGTAGCGAACGCTCTAGTAAATGCTGTGCACTGCTCTACTACGGAATGTGACTTCCACCTTAGTATCATGTATCATGACATGCTAGATGTAACATTATTTTGTTACATGGGCAAAGAAAGGAACTTGGAACTAAACAATCGATTATTAAATATTCGATTAGCTTTAAATTAAAAACGATTAAAAATAATTGTTTTAAATAAAAATCAAAATCGATTATCTAATCGATTTTTTTTTAAATAATAATCGGTTTTTGAATAATCGATTATATTTTATTAACACCTCTTGCGCCTTAAAAAAATGATTGTTAAATAAAATATTTTGTAAAATAATTTATTGAAAATAATAATCTTTTTTTTTCATAATCTTTTCCACATCACATCCATATGCACTAGTAAATAACAGAATTGCTCGGCTCGGCAAAAAGCACTAAGGAAATTTACAGTCGTTTCGCTAGAATGCTCGCAAAAACACACCTGTTTATATTGTGAATTTATGTAAAATTTGCTAAAATGCTCATTAAAAATGAATGCTCACTTGAGCATTTCCCTAAAGGTGCTGATAGACTTCTATCAGCACCTTTAGGGAGGTAGCGACATACATCATTTGGATAACACACGCTTCTTTCTAAAATTTTCAACCACCTAATCTATCCCTCGGAAAAACCTTCAAGGTCAAACGCATTCAATTCAGGCTTTTCTTAGCCCTTATTCGGTGTAAGTGCCTACTTGAGCACTGATTAAACTGTCAGCTCAGAGTTATCTAAATGAAATGGCGCCCGTATCAGGCAAGATTGATTTGACAATAATGTCCTATTGCCGTTTGATTGGTTTTTAGTTGTAGGCGAAATAAAAAAGTTAAATTTATCTAATTTGTAACTTTTTAACTTGATTAAGTCAGTTATTGCGAAGTGGCATTCATTTTGAAACTGGATATATACATTAAATCTCTGCCTACCTCTTTAGGATATAGGCATGATTATAATCTATGTATGTAGGGATGTGAATATATTCTTGTTCTGTTTCTTCAAATCATTAGTTCTTCTTTGAAATGATATAGTACACAAAATAAACCGAATTAAACTAAATAGAAAAAACCGGACAAGTGCGAGTCAGACTCACCCACTGAGGGTTCCGTACAAAATAACAAATATAAGAAGATATTACTTGCCAAATTTCATAGTTCTAGGTCAACGGAAATTACCCTCTAAATTTTGAGTCCCTTGAGAGTGTCGAAATATACGTTTTTTGCAGCATAAACGGGCGTACCTTTTTCATGTTAACTTAGAAGTGAAGGCGCGAAAATTGGTCAGTCCTACTTTTTTTCACCATTAGGAGAGCCTTTTGATGTGGAGTCGACGCGACGCTTCAAGCACTTTTCCACGTTTAATAACTTATTTTTCAGTAAATTGCTTTTACGCCACAATAGTACATTTCGATGCTAGTGCGGAAAGTATGTCAATTCGTCACGAGTACTCGCCTACGGCTCGTGGCAAGACTCGGGACGAGTGAAGAATGACATTTCCGCACTTGTATCGTACGACGTTTTTTAATACAGTTGCGAAAAAATAAGAATAATTACAAGTAAGGAATTCGAAACTTTTATATTAATCATTCTGTAACATCATTGTAATACAGCTGAAAAAAATGAAGTTTAATACAGTTCAATAAAGTTCTATCTTATTTATTTTTTATTGACTTAATAATTAATGGTACAATTTGTCACTTTTTGAGCAACTGTATTAAAAATGTATTTATGGAGGTCTCTTTTTTGTCCGTCGATTTCGAACGTAATCAATTACAGTTTGTTACGCAATACGCTAAGAAAGAAAACTTAAAAAAAAACTGTAATACAACATGAATCAATAAAAAAATGTTATAGTAAATGCTTGTGTGGTGCACGCAATTTATCTTCTATATATATTTTCCTTATTCAACTATTTTCATTTTCCTTCATCACGGTGTAGGATCATATTATCAGCAGTCGAATAAAAATGTTATTGGTATTGACCGAGCGAGCGCCGCGAGGCAAATGCTCCTAGTCGGGTTGGAACGTGCTTCCAGTCTGATTGCGAACAGGGTTAACTTTAAAAATGACCCGAACATACAAAGTAAAGTTATTTTTTTGTATATCCTTATTTTCTTACCGAACCGGTGGTAGTTTAATCAACTTTCATAGGTGCATGTACCTATGCCAAAATTGAAGAATCTTTTATTATTTTGACGACTTCTGCGTTGTCCTAGTGTGTAGTGACCTGCCTACGAAGCCGGAGGTCCTGTGTTCGAATAAGGTAAGGGCACTTATTTGTATGATGAGCATGAGTATTTGTTCCTGAGTCATGGATGTATTCTAAAGAAATGGCACCAATGTTGTCCATGCGAAAATAAAACTACTATTCCATAGAAAGATCAACTCAACTGACCAAATACTACAATTAAAAAAAAAAAAAAAATAATATTACTGACTAATAGAATCAACTGGCCAAAATAAATGAATAAGGTGTTGTTTTTGGTACGGGTGAGGTGTTTAGACAAGTAGTAGTTAAGTTATAAGGACCATACCAGAGACGTGGATAGATTTATATTATTTAAATTTTGACACCGTACTTCGTAACGTATTGTGCACGGAATTTTGCCGCAAAGATAGGCTACATAAGCCATCTTCGAGCGCACGAGCGCCAAAATGCTAAATAGGAGTTGGAGTGGTCGCCATGGCCGAAAACGGTCGGACAGATCATCATACAAAGTTTTTTTTTTGCTGCATAACTAAAAGCTTTAAGTAGCCTTAAATGATTATCATCCTTCTAACAAATTATTTTTCATAACTGATTTACTTCAGGTTTAATCGACCGAGCGAAAATCGAGGTTTAACTAAGAAGTCAGGTGCAATTAGTGCTTGACTTTTAACATGATCTTTAAGAGATCTGCTTAATAAAATATAGTACGTTCCCCACACAATTGCTTCAGGAAATCAGAATTGCCGGTCAACGTACTAGTAAAAGTTAAAACCCCCCTCAATAAACTTTCTATTGTCTTACAAGATGAACTTTGCTTTATGAGGTCTTAAAACAGAACGGGAGCAGCGTTTCATTTGTGTGCTTTGGTGGCATTCCGATTTTTATGATTAACTTTTTAGATTTTGAGGTACGTAACCTGTTCGAATGACGTTTTAGAATCTTGAATAGGTACTCAGATTTATAGCTAAAGTAATAAAAAATACTAAATTAATATGGAACTTAATTTGACTTTAGAATAACAATCATATTAACACTTTAGGTGTAAATATCAGCACTGTCCCGGGACAGCACGAAGCATCTGTAGTATACTTCTCGATTCCTATCTGTTCTCCTATTTTGCTCTGAGACATCATCATCATCATTATATCAGCTGAAAGACGTCCACTGCTGGACATAGTCCTCCCCCAAAGAGTGCCACAATGACCGGTCCTGCACCACCCGCATCCAGCGGGCTCCCGCGACCTTTACCAGGTCATCAATCCGCCTTGTGGGGGCCTACCCACACTGCGCCTTCCGGTACGTGGTCGCCACTCGAGAAACTTTCCGCCCCAACGCAACGGCCATCGGTTCTACGTGCAATGTGCTCTGAAACATGTATGAATGATATTTGTTGTGCTGTTTTATAGGTATCTCATTCCTACGCAAATCTAACACCAAATACACAGCTAATATCAACAACATTATCGATACCTTTAACTGACCTTCGATACCTTTACATCAAAGGTGACATGACATATACTAGCCGAATGATTACACAAATAAGCAGCGATAGAAGCCAAATGATGAACAGGCAAAATTATACAATAGATAGGTATTAGGTAATTTTATTAAACCTTGCCTTATTTTGTTACAAGCTATTATTATTGGTTTGTTGTGGGCCTTTTCTTTGCCGCTTCGATTAGAATAGAATAGAATATCTATTCTATTCTATTCTTCGATCAGAGATTGATCTACTGTGGCTAGTGTGGACGACCGGTTAGCCTAGTGGGTAGTGACGCTGCCTATGAAGCTGAAGGTCCTCTGGGTTCGAATCCTGGTAAGGGCAAATATTTGTGTGATGAGCATTAATGTTTGTTTCTGATTCATGGATGTTTTCTATATATTTCAGTATTTATATCTATTAAATATATCGTCTTCTAGTACACATAATACAAGCCTTATTGAGCTTATTATGGGACTAGTTCGATTTGTGTAAGATTGTCTCCTAATATTTATTTATTTTAACTCTTTATTGTTTGTTGTTCAAACCTTCGTCTAGATATTTCCTGACACTTTGAACAGACTTCAGTTATATCTCCTCTAGTTGCATACTTATATAGGAATAGGTTTAGGTTGTTCTATAGGCTTGGATACTTCTTATACGCATTAGCTGTCCACAGGAGCAGAGGGTGCAAATTACACACTGTTTGCTTTGATTCTTGGCAGACCCTGCTTGCTGCGTTTCGTTTTACACCCCTTTGTGTTAGGTGTTTGTTGAGAATTTAATTGTTACACACTATTCATATCGTCTTGCCGCTTATTCAATAAGTCAGAACGTGCTAGACTGTCAGGTAGCTTATTGCATCTGTGTAATAGACACTGTATGTGCCAGTAAATGGTGACTGACATGTTAGCTAAAGTGTTAAAACTACTAAAATTCAGCTTCAATAACTATAACATCTTTATGTGTCCGAAAAGCTCAATAAACTGACCATCTCTATAAACAGTAACTCACATCATAAAATACCAAACTCATGACCATGACAAAGTTCATAGACCTCAGATAGTCATGACCAACGAATAAACGTGATAACTGCTCTTTTATCGTCACTACGAGTGCTTGTTGCATCCCTAATGCTGTAGTTTATTATGGACACTTTGACCTTTGGAACAGTTTTTCGATCGTAGAATATGGAATGAAGCTGTGAAGTCAATCTATTTTATTAAGGGTTGTCACAATTTTAAATTTACTGGACGTTATGAGATATTTTGCACTCTTTTTTATATATTATATTATTTTTTCCGATAACCCCGAGGACGCATTCTTCAGATGAAAATTAAATAGTAATCTTCTCTAAACTGTTAGTATTCTAATTCGCACTATTTCTAAAATATTCAAGAATTCATTTCGCGGCCGTTCTTATCTTCATATTACCAAATCTTTTATTTCTATAATCAAAGATTTGGTAAGATTATGTGTACTGGTTAGAAAACTTTTTGCTATAAAGGGTAGCAACGTACCTACAGTTTGCGAGCTTTTAAAATAGTATTGGGTTTCGGGTGAAATCGTTTATTTTGGCACGAGAACGTGCAAACGAGAGAAATATAAACCCGAATCCTATTCAAATACCTACGGGAGTGTTTTGTTTGATAGACTAAAAAATGGGCTACAAAATGTGTATTATGAAATATGAGTTAGTGCAATTCCTTTATTTCGTCCAATGCAATGTCAAAACTCTATAGACATTTTAAGATTTCGAATCGAATCTGCTTTAAATCTGAATATTGCAATGTTTAGCCTTGCTAAAGTCTGACAATATTGTAAAAGTTCCTGAGAAAGATTTGTAACTAAACCTTTGCATTTAGAAGTACTTCGACTAGTAACGGTGCTCTACATGTTAAAGAAAGCGATTACCAATATCTTAAGACATTTTTTCTGAACCTAAAGATTTTATATTGTTGCGTGGCATATTATAATACTAGTGGTTTTATGAGCCGTAAACCCCGCGAGTCTCTTTCATTACAAAAAAAATGGTTGTCTGTAGTGTCGGTTTACGGACGATAATTTTACGTGATAGTCATAAGAAAACATTGATGAAAAATTGCACACTTTTATAAATTGAATTGAATTATTATCATTATTTTGTATAGTACAAAGAAGGACTTTAATGAAAATTACAATTTTCCCCCTTTTAGGGATTGAATTCTCAAAAAACCTGAAACACATATTTACTCATTTATCGTTAGGAATACTCACCTGAAGTTTCGAATAAAATAGTCAATCTAATCTTGTTTCCCCATACAAACTTTGGACCCCCGTGTTGTCCCCTCGGAGGGTGAATTTTGAAAAATCTTTTCTTAGTGCACCCCTAGACCGTATAAGAAACCTACGTGCCAAATTTGGAATATCTAGAACCAGCGGTTTGGGCTGTGCGTTGATATGTTTATCACTGGAACGGGACAATGAGTCACACTTTTTCGTGGCTGCAGCGGCGTTCATCGACTTATAAGACGTTATCACGTCATATATACATATTTGAAAAAATAAAAAATTCCATATAATTGTCGACCCTGCTTACTTAATTTCATGAGAAACGATTGAGAAATGCGCTGTCGAGGAGAACAGCCGGACATCGGACGTCGGACGGATATACGAAATCATTTTGGTCCAAGCTGAAACTGAGAACTTCGTTCGCTTCGCTCGCTCGATCAATTGGCATACGAATCGTCATATTACAAGAATATCATGTAAGCATGTAACCATCGCTTGTCGTATTCCATTCACTAAAGCAATCATTACTTATGCATTCAACACTATCCTAGCTTACAACTGATACGCTAGCTAGAAACTTCAATATCACCCATGTGTGGAATAGGTATTACCATGCTTACCGAACTAAAATAAAAAGCTATACAAATATATGAATTCGGTATGCGTTTACCACCTTTTTACTTTAGCCGATGTGTGACGTCATCTAATGCATTTGCTTAGCTTGTTTATATTCCGACATCATTGGCACATGTTGGGCATTTCGTTACACAGAATGTCTCTGTAGCAAATTCTGTACTGAATAAGTGTTTATGCGTCTGCGATTGTCAGATGTTTTAGTTTCTATATACGGTAGCGGATTTGCCGTATAATGTACAGAGATACTGTGTTTCTTGAGTTTGCCAATTTTCGGAATTTAGCTTTTAACGTGACTTACCTAGTATGTTAGTGTAGGTACTTACATATATTTTTTTGAAATAATAATCTTTGTTTGGTAATTAACTCGCGAAAATCATGCTGAATCAAGGTGAATATGTGTGCAATTTCCATTGTTTCCTAAGTTAACCCGTTCAACGCTAATCACGACACGCATGGTTTAGAAAGCTACGGACGATTTTCGCTACATACGGAATACGGCGTAGCTTCTTGAGCGTAGCTTAGCAGTGAATGAGTTTTATAAATTGCTTTCAAATATGCGGACATCAGCAATATTTAAAATAGATTTTCGTTATTATACACGGTGCCCGTGAGCATTGCGAGAGATTTTAACAGGATATTCCTGACTATATTTTAAGTTAAAAATGTTAATTAACGTCGAGTAAATTCGGTTCGGTTTTAGAGATATTTCCATTTTATGATTGCGACGTTGCGAGACTTAACCATCTACTTTGACAGCTCGTCCTAAAGACACGTTTTTACTAGATTAGCAATTATTGTGTAGGTATGAAAATAAGAAAAAAATTAAAAATCATAATTCGACCTAGCTTCATATAACATTTATTACTCCTTATAGCCTCAGGAATTCGTGATTAAAATCTCTCGCAATGCTCACGGGCACCGTGTGTTGATTTAAAGTTTCACGATTCACTCACATTATTTTTTCTAAACGGGACTTAATCGCGTATAACTAACTTTTTATTTAACTCTCTGGGTTTGTATTACATTACTACCTATATATAATTCAGAACTTACTGCTTTTTTTCATCCGCTAACAAATGAAAAACACAACCATAATTCCAAGACTGTGAACCTACTTTGTATTACCCAGTCAGGGATATTTTAAAGCCTACGCAGGCGTATGCTTGCAAGCTACAATAAACCCTTTAGAATATGCTTTCATTAGTTGTAAAATAAGCCCCGTGCCGTATTTCTTGTGTTGGAATGGTATAATTAGAATGTAGAGCAAACTACAAAGCAACATATTTGCTCTAGAGCAACGCCTCTTAGAATTTCTCTAGTGTTCTCTGGAGGGTTCAGGTATTTATGAAATATTGTATTAAGGACTTATAACATGGGATTGGAATCGCCGACTTGGGAACTATGATTGTGGTTACTGCAGATAGGTTAAGATAGATACAAATACAAAAAAAAAATTGTTTAAAAGACAGTGGTTTACAGACAGGGCAACGTTGAGGCCTCTCATTAGGTATATATGTACCTGTGTTGAGAAGTCTCGCTCTTCCAAACATAGTACATTGTAATGATCCACAATTTAGAAAATATAGATTTATAGGATTATACTAACTTAATCTAAGTTTATTGCATACATTCCTTACATGATGCAAGATAATTTTGTATGGGTGTGTTTGTGTGTGTGTGCGTATATGTGTGTGTGTGCGTATATGTGTGTGTGTGTGTGTGTATATGCGTGTGTGAGTGCGCTTGAGATAAGGTATGTACACAGCTATTTAAATAATTATTAATTATACTTAATTACAATAGATATAACATTTACTCGTATGTATACAAAGTAGTCCATTTAATGGACCAAATGGGAAAATAAAATTTTACGAAACTGAGTTAACAACACTATACAATATTTAAAAGGTATATTAAGTAGTGGACAATGTTGTTATATTATGTCGATTTAAACTTTCACGATTCTCTTACACATTATTTTACCCTAGTGTAAAGTGGTTAATAAAGACCAAGTGCGGGTAGTTCAGAAAACCCGCGCAGCAAGGAGATGTTGTTGTCACGTTGAAGTGGCATCGGGCACCTTACGTTACGCCTCGTTTACTACTCCAGGCAAAATACGGTTTCGAAAAACATTAATTTATAATAGCGTTTTTTTATTTATTTCATTCTAAAACGTTATTCTAAGATGCTTTATTCAAGAATCCGACAAACTTTCAACCCGAACGTAATTAAAATAGATTCAAATTAAACATTCATTGACTTTTTTATTTTATTTATATTGAATATTTTAATGCCTAAATCAACATAAACAAAACATTAATATTTATCCGGACTTTTTAGGAGCTAATTTTTTTTGATGTCTGATTTTTTGTTTGATTTTGCTTCTAGGTAACTATTTAATTGATAATATATCCGTTACATACAAAAAAAATTAGCTATTATAAATTATTTCCACATTTGACATTTTTTCCATACAAGTTGTCAGTTCATTGCCTGGACTATACCCGCTAAATATGTTGAAACTATGAATAGAAATGTAATTAGGTAGCTGAATAAAAGAGAGGTCTACTCGTACGTTATCAGCAAGGGTGTAATAAAGAACGCAAAATATTAGGTTTGGAGATAATAGTTATTTGTGTCACAAGGGAGCAAAATAGTATATTTACGGCGAGGGCGGTGTATTGAATCCTGAATGTAGCGAGGGATCCTACAATAGAATCCTGAGCGTAGCGAGGGATTCTAACGTAGGATCCTGAGCGTAGTGAGGGATTCAAGTGTTAACGCCCAAGACGAAAATAATTTTGCTCCTGAGTGACACATGTAACTTTTCACACCGATTATGAGGAAAATTGAAATAAAATGCTCTAAAAATAATTAAATAACTTTTATTTAAGTTTTATTGAAGAATGACGTTTATTGTGACAATTTTTTCAAATATTACCAAAAATTCTCAAGTTTTAATATGTAAATGTACCTATAACGTTGCTAAAGTTAAAACTTGAAATATGTTCGTTTTTAATCGATTACGATGAAATTACAATCGATTATTTTCTTAAGATCTGTGTTCAATTGGCACATTGCGTAAATGCTACATGCCAATGAATAAATTAAAAAAGTAGCTTGAACAGAAAAGTGGCATTTTGCTCCCTCTCGTCGGGAACCAAAACTTACTTTTCTGAATGAGAGGTGTGAAAAGTTCATTTATTGATTGATTCATATCTAACTGTTTGGGTTAGTATTTGAATGATTTGGTATTTATTTTTTGATTTGGATACCTCTCTTTTATTCAGCTACCTAATTATACGTGATTAAGTCCCGTTTTGTAAAAAAAATGTTGTGGGAGGTATTGTAGTGGTAAAACTTCTATTTCAGATGACTTATGCATATTTCCTACCGAACGGCCCGGGCCGGGTCGCTTGGTGCCGCATCGCAACGGATGCACGAGCACCCGATGGTAGCCGACCGCATTTTAATAGAGTGCCGAACCGAGCCGAACCGAGCCGGTCAGATGCGACGACAGCCGAGCACAGCCGTCCATGACCGCGAGGAGCCGATCGGTTCGCAAATCCATTCAAATGTGAAGTATAACGTCTGTATTAAAGCATCAAATTCCTTTGGCTACTTGTTAAATGCGCTCAGGCGCTCCGGCCCGGCCCAGTTGGTGAGAATCGTACATTAGATTCCCATGCCAAATATCTAATGTCTAAAAATAAGTCGTACACCCGTAAAAAACCTTACATCCTTACGAGTAAACAGAACTCTGTTTACGTAATCATGAATAAGATGGAGGGAAATGCAGCCGAATGCATTAAGTGAGCTTTCTTGTTCGTGTCACCGACACATTTTCCGGTGACAGTGTATTTTTACGCCGGAAAAGCATGGAAAACCACGCAAAAACTCCCGTGTGAGCGAAATTGAACTTAATACTAGTTTATATAAGATCTGTGATATACGCTGATATGTCTTGCCGATCATTGCTCACATTGGCCCTCACTTAGCTGTGAGTTGTAAAAAGTTTGATTTATGATACGAAATTTTTATTAAATATATCGTGTGATGACGTACTATTTGTTGCTTCCGGTTTTTTGCGAAAAGAATAACAAAAACAAAAATTGCTTTAAATACTTTGTTTGTTTACTTAGTTATAAATTATTAAATTTTATTTCACTTTATGTCGTGCAGTAGGTACATAAATGTTGTCACCGAACGGTGTGCATTTCTCAGGATATACGTTGATTCGAGAGGCCTTTCTGTTTTCAGGTCCCTTGAGAGACACATGTTTTTGGTTGATCACGTACCATGTTTCATTTGGTTGAGCTGTTTTATAGTATTTTTTGTTATAGCAGCAACAGAAACACATCATCTGTGAAAATTTCAACTATCTAAATAACTAAAAAAACCGGCCAAGTACGTTTTCCATACAAAGTCTCTAATAGCTTCATTTTTTTTCTAATATAATTTATATCACCTGTGTCTAGTTTGTAGTTATGTAACCTAGATATGGCGAAACCCATTGTATATAATGACTCATATTATTCCAGAAGGCCGTTTTCAGATGAGAACCAAACTATGTTTTGTATGGAGAGTCGACCGTGCTGGTGACTCTTAAGTTAGTGCGATGATAGGATAACAAACCGTTGTCTCCTTTTGTATACAATTCCGACAGCTTATTCAAAGACAAACACATTCACATTTCGACTAAAACATTCCTTAACGCCATTCATTCAGATCATAATAAAATTGTTATTATTCAACATCCAGCATAATGCGACCCCGCTCATTCCATTCAGCTTACCAATTTCCCCAGAAAGAAAAGAAGATCGACAGCTCTAACTAAACTGGGGGCTGTATGAACTTGTAGATATATTTGGCTCGTTCCCAACAAAACAGTGCGTTCGCCACAACACAATTTATTGCACGGAACCGTAAAGTACCGTCATTTATCCAGTAATTTGATATGATTGTTGGTGAGAAGTTGACGATATTCCTCGCTATTAGTAGGGTTGATGAAATACTGGGTTTTAGCTGAAATTTGTTCATTATTTTGAAATGAGATATTATGGGTACAGGCTGGGTCCTTTCTTTTTAATGAGGGTTTCGTGAAAGTATGCAATATGTGGTCACTGGGGCAGCCAGGCCTGAGGTGAACGCTTATGAATAGCTATAACTCGGTCTTTATTGCTCTTACATCAGTGCACAATGAGGTGATATAGATGCAGATAAATTAACTCCGATCTAGGTTATAGTACTAAGACTTAGGGCTCAGGTACATATTCAATTTATCAAAGAGCTTATGTTCCTGAAAGCCCCTCTTGCGTCAATCGGTACTCAAATAAAATACTGTAGTTTCTTAGTAGGGAAAAAAATAATACAAAGGGTTGTAATTAGGGAATAAAGACTTTTGGAATACAAATAAGACCTTCAAAAACTATTCGTACCAAATTCCCAAAAGATCTTGAGATATCGGCCTTCCTGTATCTATGTAAATGCTCAGAGATATTAAATTACTTTCATAAACTTCTTGTAAATTCTGATAAAGACCTTTCAACTAATGTAATGGATAATGTTTTGTAATTTTGTTTTCATTTAGTGACATTTTGAAATGATTATTGTTGCAAGATTATTTATTTTTATTTGTATTGTAAATTATTGTTAGTCATGTAAAAGTGGCCTTGGCCTAGCTATTTTCAGAATAAATGTTTAATTTTGATTCCTACAATATTAACTGTGTTATTGATCACTTTTTACTAATTAACACGATGTTGAATTTGTGTAAGGTATTTGGTCCCAATGTTTATCACATTTATGCCTAATAGTTGACAATTATTTTTAATTAATATTAGAGGTGTCAGTCAAGTATTCGGTCAGTGTCTAGCACCTGCCTATACCACTTACGTTACCTATACCAAAAATGTAAATATCAAGACATCGGCAGGAAGATATCTAAGTTGATGATAGACAAAATAGTTATATTATTTTCTTGTAAAGCAAACAATCTTGTCGAGGCAAGCTTCTTTTTAAATCTCCCTTAATGATCCGTGGGACGACTGGCTTTGCATCACAATGACATTTATTTGATTTTTAATCACCCCTTTTAAAGCTCCTAGCTAGTTGACAACGAATAGTTGTATAGAATTGTACCCGGAGAAAAGAAAACGTAGAATTCTATACAAGCTGTGCTCTTTTACTTTGCTCCTGACAGCTAGGCCACGACTTCCAGCAGCGGCGGCGGTAGCGATAAACCATACGTGAGAGCGAAGGTAATCACGTATCGTTCCGAACGCGCGTTAGGCAGATCCAACTGTCATTTTTTCTTATAAAAATTGACATTTAGATCTACCCGACGCGCGTACAATGCGTTACGTAATCGACCGCAGCCGCCACCGTGGCGAGAATCGAAATCGTGGCCGAGCCCTCAGTTTAGTTGTGGAGTGTTCATGGCCTGGCGGCGAGGAGGCCGTACGGTCACGATATAATACGCTTTCGTGCTTTGGACGACACGTTGGATAGACAGATGGCTGTCATAAAATACTAAAGGGGGTTATGGAAGGAAAAGAAGGAAGGGAGAGCAAGGAAGGGAAGGGGGAAAGATGTATGATTGTGTACTGTAGCAATGTTATTGAAATAAATACATATATATACTTGAAGTTGCTATTTTTGTCAAGTCCAACCCCAACTTATTCATGAGCGTCTCACAAGGCCGGAGGCTTCCAACACGGCAACAATACAAATACAAAATAAAAAATCTGGAAGGTTGCAATGCGGCGCTGATGGGAAAAGTGTCTTAGGTATGGCACCGAGAGTATTTAATAAAATTCCAGATACAATAATATCGCTTGACATATTTAATTTCAAAAAACAGTTGACTTTATTCCTTATTGACAAATGCTATTATTCAATAAATGACTTTTTTAATGATAATGATGCCACAACTTTGTATTGATATATTGTACAAGTGTAGCTATTGATATGATTATTATTGTATTAATGCTTTATTTTAGTTGCATAAGTGAACGACTAGTTTATTGCGTAACTGCATGCAATGATTTTTGTACACCTGCATTGCGGGTAAAACATAGTGCTCTCTCTGTTCATGTAACATATTTCACTGTAACCTATGTTTAACAAAATAAATATTCTGATTCTGATTCTGAATAAATCAAATTAATTAATCGGGGAAGCTTTATGTACAGCCTGACACCACGCGTTTCGCAACGCTGAACACCCCCCTGCCTGCTGGGATACGGTCTACGGTCTTAGTAAAGTGTCGAGCGCGCGTTTTTACGTGCGAGCGCAAGAAATGTAAATCTAATATGCAACCAATTTAGCCCAATGCTAGTGTAGTCTAGGTACAGTAAGAGGCGCCCTGTAGCCTGGGCATTAGAATACGGCTACGGTATCCCCTGCCTGTCGTACAAGGCGACTAAAAGGGGTCCTCGGGGTGGTACACGGTTGCAGTTGGGGGCTTCAATAGGAAAAAAATGAAAAAGGTAGATACCACTGAGGCATGACGCTAGGGCGGCACTGGTGCGTTCCGTAGGAGATCCCAGAGCCGTCCGAAATGCGTCGAGGAGGACCGTCGGGGGGTTTTTAGTCGGTGCGAGTCCGACATAACCTCCGCGCTATCCCCGTGGCGTGGAGGTATCCATAACGGATTTTCCTCTCATATAAAAAAAAAAAAAAAAAGGTGCAGTAAGAGAATTGTTCATGAGTGGATTGCAAAAAAATTGTACATAGTTAAGAGCTTTAATCTAATCTATGATTTAATTTTTTACAGTTTCATAACGGCAATTACCCATATATTTTATATGGCTAATTGCCGTCACGAAACTGTAAAAAGTTAAATCGTAAATTAGATTAAGGCCCTTAACTATGTACAATTTTTTTGCAATCCACTCTCATAGCGAATTAGTCATACCCTACCCAGCTAAGTCAATGACCAATACCTCATATGTCATAAGTGTCATAACAACTGGATGTGTTTGGGCAATCGAGGGATATATCTATCATTCGTATCTTCCTTCCGCTGTTTCTAACTCGACTACCCACTGAATTTATTATTTGTTAACACCCGAATATCACTGGTAATTCAGTATTCCGTCTTCCTTACACTTTAAGGGTGGAAGAAGGATGGAATGGTGATTTCAGGGTTGCTTGTTGGAATTGGGAGGCAACTCCCACAACTTTCGTCGCAAACTGTTATGAGTCGACGCAAGTGTTACAGTAAGATATGTGGACGGTGCATGCAATGATATTAAAAGGGGTAGATTTAAAGAATTTGTAGGATTCAAAACAAAATCAAACATTTATTCCGCAAATAGGCCACGAGTGCACTTTTACATGTCCAACAATAAGATTGAATTATATCTTGCAGAAGTGCATGAACTTTCCTAAATTGAACAGTAAACTCTAAAGTCTGAATTGTATTAGAAGAGCGAATTAAGGGAGGCAATGGCAGACAAATTATGCACGAATAGGCCGACTAAGCACCTTGCAACAAAACCTCGCTCTGTGTTTTTTAACTACATATATTTATTTATGAGCGATATATGCTTAATTACTTTTTTGAAAGAATAAAAATCAATGAAACTAATTAGATGAAAACAAAGCTTACAATTTAAAAATGTGATTGAAATTATTACATTCCTAAAGAACTTCTAATACATAATCGTTCGTTGATAAATATGTCGTGCTTTATTATGTTGGTTTATTATGCAAATATAAAGTTCTCGCAGACATTTAATAATAACTTTAGATATTTTTAAGTGGCCTTGCTAATAAGCAAGCTAATAATGACGTATTAAATGATGTTTACGACGGTAGTTTGTTTTATGTGTGCGTGTATACACGTATGTATCATTGTCGTGATAGGGTTGTAGAGTCAAAATTTATTATTACTCGAAAATCCCATTCATATAATAATCTCAAAAAACTACGAAGCTACAACCGTTTTAATATTGCTTGTTAGAGAGAAATCGCTCAATGATGTCAAGATCCCCGAGCGTCAAAGTAAATGACAATCATTTCATATGAAGGTGCATTTTGCGTAAAAAGGACAGAATAATACCCCCTGTTAAAACTTTGGACATATAACTCTGTGATTATAATATGACATTCAAAATAAGCTGGTATAATTTGTACTGAATTTGTTTCCAAAAATAACTACTGCAACATCACTTAGGTAGTTCAATTAGCTCACGTTGACTGCATGTCGGTTCAAAAATAAGTGACGGCGTCTCGGCCGACCGACTGTTGTATACCTGCAGGTCGATCATGTATCGCATTGTACGTAAGTTAGGTAGATCTAAATGTCAAATGTTATATGGAAAAATGAACTGTCCTAAAGCGAGTTCAAAACTTTACGTGAATACCCCTCTGAAAAAAATTACACTATGTCGATCGGACGTGACGTTACAATCAGCTGTCATACCAACTACTTGATTCTGTATTAACCCAACCAAGATATACTACAAGTTATTATAATTTAGGGAACCAAGTGTTTTATATTTTAAATCATAATTTCTAACAGTTGTAGTTGTAGCTATATCTCCGCTACTCACTTAAGCGATAAGACCCCTGTTATTAGTGTCTTAAATTAAGATGTGCAAAAAAGAGTGAAAGTCAAAAATTCAAAGTGATTTATTCTTCAATTTAGGCATATACATGCACCTGAGCGTTTTTCAAAAAAAGTGTACATAAACTTGTTTTTTCTGAATTCGATTTTTTTGGGTTTTTCTTACTCAGAATCGTTGATACTATCGATCCTCATACAAGAAAAAAAGTGTCCAAAATATTCCACTTCAGATCGTCACACTTTTGTATGCAGTCTTTATTTATTTATATGTTCGTAACGCACTGGAAGAAAAAACTTACATAGTAAAACCTGGGACTGGGATCAACGATTCTGAGTAAGAAAAACCAAAAAAAAAACGAAATCTGAAAAAAAAAGTTCATGTACAGTTTTTTTGAAAAACGCTCACCTATGAATGTCGATAAAATACCACCGGTATTTGAATTGTGTAAATGCCGCGGAGACGACGATTTATTACCTAACAATGAACCGCAATATCAAAAATTCTTCATAAAATACGACATCTAAAACTTTTTCTGTAATCCGACCTTAAGATACGTCATGTCTCGTAACGGTGATAAGCCCTGCCAAAATGTGAGACATTGCCACTCACCGATCTGGTTCCACTTGATTTCTTTTATTTTCGTTACGACTTTTATCTCCATTGGCTCGATTCAGCGCATCACTTCCAAAGAACAATCGCGTTTTAATATGATTCGTGCGCTCTTTTTAAACACGTTAGCTTGGCGCGAGAGGAAGAGAGCGTGCAAATCAAATTGAAATATGATTGGGATAGGAAGCGAGGGATATGAATAGTCTTCCGGTTTTATTTATTCCTAGGGCTTCCAATATACGAGCCAAACAGCAATTTTGTCAATACGCTGTTATTGCGTTGACTGGAATGGGAGTTTGTTTTTAAAATATGTGTGCAATGAAAACTGATAAATGGATATTCGGGGGCCAATGAGTCTGGGTTTAATTGAAAATTCTCATCGTAGATGCTACATTGCAACCAGGTACGATTCGACTGTTTTTAGTGATCTGTTAAATATTGATTGGATTACATTGCCTATTACTCCTTAAACGAATACCTAGACGATAAATTCCAATAAACTAAACGCACGCAGGCGCTCAGACACACACACACACACACACACACACACACACACACACACACACACACACACACACACACACACACACACACACACACACACACACACACACACACACACACACACACACACACACACACACACACACACACACACACACACACACACACACACACACACACATCAACTATAAAAAATAATTATTAAATGTAATATGAAGATCGTAATAATAAAATTGTATTATTGTATGTTTGGTACATAAGCTTAGTGTAACACCATGTAATCTTAACAACATGTATGCAATAAATGAATTGAATTGATATGATATATTGTATACTGTTTTGAAAAAATGACACCTCGCCGAGTTTATTACGCCGGTTCTTCTCGAGGCAGAGGTTTACTTTCCGAACCGGTGGTAGTTTATCGACATTCATAGGTGCATGTAATATGCCTAAATTGAAGAATAAATCACTTTGACTTTGACTTTGACTTTGAATTGTCGTGATATAAGGTATTTATTTAGCGGGAGCTATTTGCTATTACGTACGAGAATTAAGCTTTATGTAATTAATTCACATCATCGAGAATTACCAAAAAAACAACCCTATTTGGCCAGCGTAATTCAGTTGCCGATAGGTAATAAAACATCGAATACCTGCCTATTTATTTTGCAAATAACAAGGGCTGAATCTGATACTACAACAAATGCCTTAATGTGTCGAAATATTAAGCCAAATACAGCCGGGTCGTTCTTCTTTTTTACCGACAATGAACCGAGGTTTTTCTGTTTTTTTGGTTTTTGAACTATCGAAAATTGTGGTTTTGAAGTGCGATTTTTAAAAAAATGCATGGGTTTCTTCATTAGAACTAATTAAAGTTTCCTTTTTGGCCAATATAAATATTTATTTACGGTTGGTTTCTAAAAAAAAACATGTGACAAAGTGGACTCTTTCAGTGGGGACAACATTTTATTTTACCACTCTGTCACGGCATTCTACGAAAAAAAAACGTAAAAAAAATGCTAGATAGAGAAACTAAAATATTAAATTAATACTAATTAATAAAATAATATGGACTTTCATTTTCGAACATTATAAAACCGTAAAATCATTACTCAAATGAGATGCCGTAGTAAGACGAAGGACAGGCTATTGTCGGTCGAAAAGAAGAACGACCCAGCCAAATAGCTACTCAAGATTTTTATGGCCTTTCAGCGTCAAAATTATAATACAAATTGCAATAATTCAAGACAGCATTCTGTACGTAATAGTACTTAGCATAATAACTTCCACTGTAACTCGGATAGAGATCCGAACATAACCTTTAAACTTATGTCGCCACAGTAACCGCTTTAGTACACTCGAATACTAAAAGCACTAACGCTCCAACAGCGATTTAGCAAGCACTTCAGACGGAACCGGTGGCATAAAACACGTTTTACTGTCCAACTTTCCTTCCTTAATCCAACTACGTACTAAAGTATTGTTAATCCAGCAAGAGTCACAGCGAACGGTGCCTTACTGTAGGTACTGTACGTATTATTCGAGGTATAAGTGAAAAGATAAAGGTGTTTGTACATAGACGATTGGCGTCAGGTTGACGCTATTAGACTTGTACCCATGTTTGCATTAAGTTTTGGCACAGTCACGGACTTGAATCATTGAGCCATTTAGATGTCAACTAATTTTGGTTTTTAATAGTTAGGCTATGAATATCCAGTAAAAGTTGAGCTCTAAATGGCTCAAGGATTAAAGTCCGTGACTGTACTTCAATACATACTTTTTTGAACGCGTATATAATGAAAAGTAGATATACTTGACGAAAATAAAGCCTAAGATGATGGTTTAGGGCGGGTAGAGGGCGACAGGGACTTATTGCCTCAATGAAGAGGTCACCGTTGTAACTACAAGATTTTGTACAAACTTTGAATTCAAAAAGATACCTTCTAATCGATATTGTTAAGTTTGCCAACTTGTATAACGATTTCGTAAATATTATAAATACAGTTATAGTCTGAATTGTATTCTTAACTATTTTTATCTTCGTATAAGTACAAATGGCTCAACTATTATAAGTATCTCTTACTGAAAGATGGCACGAAGTTTAAAGTTTCTGCTGTAAGTTTTGTGATAAGTTTAACTATTGCATTACGAAATTTGCAATGAATTCAAAAGATTAACTGGATGTTATATTTATCTTTTAAGTAAGTTGAAGTAGGTACGGCAAAACTGCAAGAAAAACGACTGGATTATAAAAATCTATACCTATCTATGTTGTAAAATGATATTTAGTTTTGCCAAATAATAAAAAAACATATAGTTGTTAATAATTAAACAATAATTATTTGTGTCTTTCACAGTTGAGACGAGTCCAACTGCAGAGCGTGCCAAAGAAATAAACCAACACACACTTAAATATAAACACCTACTACCTTTTACGGCATTCGCGTAAGAAGTGGATACTTTTTATTTTGGAATGTCTATTGCTAATCCAGCGGGTCGATCTCGTAACCCGTAACGCATTGTACTGACTTACGTCAGGTAGATCTACTAAATGCCATCAAAAACATCCTGTAAAAAACCCAAGTCTCGCAGCTCAGTCTTTCTACCGTAAAAAGTTGTGAGATCCATGTAATACCAAGTCGGTTAATCTATTTAGTCTCTACTTAAAGGACCTTCTGTCTTAAGTTATTACATAAGTTATTATCATGCCAATATTAAAAATATTTTACGTTTTAAACAAATAGATCGACTTGGACATCGCATGATTTGATTATTAGTATGTATCACACTACACAGCACGACGGGCCAGCAACCAACAGCAACGAGAGTTTCAATCGCGTGAGGCGCGATAGACTAAAGAATCTATCTAATATAATTGTAATATTCATTGTGTTTTCATGCGATGTCCAAGTCGACGACTTACGTCAGGTAGATCTACTAAATGTCAATTTTTATATGAAAAAATGACAGTTAGTCTGTCCTAACGCGCGTTCAAAACGTGATTACCCCCCAGGAGAAGTAGCCTAACATTGCAATAACCAAACAAATTACATTAGAATACTTACAAAGAATCCCAATCTAACCCTATCTTTATTGAAACGATCTTATTCATAGAAAAAAACTTGTTTTCCTCCCCGGCCGCAAAGGATACGAAACCCGGCAGTAAAAGGGCTGTAAAACCTGTTGGCACTGACTTTGGGATTGATTCAAGTCAAGGACGTCCAAGGTCACTCTGAAGGGAGGCTGCGGAGGCCAATGTCAGTAAACATCGACATAAAAGAGCTGGGATGGTTTTATATGACCATAAGGTGCTGTAATAAATACTATTTTTTATGGAAAGTATATGCATAATACGTACTTATAGATACAGTGTTTACGCACAAATAGCATGGACCTATAGATTTGTAAAGTTTAGCAATAGCAACTCAATCATTAAATTGGGCCAACATTATAAGTCGGTCGCGCTCTTTAATTTAAGATCCTTTTCGCAAAAATATTTTTTGTGTTCCTAACTTCCTATACAATTTGACAGGATTGTCAACCTTAGGTTGGTCCCAAATTAAAGTTCGTGACTGTACATTATCATCATAATCATCACCTTATATAGTCCAGGCAATGAACTGACAACTTGTATGGAAAAAATGTCAAATTTGGAAATAATAGCAATTTTTTTAATGTAACGGATATATTATCAATTAAATAGTTACCTAGAGGCAAAATCCAACAAAAAATCAGACATCAAAAAAATATATTTAATTAGCTCCTAAAAAGTCCGGATAAATATATATACTTTTTTAAATCTTTATTTAGGTTCATTTACATTTGCTTAAAAATATTCAATATAAATAAAATAAAAATGACAGTGAATGTTTAATTTAAAGTTTAGTTACTTCCGGGTGGAAAGTTTGTTGGATTCTTGAATAAAGCATCTTAGAATAACGCTTTAGAATGAAATAAAAAAAAAACGCTATTATAAATGAATGTTTTTCGAAACCGTATTTTGCCTGGAGTAATACATTTACGTCTAATTGTTGGGCACTGGCCTACTCTAATGAATCAGAGAGAACATTATAAAAGTGGATTTGTGAGCTGTAGAAATAGCGATTAATGTGTTAAGTATAAATAAATTAAATTTATGAAAAAAAAACAAAAACTGAATTAGTAAAAAAAAAACAGAGAATCAGAATCATTATTATCTTCGAAACTATTTAGAGATCCTAGTCAGGAGCCGTAACAGCAGGTCGATCACGTAACGCATTGTACGCGCGTCAGTTAGATCTAAATGTCACTCTCTGCATGGGAAAATGACAGTTGAGTTTCGAAACGTTACGTGATCACCCCTCAGAAATTGGCAATTTTGGTATAATAAACGTACTCTTAACACTTTCAGTGGTCATACACGCGTTGCGGGCGCATTTTTCTACAAACGGGTTTCCCGTGTTATCGGAGCCGATCGTAGTAGCCCTACGAGCGAAGCTCTACGAAAATTGCTGGCAGTGGATTTGTTAACATATTCACTGCCCAGAATGGCTACGCGCTACGCTCGTAGCCGATCCCATGGTTTTCCCGTATGTAGCGGAAAGCCACTACGGAGGCGGTTCCTGGCATTTAAAGGTTAAGACTTTTTCATCACACTTGCTCGTAAAGGGCTTCACAACGCGCAGGCATACAGAGCTACTCCTTTATTACGCCTAAAGGCGTAATGGTTTTCTGTGAGTTTGTGTGTGATCTGATTGTGGTTTAAGCAAATCAAGTTGGCCGCGCGCCACGAGAATTCTGCTCTGTGATTGGTTGAAAAAAGTCTAGTTGGCCAAGCGCCGGTGTACTGCTCTGTGATTGGTTGAATGAGATATTGAAGCTGCGCGCTCCACTGGCACTGATCTGGAAGTGAAGTTGTCAATTTCGTCAATTTTTGATTGGTATGAAACATATAAATTTCTGTCTTTTGTAGTTATTTCATCATCATCATCATCATATCAGCCGAAAGACGTCCACTGCTGGACATAGGCCTCCCCCAAAGAGTGCCACAATGACCGGACCTGTGCCACCCGCATCCAGCGGACTCCAGCGACCTTTTTTTTTATTATTTTTATTTATTTATTGCACTCATGATTACACAGTTATACAGTATAATGCACGAACCCTTAGGGGTGTTGCAAAAATTTACAAATTAAATTAGTGAAAATTACATATCAATTAATAACTTTACATTTACAATTACTAGCATGGAATATAGGTACAATAAGACTATATTTATAATTAAATTAATAAAGAACAACAAGTTATGTCAAGGGTACTTTTTAGTTTTGAAATATGTCCTCAATATTATAATAACAACCATTCAGTAAGAACCCTTTGAGAGATTTCTTGAAGACGTGGGGCTCTCGTATAACTTTCAACTCACTTGGTAACCTATTGTATAAGCTTACTGCCTGATAACGTATGGAGTGTTTAGCCACTTGCAATTTTGGACAAAAACTGTTGCTAATGGTTTTTTTTCGTGTTTGTAAACGAGCTTGCCTTTCCTCCTCTGTTTCATGTAGATTTTTAACAAAAGACGTTAGTAGTACATGAATATACTACTAACTTTACCAGGTCATCAGTCCACCTTATGGGGGGCCTACCCACGCTGCGCCTTGCGGTACGTGGTCGCCACTCGAGAACCTTTCCGCACCAATGGCCATCGGTTCTACGTGCAATGTGCCCCACCCACTGCCACTTAAGTTTAGCGATTCGGAGGGCTATATCGGTTACCTTGGTTCTGCTGCGGATAGCATCATTTCTGATGCGATCACGCAGAGATACTCCCAGCATAGCCCTCTCCATTGCCCTTTGGGTGACTTTGAGCCTTCTTATGAGGCCCATAGTAAGCGACCACGTTTCCGTGCCATACGTAATCACTGGCAACACACACTGGTCAAAGACTCTCTTCTTGAGACGTCCGCAGTGTCTTGAGACACTGCGGAATATTGGACGAAAAGATGTGCCGTAGCTTCCCGAATGCTGCCCAGCCGAGCCGAGTGTAGTTATTTATTCCTTCGCAAATGTGATGAAAAACCTTTTATGGCACTCCTTTGTCTCTGTGTGTCTTTTGTGTAGTGAATAAATGTCTTCTTTTCTTTTCTTTTCTTTTTTTACGGTAAGAATGTTACTAACTCGAGTCATCAAAGCCTGCGGCGTCGGGCTTCTAATAGACTCTCGTTCGTAAATTATATATGTACTATTAAAGTGTGAGCAAGATGTCGGACGTCGGTTAGTATCTCTGCTATTAATAGGACTACTTACACGTGTTCATAATTAATCTTATGTAACAATGACTTAAGGTAATCTTACCTTTACTTACTCGCCAGACAACACAAAATACCTTAATTTTGACAAAGCGAGCCTATTATTTCGTGTAGGTTATTGCGTAACAATAGCAGTTATTTTAGGCGTATCACGCCTACGGCGGCCCGTATCAAAAGGCTTTGGATCCACATCTTAATGAGGTAAGTACCTGAGCGATAAAATAACCTGTTTATTTACCCATGTGAATCTACAATACAAGTAACTACAGTTGTTCGAGGCTTTAAGGTAAACGTGCCAGTGTTTGACGCTTTTCTTCGCAAGGATTTAGGTTGTCGATTCCTATTGCTGGTGTATGCTGCAATGTTCGTCTGGAAAGTCACCTTAGAAGTTAACAGTTTTGGGGATAAGTATGCATACGTAGAACAAAATATTTAGTTAATTAGTTTTAGTTTCATTTGGCTTTTTTTTTAATTTTCTTAATAGACCTTTTTAGGGTTCCGTACCCAACGGGTATAAACGGGACCCTATTACTAAGACTTCGCTGTCCGTCCGTCCGGTCGTCCGTCCGTCTGTCTGTTATCAGGCTGTATCTCAAGAACCGTGATAGCTAGAGAGTTGAAATTTTCACAGATTATGTATATCTGTTGCTGCTATAACAACAAATACTAAAAAACCGGCCAAGTGCGAGTCGGACTGGGGCTCCTGTACAACAGACATGATTTTTTTGCCGTTTTTATAGATAATGGTACGGAACCCTTCGTGCGCGAGTCCAACTCGCACTTGGCCGGTTTTTTTACTTTACACCTCATATAAATCTCTGTTTGGCCCAATGGATAGCTGGTTAAGCTCGCCATTTGTACATTTTCTAAGGTGTGTATGTGCAATAAAGTTAAAATAAATAGATTAGTATAGATTATTTGTTTAACAAATGACGACATCGGATTACAATACCTCTCCAAAAGAAGAGCTATCGTTAACGAATAACGATTTCAGTATAGCAGTGAACTCTATATATCCCCGACACCTGCCCCGCTATTCTGCAACTTGTTTTAAGCTCACCTCAACGCTCACCCACAAATATTATCTTGTCGCCGCGATTCGTAGTAACTAAGCGTAGGCAGAGGTCTAGTTTCGTTAGACGTGACGGGTTGGGTGATGCGCATGAGCGCATAAAGAGTAACAGCCCTTGCGTGTAGTATAATATAAGGGTAATTATTTCCATCTCGTCATCCGTGACGTATGGTTACCTTGCCTTATCGTGTACCTGTACAGGCCTGTGGCTTTACGGGCTCATGTAATTAAGTGGACCTTTGTGTACTGGCTTTAATAAGTGTAAGGATGTAAATAACAGTGTTTAGGATGCTTAATGGCCTATTATAGGTTCTAAAATATAATATGTACGTAATCATGGTGATCAATGTGAAATTAAACTTCGGTAAAATAATTCCCGGACTTTTAGAAATTGCCTGATCCGATGATGTACAGTCACCATCAGATATATCGGAGCGGCCAAAGTGCTCACAAATATCTGAACACATCTCTAATGCCCGACGATAGAGACGTGTTAAGATTTTTGTGAGCACTTTGGCCGCTCCGATATATCTACGCCAAGGCTTTAAAAATCGCAACAAAAGTAAAGTAATCATAACAACTGTTTTTGTTCGATTTTTTTCAAAAACCTTTGTTAGCCCTACATGTGTTTTAGATTGTCTTGTATGACATTTATTAGGTACAGTCACGAACTTTAATTTGGGACCCACCTAAGGTGGAATATCGTATAGCACACTGAAGACATTTAGAGCTAATATTTTAAAGGAGTGTCCTAAAGTTTGCCATAAACCACTTACGTGTATACGGGCAACGGCTCAGTGACGTCAACCGGGCGGAACGAGTCAAACGATCATTTCCGATTTTTTCCGACTAATTGTCACTCGTCGTTTTGACCCGAGTGGATTGCAAAAAAATTGTACATAGTTAAGAGCCTTAATCTAATTTACGATTTAACTTTTTACAGTTTCGTGTCGGCAATTACCCATATAAAATATATGGGTAATTGCCGTTATGAAACTGTAAAAAATTAAATCATATATTAGATTAAAGCTCTTAACTATGTACAATTTTTTTGCAATCCACTCACCCTGTCTTTTCTCCGGCCATATTTATTATTTGCAAATAATTTTCGTGAAAATGACAGTTTGTAATCATTTTTTTTTTGACTGACACTGTCACATGTTCGTAATTAGAAAACCGTAATGTTAGCTTTTGGCACAGAGGTTATCAATTCAACGGCCCATTCGATAAGTCATTTAATTGTCTTAGCTTGACACTTCACCATTATTATTGAACTGAAGTTTTACAGGTCACAACTGCAATTAATAACATATTTAAATAATCATGTGTCTAAGAATAGTAAATGTTTGATACTTACTTAGTTCCAACATTCTCCAGCTGTTCTGTATGTCGGTCCATTCATATCTTGGCATGAATGAAAACTGCGTACTATTTTTGTTCGAGACTATTCGGATATTTCCGGCAGTCAAGGCAAATCGCGGTCATGGTATATTCTACAATAGAGCTAAGAATATGAATTAAATGAATTATTTAATTTGACATCTTGTGAATTTTTAATTTGATTATTTAATTTAAACTATTATTTACTTTATTATAATTGACTGTATACCTTTAATGTAAATTTCAAACTGGCCTAAATTATATTATTAGGTATTATTTCTTTAAATGAAAGTATGTGACCTATTATGAACTTTGTGATTATATACCAATATTAGGCTAAGGTTTACTAACAATAATGATCCATGTTGGTCTATGAATAAAAATGAATTGAATTGAATTGAATATCATTGAACGCGCGAGCAAAACGAACGAAGCTTCTTTGTTTCAGCTTGGGCAAAAATGCTTTCGTATGTCTTTCGTCCGGCGGATGGATGTCCAGCTGTTCTTTTCTACAGTTTGCATTTCTCAACCGATTCTCGTGAAATTTTGTGAGCAGGTTCGATGATAATACAGGGTGTAACTAAAATGGGGTGTGATGTAATTAAGTCCAGATTCGTTAGCGTATTGCAATTCCAAAAATGCATTTTTTATTATTTTTATCTGCCAATAGGCCAATTATTATTATAAACTCATCATTTTACATGCTCAAAGAGCGAGCATTGCCATCCAGCGTGGCAATGCGGCCAGCCTTCTGGGCACACTACCTTCTGACAGCGATTTGGGCCAAATTTTTTGACATTTACAATTTTCCTCGCGGACTGAAAATCCGAAATATTGACTTCAGTTTACGACTCGAATCCCGAAATCCCGGGGCATATCCATATGAACACAATGATTGAGGTCATTGACACCGTGTTTCACTGACGGTGCCGATCACTGTTAATCATGGACCGCGTACAGTCACTGTACGCGGTCCATGATTTAAGACAAGACACGTTTTTGTACATTGTAGGGAAACTCTACCATTAAATCCTACTAATATTATCCTACTAATATTATAAATGTGAAAGTTTGAATGTTTGAACGTTTGTTACTCAATCACGCTAAAACGGTTAAACGCATTAAGACGAATTTTGGTATACATAGCCATAGCCTAGATTAACATATAAAATACTTTTATCCCGAGAATCATCCCCTAAGGGGGTGAAATGGGGGGCGAAAGTCTGTATGGAGCTACGATATAAACGAGTTCCACGCGGACGAAGTCGCGGGCAGAAGCTAGTACCAAATAAACCATTGCTTTACGGTGGACTTTATTAACCAATGACATCCCGACAGTCGAGGCTGATCGCTTTTAACTAACTGAGCCATCGAAGTTGTTGCTCGATTCAGATATTTTTTCAACCAGTTCCCTCTTGTTATTCCGGGTAGTCGGTATCAATATTGACATCGACTACTCGGACTAGGGGGGAAAGATAGATTTTGGATAGTGTGCGCTTCTGCACGACTTAATTTCATCTTCCCCGTTCCTTCACCAAACGTCGAAGTGGAGAGAAAATGCATCCTTACGTTGTCAATTTACCATTTATTCACCCAAAGCGATTTGCCTCGTCTTCCTAATGTGAACTGATAAGGAATGGAATTCGCTCCCGTCACCTGTATGGAGACAATTATGATCTAGGCGCCTTTAAAACAAGAGTGAATAGGCCATTACTAGATATCGTACATTTTGTAGCATTTTCGGTGCAGCGTAGTGTTGTTATCAGGAGCCGTAGCATGGTTCGCCTTGTCACGCGATAGGTGATAGGATAGAGCGTGCGTCACTGGCTGACACCGTTCGATAGAACGAGACGACGCTCTTATCTTGTCACTTGTCGCGTGATAAGGCCAACCATGCTACGGCTCCAGAATCGGTATGGACAGTATCGAAATTGTTAATTAAGGTTAATATTAACGTTATTAAAGCAAATACACTTTACGAAGCTCTGTCGTCGCTTACCGTCTGGTGACACTGAGTTTAGAAATGGTCGTTCTTTTATTTAAAAATGTTTTACTGCTTTAAGCTTTATATCTGCTGTGGTTATAGCTACAGTGGAGTATGTAGTAGGTCGGTATTAAAATGATAACACGTAGTGCCCCGCTGGCGCCGCATTATGCAGGACCTATATTCCGGATGTGAGCCGCGTCCTCATTCGCCGCCCGTGGCGCGGGGGAAATATTTTAATACTAACCTTGCCATTTTGCATATCCCTGAAAATGAGTTTTTACAGTCAATATTGGATGTGTAAGACTTTTTTACCACTTTTGAAGAGTGCGTTTTTGGCAAAAACCGGACAAGTTTGAGTTCAACTCGCGTGGTGAGGGTTCCGTAAAATATTGAGAATTTTACCGTTACTTTGAATACTCAAACTTCTTATAGGTTTTCCTGTAATCTTTAGGCAAGGAACTATTTTCCATATTTTATCCAGAATTTTAAGCCTGGTAGTTTCGGAGATAAAGGGGGGGGGGGGTACGGATGGTCAAAATTCCTCCTCTTTCCTAAATTACTTCAAATCTGTTTTTGATCATGCTTATAACAACGCCTTTCATTTGATACACAATACAGTTTGCGAAACTTTTGTTTTTAATTTTCCAGTTTAGCCCAAAGGGGGCCCCTTGTTCAGAATTCATTAATTTACTTTACGCGTCCATCTTTGAGTCATCAATTTACATATGTGTACCGAATTTCAACTCAATCGGTCTAGTAGTTTCGGAGCAAATCGGCTGTGACACACTCCCGGTTCCGTTTTTTTTCCTTTTGAGGTACGGAACCCTAAAAAGAGTCTTTAAACGGCTATACTAGCTTATTGACACTTGAAACTTCAAGGATGTCTCGCCCATTTACAGCACCGTACGTGACCCACGGAACGCAACCCAACATACTATAGATACAAAAGTATAGATGATAAATAAATAATTAATGTAATAATTAGTGACTGTTTATGTATCATTATATTTGTGTTTGTGTTATTTGTATATATGTATGATTGTGTGTGTATGTTTATATATAGAGGTATTTATGTACGTTTATTTTTATAATTTCTTGATTTTTGATTGATAATAATCTCTGCACCACCTACTGCATAATCTAGTTTTATCTCTTTCTCCGATACCCAAAGGTTGTCTGGAAGAGATCGCTCTTCAGCGATAAGACCGCCTGTTGTCTACCTCTACCTACATGTTATTGTATTGTTTCTCTATGTAACTGCTTTGTTTGTGTGAGGTGTGCAATAAAGAGTATTTGTATTGTATTGTATTGTGACGATTATTCTGTGATAATTAATTAATCAGAATCAGCATTGAAACTTTACCATACTCAACCTTTTGCTCTTTTATTTACGAGATCGTTACTTACTTGAATTATTCAGAGCACTTCCATTCTGACGAATATGTTAAGCGTTCAATCTAGCTGAAAATGGGGCTTAGTACAGTACATATATTCTTTATATGCTATTTAGTTTATACATTATAAATTAGTCTAATCAAATTACGAGGATTTTTTAAATTAAATACTTGCATAGTCCCAATCAAAGTACCTACGTCCAACATATCGCAACTCAAATTGTATCGTTATTTCGAAAATAAATAATTAGGATAAACCTAATAAGGATAAACAGACAAACAGGCAGGTAAATAATGAATAAAAAATCGTTCTAATATACACGGTGCCCGTGAGCATTGCGAGAGATTTTAACAGGATATTCCTGACTATATTTTAAGTTAAAAATGTGAATTAACGTCGAGTAAATTCGCTCCGGTTTTAGAGATATTTCCATTTTTGTGTAAAAATGTTGGAATGAAATCTCGAGTATGAAACACCTTTATGATTGCGACGTTGCGAGACTTAACCATCTACTTTGACAGCTCGTCCTAAAGACACGTTTATACTAGATTAGCAATTATTGTGTATGAAAATAAGAAAAAAATTAAAAATCATAATTCGACCTAGCTTCATATAACATTTATTACTCCTTATAGCCTCAGGAATTCGTGATTAAAATCTCTCGCTCAAATGCTCACGGGCACCGTGTATAATTTTTAAATAAAATAACAATTCCTTCAAATTAATCCACAAAGACGCGCAGATAGCTTGTCATTATTTTCACATAATATTTAATTAATATTTTGACTAATTTTATTTCCAAAGTGGTCGTTAACCCTACTAATCCTACTAATATTATAAATGCGAAAGTTTGTATGTTTAGATGTTTGGATGTTTGTTACTCAATCACGCAAAAACGGCTGAACGGATTAAGATGAATTTTGGTATACATATAGTGTATAGCCTGGATTAACATATATACTACTTTTTATTTCTGTTTGTATCTTTGCATTCATTACTCATAGAGTACATCTGAATGTCTGTCAAATTAGACCAGTATGACAGTACTGGCTTACCCCGAGGATCCCGGGAATCATCTCCTAAGGGGGCGAAATTGGGGGCGAAAGTTTGTATAGAGCTTTCGCACGCGGACGAAGTCGCGGGCAGAATCTAGTTAACTTATAAACATCGAGGGAATAGATTATAATACATTTTCATAAAATAGAATATTCAATCATCGTTCAACAGCCTAATCGTAAACAGCTGTTACATTACGTTTAATCACATCGCTGATGAAGCCAAAAATATGTTCCAGCCATAAAGATGTTAACAAATTACAGTGCAACGAACTGTGACGATTTATTACGAACGCTTTTACGAGTCTATAAAAATTTTCGCTCGTTTTCTTACAATTAGGAGAATATTCGCCACAACGCCGTCTAAGTAGTATTTGACTCTTAGCTTTACTGCCAGTAATATTGCCGGCTAAATTAATTGTGGAGGTTTACAACCACTGCAAGTTTTCGCTTTGTTTAGAGCTGGCATTTATTGAAGTTAAAGTTTTTAAGTTAAAAATGCTTTAAGTGTTTGAGAAGCAAAACAACAAATTAAATTCAGTTTAATAAAAAAAGGCCCTTTGATGTTGCCAAGGATCTTGTACTAATAAAAGCTTTCAAACTTTTTTTTTACCGGACTCAGGCAAAACCATAAACAAGTTTTTTTAAAGCATGTACTAGCAAATATATACGTATATTTCGACACTCTCAAGGGAATCAATATTATATATATATAGGGTAATTTCCGTTGACCTAGAACTATGAAATTTGGCAAGTATTGTCTTATACTACAAGTACAGGGAAAAATCTGAAAACTATACATTTGGAATTTTGTACCTTCTAGGGTTCCCCTCGGTGGGCAAGTCCGACTCGCACTTCTCTGGTTTTTTTTATTAAAAACGACGTTTCAACCGAAATGTATCTAAGAAACATGTCATTTTCAAGTAAGATATTTTGACAATTTCAGTTTCTCTAAGGAGGATTGTGATTCGAATGAAGCTACATACGCGACACAAAAAATCTTCAATCGCAAATCCATGGGATACAATTTAGGACAGGGACTGTTATTATTATACCGATTAGTTATACCAGTCAGACTCGCACTTGGCCGGTTTTTTTATTAGGGTTCCATAGCCAACAGTGAAGTACCAATTTAAACTTAATTAACGGTTGTATCTCCGAGACAACCCGCTTCTATTGCTTGCTTTCGCTACCCCATCCCACAACTCATAATATACGAATCAACGCATCACCTACATAGTCTACGTTACACTCATATCTATGCACATATTGATACGGAATATAAATTAAACCCCACTCGCCTGAACTTTCATCCGGCCTCTACCTAAAACTTTTATTATTGTAGAGAGTTAATGTTATCCAGGCGTGAAATTCGCTGTAGGTGCGAACAGCGAAATATCACTATGCTTAACCCATTCCTGGCCCGTGACGACACATATGCGTCCCTACGCCGTAGTCGCTATCCGCTACATACGAGGAAAACCACGGGATCGGCTACGAGCGTAGCGCGTAGCGATTCTGAGCACTGAATGTGTTAAGGGAATGCATTGCAAAAAGGTGTGATTTTTCAAAAGCACTGCAGTACGGTTAGCATAAGATAGACTATCCGCTTTTTTCTAATTAGAAAGGGACGGATAGTCTATATTGATATCGGCGCGAGAAAGCTCGCGCGCCGTCTTGTGCTAACCGTGCAGCACGGCTATCACAAGACGGCGCGCGAGCTCTCTCGATTTTTCTCGCACTATACCTCTCTTTCTAGGTTTTCTAATAAGAGAGAGACGGATAGTGCGAGAAAAATCGAGAGAGCTCGCGCGCCGTCTTGTGATAGCCGTGCTGGGTTAGCAAGATTGATACTACGACGCAACGCGAGACAAAATCTACCCTCCTGTTCTAATTTGCACAGTGTGAGCGAGACAGAAGTATCTGAGTCACGTGTACCGTCTTGGCAGTAAGCTGTGCTAGGCGTCATGCTGTGTGAACTAGGAAAAGCATTTTTTTTAATGTAATATGTACCTTGATTCAATTTTATCGTACTTTGATATCCCAAGATTCAGAGAAGCAAAATTTAATAAATAAATAAATAAATATTGTAACCGCAGGGGTGGATTACAGGAAGGGAAATGTATTAACGTACCACAGTAGAACCCTATCGCAACAAGGTGACATACCACTCGAGTTTGAGTGACGGCGGCCTGTCAATTGCGACAGGGTTCTACGGTGGTACGTGAATACATTTCCCTTACTGTACATGCGACGATGAGCTTAAAATTAGGCGAGATGAATGAGAGACTTACTTGAAGTGAAAATGAGGGTGATTCGTGTCGACCGAAATTGCTTTGCCGGCTTGCCTTGCTGATGACTGCGCTGATAGTATGAGTCTCTTCTGGTTGGAGACCTGATGAAGCTGATGAATGCCCTTTCTTCTGCTTGCTTAGGGATCTTGAGCTGATTAGTTTCTTCACATGTACACTGAGGGTTAGTTCACTCGCGCACTTAAAGTAATGAGCTGATGAGCCACGCAATGTCACCGGTATGTGACGTATATGTGCCGGTAATAAACAAACACAACGACACTCGTAGGGCTTGCACGGTGAGCGGATATCAGTGCAGACAAACGACACGTCTGCGTTCGTCAACGGTCAAGGGCAACTTGTGGGCGCGAAGCGCGCGCGTCGGTTTGCGAATGATTGAATGGTGAGTGAATGATTTCGTCGTCGCGTTCAGGCGCGAACAAATATCGTGGGACAATTCACACCAATTGATCTAGTCCCAAACCAGGCGAAGCCTGTACTATGGGTACTAGACAACGGATAAATATATTTATATAGATAAATTAATACTTAAATAGATATTAAACATCCAAGACTCGAGAACAAACATTCGTATTCATCATACTAATATCTGCCCCAACCGGGAATCGAACCCGGGACCTCAAGCTTCATAGTCAGGTTCTCTAATCACTAGGCTATTCGGTCGTCAAAATCTTTACAAATTTTGATGTTTACCGACATTTGTACAAAAAGAGTAACCCCGGAAAGTGTCGCATTAATTTCTGTCGCGCGCGGAAGACATAACAGTATCTCTCACGTGGGGGCGTGGTGTACGATAATCGAGGCTTCGCCTTAAATCGGTTATCTCGACTTTCCACACCGTCTTTCGCTTGGAAATTATTTCAAAGAATTTTGCAAATAAACTGAATAAACTTATTTCATTAAATTGACAAAAGTAACACTCAACCGAATAAAATTAGTCTGTGTTTCGGTTATATTCGAATAATTATTACAATTTATCAGTAGACAATAAAGTTAATGAGCTTATCGTTCATACTATTTTTGAGAATACCACTAAAAAGACCAAAAATAGGGCAAATAAATAAAGACATAAGCAAACAATGTTAGTCAGTAAAGTAGTATGCTGCAAGTTTACAAACCCACAAGTTTAGTAATCAGAGTACCTAGTTCTGAGACGACTCAAATAATAAAAACTGGCCAAGTGCGTGTCGGACCACGCAAAAACGAAGGGTTCCGTGCCTATTAAAAAGGTCGTATCGTCACAGAAATTTTACGGCACTTACGTCCTTTTCTTTGAGGAAGGCAGTTTTTCAGCAATATCTCGAAAACCTCTGAACCGATCTTGTTCAAAATAATTTTTGGTGAATGAAATTAATAAGCCCATGAATTTTTCCATATTTTTAAAATACGCCGTTCAAAAATTAGAGGGGGGGAACAGAATTTTAGTGACTTCCGGGGCGATTATCTCCGACTCTATTCACTTAATCAAAAAAAATGCGAAGAAACCTTATATTTATTTTGAAAGGCCTATCGATTGATGTGCCACACGGGGGGTCACAATGAATTTTTTTTTTTGACTTTTAGTTTTATGTATGGAGTGCACCCCTAAAAAAATTTTTTTGTCACTTTAATTACAAAACTATGTAGCGGCTAACAAAATACACCTATCCTCAAAATTTTATTCAAATACACCTTATAATTTTCGAGTAAAATGCCTGTGACATACGGACAGACGGACAGACGGACAGACGGACAGACGGACAGACGGACAGACGGACATGACGAAACTATAAGGGTTCCGTTTTTGCCATTTTGGCTACGTAACCCTAATATACGAATGATCTAAAACTATTCGCAATAGGTACATCGACAACAGTAAACTGACCTTTATTGAACCTTATTGCAACGGGATAAGAACGACTTACAGTCAGTGAGCGCTGCTGTTTGTACGGGCAGTTCCGGATCTCAAGCTGAATTATTCATGCCGAAGGATTTTATCACTGTCAGGAGTTACAGGTAACGTGATAGTTTGTAAGGGTATATATACCTACATATGAAGGTGAATCACCTTTTTATATTCGCTTGCCACGGTTTTGTCTCCTGGGGTCATTTTTTAAAATTGCCATGGGATTTAAACCCACAGGTTCAAATCCACCAAATGAAGGTTTTTTATGGACCAGAACTCTTCTTTCATAAAGATCGATAATGTTTAGTTGGCGCGCTTACAATAAATTACTACTAATTAATCCTACTAATATTATAAATGCAAAAGTTTGGATGTTTAGATGTTTGAGTGTTTGTTACTCAATCACGCTTAAACGGCTCAACCGATTTGGATGCAATTTGGCACGATGGATTAAAATATAGAATAGTTTTCATCCCGGAACCAGGCAGACGAAGTCGCGGGCGGAAGCTAGTAATCAATAAATGGCTAAGTATTCTAATTCTAAAAGTCACATATAAGGCAAACGACCTGGGGACCGATTTATCACTTTCGAGCGCTCTAATCTCACTCGAAAACTGTCAAAAATTATGAAATGCTATTTTGAAATAGCGATAGAAAATTGAAAAACCGCCCAAGTGCATGTTGAACCACGCAAAACAAAGGGTTCCATGCCTATCAAAAAGGTCGTATCGTCACAGAAATCTTACGGCACTTAAGTCTTTTTCTATAGGGAAGACAGTTTTTCAAGCAATATCTCGAAAACCTCTGAACCGATCTTGTTCAAAATAATTTTCAGAGGAAGAATTTAATAAGCTATGTCAATGATTTTTTTCACATTTTTAAAATACACCGTTCAAAAATTTGAGGGCGGGGACACAATTTCAGTGACTTTCGGTGTGATTATCTCCGACTCTATTCACTTAATCAAACAAATTGCCGAGAAACCTTACATTTATTTTGATCCTATCGATCGATGTGCCACACGTGGACACATACAGCACACATAAGCACCTACGCGTCACTTTAACGTTATCTTCATCAACTCACTAATCAAACTACTTAATAAAAACTTTACGAGTCTTGTTAACCGGGAAAATTCGTAATTTCCCGCCCTAGGCCGAAAGGTCTCATCTTACAATGTTCATCACGGTCATACGCCGTTGTTATACTGGACGTGCGATTTTTACTCCTCATCATAACATCGGCGGTTAACCCGGATTGGGCCAATAAATGGCCGTGAACACGCGGTGACAATGGCAACTTAAAGTGCCGTTTGGCTCACAAACTCTGCCTTTACGCAGGGTAGGTGAAGGAGCCATTTCCGAGCCGAAATGTGTCAGCGACATAGTAAACACTAAAAGTCTGGATAGGCTGGTAATAAATATCTTAACGCAGGTAATGGTCTGAGCTATGTCTATTACCGGCATAGTTCAGAGAATTAGCAAGTAAAATTGGCAGTTGGCAGGTCACATATGCCACAGAACCGATGGTCGTTGGGGCACACGGACCTAAGATACTCAGGACAAGCTATGGTAATAATAATACCACGTCCGAGCGAGATGGTAGCATACAAAACTCGATGTGACAGAAAGGGAAATATCATAAAGTAGGTTGTTTATGGTAATCGATCAGCCATTTTAAGACCAGTTCTTAATTTAGCTGCAGAGAAGCCTTTCCGTCCCTCACTGTAGCATCAGGTATAGCCTGTCCTGAGTATCATAGGTCCATGTTGGGGCAGGTTGGGCCTTGAGTGCAGACCGCGTTTCGGCAAACGTATCTGTGGGGCGCCCTGAAACAATGTGGGCGATGACATTCGTAGGACAGCAGGCAGAAAGGCTGAAAGCCGAGCTCGGTGGCGTGCCATGGGAAAAGCCTATGTCCAACCACTGTTGGACCTCATCATTATCATCATCAGCCTGTGTCAGTCTACAGGCTGATGATGATTTGAGGTAATGGTAGCCCAATTTGAAAAGTCCTCATACTTTCAATGGAAGAGGGTAACAATTAGGATTACGTGACACATCTTTTACTGGGCCCTATGCTCTTTCTCTGTATTTCCCTTTTCCCCGTATTGGCTGAACTTCTCCACAAATTACATGATTTTTTGAACGAGCGCTAGAATAATTCAACCGTAATTTTCCCATATAAAACATACGATATGGTCCATATCTGTTTGAAGACTGATCGTTGTATTATCACGACGCGACACTTTAGGAAAACACGATGCAATGCAACGTAGCGCCGTAGAAACTCACGGCGGGGCGTGAATTTCCGCGGCGCCGCAACGCGAGGTTTTTGCGGCGCAGACATGTGGCCAGCTAGTCGATCACGTAACGCATTGTAGGCGCGTCAGGTAGATTTAGATTTCAATTTTAATATGGGAAAATGACAGTTGCATTGTCCTAACGCTCGTTCGAAACGTTACGTGTTTACCCCTCAGGGCCCTAACGTTCGCTTACATATCAAATCGCTTCGTCAATGCAATGTTTAACAGGGGATTTGTTAACAGTGAACTTTCTGTACGTAGTAATCTCTGCACCACCTACTGCATAATATAGTTTTATCTCTTTCTCCGATACCCAAAGGTTGTCTGGAAGAGATCGCTCTTCAGCGATAAGACAGCCTGTTGTCTACCTATCATCATCATCATCATATCAGCCCAAAGACGTCCACTGCTGAACATAGGCCTCCCCCAAAGAGTGCCACAATCACTTGGGGGAGCCCAAAGAGTTGAGTGGCGACCACGTACCGGAAGGCGCAGCGTGGGTAGGCCCTCCACAAGGTGGACTGATGACCTGGTAAAGGTCGCTGGAGTCCGCTGGATGCGGGTGGCGCAGGACCGGTCTACCTATACCTACATGTTATTGTATTGTTTCTCTCTGTAACTGCTTTGTTTGTGTGAGGTGTGCAATAAAGAGTATTTGTATTGTATTGTACGTACTTTTATTTTATTCTGTGCCAAAACTAATACCTGGAAAGCATCACAAGTTCTCACAGTGTGTGGTGATCGTAATAACCATAACGCAGCCATGCGAGCCATGTGCGACATCGATAACACTAGGTAGGCCTAATCTGTAATCTCAGATTTGTAGCGCCGTGGGCTTAATCTTTATCCTCAATTTGGACGAGGTTCAATGGGGTATCTACTGCCAAACTTTTCAAAGGTATTTCCGCTTCTTTCTCTTATAATAACAAGTGGGACTTCATTTTTAGGGTTCCGTAGCCAAAACGGCAAAAACGGAACCCTTATAGTTTCGTCATGTCCGTCTGTCCGTCTGTCCGTATGTCACAGGCATTTTACTCAAAAACTGTAAGTTGTATTTGTACAAAATTTTGAGGATAGGTGTATTTTGTTAGCCGCTACATAGTTTTGTAGTTAAAATGACAAAAAAAATTTTTAGGGGTGCATACATAATACTAAAAGTCAAAAAAAAATCATTGTGAGCCCACGTGTGGCACTTCAATCGATAGGCCTTTCAAAATAAATATAAGGTTTCTAAGCAATTTTTTTTTTAATGAATAGAGTCGGAGGCCCCGAAAGTCACAAAAATTCTGCCCCCCTCCCCCCCACTAATTTTTGAACGGTGTATTTTAAAAATATGAAAAAAATCATGGACATAGGCTTATTAAGTTCATTCACCGAAAATTATTTTGAACTAGATTGGTTCAAAGGTTTTCGAGATATTGCTGAAAAACTGCCTTCCACAAAGAAAAGGACGTAAGTGCCGTAAGATTTCTGTGACGATACGACCTCTTTAATAGGCACGGAACCCTTCGTTTTGCGTGGTCCGACACGCACTTGGCCGGTTTATTTGTCTCTATAATATATCTATCTCAAAAGCATTGCTCCTCGCTTACGCATCTTTTCGTGTTGGTGATTTTTTACTCGCACACCGCTTCGCTATCTCGCATAACTTGGTGGATACTCTCTTGATTTAGCTGTGGCGGAATCTGTATGCGGTATTTTATAGTTTATTGACAGCTTACTGCTGTCATCAAGATTTTCTAACCTCTTTCAAATCTATATCACCCGAAAGACGTCCACTGCTGGACCTAAGTCTCCCTTCTGTCAAATATCACGGAGGAAATACCGGCCCGAAAATGAAAATTTCAAATACAAGACTTCAACAAACTTAATTTAATCTTCAACTCCCTGTTTCCTGTCTAAAGTTTGAAAATTTAATAGGTATTTCTGTAAATGGAAAGTTACAGACGATATCTTCGTTATTAAATAGTTCGTTTTATCAAGTCGACAGCGAGACGACATTTATCTTTTCACTGACAATCGCATTTAGCAAAATTCTAGACATTTGAATATACGAATCATGTAAAACTAGAATCACAGACTTCTAAAAGGAATAAACTTGCTAAGACTCACATAATCGTAAATCAAACTCGTTGAAAGTGGTATAAAAAGTTTTTATTCGCCTTTTGGCGACATTTGGCGTTTGTTGCTTAAACATAAATATTTTTCTGAGACGATTCACTTCGATAAGGGTAACCTGAATATGGATTACTTTTGATGATAGTAAACAAAAATATAATAACCGTCATCAAAATGAGCCCAACTGAGGCCACTTCCTTTGGCGGGGTTGAAATCGAAATTGTCACTCAGCACGGATATCACAAGACGGCGCGCGAGCTGTGTCGCGGCGAGGTTTTAGGTATTAGTCCAGGCAATGAACTGACAACTTGTATGGAAAAAATGACATATTTGGAAATAATTTATAATAGCAATTTTTTTTAATGTAACGGATATATTATCAATTAAATAGTTACCTAGAGGCAAAATCCAACAAAAAATCAGACATCAAAAAAATCAATATTTAATTAGCTCCTAAAAAGTCAGGATAAATATTAATATATTTTTTTATCTTTATTTAGGTTCATTTACATTTGCTTTAAAATATTCAATATAAATAAAATAAAAAAGACAATGAATGTTTAATTTAAATCTATATAATTTACTTCCGGGTGGAAAGTTTGTTGGATTCTTGACTAAAGCATCTTAGAATAATGTTTTAGAATGAAATAAACAAAAAAAACGCTATTATAAATTAATGTTTTTCGAAACCGTATTTTGCCTCGGCTATATAATTTATTTGAGGACCTAATCTACGGATCAACCAAAATCCATCATACTTGGAACCGAGAAATAGCACCATTACTTATCACATGTAGCCAAAATACGCGAATAACACCCGCCATTAAACACGATCCTTCATGACCGCGGAGCAATAAATATGGCGCAAGTATCTCTAGAAATTAATGATCCAGGATATCAATATTCATAGGTACGGTAATGAGTGCGATTTCTGTAAATATTTTGCAAGAAAATAGTGGGTTCAGTCGGTTATATTATTAACTAGCTTCAGCTCGCGACTTCGTACGCGTATAAGTTATGGATTACATGATATTCTTGTGATTAACCATACCTACTACTGAAAAATTAGATTATTACGATTCCATTTCCATAAATTATGCGTTTATCACATTGATTTAGTATAAGTGTTTATCAGTTAAAATTCTCTTCGAATCTTAATAAACACTCTTTAATTATATTGATTTACTTAATATTAATCGCTAAACTTAACTGGCAGTGGGCGGGGCACATTGCACGTAGAACCGATGGCCGTTGGGGCGGAAAGCGTCTCGAGTGGCGACTTCGTACCGGAAGGCGCGGCGTGGGTAGGCTGCAAGGTGGACTGATGACCTGGTAAAGGTCGCGATGGTCCGCTGGATGCGGGTTTTGGCATTCTTTGGAGGTGGCCTATGTCCAGCAGTGGACGTCTTTCGGCTAATATGACTTAATCTTTATTGCAAACGAAGTACCTAAGTAGTTATAAAACTTAGAACAAGACAACTCGTCAAGGTCAACTCAAATATTAACTAAATAGCTGTTTGGTCTTTAAACTAAGTCAATCACAAATTCTTGATATTTTCGGATACCTACTACAAAGCTTTGTAGAAATTTATATAAAATAATACGAGTATATAAGCTATTTGGTCCTGGGTTCGAATCCGGGTAAGGGCAAATATTTATGTGATGAGCATGAATATTTGTTTCTGAGTCTATTAAATATATCGTCGTCTAGTACTCATAATACAAGCCTTATTGAGCTTACTATGGGACTAGTTCGATTTGTGTAAGATTGTCCCCTAATATTTATTATTATGTATGTCTTTCCCGCTCACGGGACATGATGTCCCGGACCTTTGGGAGGCGTGCGTGGGGCTAGGATGCTGTCCCTGCCCGTGTCATGGGACGCGCACGGAGACAGCACCCGCTGGGGTGTATAGGGACTATTACTGGTTGATGGAATCTAAATAAAACGGGTTATTGGGTGAAAATGATGGACTAGTGACTGGGCTATTGGTGAAACATGCCTAATAAAACTGTTTCACTTTTTATCTCTGGCAGACGGTGACTCGCCAACTGCTAGATGGGCCCCTATTAATAGCGACATTAAAAAATGGCCTAAGGGCAACACCGGTCAGAGAGCTGGAGGGGTAGAGAGGTGGCACTGGACTTTAAACATATAGCCAACTCGCCACTTAGGTGTCCACATCTACCCTCGAGCAACAGCTCTTGCGACTCCACTCTGGATGGCCGGTTAAGGCAAGCCAGAGGTGGGGGGCCTGTCCAACCATCCATCCGATCGGCTCAGCCTGACCACAGGACACCCCCAGGAGCACTCAGGTACGTAGGGTCGCTACTCCCTAACAGCCCGCCACAAGCTGCCTTACGTTGACTGATTGCACCAGAAATCAATCTGGTGGGCGATGGGGCCGTCACATCCCTACGCCGTTATTATTATTATTATTATTGGGCTAGACTGTTTTGCGACGGTTTATAAACCTAGAGACGTTTAAAACTGACACTAATAACCGCAATAACTAATCCGATTTAAATTAATAAATATTTAATGGCCTATCGTTGAAGCTGGAAGTCAATTTAACATACACTTCGCATTGGAATTTGATTTCAATGTGTTTCACTCGCTCGTTCTGGCTCGTTAGCTCTAGTTACGTGGAAGCAATAAATCAAATTAAGGCCATTATATAACACGCAATTTGTCACACCAAATTACTTTACTTAAATGAGACAGCAATACATACTTTTAAGTGTAGCTAAAGCAATTGGGAAGGGGGGGGGTTGGTGGGATGACGAAATAAAAATGGTGGCAGGTTCAACATGGAGAAGAAAATGCCACGATCGACATCTTTGGAATGATTTGGGGAGGCCTATGCGAAAGCAAAACAATCGTAACGATGTCTGAAGAATATAAACAAATAAACTGCAACTAAAGTATTATAAGTATCTTACATGTATAAACTCAGAATATAACATATTATACATATATTAATGTAAAAAAAAAATATAATTAAGATTGTTAATAAAGGCTTACATAAAAATAAAAAAATATATATAAAAAAGCAAGTTGGTGTAGTAGTGTAGTGTGCTCACTTTGAGTGCCAAGAGGAAAGTAAAAAATGACTCACATTGGTAAGACTAGAATAAAAACTCGAATACGTGTCTCGAGTGTCGAGCCCATCGCTAAATAATCTATAGAGACGTCTAACCGGATGATAAATTACGTTTAATACGTCTGTAACAATGTTTGGCGAGGAGCCAGCGCTTGGCATTGTGTTCCGGGCCTGTAAAAGTGTTACCTATTTTGGTTCTTTATTAATAAAGTTTTCACAGGGCCTGTTTCACTAGAAGTTGAACCGAATGCGCCGTGGAAGACTTCGTTTCAGGTAAGAAAGGCCACTGGTTCGATATTCACCTAAGATGGTAAAGCAAAGAAAAATCGCAAAACGCGGGTACTTTTTATCGGTTGTTTCCTCCTTGAAAATGTAATTCTCTTCAGTCTAATTCTGAATCAAGTAAGTAAGTAATAAAAATTTTTAGGGGTGCACTCAATATATAAAACTAAAAGTCAATTTTTTTTTCATTGTGACGCCCCGTGTGGCACATCAATCGATAGGCCTTTCAAAATAAATATAAGGTTTCTTAGCATTTTTTTTTGATTAAGTGAATAGGGTCGGAGATAATCGCCCCGAAAGTCACTAAAATTCTGTCCACCCCCCTCTAATTTTTAAACGGTGTATTTTAAAAATATGGAAAAATTCATGGACATATTAATTTCATTCACCAAAAATTGTTTTGAACAAGATCGGTTCTGAGGTTTTCGAGATATTGCTGAAAAACTGCCTTCCTCGAAGAAAAGGACGTAAGTGCCGTAAAATTTCTGTGACGATACGACCTTTTTAATAGGCACGGAACCCTTCGTTTTGCGTGGTCCGACACGCACTTGGCCGATTTTTTGAATAGATTCGATTTTGACCTTATTAGCTTTCTGTATATCATGTTCTCACAACAGTTGTATGCTTTCTACATAGGTAATAAAAATAATCATTTATTTCAGATAAAAATCCATAATTACATTAATTTTCATTTAAATACATTACAGCACACAATGTAATTAAGCTAAAAACAATTAAAATTAAAATCAAATATGCTTAACAGAATCCTCCAAAAACAAAATTATTTCCAGAACCAAGAGCAATCGGAAATTCAAACTTAGCCAGCCTTTAACCCACAATATCCTTATATTTATGTGCAATTATGTTTGAATTATGGGTAAAAGCTGCATTTTTTCCACATAAAAAGTCAATCGCTTGTTAGTGCGGAGTGAATCATACTTTGGTAGTTTTATGAGGTGCCTATCGTAGGGATTCTTTTATCTTTATTAAAGTGTGCTTTTTGTGTTTTCTATGAGTTACTATAGCAATGCGAGAATTTATGAGAAAAACAAACGAATTTGTAAAATTCGTTGCTCTTCTTTAGGGTTGCGTATCTCAAAAGGAAAAAACGGAACCCTTATAGGATCACTTTATCTGTCTGTGTGTCTGTCAAGACCCTTATTAGTCCAGGCAATGAACTGACAACTTGTATGGAAAAAATGACAAATTTGGCAATAATTTATAATAGCTAATTTTTTTAATATAACGGATATATTATCAATTAATTAGTTACGTAGAGGCAAAATCCAACAAAAAATCAGACATCAAAACAAACATTATTTTAATTAGCTCCTAAAAAGTCCGGATAAATATTAATATTTTTTTATCTTTATTTAGGTTCAGGTATATACATATTTAAAATATTCAATATAAATAAAATAAAAAAGACAATAAATGTTTAATTTAAATCTATATAATTACTTCCAGGTGGAAAGTTTGTTGGATTCTTAAATAAAGCACCGTAGCCAATGGACGCTGGCAACTCCAGGGGTGTCACATGCGCATTAAACCTAACCCTCTCATGACGTAGCTGTCATATCGATTGGACTCATTAATTGGTTGATTATTAATTAACCATTTATTCAACTTTACTTAAAACTCACAAGTTACATCAATGTCAATGGCTGATAATTTTAAAATAATGGTCACGAAAAAAGTAGCCATCGTTAACTACCTAAGTCTCCACTGTCACCCAGTAGCTCTAGGTAGTTCAAACCGTAATCATGGTTGGCCTTGTCACGCGATAGGTGATAGGATAGAGCGTGCGTCACCGGCTGACACCGTTCGATAGAACGAGACGACGCTCTTATCTTGTCACTTGTCGCGTGATAAGGCCAACCATGCTACGGCTCCTGATAGCCAACTGAGTATTCTTTTTTATGAATAAGAATCTAAAATCCATCATTTTTTCCTTAAAACTTGTGAAATCCTACATGCCAGTTAAATCTTAAAGCAAAAAAAAAAACCGGCCAAGTGCGTGTCGGACCACGCAAAACGAAGGGTTCCGTGCCTATTAAAAAGGTCGTATCGTCACAGAAATTTTACGGCACTTACGTCCTTTTCTTTGAGGAAGGCAGTTTTTCAGCAATATCTCGAAAACCTCTGAACCGATCTTGTTCAAAACAATTTTCGGTGAATGAAATTAATAAGCCCTATGTCCATGAATTTTTCCATATTTTTAAAATACACCGTTCAAAAATTAGAGGGGGGGGGACAGAATTTTAGTGACTTTCGGGGCGATTATCTCCGACCCTATTCACTTAATCAAAAAAATGCTAAGAAACCTTATATTTATTTTGAAAGGCCTATCGATTGATGTGCCACACGGGGGGTCACAATGAAAAAAAAAATTTTGACTTTTAGTTTTATGTATGGAGTGCACCCCTAAAAAAATTTTTTTTTGTCATTTTAATTACAAAACTATGTAGCGGCTAACAAAATACACCTATCATCAAAATTTTATTCAAATACACCTTATAGTTTTCGAGTAAAATGCCTGTGACATACGGACAGACGGACAGACGGACAGACGGACAGACGGACAGACGGACAGACGGACAGACGGACATGACGAAACTATAAGGGTTCCGTTTTTGCCATTTTGGCTACGGAACCCTAAAAAAGAAATGCATCTACTTCTGGCATGATTTAAATCAATTTATGACCTTCATACGGTAATTAAGAGTCTGGAAACATATTCGCGGAACATTATAGCATCGATAATCTATTTGAGTAAAGGAAAAAAACCTCTATGACCCAAGCGTGAAAATTACAAAATCCAGAGATTTTGAAAGTAAGCCCAAAAATGGATAGCAGCTGATATAAATATCCATAAGAACACTCAAAGCGATAGGTGAAGAAACCTTCTTTTTAATAAAATTCTTAAAAAAATGTCATTTCGTATTGAAGACCTGAATTATACTTACAACGGTGGCTACTTTTTTTCGTGAACAAGTCTTATCACTTGGTTATCACTGTATCATTTTTTGGGAAGTAAGAAAAAATGCAATGTGATAGTTATTTTGGGCAAATACGGCAAAATTATTTGATTTATAATTATGGAAACAGAGGGATTGTCATACCTGAATAGATGTTTACCTACATCAATATTATTTTTAAGTAACAACTTTACTAGAATATAAGTCTGTAACTAACACCCATGAATTCCGTCGGAAATAAAAAAAAAAAATATTTATTAATAAACCCTTGATTGATGATTTACAAAAATTGGTCCAAGAGGTATGTTTTTTCTCGGAATCAGAATTTAACCAAACTTTGTAGTATACGATTTTTCATCTGTTCCATAACAACTATGTCATAAGTGAACACAAAACAATAGCTCAGACATAAAGTTCCTGTCGACTTAAGAAGAACCGTCAAATGCCAGCAGTACCCAAACATCAGCATCATTAAAATATCTTTCCAAATTCCTGATCTTCAGCATAATAGATAGTCACGCCATCCGCCAATTCAGCAGGAGTTTAGAACTCAGAGGAATGTAGACTTTATACGAAGTTGTTGCGGTTCATTATTAAAGGACGGGGGCGTGAAATTTCCTGATTCAAAGTTGTATCATGGAAAATTATGCAAATGTCGGGGTATCGACCACATTCAAGGGCTGTGCGCATTCACAACCTGTCATGACTTGTCTCACCACTCATTGCTTGTGTAGCTTGAGCCCCACATAAAACTAAATGCTTCATAGAAATTTAGGTGTATACTGGTACAGCTGAGGCGTCGTCAGTAAGCATTATGAATAATAACCCAGGTTTATCTTCGAAGACGGATTTTTCTAGAGCCCTTATCAACATAAATAAGCTTATTAACATTCGTTAGAGAATAATGCTTCTATTTACCAAAATTCCCTTTTGACGTGAATTGGACCCGTATTTGCTTTGATTTCTATGCGTAAGTAAACAACTTATCATAATAATGTCGACCTTATGTTTGTGTAATACCCGTATAACTTTTTGACACGTTTGTTATCTGATCTGAACTAAATGCCCGCGGATCCACTCGCGTAGATATTACAGATCTTGCCTCCATACAATAATTTCACCCTCCATAGTAAACCGTTATTGTATGTTATCCAAAATTTAATTTAATTTGTTACTATAAGACATAAGCAGTATTTTTCTCGCTAATATCAATTTGATTTTCGATTCCCCGCGCAGCAAGCAGCTTAAAAAGGATATTTTTTAAGATGAAAAGTATCCTGTTCTCCTCAAACTATGTTATCAAACCATGTCCATATCAAAATTAGCGTGATAATGTGACAGACAGATACACTTTCATGTTTATATAAATATACAATATGTGGTAGGTATGAATTAACTCGAGCATTTTCTGCCCAGCAAGATGTACCTATTTACATAGGCTGATTACGATGATTAATAATCTATTTGTATTTGTTTCAGTATCTTTATCAGGCTTATGGGCCTTAAACTCGCAGAAAGCAAAAGCAGTTTATGTTTATCGTCTTCAAACTTTCACAACTTAACTTCATAACTTCAAAGACGATACGATGAGTTCTCATAAATAACTACTTCAAACTTGTGTGTTCAGGGGACTATTTCATGATCAAAGTGTATTTTTTACAATGCTTTCTTAGAAAGTCAAAAGCATTTTGTCAGAGACTTAAATGACGATGATTATTGATAACCGTTTTTATACCACTACAATGGCTAACATGCTGACTGTCTGGTAAGCAGACACCATACCCCGTTGACACTTGCAAGAGAAGACACAAGTGCGTTGCCGACTTTTATTTATTTGAGGATCTGTTGTGTCGACAGCTAGAGATAAACAGTTCCCTCACTCTCACCGATTTCAAAACTACAAGCCACTACTACTACTTACGGCTACTTAATGTTAATTTGTCTGATTTAGTTTTGGACGTGATAACGTCTTATAAATCGATGAACACCGGCTGCTTGCACGAAAAGTGTGACTCATTGTCCCGTTTCGTTGACTGACATGTCAACGCACAGCCCAAACTGCTGGTTCCAGAGATTCCAAATTTGGCACGTAGGTTCCTTATAAGGTCTGAGTGCACTAAGAAAGGATTTTTCTAAATTCACCCTCTAAGAGGGTGAAATGGGGGTCCAAAGTTAGTATGAGGAAACAAGACTAGATCGACTATTTTATTCAAAACTTCACAGGAGTATTCCTAACGATAAATTAGTAAATACGTACAAACCGACTTTACAGACAACCATTTTTTTTAGAAATGATAACATTCAAATGTTAATTGAGAACGAGTGCCGAGGCGTTAAAACATCGCAAATGATGAAGAGGTGATTTATTCCAGTTGGTCAATCGTACACTTATTATTGCTACACATAATGGGGAATGGATGAAAATATCAGAAATGCCTGATTATTTTTTTGGTGATAGGAATAACCTTCTTTAGCACCAGAAAAAAATTCAAATTTTTTCAGCTGCGTTAATTATTTTTCAAAAATGTAAATAGTTTCCTCACTTACGTTTTGGGTCAAGGACGGTTAATTGACACTTTCCTTGTTCCGTCACATATTACAAAAAATATTTTAAATATACAATGGTAAACTGACACTGGTAATGACAAATACAGCTGATGCAACTGTCAATATCATAGCCAGTGTCAGTTTACCAGAGATATTTAAGGTATTTTTTAGGGTTCCGTAGCCAAAATGGCAAAAACGGAACCCTTATAGTTTCGTCATGTCCGTCTGTCCGTCTGTCCGTCTGTCCGTCTGTCCGTCTGTCCGTAATGTCACAGGCATTTTACTCAAAAACTATAAGGTGTATTTGAATAAAATTTTGAGGAAAGGTGTATTTTGTTAGCCGCTACATAGTTTTGTAATTAAAATGACAAAAAATATATATATTAGGGGTGCACTCCATACATAAAATTAAAAGTCAATTTTTTTTTTCATTGTGACCTCCCGTGTGGCACATCAATCGATAGGCCTTTCAAAATAAATATAAGGTTTCTTAGCATTTTTTTTGATTAAGTGAATAGAGCCGGAGATAATCGCCCCGAAAGTCACTAAAATTCTGTCCCCCCCCCCCTAATTTTTGAACGGTGTATTTTAAAAATATGGAAAAATTCATGGGCATAGGGCTTATTAATTTCATTCACCGAAAATTGTTTTGAACAAGATCGGTTCAGAGGTTTTCGAGATATTGCTGAAAAACTGACTTCCTCAAAGAAAAGGACGTAAGTGCCGTAAAATTTCTGTGACGATACGACCTTCTTAATAGGCACGGAACCCTTCGTTTTGCGTGGTCCGACACGCACTTGGCCGGTTTTTTGTATTATAAGACGGATCGAGGAAAGTGCCGTCCTTGACCCAAAACGTAAGTGAGGGAACTGTTTATATTTTTCAAAAATAATTGACACAGCTGAAAGATCTGAAACTTTTTTCCGGTGCTAAGGAAAGTTATTCCTATGACCAAAAAACAATCAGGTACTTCTAAAATGTTCACCCATTCCCAATAAGCGGTAGATAAATCGATGCATCTACAGGATAGGTTAATAAAGTTACATTGTTTTCGACTAGTGCAAAGTTTCCGCGTATATACATATTCGTATAATATAGTCGCATTGCAATATTATAATTGCCAGACTCTTTTGTTTGAAAACTTAAAACATTTATCCGTTCCCTACAAAATGGGCTCGCTAATAGCACCCTATATTGTTTTCCAGCTAATATATAGCTCAAGTTGAATAGTTTCCAGTCTAGGATGTACCGAGCTGTCGGCACGTCCGAGTTATTTATAGAAACCTACTTTATTGCATGGAACACGTTAAAACTTTAAAATGGAATAAAGTTTCCTAGTTCCATTGGAATTTTCTTGGCGGCCGGTTAGGTTATATAATTTTTAGACCAGGAGCCGTAGCATGGTTGGCCGTGTCACGCGATAGGTGATAGGATAGAGCGTGCGTCACTGGCTGACACCGTTCGATAGAACGAGACGACGCTCTTATCTTGTCACTTGTCGCGTGATGAGGCCAACCATGCTACGGCTCCAGTTTTCTTACCATGTCGATAGGGGTTTTAGCAAGGTTTTATTTTTGTGATGATTATTTTGTATGTATGCTTGCACAATAGGGATACTCTAAATAAAATTAAATATTATAACTTCAAAAGGAAGAAGGAAAAAAAATCCTAATGACGGAAATCCCATTCAAATATCTCAAAAAATTACGAAGCTACAGCCGTTTTAATATGGCTTGTTAGAAAGAAAAAACCGGACAAGTGCGAGTTCAACTCGCGTGGTGAGGGTTCCGTATATAATCTAAATTTCATAAGTGTTTTTGAATACTCAAACTTTTTATAGGTTTTCCTTTAATCTTTAGGCAAGGAACTATTTTCCATATTTTTTTATAAGAATTTTAATTCTAGTAGTTTCGGAGATAAGGGGAGGGGGAATGGTCAATTTTCGTCTTTTTCCCTAAATTACTTCAAATCTGTTTTTTCTAAAATTATAAAAAAATATATCTGACATGCTTACAACAACCCCTTTCATTTGATATGTCACACAATACAGTTTGCGAAACTTTTTTTTTAATTTTCCATTTTACCCCCAAAAGTGGCCCCGTTGTTCAGAATTCATTGATTTACTTTACGCGTCCATCTTTGGGTCACCAATTTATATATGTGTACCAAATTTCAACTCAATCGGTCCAGTAGTTTCGGAGCAAATTGGCTGTGACAGACGGGCAGACAGACAACCGAGTGGTCCTATAAGGGTTCCGTTTTTTTCCTTTTGAGGCTAAAAATGCTCGTAGATCGTGACGTCACAACACTTGAGCGTCATATTTAAATGACATTCGTTTCATATGAACGTTCGTTTTACGGAAAAGGGACAGAACATGTCTCTCTTAAAACGTTGGACACTTATAACTCTGTGATTAATTAACCTCTTGCCACCTTTTTTCCCCATTTGACTACATTTTTGATCCTTTTTCGAGAAAATACAACATTATTGGTTATTTTGTAGTGCACCCCTTTTCAATTAGAAGGTAGTTTCGCAGTTTTAATTTTTAGTAAAAAAACAAAAACAGAGTGGCTGGGCCACACAAAAATTTTTTTTACTAGGTACATAGTTACACTACATTAGAATACTTAGAATGAGACGAAACTACCCATCTTCTCCTATCGGTGCGTGTTTAACCACTTTCTTGATCTACTTACTACTATACATTGATTTTAAATTATCATAATACCTATCTATGTACAGTCAGCATCAAAATTATCTACGCAAACGAAGACGTCAAAAGTCTTTATTAAAAGGGAATAAGAGCTTTTGACCTCTTCGAATGCGTAGTTACTTTTGATGCTGACTGTTCAAAGTGAGTATAACATATTGACAATATTGTTTTTCAAATTTAAATGTAGGTTTGTTGACTTGCATAATTAAATCATCATCAGCATCATCATTATCAGACTGTAATCGCCTACTTCTGACCTTAAGCCTCTATTCGATTACGTCAATGAAAAAGATACAGAGAGCGAATAAACAAAGATATATTTTATTTTCGTAATTTTATAGACACTGGTTTATTTTGGATACACTTAAAAAACAATTTTGGTCGAGATCCAACGTTGTAAAAATACATACCCGAGCGCCCAGTTTACGACTATACTTAAAAAAAAACCGGCCAAGAGCGTGTCGGACCACGCAAAATGAAGGATTCCGTGCCTGTTAAAAAGGTCGTATCGTCACAGAAATCTTACAGCACTTACGTCCTTTTCTATAGGGAAGGCAGTTTTTCAGCAATATCTTGAAAACCTTTGAACCGATCTTGTTTAAAATAATGTTCGGTGAAAGAATTTAATAAGCCCTCTGTCCAAGATTTTTTTCATATTTTAGTGACTTTCGGGGCGATTATTTCCGACTGTATTCTCTTAATCAAAAAAATGCTGAGAAACTTATTTATTTTGAAAGGACTATCGATTGATGGTCCCACACGTGGACACGATGTTTTTTTTTGACAGTTTTATGGAGTGCACCTCTAAAAATTTTTTTTGGTCATTTCATTACAGAATTATGTAGCGCTTAACAAAGTACACCATCCTCGAAATTTTAATCAAATTATACCTTATAGTTTTCGAGTAAAATGCCTGTGACAGACGGACAGACGGACGACGGACATGACGAAACTGTAAGTGTTCCGTTTTTGCCATTTTGACTACGGAACCCTAAAAATCGGACAAATGCAAGTCGGATTCGCCCACCGAGGGTTCCGTAAAAAAATATAAATGTATTGTTTTCAGATTTTTACCTGTATTGAATAAATAATAATAAATAAATATTAGTGGACAATTTTTCGTCAGAATAAAAGCTCAATAAGGCTTGTGTTATGGATACTAGACGACGATATATTTAAAAGATATAAATACTTAATACATAGAAAACGTCCAAGACACAAATATTCATAAACAAACATTCATGCTCATCACATCAGTTAAATTTCCTATCAAGAAATATTACGAGAACAATATTCCTTTGCTATTCCGCTAAAAAACGTGCAGGTCGATCAGCGGAGATCAAATGTAACTAATTGCGTATAAACATGCAAATAATTACAGCAAACCACCACCAATAATGAAAAAACCTCGACACGTGTTTATACGCAATTAGTTACATTTGATCTCCGCTGATCGACCTGCACGTTTTTTAGCGGAATAGCAAAGGAATATTGTTCTCGTAATATATCATGAATTTCCGCAAAGTAACGCCTGATTCAATAAATTATTTCCTATCAAGAATCCAGAAGGGTAATCATGTATTGAACGCATTGACAATTTAACTGTCATTTTTCTATATAAAAAGTGACATTTAGATCTACCTGACGCACGTACAATGTGTTACGTGATCGACCTGCAGGCTTCTAAAACGCAAACTCGTCATTTTCAGTGAAAAAAATGCTCCGCGTTAACAATCTGGAGGTTAAGCAAACCAGATTATCCGATAAACAATTTTGATCTCCCCCGCGGACCGCCGGGGAATGTGGCCACGGCAAATTGCCACGTCGATACACACGGCTTGGAGGACACTTCATAACTTTTTTTTTGTATTTCGAAAAAGTGACTCAACAAAAAAATCAATATAATTAACGAACCTGCTCACAAAATTTCACGAGAATCGGTTGAGAAATGCTACCAGTTGGTAGATTACGTTGTTGGAGACTCCAACAATTAGTTAAGTTGGTACTACCTATTTTATATATAAATGTTAGATGTAGTCTTAAACTTACCTTTTACTACTTTGTTATCTGTGGCACGATGGCCCTTCCTTCTTCTTGTGCTAACCTCCATGGTCGCAATACATAGTTTCCTCAAAATACTGTGTTTACTGTTGCTGCCCATCCCACAACTCATTATATTATATGAATCAACGCATCACCTACAAAGTCTACGTTACAACGTAACTCATTTGACGCGCGATAGGTACTATAACCTATCTAAATGTCACTTGAAAATGACAGTTGAGTTGTCGGTACAAAGTCAGGTTTCTTCTAAATGAAAGCATGCTGTATCTGTTGTTAAAGTCAAAATTATTGTGTGTTTTAAGCGTTTTTAGGGTTCCGTACCTCAGAAGGAAAAAACGGAACCCTTATAGGATCACCCGTGCGTCTATCTGTCCGTCTGTTACAGCCGATTTGCCGAAATTCTGAAAAAAATATGGAAAATAGTTCCTTGCCTAAAGATTACAAGAAAACCTGAAGTTTGAGTATTCAAAGTAACGGGAACAGTCTCAATATTTTACGGAACCCTCACCACGCGAGTTGTACTCGCACTTTCTAACGGTTTTCTAACAAATACTTAGTTATGTAATTTTTTCTCCGAGTTTACAGGCACCGAAGGGCAGAATAATTAATAACTGATTGATTTATCAAAATAACGTGTATTTCCGTTATAAATCTAGTTAATATACTAGGAAGAACTTCACTGAAGCTTCCGGCAGTGTATCCGCAAGGCTCTTGACCTTGCCAGGCTCCCGAAGCGCTTACTGCACGATATCCTGTCGCCCGAGGGCCCCCATTTAACCATATTGCATGACTGTTCTTAACACAGTGTAGTCAGGAATGGAGTTTTACGACTGAATGATTGGCTGCAGAGAATGTTGATACTCGTAACAAAGAAAGAAAATAATGGGTATCGTTTCACTTGTCTATTTAACAATACACAATAGTACATTACATACCTAGGGCGGTGAATTCGTGAATGCTCCAGATCGCAGGTGTTTGAGGCCCGAACCGAAAGTGAGCATAAATATGCAATCTGGGGCTTTACGAGTTACCGTCCGTGGTTTGTCTTTACGTCTTGCCTTGGCCAGGAAGTGAGATTTTCTCCTCGCTTAGCAGGCAGAAAAACCCACTTACGGCCTAGGGAGACGTAAAATATTCTTAATCACATCAACTCACACTCGTAAAGGGATTCATAGCGCGCATGCATACAGAGCCTGTAACGCGCCCATGGGCGTACTGACTTCTTCAGAAATTGTGTCTGACTCATACCGTCACTTATAAACCTAGGAGGTTTTAGGACAAGTACTAAAACCTCCTATGTTTATAACTGACGTATGAGAGTCAATATATGGTGTTTGAAAATATGTTCTGAGATTCCATAGAGTTACTAAATATTTGGTAACAAAATAGGAAAATTCATAAAATGGCTCAATTGACGAACTTGGTACTATCGCCCAAGGGTACGGGTACACACCTCTAGGGTCATTTTCGAGCGTTCGCTATGCATGTGCACACGATTTTGAACAGAAAGTGTGAACCCGTACCGTTGGGCGATAGTACAAACTAATACAAATGCTCACAAACACACGATTCCTTTATCTGATTTTGGCAATAACCGAATCGTAATATGTGTCCAAAGTAAGCTTATCTAGTTTGTTTGTCCCAAACAAGTAAGTGATAAGGGTCCTAGGGTCAATGCCCAGCTTAAGGGACCGGTGATTAGGGGTGCAATGGTCAAGGCACGTTCTGTTTGACTTTTTACTAAGTAGGCTACGTTTATTTTTGTTCGTCGTTTTCGATTCTAACTAGAGGCGTATCTTCATTACTGGCATACAATAGAATACACGTTGTTAAGAACTTTCAATTGTGAAATTTAATTCGTTCTTCACTACATCACTCAAAACTCAAAACTCAAAATGATCTTTATTCAAGTAGGCCTAGTAACAAGCACTTTCAAATCGTCAGTTAATTTTTTAGAGTAATTTTTAAACATAAAGAATAAAATATATATGATAATAAAAATGTATAAAAAATACTAGTAGAATATTTCTAGAAAAACAATCTAATGTCAAAAAACAAAATATTACGAAAATAATAGATTAAAAATTCAGTCAAAATTAGTTCCATGGAGTTTTATCACTAATGATACCCATATAGGTAACATTAGTGATGTAGGGTAACATTAGTATGTATGGCTTATTTTCGTAACGTAGTGGAACAAATGAAATTTTACTAATGAAAGTTCTTGAAACAAGTTTTTTTTGGGAAAACGCGAATTTATATAAATATTTCCTATGGGTGTTACTAAGGACAGTTAACAAAAAAAAACACGTTTTTAGGGTTTCGTAGCCAAAATGGCAAAAACGGAACCCTTATAGTTTCGTCATATCCATCTGTCCGTCTGTCCGTCTGACCGTATGTCCGACTGTCCGTCTGTCCGTCTGTCCGTATGTCACAGGCATTTTACTCGAAAACTATTAGGTGTATTTGAATAAAAATTTGAGGATGGGCGTATTTTGTTAGCCGCTACATAGTTTTGTAATTAAAATTAAAAAAAAGTCAAAAAAAAACATTTAAGCCCAAGCACATCAATCGATAGGCCTTTCAAAATAAATATAAGATTTATCAGCAATTTTTTTGATTAAGTGAACTAAAATTCTGTCCCCCCCTCTAATTTTTTAACGGTGTCTTATAAAAATAAGAAAAAAATCATGGACATAGGGCTTATTAAATTCATTCACCGAAAATAGTTTTGAACAAGATCGGTTTAAAGGTTTTCGAGATATTGCTGAAAAACTGCCCTTCTTAAAGAAATGGACTTAAGTGCCGTAATATTTCTGTGACGATACGACCTTTTTAATAAGCACGGAACCCTTCGTTTTGCGTGGTCCGACACGCACTTGGCCGGTTTTAAGAACTTTCATTTGTGAAATTTAATTCGTTCTACTAAGTACTTTTACTAAAATAAGTCACAAAATATACATGAGTAACATTCGTAAATTTCACAATTTCTCTAAGGCCGATTTACAATTGATTCAGTTTCACCTAATAAGCAGAAGTAGGTCACGTTAATAATAAAATAAGGCTTGCCATAAAGTTTCAGTCCCCTAACCTATTACATAAAGCACCCCAAAAATCAATGCTTTTAAAATAACCTCGAATTATGTTAACTTGAACAATTTAGGAAAATTGCTCCCTTAAAAAACCAGGAGTCAACTTGGCTTGATATTAGTATTCCAATATATGATATTTTATGCGTTGTCTCACTCGCTTTGCCACATTAGCTGGATGCTAGTGGAAATGAGTGCGCACGATTCATTGGCATCAAATTTGTTAGCGAAAGGTCAATTCAAATTGACCCCCTCGCCGGAATAAAATCGTCGACTCCTTGACACAAATCGTATTTTATTGCAAAATGAGTTTTTTGCTTAAATCGAAGAATGACTTAACGTTGCCTTGGGGAAAATGCAACAAATCAGTTAAATATGTGGTGGATTGCGTTGAAAATTATGAATTCAGTAAGTTTGTGTATTTTTCAGTAGGAATACAGTAAGAATCTCAAAGCATAGTGTATTTTAATATCTCCGAGTTGTAAACTCATAATCATTGCTTAAATAATTTTTTCGTTTCCAATCTAAGCTGGAGGTATAGTAAAGCCTGTTACACACTGACGCGGTCTACGGTGTTAAATAGTCAATACAAAACTTGACATTAACTGTCATGTTTACTATTGACCGCCACAGCAGGCTGCGCCAATGTTCATCATCATCATCGTCATATCAGCCGAAAGACGTCCACTGCTGGACATAGGCCTCCCCCAGAGAGTTCCAAATTGACCGGTCCTGCGCCACCCGCATCCAGCGGACTCCCGCGACCTTTACCAGGTCATCAGTCCACCTTGGTCGCTTACTATGGGCCTCAGAGTCTTTGACCAGTGTGTGTTGCCTGTGAATCCTGTGATGACGTATGGCACGGAAACGTGGTCGCTTACTATGGGCCTCATAAGAAGGCTCAAAGTCACCCAAAGGGCAATGGAGAGGGCTATGTTGAGAGTTTCTCTGCGTGATCGCATCAGAAATGAGGCTATCCGCAGCAGAACCAAGGTAACCGATATAGCCCTCTGAATTGCTAAACTTAAGTGGCAGTGGGCGGGGCACATTGCACGTAGAACCGATGGCCGTTGGGGCGGAAAGGTTCTCGAGTGGCGACCACGTACCGGAAGGCGCGGCGTGGGTCCCCCCACAAGGCGCCAATGTTATGCAGGCCTAATTAATTGATTTAATATTAACTGCAAAAAATAATAACTTATGGTACGAAAGGCGGATTTAATGCTATTAAAGCATTCTTTACCAGTTCACCAAAGCCGATAAATTGTGGGTTCATAAATCGGAAAAGTAAATGCATAAAGCCTGAATTACACTGGCGCGGCCTGCGGTGGTGGACAATAGTAAATTTGACAATTGGGAATGGATGAACATTTTAGAAATGCCTGATTATTTTTTTGGTGATAGGAATAACATTCCTTAGCACCAGAAAAAAAGTTTCAGATTTTTCAGCTGCGTCAATTATTTTTTTTAAATATAAACAGTTTCCTCACTTAGGTTTTGGACAGTGAATAAGAAACTTTCCTTGATTTGTCTCATATTACAAAAAATATCTCAAATATCCGTTGTAAACTGACACTGGCAATATTGACAGCTGCAGCAGCTATATTTTTCAGATATTTAAAAAAAATGTAATATGAGATGGATCAAGGAAAGTGTCCTACACGCCGTCCTAAACCCAAAACGTAAGTGAGTTTCCTGTTTATATTTTTCAAAAAAAAATGACGCAGCTGCAAAGTCTGCACCTTTTTTCTGGTGCTAAGGAAGGTTATGCCTATCACCAAAAAAATAATCAGGCATTTCCGAAATGTTCATCCATTCGCCATTGCTGTCAAGTTTAGGTACCGCCATCGCAGGCCGCGCCAGTATGATTCATGCCTATATAATATAAATAAATAAATATCGTGGGACAATTCACACCAATTGATCTAGTACCAAACTAGGCAAAGCCTGTACTATGGGTACTAGACAACGGATAAACATACTTATATAGATAAATACATACTTAAATAGATATTAAACATCCAAGACTCGAGAACAAACATTCGTATTCATCATACAAATATCTGCCCCGACCGGGAATCGAACCCCCAATATATCAATATATGTCAATATGTCAAAACTGTCGTTGTTATCTTAACGCGCAACGCGTCATCTAAATAGACGCTTATAAGAAAATTTAATATTTGCTAAGAAGATTAATATATATTGTGAGGTCGGTATTAATTTTCCTCTATAGAATATTCAATGTCCTTAGTCGTTGGCATTTAAATTTCGTTTCTTCATTTTCCACCTGGTGAGACAAAGTGATTTTTGCTTTAAGAGTAGGTAAAGATACACATGTTTTGCGTGTGGACGTAGGTATAAAGAATTAGATAGATAGCTTAGAGCGAGTTATATAACGCTGCTGATTTTAATTAAAATAGTTTTAAACATTGAAAATGTTTATTCGCTCGCTCAGCCCTGCTAGCATAACTTGACTCTCTACTCTACTCGCGCGCGTGATAGACTATCTGTCACTCATTGACAGCATTAATCGGAAAGTGACGGACAGTCTATCTCGCGCGCGAGTAGAGTCGAGAGTCAAGTTATGCTAGCAGGGCTGGGCTGGTATGCCCCTTTTTCAGCCATAGTGTCATACGATGTTTATATAGGTAAGTTTCAAGTGTATATAACCATGTTTGAAGTGTCAAAGTGTCCGTATTGACAAAGACTACTAAGATGCATTTTTTAACCTTTTTCGTAATTTGAAGAAAAGTGAAAAAATCTCGATCCTTTGGCACATAAAAGCCCATAACTGTGAACATTATTAAAATATATATTTTTTATTAAAAAATACTTCGAGATATGATTTCATTCTACATTTTAAAACAACTGAACTTAAAATATTTAAAAAAATGGGATTAGTTAGGTGGCCTAAGGTGAGCCGAAGCGAGTTAGCGCGCTAATACTAAATATGGTTAGAGCCACAGATGAATTTATATTGATATAAAAAAGGTGAAATTAGAGGCAAGTATTACGACGAGGATAGTAATGTGAACACCAAAAATCCATCATCATAATATATAGTTTCGATTAATTTGTATAAAAAAATATCAAACAAGTTTAGTACATATTACAATAATATTTTTTTTTTCGACTTATCATAAGTTATCAAGTGATATTTAAGGTGTGGTAAAATACCATAACATAAACTTAATTGTGTCGTAAAATAATGTATTATTTGTGTAGCGGGTTAAAAAAGGAAAATAAAGACCCAACTTTGTTTTTTTTTTCTATCGGAGAAATTTGAAGCAAACATGTATCGATTAAATCAAATAAACAATATTTTAGTCAAGAATATATATCACATAACATATATATAACATATATCTGAAAAGTAGTCCTTATTGTTCGCCAATCTAGCCAGGACGGCGTTTCTTAGAATGCGTTATTTCCAATTCACACCCTTAAAGTAGAAATATCCCTTGGAAACTTCACATTTTGTTTTCCCTTCATCATAATACGAAATAGAAATCTTTATTGTATAACTGTGTAGAGTGTACAAAGTTGACATGGTAGTCCAAAGTATCCACAGCTACCCGCTACGGGCGTACAATGTTTATAGAATAGCCTACGTCTTATCACGTATTGAGATTGGATGCAAATCAAAACTAGAGGCTCATTTCAGGAACGAAATATTGATGTTATTGAAGTTAGACATCAATTGTTTTGATTATCGTGCTAGCATTTCAGTCTAAGCCAGGTATGAGGGACCATGTCCCACTAAAATCCAGATGTAACTTACTTGAAATAAAAATAAATAAAATAAAAACCGGCCAAGTGCGTGTCGGACCACGCAAAACGAAGGGTTCCGTGCCTATTAAAAAGGTCGTATCGTCATAGAAATCTTACGGCACTTACGTCCTTTTCTTTGAGGAAGGCAGTTTTTCAGCAATATCTCGGAAACCTTTCATCCGATCTCGTTCAAAACAATTTTCGGTGAATGAACTTAATAAGAGCTGTGTCCATGAATTTTTTCATATTTTTAAAATACACCGTTCAAAAATTAGAGGGGGGGGGGACAGAATTTTAGTGACTTTCGGGGCGATTATCTCTGACTGTATTTACTTAATCAAAAAAATTCTTGAGAAACCTTATATTTATTTTGAAAGGCCTATCGATTCATGTGCCACACGTGGGCTCACGATGAAAAACATTTTTTTGACTTTTAGTTTTATGTATGGAGTACACCCCTAAAAAAAATTTTTTTAGTAATTTTAATTACAAAACTTTGTAGCGGCTAATAAAGTACACCTATCCTCAAAATTTTATTCAAATACACCTTATAGTTTTCGAGTAAAATGCCTGTGACATACGGACAGACGGACAGACGGACAGACGGACAGACGGACAGACGGACAGACGGACATGACGAAACTATAAGGGTTCCGTTTTTGCCATTTTGGCTACGGAACCCTAAAAATGTAGATACAAAATAGAGGCTCCAAGCAATTTAATTAAATTCGACAATTTAATCGGCATTAATAATTCGCTAATACCGTAACTTGAAGCCAAGTGATACTCGGCCAAAGTTGAGAGGGCGATCAACCCAGGAATTCCAATTAAAGTGTACCTACACCTAGACTTGGAAGAGGTACGTAGAGAATGCATCGACAGAGGGTGCATTTGCAACGATAATAATTATCTTCAAATTAAAGGAAAAATTTAAAAACACATTTGAACCGGCAACCACTTACTTGGCCCATCGCTACTGACTAGCTATCGGAAAAATCTGTCTCACTCGGTCATCAAATCTTTCAACCTGTTCCCGCTTACAACGCCTTATAGGCCATATCGACATCTACCTAGAAGACTTGGGCTTCTTAACGGCACCAGCATCTCAAATTATACTGAGATATCGACAATAACGAAGAAAAAAAAATCGTTTATATAATGGAAAAACGTCCAGCTCTGGACATAGCCTGCGCCTGCCACAAGGTTTGCTATAATGATCGGTGTCTTTGCCAGATTCAGGCAACCTGTGCGTGAGATTGTAGCTTTGCAGGTATGCATGTGGGGCAGCGAACGAAAAAACTAAAGTCTAACTAGTGCCGAAAAGTGGCCCGACAAAAAAGATGCACTATGCCATTATGCGGACGTATGCGGACGTGAGGGCGTGGTGGGGGCGGGGGGTCAGAAGGATGCCAAGCAGCCGTTTAGTTCGAACATGCGCACGCGCATACCGGGTTTTGGACACGTGTTTGGGTAGAAATTTGCAGGGAGCTCGCCTTATATGATTTTTTCGTACGCTGATGTGAGGGGGGCTTCTGAACCAACTTTCCGATTTCACAAATTCTTTCACATGCGCATAGAATGTAGTTTTTGCATGGACATATGCTATAAATTATTCCAAAAGTTTGCCTGCGTTCTTTGCAATACGAGGGCAGAGCTGCTCGGGCAGCTATAGTATGTTTATGTTCCCCGTGAGGAACGAATACTTCATATATCCTACCTTGCTTATCAAGTTGTGAAATTTCATTATTACATTACACATTATAGTTATTTTTTATTTATTAAACTACAAACAAAAACTCTTATCTGGCAACTATGGTGTAATTATAACGATATAAAAATTTCTTAGATGAGTCGTAAAATTTTTTTCTCAAGTGATTCATTTTAGAATACAATGTCTATGGCTAGATCTACCAGACTGCGGAGCTTAAAGCTCCAGACAAGTTTAAATCGCGGTAATATCGTGGCATCCGAATCATTACCCTGTAAAATTAATACGTTATTTAAACTATTTAAGGTATTTTGTATACTAGGACTTAGTAAAATACATACATAAATCCTGGTTCGGTGTAAATAGCCAATACTAAACAAAACTAGCCACACTATTGTTAAAGATAGGAAAATCTATGAGAAGTTTTTAAACTTTTTAGGAAGAGGGTAGTCTACGGAACTATTTATTTTAGGATTTAAAAAAAACTGTTATCGATGCATAGAATGGAGTGGATATTTAATATGTATACAGGGTGGGCCCTGTAACAGGAGCAAAAAATTAAACTGTAGATTATTAAGCTTGTTTCCTACTTGTTTACGTAAAACTACTTGTTTTAAAAAAAATAAAAATGATTTTTTTTTTTATCATACGTTTACGTGTACTTTTTTACTCTTCTAGAGTGATATAAGTATCTTTTAACATTAAAAAAAATTACAAAATCACAAAAATATCTTTTGAAAACTAAAATGCAAAAACTATTATGACTTACTACATGATGTTACCTCACAATCTGGATTGATTACCGTGCTATGATCTCGTGGTGCCAAGATACATTACTCGGAGGTCATAACTTTAGACCAAAATTTCTCAGAGTTAAAAATATTTGAAGAGAAATGGACAAAAGGACTACAGATGCTCTAAGGAAACCTGCTTTTAAATATTTGCTCCTGTTGCAGGGCCCACCCCGTATACGGCTTTATTTTATCACACGGGTGCGCTTGAGTTCTTTGCAATACACGGACAGAGAATATTTTCGCTTCGTGCAGAATCAAGCACTTAACGATTTCAGTAAGCAGTATACATTTATCACTGTGAACTTTCGCAATTTGTATTATTTATTTTTAAACTAGCCATGGCGGATGCAACACGTCCAATATACAGGTAAAAATATCGGATTGGAATATTGGAAGAGATCATTTGAGAAAGAGGCTGGCTCAAGTGGTCTCGGCTGGAAAGAGCTAGAAGAAGTCGCGAAATATTGTGTGAAATGGAGAACTCTTTTGTGAGCCATAATATTATGTTCCCGATGAGGGATAACAGGAATACCTACATCAAGTTAATGCAAAAAAACCGGCCAAGTGCGAGGCGGACTCGCGCACCGAGGGTTCCGTACAAACCTTATATATTAAGTAAATTACTTAATAAAAATATTTTTATTATAATGATGTAACTATAAATTAACGGTTTTCCTTTATAAGACCTCAAAAAACCCTTGCCTCTGTGGTAGAGACTTCGTATACTAAATTTCAAGATTCTGAGTTCACGGGAAGTACCCTGTAGGTGATTCCCTTGAGAGTTTCGAAAATTTGCGGAAATTTGCGCCATAAACTGCTGTATCTTTTGATTGCGTTGGCTTAGAAGTTTGATTTTTTCACAGCTCCAAGGGACAGTAGATTTGAGTATTTGATATAAATTTTAGTTTGATAGCCTCCACGCGTTCCTAAGAAACTAAGGACGGATGCACGGACGGACAACAAAGTGATCCTATAAGGGTTCCGTTTTTTTTACTTTTGAGGTACGGAACCCTAACAAACAGAAATAGGATGAGTAGTTTCTGAGATAACCTGGAACATACAAACATACAAATTCACAAAGGCACTAAGACTAACATTACTTCTTTATAATATTAGTAAAGAAGTTACATTAGTACAGATCAATAGTTGAAAATTTGAAAAGGCTATACGTAATATCTAAAAGTCCAAATTCAATAATTTTCACCATTATATTATTAATAATATTAATCGCCAAATTCATTCATTCTGTTCATATAAAATTCAGAACAAAGTTTTGGTCCTAAAAACGAATTTGAATAGGTTTCGGTCTCTAGACGCGACCTCCTCCCAGTAAAACTCCTATGTGTGTTATGATGCAAACGAAAACCGCTTGGGAAAATTATTCGCACATTGTGTTTTGTGCGCCTTAAATTATACACTGAGCGTATTGAGCTTTAAATATGCTAAATGCTAGTTTTAAAGCGCTAAGGCTAATTATATCTCGTTCTTCAATATTTCATTATACTTTGAACGTTTGAAATTCTAGTACAACGCTAATCTAAGTCAAAATTATTCTAAAGAGGCTGTACTCAGCTTTTTAGGGTTCCGTACCTCAAAAGGAAAAAACGGAACCCTTATAAGATCACTTTGTTTTCTCTCTGTCTGTCTATCTGTCAATATCCTTTATCTCGGGAACGCGTGGAGGTATCGAGTTGAAATTAACTAACGCAGGTCTATAAGTTTTAGTAAAAAAAATGTACGCGGCTGTTTATGTATATTTCGCTACTCTCAAGAGAATCAAAGTTTATAGGGTGCTTTCCGTTGACCTAGAACTATGAGATTTGGCAAGTACATTATATTATCTTATACTATAAGCAGGGAGCGAAACTATGGTGCCGATGACAGACGTATGACGTCAAGCTACATACAGAGTGTTTTTATCTAGATTATAGATACCTTAACAAATAACAACTTATACAGAATTGTATTGCCCTTAAAGTACCTACACGTGTGAAATGTAGGTATATAAGAAAGAAGATGCGATATTATGTTTAAACTTTAAGCGTTCTGCATACTTCGTCATCCAACGAAACATTTGTTGTGTTGTTTCATTTAGTTGAGGTAAAATATGTTATGATAGAATTAAATTACCCAATAAAAAATGTTATTCATATAGTTATTCAATATTTACATCATTTTTTGTATAATAATACCAAACATTTTTATAAATAAACAATAATATTTATATTACCATTATTATATTATTAAGAATCATTGAGGTGTTGCAATGTTGTTTTAAAAAAACATCCTATATGCAACTTTGCGTCATAATGACGTCACGGGCACCATAGTTTCGCTCCCTGACTATAAGTAATGGGAATCGCCATATCTAGGTCGGAAATTAGTTTTTGTTGCTCTATATTAAATTAGAAAAAAAATAGAGCGAGCAGAACGTTTTTCATACAATGTTCTAATTCTTATAATGTACCTATAGCAACAGAAACTAGTTTGCGACCTAGAAATGGCGGGTTCAATGGAATCCGCAATTTCTATATTATCTCATCTTTTTTTTTATACACCATTGTGTATAAAAAGTTTTATGTTATTCCAATGATGCCCTTTTAAGATGAGAACCAAACTACATTTGTATGGAGCGTCAACTTAAGTCAACCGTATTGCATAATTTTAATACTCTCGTATTGCCATTGTACTGTATTTCAACGACTAGGATTTTTACTTACATTCAGGTATATTTATAGGGAGATTTCCAATACTAATTTGTCTAATGTAATGCTATAAAATATGTCTTATTGTCTTACAACGTACGCATTGCAATATGACGCCGATTTAATAAATAAGTCTATTAATTGCGCCACGCCACCTGCGCGCACACGCTTTCAACGGCTTTATTTTCATATCAACTGATTATTTCCAAAGCCTCGTATCTTCCGTTTTCATTGTTTTCAAAAGTGAGCTCTATACCCTTTAGTTAAAAGTTGCCTTTACATTACAAGGTTTGGTAAAATTAGATGTTTCAAAAGAAAAGCGTTATTATTATTGCAAACAGTGCAAAGCTCCTATTAATAGGGAAACAAACGAATTAAAATATGGAGAATTTCATTAAATTAGGTTAATGGAAGGCTTAAATTTAGACATTTAGTTGTAATCATGTAAATTAGATGATTACTAAGGAGAATTATCAGAAACACAATTTGTTTTGTAACGATATAAAGCGGATACCTACTTAAAGTGTAGGTATAATATATATAAAACTGTCACGTGGTCTTTTTGACAGTCACGATGTTTAATTTCCTGAAATAAAAAATATTATAAGTACAGTCAGGGGCATTAATATAGGTATATACATAAGGACATTAATATATGTACGGGACTCTTATGTCAGTGTCATAAAGGCGTGTACAGAATCTATTTATGTAAGTACATTATTACTTAATACTACATTAAATCCTGTATTTCTTTGGCTAGGATTTTGTTTACATTTTGATTAAGGAAAGTACATTTATTTTGGTATAATTTAAGTCGTGAATATACCTGACTTGAAATTAAGCCAACAATAATAATAATAAAAAGTTTGGTCAAACCAACTTTGTGACTACAAACAAAATGTTAGTTAAGAATATAGTTCAGGTTATTTTTATAAATAAATTATTTATTTAATAAATATAAATTAAATAAAGAAACACGCAATCATATTTTAGTTACGTGACTTACGTGTACATTGTGTATGCTTATTACTGTCATTCTGACGAATGTGAATACTATTCGTACAACAAACCGATGTCGTTCTTTGGCGTCATGACACGCCACTTCAAAAGATCTTTTCCTTTTCTTCTTGTCGGGGATAAGGGTTCCCGGTACAGGTGTCCACTCTTTAGCTGTCCTCAACTTGAGGAAATAATAGGTGAAGTGCCTCGTACAAATCAAAAAAGGGTAAAACTTTAGAGTATAGATATCTACAGAGCAGCTATGGTAATAATAATATCACGACCAAGCGAGATGGTAGTATACAAATCTCAGTAAGAATCAGAAAGGCAAATTATAATTCGTTGTCCTTGTCATAGTTTTGCTTTATTTTATTGGCGGAAACTGAGTTAGTATGAGATTGCGGCAAATAAACCATTACCCGCCCAAATTAAGTAGGTTGTATATGGTAAGCCGTCAGCCATTTTAAGATCAGTTCCTAATTTAGCTGCATAGGAGCCTTTGTGTCCCTTATGGTGCATCCATATAGCTTTTGTGTAGAATTCTATACTTTAAGGGTAAAACCTATGTCTGCTTCGCCCCATGTAAATTCAATATCCACAACATCTCATCAAACAAGGTGTTTGAAATGACCTGAATGGCTTCGAGAAAAGGATGGTATGATATTATAAGTCGACTTGGCGGGGACACCGCCGTGCTTTCAGATTTCCTGCAGGCGAAGTATGGTTGCCATTTTATCTGGCAAAAAATCACAAACATGCTAAATTTTCTTTATCTTTTCTAATTTTTGCACACTTGTAACTCAACCTTTAGATATCATACAAAATGAGTGGATGTTTTCTTTGCATTAACGTGGTAAAGCACTTTAATAAAAGCCTATTCCTCATAAATGGCTCAATATTCACTGACCTTCAAATAAAAAAGCGCTTAAATATCGGCTATAATTTTTGTCGTAAATCCTGCTCCGTCCATTAAACTTGGAAACTATACGTGATGGTTTTTGCTCGTTAACCCAAACCTACTCCAGCGAATCGAGCTGAAAGACAATTTATTCAATATTCCCAAAAATATTTCTATAATAGGCCCAGTTAGTAAAACTTTAGTTTTTGGGCGAGTAAGGACTCAGTTTTTAGATGGCGGGAAAGATTTGTCAATTTTACGGCCCTGTGGGGACTGACGACGAAAGGTGATTTATTTTGTTTAACTTCACCGACCCGAAAGACAAATACGATCTATGCGCACTGGTTTTAGTAGTTATTGTGAAAGAAAAATACTTTAGATGGCGAAAAATATTAAGCAATGGTTTTCATTGAAGTTCACACGTTCTTTAAATCCCTCTTGTATACAAACGTAACAAAAAAAATCGACTGGTAGGCCGAGTCAGTGAATTAAATAATTGATCTAGTCCCAAACTAGGCAAAACCTAGCCTGTATTATGGGTACTAGACAACGGATGAATATACGTATATAGATAAATACATACTTAAGTAGATATTAAACATCCAAGACTCGAGAACAAACATTCGTATTCATCATACAAATATCTGCCCCGACCGGGGATCGAACCCGGGACCTCAAGCTTCATAGTCAGGTTCTCTAACCACTAGGCTATTCGGTCGTCACTATTCTAATGAAAGTAAGTAATAGTGCTTCAATTGATCTTGCTAAATTCGGACAAACATGAATAAAGATCTCAGATTAAATGTCAGATACAACTAATATGCGTTAGGGAGATATAATTCCATCGCATTCCAACATTTCCAACGCATAACTAAATCCCGGACCCCCGTCATGGTGGTTCATTGTATGTCGGAGCCATTAAATACAATACAATACAAATACTCTTTATTGCACACCTCACACGAACAAAGCAGTTACAGAGAGAAACAACTCAATACAATAACATGTAGATAGCGGTAGACAACAGGTGATCTTATCGCTGAAGAGCGATCTCTTCCAGACAACCTTTGGGTATCGGAGAAAGAGATAAAACTAGATTATGCAGTAGGTGGTGCAGAGATTATTATTAATCAAAAATCAAAATAATCATAAAAATAAACATACATAAATACCTCTATATATAAACATACATACATAATCATACAATGTACAAATAACACAAATACAAATATATGATACATAATCATAATCAATCAGCCAAAAAATACAATCAGGGTTAGAGGAGAGACAAATAATGTTCTTTAAGAAGGGATTTGAGGTTGCCGATAGATTTTGCTTGTCTGATGTAAAAGTTCATGTTTTCGTCCGGTAAAGTTGACATTAAGTGAAAATAAGGCACAAGTTCTTAAAATTACGGGCTTCACTGTGACTTACGTACTACTGAAATGCTTACGACCACATTAGCCTTGTCGGTAGGGGCTACCAAAGCTAGTTGGTCCTGGGTGTGAATCCCGGTGTAGACGACGCGCTCACCAACCTCCGCTGTGCACGCGCACTGGCAGGCTTGTCATCTTTTGTGTTGTACAGTAAGAGAAATGTATTCATGTACCACCGTAGAACCATATCTCCATTAGAAAGAAAGAAAGAAGACATTTATTCACTACACAAAAGACACACAGATATAAAGGGAGTAGACATACAATACAATTGACACATTGTGTGTGTCTTCGCGGCAGTGAAACGGTCGCTGTCTCAGCATTGTGCCGAGGTGTCAGACAGACACCTACAGCGCTGGTTTTCAGACAGCACCGTAAGTGACCCACGGAACGCAACACAGCATACTATTAGATAGTAGAAACATAATAAATAAATAATTAATGTAATAAATCTATTTTTTTTATATAAAACCAAATACAAAGCATAAAACGCGACACGGTTGGGATGTTAAAAGTGCTGGATGGGTTAAGGTTGGGATTTTTGGAGCGTCAACAAATAGCCTTTAAGCTGGCGCTTAAAGGTATACTTGCTCGACGCTCCTTGGATAGGTGGAGGGAGATCATTCCAACACTTGGACACAGCGAACCTAAAGCTACCTCGAAACACCGCGGTCCGATGCTCTGGCACCAGAATCATCGCCTTACACCTACGCTCACTCTTGGGCCATGCAAGTCTACTCAGCAAATATGCTGGGACCCCAGATCGTACTATGCCAAAGAGAAGAGTGGCGAGGTGAAGCCGTCTGCGTGCAGGCATGTTCAGCAGACCAGCGGCATAAGGTGACATATCACTCGAGTTTGAGTGACGGCGGCCTGTCAATTGCGACAGGGTTCTACGGTGGTACGTGAATACATTTCCCTTACTGTACATTACTTTCGCGTATTTTTTCTATCGTCGTCGCAATGTCTGAAAATCCAAAGATTTTTTATTTTACTTTTAATACTTTTGCCAATAATTCTTAAACTTGCGTATGTATTGAATTATAATGTCAATGTACTTATAGAAAATTTATTCAGCTTTCATTTGATATCCCACACGTGTTGGTAAGCTGCATAGTTTGGATGTAATTGACACTATTCCAAATGCGGCCGCAGCGATTTTGGTCACGTCATTCCTCGGGAGACCGACTCTTTAGAGATTGTGTCCCGGTGGTTTTGGAGTCCAGGAGACATGGCTAATAACATACTAAAATACGCTGATATCCGAAAGTGAAGTATTTTCGCGTATCAACATGTACTAACTAAGATATTTTCTATATATTTAAGTATGCATATCGTCGTCTTATCCATAACAAAAGCCTTATTGAGCTTTTTGTCTGACTTATTGATATGTGTATGATTGCTGTCCGGTTGTTTTCCTCTACAGATCGCATTTCTCTACCGATTCTCGTGAAATTTCGTGAGCTGATTCAACTTTAGGGGTTTATGGGAAAGGCAAAAACAGAATCCTTATAGGATCACTTTGTTGTCCGTCCGTCCGTCTGTCAAGACACATTTCCCGTGGGACACGTGGAGGTATCAAGCTAAAATTTATATCAAATATTCAAGTCTACTGTCCCTTGGAGCTATAAAAAAATCAAACTTCTAAGCCAACGCAATCAAAAGATACAGCCGTTTATGCCGCATCGAAACTCGCAAGGGAATCAAAACCTACAGGGTACTTCCCGTGAACTCAGAATCTTGAAATTTGGTACGAAGCAACGTCTTATAGCACAGATAAAGGAAAAATTATGAGAACCGTAAATTTTTAGTTACATATATAATAAAAATATTTATTAGGTATTTACATGTAGGTATGTAATGTAATGTTGTACGGAACCCTCGGTGCGCGAGTCCGACTTGCACTTGGCCTTTTTTAAAGAACACGCTTTCGAGTTCTACCAGCTCACAGATCCACTAGTTATTATTAGTCAATCATTAGCCGTAGTCCGTCTGCTGAAACTAGGCCCCCATCATGTTGCGCCTTATTCGACTCTAGGCTTTCCCCATCCAGCGACTACCAGCAATTCTCCTAAGCTCATCGCAGTCCAACGAGTTGCAGGGATTTGTTATTATTACTTAAATCAAAAATTATAACATGTCATTATCCACAAATAGCGACTGCTGACCCAAAAACCCCTTGCAGCTCGCTTATCTCTGCAAGGACACCCTATTTAATGGACAATAACTCAACATTAGTCTAATGATGCTTGTGGGTCGCTGGTTCTGCCTCGTTTACTCAAAAGGCCTATTTTTGATCATCGCTCCCGATCCCTATGACATCCCAATCTGTTTCGTCACATTTCAAAGCTAACGCGTTAGAAAGAGAACTCGAAACATATTAAAATGTAACGGAATGTAAAAGTGGTGATCGAAATTGTGGCCAAGGGCCTCCATTTTGCCATTAACAATTTAATTTATATTTCGTTCTAATCTCATCTCAATAATTATGGTATGGATATACTACCGCAAGAGAGTGTGCACATATAGACAACTAACTTCTGCCCGCGACATCGTCCGCGTGGAACTGGTTTATATCGTAGCTCCATACAAACTTTTGCCCCCCATTTCGCCCCCAGGATAATTCCCGGGATAAAAAGTATTATATATGTTAATCCAGGCTATAGGTACACTATAATGTGTACCAAAATTCATGTTAATCCATTTTGCCAGTTTTGCGTGATTGAGTAACAAACATCTAAACATCTAAACATCCAAACATCCAAACATCTAAACATCTAAACTTTCGCATTTATAATATTAGTAGGATAATAATCGTGTTACGAAATCGAATCCCTAAGCGAACGAAGTTCTATGCTTCAGCTGGGCCGAAAATCGTTCGTATGTCTGGTGTCTGTCACACCGTCATGCTGTCCGCCTGTTCTCCTCTACAATAGGTCACATTTCTCAACCGATTTTCGTGCAATTTGGTGAGCAGGATCGTTAATTATATAAAATTGTTTTGACGAGACTTTTTCGTTTTTAGTGTTCCGATACCTCAAAAGGAAAAACGGAACCCTTAAAGGATCACTCGGTTGTCTGTCTGTCCGTCTGTCACAGCCAATTTGGAAAATTAAAAAAAAAAGTTTCGCAAACTGTAATGTGTGACATATCAAATGAAAGGGGTTGTTGTGAGCATGTCAGATATATTTTTTTATAATTTTAGCAAAAACAGATTAGAAGTAATTTAGGAAAAAAGACGAAAATTGACCATTCCCCCCTTATCTCCGAAACTACTAGGATTAAAATTCTGAATAAAATATGGAAAATAGTTCCTTGCCTAAAGATTACAGGAAAACCTATAAGAAGTTTGAGTATTCAAAGTAACGGGAAAATTCTTAATGTTTTACGGAACCCTCAACACGCGAGTTGAACTCGCACTTTTCCGGTTTTTTTTTTAAAGAGAGGCTTGCGAATTCTACAGCTCACAGAGCCATTAGTATTTAAACCCCTTCACGGCACCTGATTTATAATACCTATGATAGAAATTTTATTAAAAATAATAATCATCATCATCATCATATCAGCCGAAAGACGTCCACTGCTGGATATAGGCCTCCCCCAGGCTGGGCAGAGTGCCACAAAGACCGGTCCTGCGCCACCCGCGTCCAGTGGACTCCTGCGACCTTTACCAGGTCATCAGTCCACCTTGTGGGGAGCCTACCCACGCCGCGCCTTCCGGTACGTGGTCGCCACTCGAGAACCTTTCCGCCCCAACGGCCATCGGTTCTACGTGCAATGCTTGTGCGAATTGAAAATAATAGAGTAGTTTTATTATGTACCTCTGTATGTATGTTTTTCGGATCAAATACCTTGGGTTACTACTGTTACTAGTTATGATTTTATCACTGATCCAAGTTTGCCACTTTTTGCTATTTGGAACTACCTGACAGCCCTGGGCTCCACGGAAGACCAGCGATGTGGCATTGTGTTACCTAGCGGTTTTTTTACGTTAAACCGTCAAATTAAACTGTTGATTATATAAATTGGTTGTTTTATTTCTTTATTACAGTTTCTTAATATTATTTTCAGTAGTATTTAGCCTATTTTTACATCATTAACTGGGTCCGCTGGACCCAGTAGCGACTGTAAGTGTTACAAACTAGGGCGCGACTATGTAAGGGTTAATGTCAGATCACATTATTATATTATTAACTATGCTGAGTGGTGTCCACTTGCGGCCACTATAGCAGCACCACCAGTCTTCTTTTTAATCATGTTATTTTAGTTTCAATTGGTAATTATTAAGTTTCCTTTTATTATATTCTTGAGTCTTGGATGCTTCCTATGTATTTAAGTATTTGTATCTATTAAATATATCGTCGTCTAGTACCCATAACACAAACCTTATTGAGCTTACTATGGGACTAGGTCGATTTGTGTAATATTGTCCTTTAATATTTTTTATTTTATTTATTATTGAGTTTTCATATTAAAAACAAAATTGTGATGTGGTGTTATTTTGGCTTGCAATAAATTAATTTCTAGTCTATTCTAAAATATGCAACTGAATTTTAAAGCAGTTCTCAACGGATAAAGATGAAATCTTGCATATGCGTTCATTTTGGATAACAATGCATTACCAATAGGCTGGTCTGGTGAAGGAGACGGAATTTTGCCATTGGACTTTCTCAGTCACACAAAATAAACACGTCGTGTTTGGACTCATTAGAACCCTTTCTTATTGATGATAGTGCAAAAAAGTACAGTGGGGAATAAAAGCTCATAACAAATAGACTTTTGTCTGAAAATTATTCTTAAGCACTGCCAAGAATCGCTAAATGCTACGACGATCCCGTGATTTTCCTCGTATGTAGCGGAAAGCGACTACGTCGCAGGCGCCCACTAAGCGGGTTCCGGGCAGTGAAAGTTTTTATCTAAGGTTTTTTAAATATTATTTAAGCTTATTTTAATTATCTGAAAAGCTATGTGAGCTTTTGTACAGTTGTTGATAATTGGTAAACATGGAAGGTTGTTTGTTTTGGATTAATATTGAAAGCTTCGCTTAGGCTGCCGGCTGTAAACAAAAGATCATTATTAAGACTCACTTCTATTGTTAGTAATCAATATTTAGCTGAAAAAGATAATCAAACTCCGCAGGGAATTGTGCTAAACACGTCCGATGTTTACGTTGTAAATGAAAAGAAGAACGATGTTTTTTTAAACGTCCCTGATTGCTAAGTAAACGTTATATAATGTCAATAAAGACTCAACTACATTTAGTAATCTCAATATTTCATATTTAGTAAATGTATTAACACGTAATGGTATTTAGGAAACGACAGGCGCAAGATTATAATCTCGTCTAATCGTTCCCGAGTTATTCGACTAAGTGTTTTTTTGTCAACAAAGTTATTGGTGCAATCCGTAGCATTATAGTGGTGTCGAGCTCGCTGGGTAACTCTAGAATAATGTTGTTCTGTAAATTATTGAAGAAGCCATACGCGTTCAGAAATATTTTAATTAATCTTAACATTTTGGGGCTACACGCCCCAAAATTTTCTCTCGTTTGCCCGATAATGTCTAACGATGGTAAATGTTACCATACTGAATTGGCCTATCTATCAGCTTAGCACACAAAAGAAATCAAGCATCTACCGCAATAATTCACGTCACCATAAATAAAAATCTCATCGTACTCGGCGATAGGTGAAAAATTTAAAAAAAAGTCATAACTCCGAAAATACGAAAAATCGCGGAACATACATGGGGATGATTCAGATAGCCCTCTAGGTCCTCTACCTCCCAGCTTCAGTATATCACTACTTCTTGGGACACCCTGTATAACAATACAAAGCTTCGAATAAAACTCCCAATTTGCGATGTAAAAAGTAAAGGTTTCAATTCAAAAGTATAAAGGCCAATGTCAATAAAACTTTCGTATACATATACATGAATCGTTCTTCAGTTCGTATTACAATCTCATTTAACTGCCTAAAACCCTTTTAATTATTTTCGAACCGCCTGTCAAAGCATGGCGCGTTTTCAGCTGTTTATTTCTAGAAACATATATTTTACTCATATATTCAAAATTGGCATTTGCGCGGCACTCTATAAGGTTTATTTTACAGTCATTGTGTTGTTTCAAGTAATGGGTTTGAAAAATCACTCGTGTTGAAATCACATGCACCCGAAATCATTGGAGATTCTTTGATCCCAGAATGGTGACACATTCTGGGATCAAAGAACGTTTTTACACGTACAGTAAGAGAAATGTATTCACGTACCACCATAGCACCCTGTCGCAATTGACAGGCCGCCGTCACTCAAACTCGAGTGATATGTCACCTTATTGCGATAGGGTTCTACGGTGGTACGTGAATACATTTCCCTTACTGTACGCCAAACAAAAGTGTGTACAGACGAGCTCGTAACTTGAATGATACTAATTAACTAGCGATAGTTTAAAGTGTTGTTAGTCGTTTTATCGAACGAGCGAGCGAAGCGAATGAAGTTCTATGCTTCAGCTGGGACCGAAAGTCGTTTGTCCGGTGTCCGAGAGAAAAAAAATAATTTTAAAATTTGTTAGCTTATAAAACCATATAGTATTCAAAAACGATGTAATGGCATTTGGTAGTGTAAAACTAGATGCAGGGTGTATTCTTTCATTTCCGATAACTCAGACATATTTTCTATAGGCTATTTCTATAATAGAGGAAGTTCGAATACCGGAATGATATATGATGTTTAGTTTAGCCGAGTAATGGAGTAAATGACGGTTGCGCGAACTCTCCGAACGATACCGAACAATATTTTCTCAAAATCCAAAGAAATATTTATTCCCTCTGGAATCTCAAATGTAACACCACGCAGTAAGGTCGTGTTTTGTGACACAAGTGTGAATGAGTTAGGAGGTGGAGGAAGTTTCTATAATGATATAGAGACAAGATTGATGGCCGCAAACTGTGAAAAGTACGATACGTAAATAACTGCGAGATTTGTTGATTCGATTTCGTTACACTGGCTTAGGAGCAGATTAGAATTGAAGATGTTTTGAATAAAATATTACAAGGTTGTATGTACGAGTAGGAGGTAAGCTCCGAAAATGCTCATGCGATTCTTTCACCAGTATATATAACTTTCGGGATGGACAAATGCTATATTTTAATATTTTTATCTCGCAGCTCTACCAGCCTTTTTAGTAATACGGGACTATGTAATTAAATATTCAGGAACAGTATTATTTTCAACATACTTTGATTAAAAGTTTTTTTTTTAAGTTTACGTTACAATCACCTTAATTGTTTTTTTTTTCAGTACAAGCATCACAAACATCTATTTACTTACGTCAATCAAATTCTTGCAATTTATCATGTTACTTCCAAAATTATATCATAAGCTCGATTTCGTACTTACGTTTTTGTTTTCTTGAAACCATCTTGCGGTCTCTTTAACATTAGTTCATAGCCTCGCGAATGCATTATAACATATTGAAATAGAATTGGAATGAAACTGTTGCTGTAGATAGACGCCCATGGGAATAATTCAATTTTCCCCCGAAACATCGGCATCCGACCAAATACATTTTCCGTTTCCATGATTCTGTACATCTGATCCTTCGCCATGGGACTCAATTCTTGTCCCCGTGACGCCGAGTTTTACAAATCGAATACAATATTCATTCACCTTTAGGCGTTTTCCTGAATTCTTTGCGTTGTGTTCATGTGCTCTAATGCTCCGCTGCGTTTCAAAGGATTTTTTCTCCCAAGAAAACAAAGGTTATAATATAACCTTTTCTTGGGAGTTTACCTCAATGTTTGCTTGAGCAGAGACCGATTGTCTATGGCCTGTATTTTATTCACTTTATTCATTTGACAGAAAATCGTCTTTTTTCAAATTGTATGTCTTTGTTTTTTAATATCATAATGACAGAGACATTAAAGTGCGGATTTGTCCCCTTGTGCTTCAGTAATGAATAATATCGGCCCGTGCACTACGATAATGAGAGAAAATTACTTCTACTTTCTAAAATATACCTCTTATAACAATTTAAGTTCATTTACAACAGAATATTTTTAAGACAACATATTTTATCTATTGCACGTCTGGGCCTAGAGAGAATGTTCTAGTCTAACTATAACAATATTGTACTACAATACGTATTCACGCGTTAGTAGGGCTTAATGGAGGGCAGTAGAGAACCGGAATTCAGGCTTATTAGACGTGGACTACTTGCCTTAAGATTTAAGAGCTCTCACTAACACGAAGGCACAACTACACACGAAGGCACACTAGCTTTCAGTTATTTATAACTCGTTCCAAAACTTAGTTACGTAGACGGAAAGTAGGTAAATTTTTATAGTTTTAGTTTTCTAAAAATTTAAAGACTTAGGATATTTCCTGCAATCTTACATAAGTACTTTCCTTAATAATAAATTAATAATTCTACTGTACTTAATAATTAACGGTATACGCTCTTTGGTCCTGCATCTCTTTTGTTTACATTAAACATAAAATTAACAAATGAAAATTGGCACACCGAAATAATTACGCTATTAACCCTTCATTTGCATTTGGGTTACAGCCTGCCGGTAAATATCATAACATTATTTTTATTAACGCAGGATTATTATATTTGCATTCTTTACATTACATATTGATTTAAATTGAATTTAAGCGCACACAGAAAGGCGTTTAAACGGAACTATTTTCCGGTCTAGACCCATTTTTCAGCTTCATAATGCACGTGATGTCTGTTTATTGATGTAAAATAGACATAATTTAAAATAACCGTCGAACTTGTGAACAAATTTATTTTAACCAAAAATAAAGTGGAATTTTTATAAACCAAACCGTACCATATTCGATAACAAATGGGTAATTGTGTAAGGTTTTATAACAAACTTCCAGGAAACTTAACTGAGTTATCTATTAATAAATTCAAGAACTATGTGAAGCGTAAACTTATCTCGAAAGCTTATTATAGCACACAAGACTACATTAATGATAAAACTCCATGGAACTAATTTTGACTGAATTTTTAATCTATTATTTTCGTAATATTTTGTTTTTTGACATTAGATTGTTTTTCTAGAAATATTCTACTAGTATTTTTTATACAATTTTTTTATCATATATATTTTATTCTTTATGTTTAAAAATTACTCTAAAAACTTAACTGACGATTTGAAAGTGCTTGTTACTAGGCCTACTTGAATGAAGATCATTTTGAGTTGAGTTTGAGTTTGAGTTCAAAGACTTCTATATGTTCAAATCTTTAAATATTTACCAATACGCAGTCATTTCCGCGAACTCTTAATTTAATGTAATATGAAAATAGCGATAAATAAAATGAGTCAGGAAGATATCTATAATTAGCATAATTCAATATTGCTCTAAAATATTATCGGCAAAAAATATCGTACATTTTTAGCATTTTCCTTGAAGCGTACATATTTAATATAGTGGTGATAACGGAATTGATCGAAAAATTCAATGGAAATTCTGAATTAAGCGTAACATCAAGTATACTAACATTTATTAATCATAAATATTTCAACGAAAATTATACAAAACACTCGTCACAACATCTGTTTAATAAGCAATTTGTAACTCGAACATAAATTTTCATAGAACTTTCAAAGCAATATCGTGACTGATTTTAACAGAACAGTAGAACAATAGAAGTTCGCAAAACTAGAGTCAACACATTTGCCTTTGAAGGGAACTGAACCGAAAACTTCCTTTGTCACCTGAATCCTTTGGAAGTTTACTTCATACCTTTCCATACACGAGTTTACCAACGTGATATGGATTATAGCTTCTCAAATTAATTTTTGTGATGAATTCCGGTGTGACACTTGCCTTTGGAACAGTTCTGTAAAGCAATATGAGAATTTATATTACTTACTGAAGGTAAGTATTTCATTATTGTGAAAGTTGGAAGTAGCCGTAATATGTATGACTGGTGATATTAACCATATCCAGCAATACTTGTAGGTGTAAATAAAAAAACACCCTTTCTTCCGTTATCTATGTTAGTCAGAGACCAGCAATTTTTTTTAATACAAATAAAGGTTAAAGACGTCTTACAATCCTAAGTTTTTTTAAGGACTAACGAATGCGATTCCAATTCCATTTCACTTCTATAACAAAATTTATCACGTGATATAAATTAGGTATAAATGTTGGACTAAGTAACCACCAAAAAATATAAATATAAATAACAATAATCATCATCATTAATTTCGACAGACTAGATCATACACAGAAAAAAAATAAAATTAAAATTACAAAATTAGAATTAAACAGACCGTCTAATTAAATTACCTACCTTTACATGTCAGAGATATGGAGCGCATTGCGTTGGTTGAGGTAAGCACCATCTAACCTGCCTGCAAACATTGCCAGACTGCTGTGTTGGTACCTACTGACACTACCTGAGATATCGTCCGGAAACGTCAGATTCAAGTGAATCTTCTGTCTTTTAGAAGTCGTTTTACAGGCGGTTTGTGGGAGGACATCTGTTGTCCACTTTCCCACAGCCGCGGCAAGTCCTGAGAAATCTTATCGGCTAGCGCCCTCTTTCGGAATTGAGGGCAAATCAAAAACCAGGAACTATTGTTACATCTTGTACGCAGTCACGTCGCGTGGAAGTTCCAAGTTATTTTCAACAGATGGCGTGCGAAACTCAAAAAGTACGGTTTTGTAAAACTTTAATTAAATTCATAATATATATATCGTTTATTTCCTTTTAAAACGTTATTCTTAGATGCTTTATTAAATAATCCTACTAAGTTTTCACCCGGAATAATAAGTATGAAGCATTTATTGTCTCTTTTTGTATGATTTATCTTGAATTTGGTATAGAGCAAATACAAATAAACCAAAATAAAGACTTGGAGCTACTAAATTAAGTTTTTTTGATGTCTGATAGTTTGTTTGATTTTGTCTCTAGTTAATTTACCTAATTCTATGGTGATATTTCCGTTAGGTACCTACACAGAAAGAAACAAGTTTTATAAATTATTTCCGAATTAGATTTTTTTCTATACAAAATTACTGGACTATAATGGAATTGATGAGTTAGATGCCTCGAAATTCTATATAATATATTCCATCGACTAATTAGTGCCACCCTGCCAGTTGTAGTCCCTTGCTAATAAACAGCGGTTAACAATAAAGTTCAAATATCCAAAATTACACTGTCCTTTCTTTAAAAACTTTCTTAACTCGGTCCAAAACGAACTCGTTTAGCACTTGTACCTCAGATTGATCCGCGTCAGGCAACACTGACTGCAAATCCGATGACCCTTGAGTCCGATAAATCCTTATGACGATCGTGCCATTTTAGCCATTTTTTGCTCCAGTTTTTTTGATTTTCCGTGCTAAATATTCTTCTTCATAACTATTCGCACGTTTACCCACGATGACAAAATGACTATAAAATATACAAATAAAACCAATTAACAGTGGAAGTACGTGCACGATGGCCGCGACACAAAACGTGTATGAGATTATGAGGTAAGGACACCTGCCCTCTGAAAATAGGATTATATTTTTATTTTTTAGAGTAGCTTTAAAATAGTGTACGATGCACAGTGTTTTATGAACCCTGTTTTTGTCTCATCTAGTTTTTTTTTACAGAATTGAATAGCTTTTGTTATTTAAATCACTAGACTGAAAGTCCCACATTGATATCTCTTTTCTTTTATTTAATTAAAAAAAAAAATCGCAAAGTTTGGCTTTACCCGGGTTACCCGAAACACAAAAACAATTTTAAAAAATAAACCATGAAATATAATTCAATTTTAATTTCATGGGTAGAATGCACATATAATGACATGTATTTGTACCAATTTTCGTACATCAACAATAAACAGATACTGAAATATTCTAATTTTTCACACTTTTCGTTTTTATTTTTTATTTCCGAATAATCCCGTATTAAATCTAAATTTTTTGTGTATAGGTAAATCAGACACTCTTCTATCATCAGTTAAAAAAATAGAGTCTAATACCGCGTTATTCAGAAATAATAAGCAAACAAATTTATATCCGGATTTATTTGACCTAGGGTTGTCACTTCTCTGAATATAATATTTTATATCCGGCTATTATTTTTTTTCTCTTGACAAGGTATGCTAATTTATACATAAAAACTGTAGTTCTTTCCATTTATTAGGGTTCCGATACCTCAAAAGGAAAAAACGGAACCCTAGGATCACTCCGAAACTACTAGACCGATTGAGTTAAAATTTGGTACACATATGTAAATTGGTGACCCAAAGATAGACGCGTAAATTAAATTAATGAATTCTGAACAAGGGGGCCACTTTTGGGGGGTATCTGTCTCTCTCTTATTAGACAACTTAGAAAGAGAGGTATAGTGCAAGAAAAATCGAGAGAGCTAGCGCGCCGTCTTGTGATAGCCGTGCTGGTGTGAGTAAGATTTGTCGTGATAATGATTCCCTGCCAGAAAGGCGGGGGTGGCGTAGCATTAATGCTAAAACCTCCAGGAAAATAATAAAGAAAAAAAAACGCAGGTCGAAACTGATTGTATCAGTTCCTTTTTGTATTTGGTAGACGATTTTCGTTCAAAAGGTTAAAATATGGAATTCATTTTTGCCATTTCAAAAAACTGTTGATGACATATTTTTATGATTTGTTTTCTTGGAACGGGGATTAAAATAAAAAAAAGACAAATGACAACTTTAAAACATTTTATTTGAAAAAAGACATAAATATTACTATAATACAGTTCAAATATTCTAAAATATTTATATATACATCCATAATAATGTACAATCTTAGTTTGCAATATAAAAATATTTGTATCGAACTGATAATTTTCTCTTTTCCCTTAATTAAGTAGGTACTAATAAGGAGCTAAATTTCAAAAAAAATATAATGTCCTATTTTTAGGTTTCTGTAGTCAACAAGGAACCCTTATAGTTTTGCCATGTCTGTCTGTCTGTCTGCGGCTTAGCTAAGTGACCCTTACTACTAAGAAAGCAATTCAGCATTGATATATAAACCAATGGCGCCGACAAAACGGTAGAATAAAATCTTGATTTTTCTTAGGGTATTTTCCCTACACGTAAAGTGGGAATGTAATTATTTTTCTCTTTAATCCCACGGTGTGAGTTATCGTTGGATGGCATGTTCAAAAATATTATGAGTTTCTAAAATCATTTTTCAACTCGGTGATCCGTTTGCGTGATATTGGGCAAGTCAAGCCTTCCCTGATGGCTAAATGACTACTACTGGGAATGTGAAAAAATTCGTGGTTAATGAATTTAAAAGGAAAACTGTCACGGCTAAGAAGACATAGCTAGTTACTGAGTAATATTATAGTCGACCAACTTAATGTGTACTTCGAAATACCAACTTTCGTACAAACTCGGCCGACGCACCCGCACCGCACCATTTAGTTGGCGCGCGCGTGTCGACGTAACAAAGACAGACAGGCAACTGGAATCCTACACTGCGCGCACGCACTTGGCCGATTTTTCTAATGTTCTACGAAGTAAATCGATTGTTAAATAAATACAAAATTATCATATAACTAGTTTAAAAATATAAATGCTTTATTGACTAGTGATAACAATGTACAAGATTAATGTTTTATTATTGGCCTTTATTTTAAACGTAAATAAGTATGTATAAATATAAAGACAACCTAATAGACGTAACGGTAACAACACGAATATGTTTAATACATATCTTTGGTAAAATATTATATAAATTTTATCTATTAAAAATAAAGACGGAATAGTAAATACTAAAAACAACAGAAAATATTAATTCTACTTAGTAAAAATAAACAAAATACTTACAAAAAATGCATCGTACAACTTAATAGTGCAAAGTAACATTTAATGTTCGATTATTATATTTGTCCTCAACTAGGTAGGTACTTATTAATCTTATTATGCAATATACCTACATAGAGCAGTCTTAGAATATATTACGTTTAAAAACAATCTACAGTGGTTCTTAAATATAAAGTTGGCAAATAAAATAGTAGGTAAGTACCCATATTGACACAAAGATTCATTATAATCTTAATGAAAATAGATTTTAATCTTCTTGATAATTTATATTTCCCGATATCCCAGATGTATATTATGTAGTCCATAATAATAAAGCGTCTGCCAGAGATAAAAAGTGAAACAGTTTTATACGGCAGGCGTCCGATGTTTCACCAATAGCCCAGTCACTAGTCCATCATTTTCACCCAATAACCCGTTTTATTTAGATTCCATCAACCAGTAATAGTCCCTGTACACCCCAGCGGGTGTTGTCTCTGTGTGCGTCCCATGACACGGGCAGGGACAGCATCCGCTCGGTGTACTCCTTGCATTCCATTAAATTGTCAAAAGGGCCTCTACGTGTTGGCTCAGTTGGTACTTTGTAGGTACCTAGCCCCACGCACGCCTCCCAAAGGTCCGGAACATCATGTCCCGTGAGCGGGAAAGAAAAGCATCCTAAATTATAATATTGATTTTTGTGGTTTTGGCTTGTCTATATTACATAGTAAACAGTCAGCCATGTTCGTTATCCTCAGTTTAATGTCTATATCTCTCCGATTTTGAAATACACAAACATATCATTATCACGTCCCCTTTTTCTGTTATGGAATATCGGCTCAGTAGTAATCATTTGTGTAAAAAAATTGTTAAAACTAGATCTGCATTTTCCAATACCTAAATGAAATGCCGGAAGAATGCAAAACGCTACATTGCATCAAACGTAAACCAATCTTCTTAAATAGATCACTAAGTTTCAGATGCATGATGCATTTAGTACGGAGACTTCCTGAATTGGCGGAGCGGGATTCGTATACATTATATAGATTCACGTGAGCTTATTTTGTTGGTAAATTGACATTATATAACATTTGCGTTCTAGTAATGTCATGGATGGTAGCGGCGCGGTGCACTTGAAATATCTACTGCATTCGTACTGCCCCGTTTCCGCACATCCTGTGCCAGCCAGGAAGCAGTGTAATCTCTAATTTAAATGTGGGCGCGTAGTAAATAATCGGTACTGACTCAACTCACAGTTTGACAGCTAACAGCTTACTGATTTCTATGGACCTATGATACCCAGGACAAGCTATGGTAATAATAATAGGTACCATGTCCGAGCGAGATGGTAGCATACAAATCTCGATAAGTGTGACAGAAAGGGAAATCCTTTTTTTTGTCCTTGTCATAGTTCCACTTTTTTATGTGCCACAACTGATTTAGTATACAATTGTGGCAAAACAACCACTGTCCGCCCACATTAAGTAGGTTGTTTATGGTAAGCCATCAGCCATTTTGAGACCAGTTCTTAATTTAGCTGCATAGAAGCCTTTCCGTCCCTCATTGTGGCATCTCGTATAGCTTGTCCTGAGTATCATAGGTCCATGCTGATGTCGCTCCGCCTCCGTGCCGAAAAATCAGGAAGCCGCCTAATTTAAAACGAAAGGGGCAGTATTGTGACTACAGGCATTACAACATGACGTCACGCGCGACTCCGCCCCGCTGTCAGGTCTCCTATAAATCACGCCGTACGCTGCGTCACAATGCTTACTATAGATATGTACTGTTGTGGTCGTCGGCCTCAACAGTACATCTCCATAGTAAGCGTTGTGAAACAGCGTATGGCGTGATTTATAGGAGACCATGGGCCTTAGTCACGCACGGACGTCAGTGCAGTGGATTGCGCAGTTAAAAGAAGATTTTCAATTTGAAAATTCAAAGTGAAAAAATTACTGTGAGAATTTGAAATATGCATTATGTGTGATACAACTTTTTTCGCATGACAGTTGTTTCTCGTAATCCAACAAAATGATAATTATAATATTTTTCTTGAAAAAAAAATCGTTGCTAGAAACAAATCTGCCCTGTCAACTTCCAAAATAAAATGTCGCTTCCTGCTTACATTGCATGAAACCTATACCCTTCTTCATGGATCACTAACGTTTGTACTATACGCGTTCCTGGTACATAGCCTGACGAGAGGGGCAGTATAGTGACTACAGCATGACGTCACGCGCGACTCCGTGGCGCCGCCGTCAGTCGCGCACGGACGTCAGCACGAGCAGCTGCGTGCGGCGGTCGCTCTGGATTGCGCGGGAGACGCTGCTGCTGCGCGTGCGGTTCAGAGTCTGAAATATAATTAAATAGTAGATTGTTAACCAAGGGCTGAAAGGCACCCGTTTCTGATGAGATATTTTGGTGCTGGAAATAAGTGAGAGCGCCAATGGTTCGAGTTAAACACTCTAATTTCATATCGAATACGAGGAAAGTAAAAAAAAACGGACGGAAAATTTAACAATATTTTTTTGTATTTATTATTGAAGAGTGGCTGTTTGCGTTTCTGCCTTAGCTCACATGCACAACTTTAAGGTAAAAAAGGTTTGTGGGTGTATTCCATTTGTCACCACCTCATAGAGCCTAGTGAATATTTTAGCTAAAATAAAAGTAATGAATTTACAACATCAACTTATTTTGTATTTAATAAAATAAATTCCATGAACTAGTAAGAATATAAAATTATTTCCCTTTGTCAGTGGCGAGGTAAGTATTGATATTTATTATAATTAGTTCCCGCATAGTACTCATAAGGCGAGGATTAATTGGAATACACTACTTTTCTGCACTAGAGCAGAAACGTATCACTTTCTGCGCACTTTTTAGAACAACAACAACCCACTTTCAGAGCATGAGATATGAAAATCAATAAGCGGGTCAATTAACTTCTTTTTTGTTATTTAACCCCGTTAACATAAAGGTCTGTTAAAAAAAATTACAACATGCACTTGTAATTATGCTTAGAAGATCACTTGGCAATCGACTTTTTTACGGAGTGATTGCAACACCCAACTTCACTTTCAAGATTTCATTGCCCCCACGTTGGGCGCCAATAATATAATTTTATCAGGATTTGTTTTTTTTATTTTAATTTATTGTTATACCATTCGTGAAGAAGTGAATCACGTTCTTTACCATTTTATTTCATTTTCAAAGGTTACCTTTAAAATAATAAAACTTTAGAGTAATAAAACTGGTTAGAGGACAGGAACAGCAGTCAGTTACAAGATCTCAGGAAGGGAAGTGACGTTCCTTCCCTGTCAGCCATAGTCATGTGATTACTAGTTTATTTTTAACTAGCTTCCACCCGCGACTTTGTCTGCGTGGACCCGGCATAAAAACTATCCTAGATTTTAATCCAGGCTATAAACTATCTTCGTGCAAAATTTAAACCAAATCGGTTGAGCCGTTTAAGCGTGATTGAGTACCAAACATCTAAACATCCAAACTTTCGATTTTTTTTATATATAATGGGACAATTCACACCAATTGATCTAGTCCCAAACTAATATGGCTAATAAATAGACAACGGATAAACATACTTACATAAATAAATACACACTTAAATAGATATTAAACATCCAAGACACGAGAACAAACATTCGTATTCATCATACAAATATCTACCCCGACCGGGGATCGAACCCGGGACCTCAAGCTTCAGTCAGGTTTATTTATTTATTTATTTAATCGTATGGCAAACAGGACGAAACAGTAGCAAATACACATAGTCAATTATATATTAATATTAAGGCTAATCAGCCATTTGATGGCTTCGTCGCTAAGGACGATCAGGTCTTCTGGAGGGCCACCGGCGTAGCGCGTTAAGGGACAGTCCTCGATGATGTGCTGGATGGTCTGTACATCGGCACCGCAGGGGCAGGCTGGTGAGTCCACCCACCCGCAACGATCAGTAAGGTGCTCTAACCACTGGGCTATTCGGTCGTCATTTATAATATCAGTAGGATAGGATTAGTAGGGTAGGAATTACCTGTACACAGTGCGACCTGCGCGCATGCGTGGAGTTGCTCAGCAGCTCAGAGTTGGCGGTGGAGTCGGAGCGGGAGCGCAGCGTGCCGCGCGCGCGGCGCCGGCGCCGGCGGCTGCACCACAGCCAGCGGTACGGGGGCACGCGTCTGGAAACACATTACTTGTTGAAATGTTGAAGTTAACTTTACAACTATTTTATCATCATCATCATCATCATCATATCATCTGAAAGACGCCCACTGCTGGACGTAGGCCTCCCCTATAGAGTGCCAAATTAACCGGTCCTGCGCCACCTGCACCCAGCGGACTCCCGCGACCTTTACCAGGTCATCAGCCTACCCACGCTGCGCCTTCCAGTAACTTCCCCACGGCCATCGGTTCTACGTGCAATGTGCCCCTCCCACTGCGACTTAAGTTTAGCAATTCGGAAGGCTATATCGGTTATCTGGTTCTGCTGCAGATAGCCTCGTTTCTGATGCGATCACGCAGAGAAATTCCTAACATAGACCTCTCCCATTGCCCTTTAAGTGACTTTGAGCCGTCTTAAGAGGCCCATAGTAAGCGACCAAGTGTCAGTGCCATATGTCATCACTGGCAACACACACTGGTCAAAGACTCTCGTCTTGAGACGCTGCGGAATATTCGACGAAAAGATATGTCGGAGCTTCCCGAACGCTGCCCAGCCGATCGGCCGTCGAAGCCTACTATTTAAATGAACGGACGTAAATATGTGAATTGTCTTTCAAAATTGGCAAACCATTTTACTGCTACTTGCCGGTATCTGATTGAGATCATAACATACTTATGTAAATTCGGTAACAACGTAATATTACATATCTATAGAACCACCGATCTGATCCTGATGTCGTCCATAGCAACTGATGAACACACGAGATAAACCTGTCGTGTTTGGGCTCATTGGAGCCCACTCAATAAATTGTACAAAAATACAGTCGGCAATAAAAGCTTGTACAGTCGAGTTCTCCAATATTTATACAGACCACCTTTCAAAAATATCTACACATTATGTCAGTAATAATAAAGCCTGTGTTCAGATATTTTTGAAAGGTTGTCTGTATAGATATTGGAGAACTCGACTGTACCAAGAATTTATGAAAGGAATTAACTTATTCACTTAGCACAAACATCTCGTTCATAATTTATGGAGCCTTTGGAATGGTCAAACATGAAAACAATATAATTGCTATCGTTATAGTTATCCTAGACAAGACCAATTCATAGAAATAGGCCAATCCCCACAACTACGAGATTGAAGGGTCCGGTGCGCACCGAGTGGATTCAGTAAGTAACTTTTGAATTTCGTCTGCACTGTTTATTTTATTTACGATGTTTTAACACCGACAGGCTAAACCGCAGTATCGAATTATTCCGTACAAGTTTTGAGTAGCAATTTGTGAATAATCTGTAACTCTATTTAGATTATTAACTCCATTGCCCTTGATATCTGATTTAATTTAATCATTTCGGATACGATCCCGTGTCTCTGAACATGATTGAATTAAGTGAACTACTATCCATTTATTTAGTAACACAATTACAGAGTAATTACGACACTAGACAAGACTTCATCAATTTTAAATTGGATTACTTTTGCAATCTTAACATTGAATCCACAAAATCTGGAATAAGTCTGGCGATTTATTTCATTAAACAGTTTCTTTATAGAAACTCCGCCACTAGTTCATGGGCCAATCAACTATTTTTTGTTGCTGGTTGCCATGGTTACGTCCCCTGGGTCACTCTTTAAAACTATGATTTTGTGGGGCTTAAATCCACTAAACACGTATTTTTGTTATATTGGTAAACCCATTCCATGGTCCCCACCACACCCAACTCCTTACCATGGTAGGAGCCCAATTTATAGTATTTTTTCTAAGAAAGTATATGTCACTGTTGACTCTTGGCTTACCGGGACAGAATAACAACAAGAAAAAGTTGATTGACCCTCATAAATAGTTTTATCCGGTCACGCGTATAAGGTTCTTTGATTCTTAATGAAATTCTCTCTTTTAGTGAATAAAGATCATTTTGACTTTGAGTTTGTTACCTCAGAACTCCGTCATTTATGAACCGATTCGTACAATTATTTTTTATCTGAAAGTATATGCTTCCAGGTTGGTCCAATAGCTATCAATACTTGAATTGGATGATTGGAACTATGAGGAATTAAGGGAACTCCTCAAATATAGAAGACGCGCATATGTAATTTCGGTATTTTCTATTATAACTAGTGTAATTTACACCCGGAAATCCAAGGTGAAGTGGAACTGACGATGAAGACCACAGATGACTTATGGAACTCTCACTTAAAACTGTAAAAGTACTTTACTGATTCTGATATGATTCCGTTGAAATAGCAACTAATAAAGTCCTAAATGTGGAGTGTGCTAAATCGACGGAACTATTCAAATATTATCGGCCCACATACTGTGACATGGTTTTCGTCTGTAATAATCAACGTATTTACTCTCGGAAAGCAGTCTATGTGGTAAAGTGGAAACTAAATTGAGGTCCGTTAAAACTTTGTTTTTAAAGTAAGTTATCTTATACAGCGTGTATTTTTGATATTACCTCAAATTGTAACCAGAAGTAGATGTTAGAGCTATGAAATATATTGCAAGAAACTCTTAACTACCAACTTTTTTTGTCCATATAAAATAATTCAGCACGCAATGGATCACTACTTTGTCTTACTGACGCGACGTCACAACACTCACAACTGTCACAAGTGACCCGCTTCTTCCATGAGTCAAATGAGTGTACGCAATACATTGCAGCTCGATAAATTTTCAAAAATTAATTACGCTCCGGTAGTTAAGATTAAATTAAATTTTCTTGCAATATCGGTTCACAGCGCTAACACCTACCTCTGGTTACAATTTGAGGTAATATTAAAAATACACGCAGTATATACTGAGAGTTCCAAATTGACCGGTCCTGCGCCACCCGCACCGCAATTTGGAACTGTCTGGGGGAGGCCTATGTCCAGCAGTGGACGTCTTTCGGCTGATATGATGATGATGATGATATACTGAGATATGACTCAAGATGTTAAGTTTAAAACCGTCATCATAATTTATACAATAACTTACCTGAGGCTCATATAGATATGAGGAGAAAACATGCAGCATATTAACGGATTGGCGGCCGAGTTGAGCGGTGCCAAGCTCTGGATAAGAGTAGCGACTGCCATACTGGTTTGAGTCTGTGGTATGAAGTGGTAGACTTGGAGAAGGTCGAAGCCGATGTATGGCAACCAGCAGAGGACGAACACTGAAAGAGAATGAGAATATTATCAGGGCGAGTCGCAGACCGTCTGGGAGTCGTAAGCGGTGTTCGTTAAAATTTAAATGTATGGAATGTTTGACAAGTTTGGAAATGTAAGTTGGTGCACCCTGTACTTAGTATTTTATCAGGGAACAATAAATTATAAAGACTGTTAAGTACAGTAAGGGAAATGTATTCACGTACCACCGTAGAACCCTGTCGCAATTGACAGACCGCCGTCACTCAAACTCGAATGATATGTCACCTTATTGCGATAGGGTTCTACGGTGGTACGTGAATACATTTCCCTTACTGTACATACGATGTCGCGTTATTTTTAGTAATGAGCCTGCTGCAGCTGTGGCTAGTTTCACTATAGAGCAGCCTGTGTATTTATTTCTTACCTTTTCATTGATTTCATATAAAGCAATATTGTATGAACCAGAGATCTATTTGGGTACTTTCCTCATGTTAAAGTATAACGTAGTGTTGCTATATTGATAGTAAACCATCAGATTATTACAATAAAGTGTATATTACAAAATATAGTTAAAATCATAAAAATATATGACTTGAAAGTTTAAATTATATGCGCGATAAGACCGCCTGTTGTCTACCTCTACCTACATGTTATTGTATTGTTTCTCTATGTAACTGCTTTGTTTGTGTGAGGTGTGCAATAAAGAGTATTTTTATTGTATTGTATTATATATATTTAAAGAGCTAATTGAAAGATACCAATAGAATCCTTACGCTTTAATAAAAATATCATAATTGTATTTCACGGCCAGAACAGTAATTTATGTGATGCCAATTTGGCATTCAACTGCTAGTACGAAGATAATGCTGTGACGTCATAATATGTACTGTGTCCTACCTACTTTATATCCTGCCTGACATGTAAAATAATGTGTTTTACCAATAAAATTCTGATTCTGATTCTTGTATGAGCCGTTTTGGCTGTGGCCAGCGAGGGTCCCGCATTTGACCCTCTTTTTTGACTTATTAGTCCAGGCAATGAACAGAGAACTTGTATAGAAAAAAAGGCAAATTTGGAAATAATGTATAATAGCAGATTTTTTTATTGTAACGGATATTATTATCAATTAAATAGTTACTTAAAGGCAAAATCCAACAAAAAATCAGACATCAAAAAAAAAAAATTAGCTCCCGAAAAGTCGGGATAAATATTAATAAATGTTTTGATCTTTATTTTGGTTCATTTACATTTGCTTTAAAATATTAAATATAAATCAAACAAAAAAAAAACAATGAATGCTCAATTTAAATCTATATAACTACTTCCGGATGGAAAGTTTGTTGGATTCTTGAATAAAGCATAACATAAATAACGTTTTAAAATAAAATAAACAAAAAAAACGCTATTATAAATTAATGTTTTTCGAATCCGTATTTTGTCTGGAGTATATTTCGTGCTCTATTTGTCGTAAGTCCCATAAAACATTTGATCCCCTCAGATAACTGGTTAGCATGGCACCGTGAAAAAAAAATTGTCAAGTTGTGACTCCAGGTGCACTTCGGATGTCATCGCACGCATAGCCATGGCCAAAAAAGCTTTCAATGCCAAAAAGCAAATATTAAAGGCGAAAATATCTCGAAAGATCAGAAAACGTTTTATTAAGACCTACATCTGGAGCATAGCGTTGTACGGAAATGAGACGTGGACTCTAACCCAGCGTGACAGAGAGAGACTGAACGCATTTGAAATGTGGGCATGGAGAAGGATGGAAGGTATTAGTTGGACAGAAAGAAGAACAAACGAAGAGGTTCTAAATTTGATAGGAGAAAAAAGATGTCTACTAAAAACTATTGAAAACAGAAGGGGAAATATGTTGGGGCACCTGATACGACATGACAATTACATAAAAACTATAATTGAAGGAAAAATTGAAGAAAGGAGAGGCAGAGGAAGGCCAAGACGTGCGTTTATGGACCAAGCTAAAGAGAAAGTTAATGTAATGTCGTATCAGGAGCTCAAAACAGTGGCAGAAAGAAGAACAGAATGGCGATTACTCCACCGACAAGAGCCTGGCTCTTAAATTTATGATGATGAGCCAATTGTTATGAATGCTACAGATACTGCTACTATCATATGTAATATAAAAAAGAGGTAGATAGGTTATACGCGCTCGAAAAACGACACACTAAAATAGAGTCAATCGGCTCAACTGGCCTCAGTTTCGAGTCGTCAATGGAAACGTTAGCTGTCAGATTTGGTGGCCATTTTTAAACACGGAATTTCGTATAAACAACATATATCTACATTTTTTTATATTACATCATTGGCTACTATAGTGTAACTAAGTTACAGCAAGATCATTGTTTTAAAGGAACGCGACGTTGTATTTAAACACTAGTAGTGTTCATAGTTTTGTAAGTCTCTGTTAGGTAGTTAGATCAATTGTTTACATACACGCCTTTTATGGTACGAGATTCTGGAAAATCCATTTCTCGTTCCGAAGAAAAGTATTTTTTTATGATCCAAATCTGCTAATTTTATGAAAATGAAAACCATATTTCTCTGACATTTTTTATAAAAAGATCGTTAACGAAATTACACGATTGATCATAATAATTATAATAAAACTTACCGAGTTCTAAGTGTGTAGGAATTTGATTTTCGAAAATACTGGCGTTGGACAAAACAAGCATTACCAGTATATATGTACATGTATAGAGAGGATTCGCAATTCAAGGAATTTTGCACATTAGGAAAAACAATTTTAGAATTGTTGTTTTAGGCGTTTTGTGCGTAGCAATTTTAATTTTAGAACTTATGCGACGTACCTACCACCAATTTGGATTTAATCAAGTTCACGTCCTCACGCGAACCTACGTGATGGTACCTCTACTTCAATTAAGCGTGTGGTTTCAGCTTTATGTTGCGACGTCTATAGACGGTGTGCACGTAAACGTTAATTACTTAAGTAAGTAACATAAGTAAGTTTACCTATTTGAAAGAAGAGTAAAAAACGAATGGAGTATTTTCAGTGAAAGTATATAAAGAAACAAAGAAATGCTTTGGATAAGATCCTTTTAAATTTAGTATATACCTAATCTCTCTCTAGTCTCTCTATTCTGTGGTCCAAATTATTTTACACAAAATCTTATACAACTAGGTTTCCATTACCTGTAATATGTTACAATTCCTGGTTATGTATCTTATACTAAAATTTAAGGAAAATAATCATTCAATACCAATATAAAAAATTTAAGCTAAGCCAACAGTCAAATTTGTGCTATTTTTATGTTGTCTAAATGAAATCCCCTGGTTAAAAAAACCGGACAAGTGCGAGTTCAACTCGCGTGGTGAGGGTTCCGTAAAATTCCTATTCTCTAAGCATTAGGCACTCCATAAAAAATTCACAAAAATATTGAGAATTTTCCCGTTACTTTGAATACTCAAACTTCTTATAGGTTTTCCTGTAATCTTTAGGCAAGGAACTATGTAAATTTTCGTCGTATGTAATTTCCTAAATTACTTCAAATCTATTTTTGCTAAAATTATAAAAAAAATATAACTGAGATGCTTACAACAACTCCTTTCATTTGATATATCACACAATACAGTTATTTTCCAGTTTACCCCCCAAAAGTGCCCCCTTTTTCAGAATTCATCAATTTACTTTACGCGTCCATATTTGGGTCACCAATTTACAAAATTTTATGTTTACCTACTTTCAACTCAATCGGTCCAGTAGTTTCGGAGCAAATCGGCTGTGACAGACGGACAGACAGACACACGAGTGATCCTATAAGGGATCCGTTTTTTCCTTTTGAGGTTTGGAATCCTAAAAAGAGCTTTCTATACGAAATTCCCTGTTTAAAAATGGTCACTGAGACACTTTTCCATTGACGACGCGAAACTGAGGCAAGTTGCCAATTGATTCAATTTTGGTGTGCCACTTGTGGAGTGCTTAGTAATCTATCTACATCTTTTTTATATTGATGATTTTTATATTACATCATTGCCCACAAAGGGTATTTGCGGTAACCATTACCTCTGAAAACGGCGGGAAAGTATGGTTTATAAATGTATATATTAAAAGAGTTTTGTACTTCGATTTAACTACCACTGAAATATACATAACTATTAAAGCTTTCTACTCATTAAAAAATGTATCAGCAATTTATACATATACACCTATAAACATCTAATTGTAATCTATATGTAAATACACGTTTTTTTTGTTTGCGTACACATGAGGAGAAAAGGGCGGTGCAACAAATTGATGATATTTTTAGCAAAAATATAATTGACACTGCGTTGCATCACGATTCATGATCATGATATAAAAATACATGATTCTCGAATGCACTTAATTTACAACTTTTGTTGCTAAATATGAAGGAAACAGAACAAAGATACATTATAAAACTGACCGAAGTGTGGCACGTGTACTAGAGTAGCTAACCGTTTGATCTATTGTTTATGCGTAGTTGTTTGGTTTGTAAAACCTACTTGAAGATAGCAATTTAACATAGGTTCTTAACACTAGTTAAAATGAGCGCGGTCTCGCCAACAAACTGTTATTGCAGTTTGGAGTAACATAACATTGTTAATTGTTTTGTACTTTTGATAAATAAATTAAAAAAACAATAGATGTCTGTAATGGTTGATTTTAAGTACTTTTCATAATCTAAACTAAAAAAACTATACGCAAAATATTTTCGCCATTGCAAAAAAATGAGAACTATAAACGATAAGGAGTCGAGCTCTAAGACGGCCTTTTATTTTAAACGTATAATCTTGTAACAAGCCGACGAACCCCAGACGTGACACACTTTTCCTTGATATTAGATTAGATGACACCCAAACACGAACAGCTTTGTATACTTCCGAGGGATTATCAAGGAAGTTAACAGAATGTAATGGATTCCTGAAGGCAAAATAAAATGATTACATTCTAAGTTATACTTTTAATGAGCTTACTAATTCATAACACAAGCCTTATTGAGCTTACTATGGGACTAGTTCGATTTGTGTAAGATTGTTCCCTAATATTTATTATTATTTATTATGTATGTCTTTCCCGCTCACGGGACATGATGTCCGTGCCCGCGCTAGGTACCTACAAAGTACCAACTGAGCCAACACGGAGAGGCCCTTTTGACAATTTAATGAAATGCAAGGAGTACACCGAGCGGATGCTGTCCCTGCCCGTGTCACGGGACGCGCACGGAGACAGCACCCGCTGGGGTGTACAGGGACTATTACTGGTTTATGGAATCTAAATAAAACGTGTTATTGGGTAAAAATTATGGACTAGTGGCTGGGCTATTGGTGAAACATCGGACGCCTGCCTAATAAAACTGTTTCACTTTTTATCTCTGGCAGACGGTGACTCGCCAACTGCTAGATGGGCCCTTATTATTTATTTATTGCTATTACTTACGAAACGAATGCAGCTTTCCGTGTACTTACGAACCCTAAGTTTATGGATACGAACTGACAAACAAACCTTGTTAATTTAGGAACAGTTTAAACCTTAAATATATTCTCATTTACTAATATTAAATCCCAATAACGGATTTTATATACTAAACCCTATCAAATATCGAAAATTACTTAAAACACTTAAAATTAAGTCAACGGGATAATTTCCTTAATCCTCCTTAAAGCTCGAACGTGAAACTTTGTGCGTAGTTCGAATATTAACGGGAAATAAACTATATTATAAATGTTGGTATTCGCATTCTAACGAATGAGGTGAACGGGCAAGTACCTGCCTAATATATTAGTGAACAAAGTGTACCTACATATTAACAAACTGTTAATTTTCACCGACGAGCGGATGTTGTATTAATAATTTATGTATTTTAATATAATTAGTAATCGGCAGAGTACGTCTTTGTACCTTTTGGCGTCGAGACCCTCGGTCCGTGGGGTCCCAGTGCGCATAAGTTATTTGCAGAAATCGCGAAACGTCTGGTCGATGTAACTGGTGACCGAAGAGCTGGCGGCTTGCTTGCGCAACGCATCAGCATTGCAATTCAGCGAGGAAATGCCGCCAGCATCCTCGGTACAATGCCTCGAGGGCCTTTTTTAGATTTAACTTAGTTTTAATTTATCTTAGTTAATGTTAATTATAATCTTGTATTCACTATTAGTAATGTACCTAAACTATTATTCTCATGGAAGTGATGTAATGTCTTACCTATATGAGAATAAATGATTTTAAACCTAAAACTAATTCGATTTTTAGAGTGTTTTTTATCTAACGCAAATGCGCATCTGCCACCAATTTTAGATCGCTCAACCAGAGGAAACTATAAAACCGAATTGGCAAACTTTAAAAAACAGAATCAGATACCGGCCGTTAAATTGTATCAAGAGGAAATACGGCACTTAAAATGCGGTCGTCGCTATTAAAAACAAACTTGAACTGAGTGAAGGCTGAAATCAGATATCCTTCAGACTGTCATGTCTTGAAACATAAAATTTGTGAAAGAAAATAATGATAAACGGAACTTCAAATGAATCTAAAAGATGACTTTCGGTACAACGTGCCCAGCTGGTCGATAACGTAACGCATTGTAAGTGCGTCAGGTAGATTTATATGTAAAAAAAAAAACTATTTATTTCAGATAAGGTATGTACATAACTAAATTGCATGTTTTTTGCAAAATTCCAATGCGAGATTATGTGTATGTCACTTTTTGTATGGGAAAATGACAGTTGAGTTGCCCTAAAGTACTGTTAGAAAAGTTACGTCACCGAGATTCCACATTCACTATACTTGTTCCCAACCAAAGTGACGACTGATGCCATAAAGAAAGACAATGCAAAAGAGATAACGCGAGCCTATGGTTTTATGACCTCAGTCGTCACTTTGGTTGGGAACAAGTATAGTGCGCCGGCCGGCAAACGGTGACACCCGTCAAAATCGCATAAGACACAGAACGTCAATTAATTCAGCAGCAAAATACGTGACTGTCTGACACACACATTATTTAGTCGGGTTATATTTGGTTATATGTTTCGGCGTCGGAGCGTAACATAAACACAGCGCAAGAGTCACTTGACGACACACAAGAGAACTGCTGGTTGATTGCGTAACGTTTCGTACGTACGTTAGGTAGATCTAAACGTCACTTTTTATATGAGAAAATGACAGTTGGGTTACGCTCGTTCGAAAAGTAACGCAATTACCCCATTGGTTATCATTGGAGCGCAGAGGGGTGATAACCAGTGATCGAAATAGGCAGAGTATAAATACCTAAACATTGTAGAACAGAGACAAAAAAGCGGAGACTTCCTTACGACTAAATTTTTTCGTGATTAAATAATCCCGGGAATGTACTAAGTAATTAATATGGTTGAAATAGTATAAAAAAACAATGCATTCCACTTCAACACAAAATAAAACAACCAATAATCTAAACGGAATCTTTTATAAGTATTTATTTTTTGTAACATTCTTTATAGTATGCAATACTATGCATACATACAAATAATCTCACAACTTAGTCTAAAAGTACAAAACTATACAGGGTCAGCATTATTTATTATTATCATAATTTTAATTCATATTCACAATCATACTACTATAACTATACAGAGTCAATATTATTTATTATTATCAAAATTACATTTGAAAAATTGTGGTATATTTTTTATATTACTATATTCGTCACTCCGGGAAGTCCCGGCAAAAAAAATTATCGCAAGGGAGTCTCCACTCCACGACTCTGTTCTAAGTCCAAATTTAGGTATTTATACTCTGCCTATTTCGATCACTGGTGATAACGTAACTTTTGGAACGCACGTTAACCACTCAACTGTCATTTTCCCAAACAAAAAGTGACATTTAGATCTACTTGACCGTATATGCGTTACGTGGTCGACATGCTGGTCTAAAAAAACCGGACAATTGCGAGTTCAACTCGCGTGGTGAGGGTTCCGTAAAATATTGAGAATTTTCCTGTTACTGTGAATACTCAAATTTCTTATAGGTTTTCCTGTAATCTTTAGGAAAGGAACTATTTTCCATATTTTTTTCAGAATTTTAAGCCTAGTAGTTTCGGAGATAAGGGGGGGAATGGTCAATTTTCGTATTTTTCCCTAAATTACTTCAAATAGGTTTTTGCTAAAATTATAAAAAATATATACCTGAGATGCTTACAACAACCCGTTTCATTTGATATGTAACACAATACAGTTTTCGAAACGTTTTTTAAAATTTTCCAGTTTACCCCCCAAAGTGGCCCTTTGTTCAGAATTCATTTTACGCGTCCATCTTTAGGTTACAACTCAATTTCAACACTTTCAACTCAATCGGTCCAGTTAGTTTCGGAGCAAATCGGCTGTGACACACGGACAGACAGACGCACGAGTGATCCTATAAGGGTTACTTTTTGTCCTTTTGAGGAACGGAACCCTAAAAATTAAGAGACTAGTTGAGATACTGTTTTATCTGGTATAATATATCTACTGTGTGAGAAAATGAGATTGTATTTTCAATGAAACGAGATACTTACCAAACACGATGACAAACGTCATCTTGACGCTTTTAATCTTGGCTCGGGGTATGAGGCCTCTGGAGCTCGCTCTCCTGGAGTCCGGATCACCTTCCACGTGACCTGAAAGCATTTATTCAAACATCTGTAGGTTAAGGGATTCACATGGTTGTCAGGTGAAATGACATTTGAGGGTTTACTAAAATTAACCAACCAAAAGTTTTAAAATAATATTTATGTTAACTATCGGTATTTATGGATTTCTAAATCGTATGTACTAGCTTCTGCCCGCGACTTCGTCCGCGTATGTACTTGATAATTTAAAAAAATACTCACGTCGACAATAACCGTAATTTAATTAGAATTATGGTCAAGTGCGAGTCGGATTTTAGTATTCCCATACATTTTGAGACCCAGCGCCTGATGAAGGCAACAAGCAAAATTATTTGATCTCCATACAAAGTTTCATCCCCTTTTTCGTCCCTAATAGAGATGAATTTAGACATAAGTTATAGCCTATGTCCTATTCTGTTATATAAGGTACATAACTGTAAAGTTTCACATAAAATTGTCCAGTAATTTTTGAGATTAAGTGGAACGTACATCCATCAATCTATCCATCAAAACTTTCACGTTTATAATATTAGTAGGATAGGATGTAAAAAATATATTTCAAAAGGTTGATTAAGAACCGTATTTTACAATTTGAAACAGACATTTTCTATTTCGAATTAATTTTAAATCAGGTTTGTTTGTCAATTAAACAGAAAATTATGAAGATATAGCCCGTTAAAGTTTCGCGTGACGTCACATTATGGTACTATTTTTAGCATAACGTGACGTCACGCGAAACGTTAACGGGCTATATCTTCGTAATTTTTGTTTAATTGACAAACAAACAAACCTGATTTAAAATTAATTCGAAATAGAAAATGTCTGTTTTGAAAATCAACCTTTTGAAATATATTTTTTACATCCTATCCTACTTATTAAACAAAAAATTACGAAGATATAGCCTTCGTATTTTTTTGTTTAATTGACAAACAAAAAAATACGTGTCCAATATTTTTTGATTATCTAAATGATGGACTAAATATAATGCAATTTCTTTTACCCAGGAAAGTACCCAATTTCCAAAATCGGGATTCAAGATAATCATATTTATCTATTAAGAAAAATTGCCCCATTATTTGGTTCCGGAAGTCTGTTTTAAAATACTTCTCTTAAACTTCGTTATCTATGTGGCGTTTTTATCCTATTTTTCTTTGAGTGCTTGACATAATTCGATTTATCTTGTCAGATAGCTCGTGTTGTGCGATTGTTTAAAAAAAAACAGTAGTGTTGATGTCTTCATTACAACGTGCTTAGAAATGTTAATGATTTAATTGATGATTTAGTAGTCTTGAAATAAATATGATAATACCTACTGGTAGCAGATCACTATCTAAGAATTGAAGCTTGCGACACGCTAATAAGGGGTCTCTATTGGTTCCCATAAAATTTAAGTTCCGATTTTTTCAGTCCATACCGTTTCCTAACATAATTGTTATAAGTCATATTGTCGAAAGTCATAAAATTAAACAATATAAATTGGAGTTCCGATTTTTGTAAGTCATCATTATTGTTAGTCATAAAATTGGTTAGTCATAACATTCAATGTCCAGATGGTATGCCATTTCATATTATTGAAGGTAATAAACTTGCTTATTATAATTGTTGTAAGGTCTTTTTTCGCAGGTCATAATGATGGGTAGTCACGTGGTTAGTTAGTCATAACATTTAATGTCATGGTGGTATCAGACTTCATAATGTTACAGTCAATAAAAACACTCGGAATAATTATAAGAAGGTATAAAATTCTTGTTCTAAAAAAATTGTTATTCTTAAACTAACGAACCTACCCAAGTGGTTGTACGAGTCAGTTAGGTTTTTTTAACATACTAATCCAAAAATATTGCAATGGCATACGATTTATATCCCAATTTGAGTCGTGCGAAGAATAAAAAAAATCAACGCTTGTGTTGCAAAATTACAATATTTTTTGCAAACAAGTGTTTCCGCTCTTTTATAAAAAAAATAACCTCGAAGACGAAAGCGGGAGCAAAGCTCCCGCTTCCGTCTTCTAACCTATCCGCGATCCGAGTCGGTTTTGCCACTAAGTCCCTGTTCCTGTTGTTCTTTGAAAAACTTGAACTTTATACACCACTATCTTGGCATTGGTTGATCTCAGAGAAAAGTTTATTTGATGTTTTATGCTTATTTTGATAGGTTTGATAGTAGTTTTTACAGGTAACTTAGTTACTAAAATTTAATTTGTCCTATTGATCATTTATAAAATGTAAATTTGCCTATTGATTATTTGGGCAAATGAGTCATTTGTAGAAAGTTGAGCTGTAAAAAAAAATTGTCAAAACAAAATTTTGCTAATCGTTGGTTGTTAAGTGTAAATTTGCGAAATGTTTTTTGGTGAAACGACAGGACACCTTTTTTTTTTGTTTTAGCGGAGAAGTCAGCCCGCCATTTCCTATTTCTTATGTAGCTTATCAAGCCATTTAGTCCCGCCAATGAGTTGCTTCGCGGGGCTCCTATTTCCGCCCTGAGAGACACAAGGTAACTAACGGACCAACCTGAGGAAATAAGTTTGTTTTGTTTTAACGAAACCTAACCTAACCTACTTTCCTGGTAGTAGGTAAGGTAGTTCGTTTCTATACTGATCGCTTAGAAATAATTTACGGTAAGTATGAAATACAGTCTGTATTGTTTTCCATATAATTAATATTTGGGGATTTTTAGTTCATAACGTTTTTCATCATAATTATTATAAGTCAGACTATCGAAAGTCATAATGAAATGAATTAGCACTTTCAAATGTATGTCTAGAAAGGTTTCTGAGTAATTATCTATATACCTATGGATGTTATAGATTTGGTTTCTTAGACATAATTCACTTTAGGCATTAATACGATATGAATAACAACCATTAGTACGTTGAAATAAATGCCTTACAACATTTCTGAATAATTATCGATAGACCCTTAAACATTATAGTCATCAATTTTATGACTTTTGAGATTATAGGATTTAATATTATAGGTCATTGATGTTAGAACTATTAAGCGTTATACTTAACAAAAAATATGACTACTGATGTGTATGTCTACACATTTTATGGATATCAACTTCTGACCATCGAAATTCGGAACAACAAAATTATGGGAAACAAAGGGCACCCGCTAATAAGACTTATTTTATCAGACAGATTGCTACCAACCCGTTGGAAATATCTGCGAACCTGGCTTGTATGGAAGCGCATTCCAGCGAGGTGCAGATATTTCCGACGGCTTGTGCGGACATATTTTCTATAAGTATTAAAATCTATAAAAACGAGCAAAAAAATCACGTTTGTTGTATGGAAGCCCCCTTAAATATTTATTTTATTCTGTTTTTTAGTATTTGTTGTTATAGTGGCAACAGAAATACATCATCTCAGAAAATATCAACAGTCCAACCTATCACGGTTCATGAGATACAGCCTGGTGACGGACGGACAGCGAAGTCTTAGTAATAGGGTCCCGTTTAGATTACCTACAAAAGGGGTAAGCTCTGTGAGATTGTAACTTTGCAAATTTGTATACAGGGGGATTTTTTCGGATCTGCTCATCCGATTTCAAGTATTCTTTCACCTCTTTCAAACACTTAACGTATTTTAATTAAAAGACTTACCATTATTTATAGTTTTAGTCCTTCTAGAGTTAACTGGAGGACTCATGACGACGGCTTTACTCTTAGTCCATATCGTCACCACGATGACGGCGTAACACGCCGCTATGACCAGGGCGGGGATTACGAAGATCATCACGGAGACCAGGGTCATCCAGACCTGCCATCTCTCGGGAGAACCGAGGTCTATCCAGCACTGTTGTTGCCCTGGAAACCATCAGTATAAATCACACCGCGCATATTTCTAACAATAAATGAGTAAAGTGTTTCAGGTTTTTTGAGACTTCAACCCCTTAAAGGGGGGAATGTGGTGACAAAATCTGAAAATCGACATGGGTATCGTTTCTATGGTTTATCGGGTCGCTTATTACGAAAACAACGAAGATTTTTAAATCCAACATGGCGGACGTGAAATACCATCTCCTCTGTTGGGGTGCGATGGGGTTGAAATGTCCAAAATATCAATATGGGTGTCGTTTTTATGGTATTTCGGGACGTTAATTACGAAAATAGCATCGATTTTGGAATTTAATATCGTGGACATATATCTAGAAACAGTTCTTAATACTTCAATTGGCATTCAAATGGCGAATGGCAATAAACCTTTCATCAGGAGCCGTAGCATGGTTGGCCTTATCACGCGACAAGTGACAAGATAAGAGCGTCGTCTCGTTCTATCGAACGGTGTCAGCCAGTGACGCACGCTCTATCCTATCACCTATCGCGTGACAAGGCCAACCATGCTACGGCTCCAGTATATATAATGGACATTGGGTGTACTTTATCCCGCGGCTCCATCTGGGTTCACCTTCGTCCGCGTAAAATATCTAATATCGCAACTGGTTTCGTACGATGAGTAAAAATTCTTCGATCGTAACTGGCTACGAACTTGCGGTTTCGTACGCGGCCGAAGGGTTGGGAACCTGAGGCACGCCGCGCCATGAGGCAAATTCGTTGCCGCGGGCCGAGCCATGTTTTGTCGATTTTTAGCCGCGCTCAAAAGAGCCTCAGTCCGAGCCATGCGCTTAGTGGAGACAAACGTATTGCCTCAGTTCGCAATGGGCAACGATACTGCAGTTAAATTAATAATACTATAGAGATCGGCTACGTGAGCCACACCAGGAGCCGTAGCATGGTTGCCATTATCACGCGACAAGTGACAAGATAAGAGCGTCGTCTCGTTCTATCGAACGGTGTCAGCCAGTGACACACGCTCTATCATATCACCTATCGCGTGATAAGGCCAACCATGCTACGGGGCCAGAGCACATGTACGACATCAGCAACAGAGTTGAAGCAGTCGCCATGGCCGAAACTGGTCAGGAGAGAGTACTATAAGAGTCTCATCATAGGTACTTGTTTATCGTACGGCACCAGAGATTGCCATCGCGTTTTTGCTTTAAACTGGCTCGAAGTTGTGAATCAAGTCGAGGCGACACGCCTTACCTTGATCCGCAACGTGCCTCGAGCCTTGTGTGGAGCCTCCGTTTGCCTCAAGTCGAGGCTGCTCGGCCTGAGGCTGCTCAAATGGATACGCGGCTGTACGTGATTGGAGCCGCTCGGGCAGCTAGTCATCTTTAAACTCGATGACAATGGAGTATTACCGAAATCACTACACGCGTGCCTATAAAATTTGAGGGTTGCCCTCGATTTCCCTGGGATCTCATCATCCCGTGCCTGACTTGTGCTCACCTGAATAACTTGAAAGAATACGATCAAAGGTCTATACGTATAAAATTTCAAAAAATATCCTCCAACCCCTAACCGTTGAGGAGTTCTGCCTTCCAACATCAGCCCACTGACATGAAGCTTTAGAAAATACATGAAACACGTAATACGTGCCTGTAAAATTTGAGGGTTGCCCTCAATTTCCCTGGGATTCCATCATCAGATCCTGGACTGGGAAAATGGGATCATCTCAGGAGTATACATTGTCCACAATTGACGGAGAAATACAGTGAAACATATAAACTCCTCCTTTTTTCAAGTCCGTTAAAAATAGCTAAAGCATTATATTTGTTTTATAGAATCTTATTATTTTGTGTCTTACCTTGTACTTCTTTGAGTTCGTATAAAATCAGAAGTGGGATGGAAAACACGATGCTAATAATCCAAGCCGCCACGATGAGCCCTCTTGCACGGTTCCCTGAGCAATACAATGTAGGGTATTAGGAATAGTGTCTGTCTACATATACTAAAAAGGAAAAATAAGACTTTGCATGGCTGAATAAATGTTAACAATAATGTTATTTACAATTGAAGGGATGTTTACAGAACTCCTGAACTATATTTGACTGGACGGAGTGATACTTGTTGCATAACAGTAAATAGAATACGAGTAGAAATAAATACCTTATTCATAAACGTCCCTCAAGCCTATTGTAGCTAAACTGCCGGTTATATTCGTAATATTATACTGATTAGGGATTATGTTTTTACGTGTACTACAAGACACTGTAAAAAATTGGAATTGAAAAATGTATCTTATTTAATTAATTTTTAAAATTATCATAACGGTAATGGTGGTGGTGGTAGCTTAAATTGCTTTAAAAATCAATTACAAACCGCCTAATGAGTGTTTTTCAAAGAAAGTGTACATGATCGTTTTTTTCAGAATTCGTTTTTTTTGGGTTTATCTTACTCAGAATCGTTGATACCTACTATCGATCCCGATCGTGTCCCAGATTTTACTATGTAAGTTTTTTCTTCCAGTGCGTCACGGCCATAAATATAATAAAAAAAGACTGCATACAAAAATGTGATGATCTGGAATGGAATATTTTGGACACTTTTTTTCTTGTATGAGGATCGATAGTGTAGTAAGGAAAGACCAAAAAAATCGATTTCTGAAAAAAAATGTTCATGTAAACTTTTTTTGAAAAACGCTCTAATACTTCACTTGGCAAACACAATAGTTGCCACAGTCGATTTGTGTGTGTGCGAAGTTGGCAACCCGTGGTTTCCAGAAGCAAGTGAGTGGCTAGAATTTGTAACACATTTGCGTACCGTAAACCGGGGTTACTTTAGGACAAAAAGGGGCTATTTTGATAATTTAAAATGTATTATGAACGCAGAACTTTTTGAAATTAAGAGGATTTAATTAACCCGGCGAGCATGATGTGAAAAAAGTTACATCAAGCATGTTGCAGGGTATGACATACCCAAAATTTAATGCCCCATAATATAGTTGTTATTAATGTTATTTTATTTTCTTGATAATGTATAGTTAAATAATTAATTAGTTAATGGAATTAAATCGAAAAAAAGTTTTAATTATGAAATTATTTTTATTTATTCATGTTTTTCTTATACTATGTAATTATAGGAACAAAAATTTAGGGGTTTAAAAAAATCAACAATAAAACAAAAAAAATAACTCTTTATAATATAAATCAACTTTAAACTGAAAGATACTGAGATTTCCTTCTTAAAATAGAGTATTTAAATTTTTTTAAGGTAAAAATATGACTAATTACTATTATTGAGATCCGGAATTTTTTCAATTTTGCATGCTACAAATATTATGGGCTTGCCGCAAGCGTTGCAGGAATGTTTGGTTTTTATATCCTTATGTATGGACAGTCCTGGTATCCGACTTACCGTCCAGATACATTTACATCTCTAGGAGAAGGCTCACCCAGTTATTTTTCCATTTGCCTGCGGATACAGCTTTGAATAATTTTTTGTTGATTTTCTTGAATTTAAGTATTCATAAATAATACAATAATATTAACTAAAATAAATAAACGTCTCTCAAACCTATACAATAAAATCATAAAAAAGAATTAAGAATAATAAAAAAACTTAATAAAATTATAAAAAAGGTATACTTAAAATAAATACGTCAAAAATGAGGCAGGGTATGGATGTACCGTGCGTCCTGTTCGCGGACGACATCTCCATACTAACAACGTGTGAAAATAATATAAACTTAAATAGCAGACTAGAATCAATACTGGATAAAACTAACAACTGGCTTAGCAATCAGAACCTAGAAATAAACTTTAAAAAAACTAAATTAATGATATTCCATCCATACCAAAAAACATCTTTGGAAATAGACTTTTGTTATAGAGATAAAAAGTTAGAGATAGTCAACGAATTTTCACTACTCGGTTTGATTATAGATACACATGTTAACTGGAAATCACACATAAAAAAGATAAAAGCAAAAATTTCTTCTTTTGTATATGCACTCAGCGAAATAAAAAAATGTACTGACTTTAAGACTGCACTTGCTACCTATTATGCTTATGCTAATGCATGGTTCAGCTACGGTATAATACTTTGGGGCAATAGCACAGACATATCATCCTTATTTACTTTACAAAAAAAACTTATTCGCATATTAGTAAATATAGACAACAGAGATAGTTGCAAACCCCATTTCAAAAATCTAAAAATACTGACGCTAACTGGTTTATATATTCTAGAAGTTTGTAAGTTCGTTCGAAACTATCCTCAATACTATAAGAAACGCGAAGACATACCCACAACTCATAATCTCCGATATAGAGAAAGGCTCATGTTACCCTCATCAAACCTAAAAATGCATTCTGATGCAACCTATACCATGTCTGTGAAAATATATAATAGATTGCCCGATAGAATGAAATTCGAGAAAAAACACAACGCATTCATAAAAATATTAAGAGAATTCCTTATTAATAAAAGTTATTATACACTAAGAGAATACTTAGAAGAAAAACTATAATATAAAATTTAATAACAAATAGAATAATTATATGAAACCGAGTTCCTTTAAAAAAATAATCATATATATATAATAATGTATAATTAAATGTGCAATAAACAAAAAAATTATATCACTTCAAATATAGATATAAAAATGTGCGTATAAGTGTGAATATACAAATTATAAAAAGCAGAAATTAAATAAGTAGGTAAGTAAGTCGTCTTCTCTTCACCTAATCTTGCGGTGCCCAACAGGGTCCACAATTAAGTTTTATTCCTTGTACTTAGCAACTAAAACTTAAGTTTACCTAATACCCTGTAAACTAACATTGTGGAAAGCAATAAATTATTGAGTATTGAGTATTGAGTACCCGAGACTGGTTTGTGCACGAATATTCCGGCCAGTGTGTCACGCCACACTGTGATCACGCCATTATCCCCTTACGCACACCCCTGGCTCCAGCCACTGAGCGAGCTAGTGTCGTCAGTCGAAGATTTAGAAAATACCAATACTTTTTAATACTACCAGGGTATGAGATACCCTGCCTCACGCGCGCCGGGTTAAGTGTACAGCAAGATAGAATACTAATATATTGCCACAGTTCACCCACAAGTAAAAACAATGATTTCGGAGAAGTTACCCCCCTAATCTTTCTATGAATGGAAACCAAGTGAATTGCTGTTTTGGTCAAGAAATACTGCTTTTAGGTGTATGGATGTGATACAATTTTGTTTCTATAATACGTAAGGATTCTACTGGTAGCTTTAAATTTACTCTTAGACTATAAACAATGCATATTATATTTTGTACACTTTTAAGGTCCAAATCTTTTTATGATTTTAATTATATTTTGTAATTTATACTTTATTACATTTATTTGATGGCTTACTATCCATTTAGCAACACTACGTTATCAATTTTAACATGAGAAAAGTACCCAATTGTAATATGCCTATTATGCCAAAGGTCGTCAATACGAGATGCGTCCTTTAAAGCGAAAGGCAATTTTTATAGTTTTTATTTTTTATCTTCAGATACCGTAGCCTATGGACACTTGCGATTCCATAAAAATCATTAGCGCGTTGCCAACCCTTTATTGATTTGAGGATTAACTGCTGCTACTTCGTCGAGAGCCCGACTACACATTAAAACTCTAAGCAGCCATGCAGCAATATACCTAAATGTCCCTTCACGGTCACTCGGATATCTAAAGTATCTAAACTCTACACTTTGAGTCAGTGTTACTATATTTATGACAAGTCTAATATTTTAAACCCAAGTTTTAGTCGAAAGATTGAGTAATAACAGACCCAACTGGTTTGTCTGTAAGTTGGTTGGAGTTTTGCGTTTGCCCCACTTGTCCTAAGTAGATGATAACAGCAACAATAACTGATTTAAGTGTCTTAATATTGAAACAATGCAGAAACTGTTAACTATTTCATTTAATTAAGGCAGAACTAATTGTTCAGAGAGTTTCAAGCCCTGGAACTCGAATGTTCTACAACAGTTAGGTCTCGCGATAAATATAATGGAGCTTGGCATTTCAAAACGATACGTTGAATGATATACAACTATCGCACGAGTGGTCGCCATTTCTTGCCAGTGATTATATGACTGCATGTTATAAAAACATTTTGAATATACGTGGAAATTTATTACCATCTATATTTACTGAGCGGCATTTCCTCGCTGAATTGCAATGCTGATGCGTTGCGCGAGAAAGCCGCCAGCTCTTCGGTCACCAGTTACATCGACCAGACGTTTCGCGATTTCTGCAAATAACTTATGCGCACTGGGACCCCACGGACCGAGGGTCTCGACGCCAAAGGGTACAAAGTCGTACTCTCTGAATTGAATATATAATTACTTAAATATTATAGTCTAGATTTGACTTTTTGGTTCTTTTAAGCAGTAATGAGCGGATTGTACGTTTGTATAACAAACACATACACCTCGATTTATTATGTTATCAACTTATCAATCTAGATTATGTCCTAATCCTACTAATATTATAAATGCGAAAGTTTGGATGTTTAGATGTTTGGGTGTTTAGATTTTTGGGTGTTTAGATGTTTGTTACTCAATCACGTATAAATGGCTGAACGGATTAAGATGAATTTTGGTATACATATAGTGTATAGTCTGGGTTAACATATAGAATACTTTCTATCACGGGCATCATACCCTAAGGGAGCGAAGTGGGGGGCGAAAGTTTGTATGGAGCTATGATATAAACGAGTTCCACGCGGACGAAGTCACGGGCAGAAGCTAGTGTTTAATATGAATGGAGAACCGATATATCTTGCGATTCAAGAACGTGAATGTTTTCAATCTCGATGAGGTATTTATAATTTCTCTTAAATAACTCTTTTATGACAAGAAAAATTTCAAGTAAATTTAGTACCTACTAAATAGGGAAGTAATTAAATATCATTACAAATCTTACTTTTATGGCATTAACTCAAGTAAAATGAAATCGTGAAGGGAATTTCCAGAATGGATTTCAATCACAGACCCTGGAGAGCATTCATTGGATATCGTTGAAAGAGCTCTTAGAAATACATTAAAATACTTAAACATTATTTTCTTTAGCAACTCTTAGATGCCTGATGTTTTTTAGGATTCCGTACCTCGAAAGGAAAAAACGGAACCCTTATATCACTTTGTTGTTCGTCCGACCGTCCGACCGTCCGAGCGTCAATCCGTCAAGACCCTTTTTCTCAAAAACGCGTGGAGGTATCATGCTAAAATTTATATCAAATACTCAAGTCTACTGTCCCTTGGAGCTGTGAAAAAATCAAACTTCTAAGCCAACGCAATCAAATGATACAGCCAGCCGTTTATGCCGCAAATTTTCGAAATTCGCAAGGGAATCAAAACCTACAGGGTACTTCCCGTAAACTCAGAATCTTGAAATTTGGTACGAAGCAACGTTTTATAGCACAGATAAAGGAAAAACTGCGAAAACCGTAAAATTTTAGTTACATCATATAATAAAATTATTTTTAATAATTTACCTACAGGTTTGTACGGAACTCTCGGTCCGCGAGACCGACTCGCACTTGGCCGGTATTTTTTTGTTGTTATAACTAATAACCATTTATTTTAGGTATCCTATTTTGACGCATTATGTTTTATAAACAGTGGGCGTAGCATGGTTGCCATTTTATCACTTATCGTTGTGTATCATCACTTATCCGTCACTTTCGTACAGTCGCCATCAGATATTATCGGAGCGGCCAAAGTGTTCGCAAATATCTGAACACGTCTCTATTGTCGAGGCATTAGAGACGGATTCAGATATTTGTGAGCACTTTGGCCGTTCTATATACCTGCTGATGGCGACTGTACTCGCGTACCTACTCATCAGAACGTGACATGGGCGTTTTTCAAAAAAAAGTGTACATGAACTTTTTTTTTCAGAATTCGATTTTTTTGGGTTTTTAGGGTTCCGTAGCCAAAATGGCAAAAACGGAACCCTTATAGTTTTTCTTACTCAAAATCGTTGATACTATCGATCCTTATACAAGAAAAAATTTGTCCCAGATTTTACTATGTAAGTTTTTTTCTTCCAGTGGGTCACGACCATATAAATAAAAAAAAAATGCACACAAATATGTGACGATCTGGAATGGAACATTTGGGGCATATTTTCTCTTATATGAGGATCGATAGTGTCAACGATTCTGAGTTAGAAAAACCCAAACAAATCGAATTCAGAAAAATAAGCTTATGTAGGTACAGATTTTTTTGAAAAACTCTCGACGGATGCCTATCCCCGGCGATAAGTGATAAAATCGCTATCATGCTACGCCCTTAATGAATCACTTGGAGTCTAATGTTTAGTCATATCTTTCAAAGATGTATGATAATGAATTGACATTCTAGTTTGAAACAGAATAAAATATCAATGTACTATTAATTCTCGAGTAACAATAAAGAACACAAAGAAGTAAATGTCTACTGTAGCAATGTAATTTTAAAATTTTATAATACTCTGATACTGATATGATATATTGTATACTGTTTTGAAAAAATGACACCTCGCCGAGTTTATTACGCCGGTTCTTCTCGAGGCAGAGGTTTACTTTCCGAACCGGTGGTAGTTTATCGACATTCATAGGTGCATGTAATATGCCTAAATTGAAGAATAAATCACTTTGACTTTGACTTTGACTTTGAATGGTGTTAACAAAATACTTACAGCTTCCGGAAAAGTTCATAGGATTAGTGATAGCATCACACCGGTCTATGCTCAGGGCCACCAGCACATATGTGGACGCGTACATCACCACGGCCTGGAAGACATCACCCGTTACATAAACCACAGAAAACTAGATACTATAGAAAGGCGATGTGGGCGTGGCACGTAGTAGTGACTACTTTGAGTATGCGCTCAAAGCTTTTGCGCCAACGTCACCGGATCACCGTGCAGTCGCTCACAAAGTTGTAGGCGACCTGGAGGGGATGAGGTGGCGACACCGGTCCCGATAGATACTGCGCTTGATACCCCTTCTATAGTATTTAGTGTTCTGTGTCATACATAAAGCATTACATACAGGGTGATTCTGAAAACGTAAGGATGTCGTCAGAAATCACACTTTCGAGTCAGTAATTGATGTTTTTTCTATCTAATATTTCAGAAAAGAATTACTTAAAACTCAAGGCATGGTCATCCTATCGGTTTTGACACATGCTGCACGGCTCTCGCTTTTTCTCGCACACCCCTTGTTCAGAAACGTTTAAAAACTAATATTTTTTAATCCTCATTCTTAAGAACAAAATTGTATAAATTTAAATTCATAAAAAATTCAACCATATATGTAATAAAACACCATTAATACCAAGTTCATTTGTAATTGCATATTTTATAAATAACATATTCAATGTGTTACATAAAATTCATAATAAGTCGATATCTATGCACAATTTTCATATGGCAATGTTTAGATTCAAAATTAACTAACGTTAAATTTACCGTTGTTCAGCGATTCCCAGCGACTGTAACACATCTCACTTTTCTGTAATTTTCTACTTTGGATTACACCAGCCCTAGTTATACAGTCCACTCTTTTATTTACCACCTGCGAAGATTTTACACCCCTCTTTCTAAGTTTTATAATAAGAGAGAGACGGATAGTGCGAGAAAAATTGAGAGAGCTCGCGCGCCGTCTTGTGATAGCCGTGCTAAATGATGATTATGGTATTTGTAATGAAACGCAGTAATTAATTAATACTGGTTTATTTCTTACGGAGTCCAAACACGCGTTACAATGAGGATATAGAAAGAAAGGGATGATACAGGTGGGACAGAGAGAAAATTAAAAAAAAAAAAAAAAAAATGTTTTATTGCCACAACTTTACAACATAAAAACAAATCAATAAAAGAGAAAAAACTAAACTACAATTTAAACTAAGCATGATTAGATATATATCTGGGCAATGGGTACCAGTCTCAGCTTTTGCTGAATGGGATGTTTACATCCAGCGCTGATTTTCAGACTGGTCCCTTTTTGTGTATGTATACATATGTATATATATATATATATAATATATATATCTATATGTATGTATGTATGTAGGACGGCCAAGTGCGTTCGGTGCGGATATAAATATAAGTGTGGATGTGTGTGTGTGTGTGTGTGTGTGTGTGTGTGTGTGTGCGTGTGTGTGTGTGTGTGTATGTGTGCGTGTGTACGTGTGCGTGAGTGCTTGTGTATTGGTATAATTATTATGTATATACGTGCATTCAGGTTTTTTGCAGATTATTTATTTATATTTATTATCTATTTAAGTTAGTGCAGGGGTGGGTTTTCTTCTGTAGTTCTAGAAGGTTAGAAAATTACTGCAATAAAAATAAATTCGACGCTAGATACGTTGATATTAGGCGTATCTTCTAATCCTTCATCAAGTCTGATCATTCCTGATCATGTCTCCCGAATCACCCTGTATATACCAATCTTATCATCTTCGGGTACTCAAGCAGATAATCTACGGATTAATTAGTTAGTCTGCGATTTACGCTCATTAGCGGTAACCTTACCGTTAGTTAATCTGCATATTAACGGATGCTACAGCGCCTCAGATCGGGAAAGTTGGCAAAACGTTTAATTTTTTATTTCACCCGTCGTTAGATTACCTACCTAAGAAGTTTGCAAACTACCTAGTTAATGTAACTGACACAATTTTTTTCACGTTTACCGACTTAACCAGATAATCTGTAGAATCCTTATACTAATAAACGAAGAATATTTGTATATATAGGTATCTAGTCTCAAATATGGGAAAATTCGTTTTCTCAGTCTTTTCTCTATTTTCACCCGAGCAGAGCTCGGTCGCCCAGGTACTTAAGAGTTAACCTGTACCTACTCTAAAGAACTGATTGACGCACATTAGCGGTAACAGAAATAAAATACGAGTTGCGTTAATAAGTATCGAATATCTTGCGACTGAAAACTGGACCATTAAAATGAATAGGATTCGCCTTTTCGCAATAAAAACTTTTGCGCAATATACTTGACCAACATTATGAATTTCAACGCTCAGTATACTCCAGGCAAAATACTGTTTCGAAAAACATTAATTTATAATAGCGTTTTTTTTGTTTATTTCATTCTAAAACGTTATTCTAAGATGCTTTATTCAAGAATCCAACAAACTTTCCACCCGGAAGTAATTATATAGATTTAAATTAAACATTCATTGTCTTTTATATTTTATTTATATTGAATATTTTAAAGCAAATGTAAATGAACCTAAATAAAGATAAAAAAATATATTAATATTTATCTGGACTTTTTAGGGGCTAATTAAATATTGATTTTTTTGACGTCTGATGTTTTGTTGGATTTTGCCTCTAGGTAATTATTTAATTGATAATATATCCGTTACATTAAAAAAATTAGCTATTATAAATTATTTCCAAATCTGTCATTTTTTCCATACAAGTTGTCAGTTCATTGCCTGGACTAGTATGCTTTTGAAGTGTTATTATTATTCCAATGTGTCCCATAGATGTAATAAAACACCTTAGCCGGTGCCGTAGAACAGAGCATTCAATACATTATCCAAGAGCGCCCATTAACTCGGTATACCGGAGAACCCTCAGAAGACCTCATCAATTTGGACGACGAAGCCCTAAAGTGGATTTATGCTCTGGAGATTAATTTATGACTTTGTATCTGACTTAAGACTTTCGTCCATCATCATCATCATTATATCAGCCGAAAGACGTACACTGTTGGACATAGGCCTCCCCCGAAGAGTGCCACAATGACCGGTCCTGTGGCACCCGCATCCAGTGGACTCCAGTGACTTTTACCAGGTCATCAGTCCACCATGTGGGGGGCCTACCCACGCTGCGCCTTCCGGTAAAAGGTCGGCACTCGAGAACCTTTCCGCCCCAACGGCCATCATTACCCCCGACCAAAGGTTATTAGCGATTCGACTTTCCGTACGAATAAATAAACATAAATAAAAGCCCGGCGGGCGCCTAGCCGTATCTTGGCAGTGAATGTGTTAAATGATATTTGGATTTTTTAATAGTCACGGTTACATTTTTGTCACAATAATTTTCTGAACGCACGTAGAACCGATGGCCATTGGAGCGACAAGGTTCTCGAGTGGCGACCACGTACCGGAAGGTGCAGCGTGGGTAGGCGTACCTTCCGGTACGTGGTCGCCACTCGAGAACCTTGTCGCTCCAATGGCCATCGGTTCTACGTGCGTTCAGACAATTATTGTGACTAAAATGTAACCGTGACTATTAAAAAATCCAAATATCATTTAACACATTCACTGCCAAGATACGGCTAGGCGCCCGCCGGGCTTTTATTTATGTTTATTTATTCGTACGGAAAGTCGAATCGCTAATGACCTTTGGTCGGGGGTAATGATGGCCGTTGGGGCGGAAAAGTTCTTGAGTGCCGACCTTTTACCGGAAGGCGCAGCGTGGGTAGGCCCCCCACATGGTGGACTGATGACCTGGTAAAGGTCGCTGGAGTCCGCTGGATGCGGGTGGCGCAGGACCGGTCATTGTGGCACTCTTTGGGGGAGGCCGATGTCCAGCAGTGGACGTCTTTCGACTGATATGATGATGATGATGATGAATTGTCTGAACACGCAATACTACGCCGCCGTGTAAAAGTGGCCAGGAAGTTACGGGTCGGTTGGTTTACCCGAGTACTTCAAATTTGTTAGACACATATATTATGCACAAAAGTGCATAGAGGAGTGTTGGTGCCCACACTTATGTATGGTAGTGAAAGTTGGGTGTGGCAGAAAAGACATCAAAGTCGAGTGAATGCAGTAGAAATGAGAGCGTTGAGAAGTATCTGTGGAGTGAAATTGAGTGATAGAGTCAGAAACAGTGTGATAAGAGATAAGTGTGGAATGGATGGAGATATAGTCACGAAAATTGAGAAGGGTATGTTAAGGTGGTTTGGGCATGTAGAGAGGATGGATGAGAGAAGATTAACGAAGAGAGTGTATATAAAAGGAGTGGAAGGGCAAGTTGGAAGGGGAAGACCTAGGCGGACTTTCTCTGATCAAATTGGAGAAATATTACAAAAAGGCCAGGTCAAAAGTGCCCTAAACCGACGAGCATGTATGAGAAATGTTATGAAGGTGAGTGAAGCGAAAGTGGTTTGTCAGGATCGTAGCAAATGGAGATCCGTGATCTCTGCCTACCCCTCTGGGAAAGAGGCGTGATTATATGTATGTATGTATGTACATATATTATTCTTTCAGTGTACGTACCTGTAGGAATTTGACGAATTTGCACATAAACTCCCCAGCAAGCCACGCTATTGTGTGTTTTTGCACGATATCCGCAAACACCAGCACGAGACCGACGAATAGATCTGCAAACAAATGAAAGACATCATCATCCAACTGTCATTTTTTCATATAAAATTGTACATTTAGATCTACCCGACGCGCGTACAATGCGTTACGTGATCGACCAACTGGAATAGTCGAAGTCTGCTTACCATAAGGTAGGCTGTGTGTTTGTTTACCACCGTGGTGGTATAACAACAGGGTTAACAGTTCCTTTCCTTGTGTTACATACTCGTAAAAGGAAAATCACGTGTATAGTTTGTTCCAGTTAAAATGACGAAAAGTACCTACTTAAACTAACCATTACCAACATCTATCATCTTTCGTATTTAGCAACAAAAGTTGTGAAATCTCACGTAAAGTGCATTTTTGTCATTTTAATTGGAATACATCATGAAGTACCTACTTGTACAAATCGTATATTTCAGCAGAATCACTTTTTCTGTTGATAAAGCATCGCCGAAGAGAAGTTAAATCTTCCTACCTTATTTCCTTTACCTTTTTTTACCTTGCTGTTTTTATTTTTTCTTCCAGTAATTTAGTCGCCAGCAGCTTACAAAATGATGACGCAAAATAACTTTTACCGTAAACCTTGTATAATATTCGAGTTCTTAAGAATTTCGTCTCCTTTTATTTTTAACTGGCTTGGTCCGACTACATACTGTATACTTTTAATTTTTATGAGTTTTTAATTAAATAGCTGCTTGGTGCAAAAATTGAATCCGGAACGTTTTATTAGAGGCTTATTTTAAAATGAGAAAGATATTAAATGGAACAATAATTTTTGACCTCTCTAGACCTAAAAACTACAAAAATATATATTTATCGACATTTGTTCAAAAAAGTATTTTCCGTAGAGTTACATTTCGTTTTCTCGTGTATTTCTTAACCTAGTCCCGGTATATGCGTCTCTACGCCGTAGTCGCTTTCCGCTACATACGAGGAAAACCACGGGATCGGCTACGAACGTAGCGCGTAGTGATTCTGGGCACTGAATGTGTTAACCCATTCAAAGTCAATGACTCACAATAATATATGAGTCATGAGGCAACAGAGCGGAAAACGCTGCTAAGCACTACGGCGTAGCACATGTAGCGTTGCGTGGCCTCGAATGCGTTAAGAAATCTAGTAACAAGGTTGTTTGCCTTAGAAGTCTACCTGCCTTGCTCAAAAACGATTGTGTAGTTTTAATTTTCTATACCGACAATAGCAGAGCCTGCCCGGCGTCTTATTATGGCATCTCATTAGAGTATTGATGTTTACGGTTTTATAATGTTCAAATAAGCGTCCAAATATTTTTCCTCCTTAAAGATTATTGAACCTTTCACTTCCTTTAACCAGCATTTTTTTTCGTTAGTATTTTGTAGAATGCCGTTACAGTGGTAAACCAAAATGTGGTCTCCACCAGGCCTTATCCCATTGTTAATTTGGCGCGAAATGAAGTTTGTCTACGGTAACCTCCTGTAGAGTTCTAGCAATGGCTGTACACAGCTATCCCACACGATGGTTCATTATACAGATACGTTCCGTTTTACGTAATTAGTAACAATAACAATATAGTTGCATTGATCTCTAATCGTTATACAACATTTTGCTAACATGACGAAAGAAGTAATCCCAATGCAAAATATAAACTGTTTTGTGAAAACTTAACCTGTATTCAATTATTGTTTAATTTCATCCTGACTTGATATTGTATTATTTTATTACCATATCATATATTATTATTTCCAAAATTTGATGATCATTTCGATAACAAATATAGGATCTAAAATACCTAGGTATCATTTTGGATGTTCAGTTATGGGGTACGTTAACAACCCTATCTCACTCTATGATTGTATATGGCAAAAAAAATGAAGGCTAATGTCGTCACTTAGGCAGTGGACCTTCTGTACCTTTTGGTGCTATTAATTATTCTGTATCTGCACTGAAAAAGTCAACTTTGCACATTTTTTTTAAATCAACAAATAGTCCATACATATATTGGCCGGAAAGGAATCTTTAATTAGTCCTTATTAAAAAAATATAAAAAATTTAACAGACAAAAACCAGTTCAAGATGCAATAAAAACAGAAAAACGTCGGTTTATTCACGGTAAAAAGTAGAACGACTCGTTTGAGTCTATTGTATGAAACACGATGGTAGTTAGCCCATTCCACCATCACAGTTTTGCTAGGTGACTATTATTAATATCTGCCATAACAAAGAGCTCATAAATATCTGACACGAATCTCTAGGGAATTTCGAGGGCCCTAAAATCGTGTCGGATATTTACACCGCTTTGTATACAGATTTGAGTTCTAGTAACAGTACATATGTGTGCCGAGATCATTTGGGTGTACCAAAAACAACAAGAAACAACATACAAAAGAAAAACTAAATCCGAAAGCATATTTTGCTGTCATCTTTTGATTTGATCAGTCGTGAACCAAATCAAAGGATCTGAATCTATTGATACTGTCAGTCCCAAATAGAACAATCAGAAAGGTAATTGAATTTTCTTACACAAGCCCTGTGTGGAGATATTTGTTACCTTAGCATGTTTATTTTTTATCTACATCATGAACATTAGAATGACAAAATAATATGTGTAGTCTGGCCGGGGAAATATGAGCCATTTTAGGGTTCCACTTTTATTGTTGGCATATTATGTTTTTTTCTCCAAGTTAATCGGTATGTGAGAAATAATGGTGCGTGCGTCGCGGATCATCATCATCATATCAGCCAAAAGACGTCCACTGCTGGACATAGGCCTCCCCCCAAAGAGTGCTACAATGACCGGTCCTGCGCCACCCGCATCCAGCGGACTCCAGCGACCTTTACCAGGTCATCAGTCCACCTTGTGTGGGTAGCCACGCTGCGCCTTCCGGTACGTGGTCGCCACTCGAGAAGCTTTCTGCCCCAATGGCCATCGGTTCTACGTGCAATGTGCCCCGCCCACAGCCACTTAAGTTTAGCGATTCGCGTCGCGGATGGGCTCTCCGAAATGATCTCAAAAGTATTCTGTTTTCCCAAATCGGTAAAAAGTACTGAGATGACCCCCGAAAATCAGGCACGATTAATATATGTAGTTGTAGTTAAATTAATTTATATCAGCAGAGTACGTAACTTTTCGAACGCAGATAAGGACAACTCAACTGTCACTTTCCCATACAAAAAGTGACATTGAGATGTACCTGATGTACGTACAGTTACGGACTTTAATTGTTGAGCCATTTAGAGCTCCTTTTATATTGGACACTTCAAAGCTTAACTATTAAAAATCATAATTAGTTGACACCTAAATGGATCAACAATTAAAGTCCGTGACTGTACAATGCGTTACGTGAACGACCTGGGTAATACGTAACGTTTCGAACGCGCGTTAGGACAATTTAACTGTCATTTTACCATATAAAAAGTGACATTTAGATCTACCTGACGCGCGTACAATGCGTTACGTGATCGACCCGCTGCCGATAGTTGAGACTTGTCCTACAAGTGCGTTAGAAAAGTTACGGGATCACCCCTCTGGTCGTTAGAAACCATTTAGAGCCTACATTCTGCATAATACGCGAAGCCTAGCGTATCCTTGTTTTTGCTAGAGAGAAAAACAATATAACACGAGCTCCCAGCGTGCGGGATGCGGCTCTAAACGAGTGAAAATGCGTCAGAAAAAGCGTGCGCAAATAAATCTAATATGTTTAGTGGGATTTGCAGTCCGGTACGCCTTTTGGTAAGATTACCGAGTAGTGAGTATGACGTGGATATTATTTACATCTTGGCTTCTAGTACTTCCTGTGCCGACATGCTGCTTTCGCTAAACATTATTAAACTGTCGTCGCCTCGGTACGTTTTTAAACAATGCGCTCATACTTAATAAACAGTATATTTCAGGGTTAAAAGAGTATTTTATTTATAGTCGCGGATAAGAGCATTCGAGAACTGGGTGTTTGAAGTTTGGTAAATCTTGTTGAGACGCCGTTGAAGGTATGAAGTTTAAATTGTTTTGTTTTTAATAAAAAATACGTAGGCTACATACTAGGGCTTGCTTTAGGTGTTGCTTAGAATACGAAAATTTGAAATTTCAGTGAAATACCCTATTATATTTGGTCTAGGTAATACGAGAAACAATAACGTCTGTTTTTTATTTTGATTTTTGGATAAGATATTTAGGGGTCGCTACCGAATTTTGAAATCTAAGCCGTGTCACGAAATGGGCCCAACTCAATTTTTTTTTTTGATTGTGTTTGACATTTGTGATTCATATTATACTAGCTTTTGCCCGCGGCTTCGCCCGCGTACTAAGAGTAATGTTAACCGTCTACAAAAAAGGTGCATCTCAGTTTCAGTCTTTTATATATTTAGATCGACTCTACATAGACTCTGCATATCGAACATAGACTCTACATATCGACTCGACATATCGACTACATATCGACTCTACATATCGACTCTACATATCGGCTATACATATCGACTCTACATATCGGGACCCTCATATAAAATTTCACCCCCTCTTTTAAGGGGTTGGGTGGAGATTTCCAAAAAAAAATGATGCACGATTTTTTTGTTAGTCACAAATAGTCCGCATACCAATTTTTAGCTTTCTACCTTGAAAATTGCGGAATGCTCCATACAAACTTCCACCCCCCATTTTGGGGAAGCGGGGGGTTAGAAAGAGACAAATAGTAGCCTATGTCACTCTCCATCCCTTCAACTATCTCCACTTAAAAAATCACGTCAATTCGACGCCCCGTTTTGCCGTGAAAGACGGACAAACAAACAAACAAACACATACACTTTCCCATTTATAATATTAGTATGGATTATTTTTATTTTATTTTTCTTTCCGCGTCTCCTCATTGTTGTTATTGACATTTTTTAATTAATTATTATTTGACCTTGTTATTTTTGTTTGAATTCGATATTATTATAATTTTAATTTTTGGACATGTAAATGCAAATTTTTATAAATATTATTATGTAATTTAACGCTCCTCAAAAATGTTTTGCACGCCTGCACGCACACTGAATTTAATGCACTGGACTATTGTATTGCAATTTTAAGAACTATGTAACTGCGTTCCGAGCAAAATAAAAATCTTTGAATCTTTAAATCATGATGCTGGCTTTAACAACCAGCGCTGGTCTTCCGTTGGGTCCATCCAGTGAGGGCACGGTAGATAACACATTATACCAGTGTTTTTCAAACTTTTTGGTGTCACGGCCCTTCATGACCATCAAAATTCCTTCGCGACCCCCCAAAACCCCATTTGTACGATTAAACTATCCGGTGTGTTTTGGGTGAAGAGAATGGCTGATCCCGATCTAGCAAAGAACGCCCTTAGTATTTTGATACCATTCGCAACTTCTTATTTGTGTGAGCTGTCATTTTCTTCAATGGTCGAAATGATCTGGAAAATGATTTAATCGTCTGCGTATCCCGACAGGAACCAAGTTTTGATAAATTAGTTAAAATGAAACAAGCTCATTCTTCGCACTGAATTAAAAAAATACAAATTATATTTTATAGTCGTAATTAAATAAATGCACACGTCTAAGAACTATTTCAGTTTTATTAAAATGAACATGCTTGAAATAAACATCATTCCTTGTAGTCACGAGAATTTTTCGAAGCTGATCCTTGCGATCAGCCTGGATATGTGCCGCGGCCCCCCTGGGGGCCGCGACCCACACTTTGAAAAACACTGCATTATACAAACTAGGCTTGGGACTTTTGGATGCTCGCCGTGGTTCTAGAATCCACGGAGTCGCTATTGTGTAGAAAGAGGAGCGAAAATATGATCGGAGATTGGGCTGGAACGCGGATCGAGGCAAGCTTATCTGAAATACACAATCCATAAGTTGAAATGTGTACACATTTCCCCAGTTCACCCCATTGCTACCCCTTCTAACTCCACTAAGGGATAAAGAGATGAGGTGGGATTTCCCAATATTTCTTTGTTTATCGTTAAAATGATGAGGTGATACGACAAATCTTCATTCATCATCATCATCATCATCATCTTATCAGCCGAAAGACTTCCACTGCTGGACATAGGCCTCCTCCAGAGAGTGCCAAATTGACCGGTCCTGCGCCACCCGCATCCAGCGGACTCCCGCGACCTTTACCAGGTCATCAGTCAACCTTGTGGGGGGCCTACCCACGCCGCGCCTTCCGGTACGTGGTCGCCACTCGAGAACCTTTCCGCCCCAACGGCCATCGGTTCTACGTGCAATAATCATTAAAAAACTAAAATTCATATGGCCTGTACATTCTTTATGTATAAAAATCAACGTGCCTCATGCTAATATACATTTTTATCGAGGTTTGAATGTCTGTTTTGACCAAACTCACCCCATTTTACGATACATAATACGTGAACATACTATGCTGTTTATTTTGTTTCCCATGACTAGATCGATCATAGCACCCACTATCGATTTTAATTAAGAAATACATTGAAATCTATTTGTATTTTTTTAGACCGGCTATTAAAAAGTTGTTAATCTTTTTACATAATTATATACCCAAGAAAATTATACTAGATACTTTTCCAGTTGTAATTATTTTCTTAAGTACCAACTAAAAACCACGCCCTAATTAGTAATAATTAAAAAATTCGCCTTAATAAATTCTTTAATTTTTTTTGACGCATTTTACATCGCCCAGATGGAAAATGTCAGTTATCGTTTAAATCACTGACATTATACGAATGATGATCCAGAGTCTTGCTTCTAAATTAAACATGTTCATGTTAATCATTCCATGTCATTTATTTGGACGGACTGACTAATACATCAACACATTTCAACAAGCTCGTAAATACATGAACGACTAGGAGGTACATTTTTGTTCCTCGTTTCGCATTACAACCCCATTTCAGATCTTTTCGATATCCGCAATTTAATTTGTCATAACAGTAATGTTTGCTATAATTTCGCTTGTAATAACACGGATAAGAAGGTAGGTTGGTTTTATAATAATTCTAAAATGTTTACAGTTCCAATATAGGGCAAGTGATGGTTATTTAATTATTTATTTTATTTTAATCTTTATTTCAGATATAATATCCATGTTTTGTTAATGAAGACTTAAGACTAGTGTTAGTAACTAATAATACTTAATAAATCTAACTTATTTCCAATATGATAGTAAGCTCTTTGTCATTCCTATCCAGTGAGCCAAGAAATGGCAAATGAAATAATGGAAAATAGTAAGTCATCGTATTTCAATAATGTTCCGAGTTCTATACCACGCGCACCGAGCAAACGTAAACATACATTAAAGTCAAATTGAAATGTGAAATGTCAATCTCAGATTGACTCTCAGTAATCAAATAGCATGTTAACAAAATTGCGGTCATAAAACACAAATTTTATTTCGTAGAGTTTCGATTTTTTTGTACAAGATTTATATTAACTTCACCTGTTCGTAGGTAATAAGTATGTTATCCGTCAAATTTTACAACACATTTTTCAGTCAGTTGCCGTTATCCGATTGAGCTGAAATTTTGAGTTTAAGTATAGTTTGGATGACAATTCAATAATATGGTACCATCGAGCTGATTTGATGATGGAGACAGAAGGTGGCCATGGGAATTCAGTACTTAACCGACGTAACCCCATTGAGTTTGGGCTCGTTAGAATCATCTCAATGAGTAGTTGATGACTGTATACAGAAAAGTACAGTCAGCAATAAAAGCTTTTACCAAAAATGAATATTTTGACAGAAACTTATTATTATTTACCTGAATGATTTATAGTGCCATCCTTCGAAAAGTGGTCCGAAATAATTTTGTTTGAATATTAATAGCGACGATGATTATGTGTGTGGTTTACACTCGTGTTCCTGGTATTAATAAACGCAGTTTTCACAGTAATATCGTCCCTTGATTGCAAAAACCTCTATGGCTCCGTTATGGACAAAAATGAGATATTAATACTGCTGGATTATGCATTCCTAGATCTACATGCTACAAAACCCCGTTTTTCGATACATGGCTCTATTCCTGATTTAGTAGGTATTTAAGATAAAGTCGTTTTAAAATAATCTAAAGGCACATTAGAAAACTGTATTTTCTCTTTGCAAACATGACATTTACTCGTAGATCTAGCTAACGTACAAACGAAACGTTACGCAATGGACTCGCTGTGGATCGATTATTGTTTTTAAATGATGACATTTTTGTAACATTATTTTAGATGCCTATTATAAGATTTCCCATGATTTGTGGAATTTTTAGTTTTATTATTTATGGAACAAACTTTATATTCTCGTGTAAGGAAGGATTAGATAGTTTCGCTACTTGAAGAGTTAAGTTAAATATAGTTTTGTCTATGGAAAATGGACCTGGAAATTTCATAATTCAGCCTGAACAGCGATTTTTTATTCGCTCAAAAATTTATATTTGGGTTACATAAAGAGTTTACAAAATGCTAAATGTGTTAGTAACAAAAAAGAAACAGAATGTTATTAAAATGTTCCTCATTAGTAATGAACACTTTTACAAACAGCGTATATTTTTCGTTTAATTTATGTTAGCGAGAAAAAACGTAAATCACGGTGTATAAGTGGGAAGCAACAATGATTCATTACACGATTGCGGACGTACAAGTTTATTTATATGTTGTTTCAGCTAAATTTAGTTTTTTGAGAAGTCGTTTAGCGTTCTTTCATCGTTTTAACGATTGATTAATAACTCAATGCCACTCAACAATTCCGCGTACCTCCGATTTTAATAGTAAATTACCACCAAGGGTGGAAAAACAAAAAATGCTACACGTGCGGAAAATCCCCTGGCCAGGAGAAAGCGTAAAATTTTGTACTAACCACGGGTAATAAGAACAGCCTCCGATTGCATATTTATGGCTTTTGCTTTCGATTCGGACATCAAAAACATGCGATTTGAGACATTCTTTGTTTTACCGCCCTAGGTCAATAATGTATTATAACATTCCGATTTTACTTGGGCTTGTGATTAGGAAGCCCATATAAATTAAGCGACTATGGAGTACGCGGCATTATATTAGTATACATACCTCGAATATTTATTACCTAATCCATATTTACCCACGTTGCTCCGTATTACCGTAAATTTCCCATTATCGTTAAGCTGCGTTTTTTCACGCACGAGTGCTTTAATAAGCTTTATTCCGTTCAGTTAACCAGCCTATAATGTACATTGTACAATGTGCGTTCTCAATGATCCACTTATGAAAATGTTGCCTCGTTCCTTGCAACGAGCTAAACTCCGCACCTGCTTGAACCACTAGGCTACCGTAGCGTCGTTGAAATATAACTAATTACCTATATTCCTAAATGAAGGTTACATTCTCTGTATGTAAGGTACACAAAAATTGTGTGTGTTGGCATGATCTGTCAACTTTTATTTTTAATTCGGCAGACTTTTTGTACGTAAATACGACATAAGGCTACTCCAGTTATGACACTCCAGACAGGAAAGAATGTTCCTAAAACATTATTTGATTTCTTACTGAGAAAGTTAGAATGAATCTTATTTTCCTAACATTTGTTACTTTCTTTGGTAATTTAATATACTAACATTTTTTTCAGCTGTAATATTTTTTCTATGTTTCTTTTTAGTAAAAGATAACCGTAATTGCAAGAATGTTCGTTCATTTGTTTTATTTTAAATCACTTTAATAGAAATATGCATTTACCAACTGCCAAAAACTCCCCGAAACGCAAAAACACTCTATTGATACAGAAATATAATTCATACAAAGAATTTATATTCATGACGTCTACTGCTGGACATATACCTCCCCCGAAGAGTACCAAAGTGACCGGTCCTGCGCCACCCGCCATAAATGCCCTTACCGGGATTCGAACCCGGGACCTCCAGCTTCGTAGGCAAAGTCACAACCAACTAGGCTACAGAAGTCGTCGATAATCCTGTCACGACGTGGCGTGGCTGTCATATCGATTAAACACGCTGACTGCCACATACAGTCGCCATCAGATATATCAGAGCGGCGAAAGCGCTCACAAATATCTGAACATGTCTCTAATGCCTCGACAATAGAGACGTGTTCAGATATTTGTGAGCGCTTTCGCCGCTCCGATATATCTGATGGCGACTGTACAAGCGGCACTCAGTTGCGGAGTTCCGCCTGTATGAAGTGGGTCTAATTAACCAGTCGCTGTGAGTTCGTTATGACCAGTTTATATCACAACTAGCTGCCCGCGCGGCTTCGCCCGCGTTATGAAAGGAACGCTGGCAAGCCCGCGAGATAAAATATAGCCTATAACCATCCAGAAAGTCTATTCTACACGCAGGTGAAAAAAAAATCGAAATCGAATAAGCGGTTTCGGAGATTGCCCATTACATATCTCACAGATACTAATTAGTAATTACTAATAATAATATAAACTAATATTAATATATACTAATATTCTAAATGCGAAAGTGTGTCTGTCTGTCTGTTACCTCTTCACGCTCAACCGCTGAACTAATTTAGATGAAATGACAGTTTGTGTCCCGGGAAAGGACATATGATAGTTTCATCCCGGAAATTATCCTCTAAGTGGGTGAAATGGGGAGTGAAAGTTTGTATGAAGCTATAAACGAGTTTCACGCGGTCAGAGTCGCAGGCAGAAGCAAGTATTATAAAATAAAGTATAGATTAAATCTTCCAAAGTATTCAGAACCCAGTGACCCGTCAGTGACTGATAGTGCAATCAGTGTAAAGAAATAGTACAAAGAACTCACCTGCAATAGCAAGTTGCATGATGAAGAAGTTCATCCGACTCTTCCTCGCATTGGTACAGAGAAGCGCTGCTATGACAGACGCATTCAGGAGCACTATGGATATAAACAGTACCCACATCACTGTGAATTGCGCCACCTGGAGACAATAGAATAAAATAGAATAAAAAAGCGGGTTGTGTCGGAGATACAACCGTTAATTAAGTTTAAGTGGATACTTCTTTGTTGGCTATGGAACTCTAATAAAAAATCCGGACAAATGCGAGTTCAACTCGCGTGGTGAGGGTTCCGTAAAATTGCTATGCTCTAAGCATCAGGCGCTCCATACAAAATACACAAAAATATTGAGAATTTTCCCGTTACTTTGAATACTCAAACTTCTTATAGGTTTTCCTGTAATCTTAAGGCAAGGAACTATTTTCCATTATTTTTTCAGAATTTTAAGCCTAGTAGTTTCAGAGATAAGGAATGATCAATTTTCGTCTTTTTTCCTAAATTACTTCAAATTTGTTTTTGCAAATTTTTTTTTTTAATCTAAGATGCTTACAACAACCCCTTTCATTTGATATGTCACACAGTTTGCGAAACTTAATAAATACGAAAGTTTAGATGTTTGGATGTTTAGAGGTTTGTTACTCAATCACGCTTAAACGGCTCCAACGATTTGGATGAAATTTTGCATGAAGATAGTTTATAGTCTGAATTAAAATAAAAGATAGCATTCATTCCAGGTCCACGCAGACGAAATCGCGGGCGGAAGTTAATAAGTTCATAATAAAATAGCTGCAATATTCGACGTTACATTAAATAACCCCGGACTTCCTTGAAATAATATTAGGGGCGCATTTCACATGTCTTAACTCGCAACAAAGGCCAGTTGTTATTGGTCAAGAGTCGTTAGGATTTCAAACGTTTAACCCAGAAAGGTCATTGTTTGCTAAACAGGTCGTCGAGTTTGGGTTATTTTGATTTATATTAACACCCTGATTACTCTAGTAAACCCCACTCTAAACACTTATCGAAATGTTAACCAAAGTATGACGATAAATAAAACTTTTAATAAAGGAGACTAGCGTTTTAAGACTAAAGACCTAAGTTAGCTCGAAGTTTAACTTCGCTTAGTTCCAATAAAGTTAGTATTAGTGTGGACCGAAAGTTTCGTATCTAATGAGACAGGAGATAGAGAGTTTTCAAGTGATGTGAAACTTTAGAAGAATATTTCAACTTTACTTAACTGTATCATGTATAGTTAAGGCTTTACGGAATCGAATAACATCAATCTGAAATCAATTTGTATCATCATTAGGGAGCGGACGATCGAGTGCAAATGACATAAGGAATATGGAGTAAAAATCAGTGTTGCATTTTTGTGCAGGTGATAAATTTGTCGATGTCGTCGCAGATAAAATTTCTACATAATTATTGTATCGTTATGAATGGTGATAAATTTCGTATATAAGAAGTGGGTATAAACTTTTATTGGATACTAACTACTGCCCGCGACTCAATCCGCGTGGAATTCGTTTATATCGTAGCTCCATATAAACTTTCAACCCCATTTCACCCCCTTTGCCAAGTCACAAATTTTCCAAATTTGTGATTTCCGGGTGTAAAACACGAGTTATAATATCGGTGTCGGAGTGCGACGATTAAGTACACACTTACAACGACACCTTACCCTGGCTGACATCGACTCCAAAAATAGCAATATTTAATTGTACACCATTATAGAGAGTTACCTTCTTGTGGGCTAAATGCAAAGATCATACATTAAGTAGAAAAAAAATAGGTTGATTGTAAGTAAATTGTAGAAACATTATTTTTGGCTTTTTAGTGCATTTTTTGTTTGAAGGCTTTTTTTTTTTGCCACTGGGCAAAGTGTCCCGTTTCCCAATCTTACCATGCCTATTACTATGTTTGTATGTAAGCATATATAATGATTACCAGATTTTGTAAAAATAATATATTGGTTGAAATGGACGCTTTTAAAACCAATAAATATACAGCGTGGAACAGAAAGAAGAGTTTTTAAAAAACGGGGTTTTGTTCACCCTAAGAGCTTTATTTTCCCCAATAAACTACATATGGTAATATTCTTTACCGTTTACGAGATAAAGCTTGTTAAACTTTAATAATAATATTGACTGATAGTCAAATCAGCAACATTTTATGAAAATCAAAAACGCTACAAAGTTTGTACGGAATTAGGAACAAGTGTCGTTGCGATTTTCTATGATAAATCAGCGTCTATTCATTGAACTTATTAAAACATTTTAAATTAGCAAAACTAAGTTAAAGGGTTGATGTTTTCTGTGAATATTCGTAAGTTTTTTTACTGGTAATGGACTATTATTCGGTGGCTGTTCTGGGCTACCAAGCCCTTGCATCACTGCTACCATTGCTGATCTATTGTGATCCCCACGCATTACAAATCTTGGTAGAGTCCTGCTATCTCACTGATTTGAAAGATTTTAACCCATTCATTACCGAAGACGCTAATTTGCTTCAAGAGATTTGTTAATCGTAGTCGATTTAGAGCCACGAATAACATTAAAAAAGAAACTCGTAGGTTTCTTTTCTCAAAGTACACTTAAATTTTAGAGGAGAATTTACATTGCTTGCCGGTTTTTGATTTATTGGACTTATATTTTTGATTTATTTACGCAGGTGCTACGACGCGAAATTGCGTCACGAGGCTTATCAATCGTAATGCTGCGGACGCGAAATGACGTTATGTTTCGAGGCTTGTCAGCTCAAGCGTAATGCCGCGGATGCGAAATCGCGTCGTTATGAATTGTTACTGTATGCCGCGGACGCGAATTCGCTTCATCACTCGCAAAACTGCACTCCGGGGAAAGTAGAAATTTGGAGTGTTGGCAAAATGAATAGGTTAAATACTCAAGAGGTTTTCACTATTCCTGGCACATGATGTGTTTGATCGGAATAGAGCTAGGCTTCGCATTAGGCAAAAGCAAACTGGATATGTTTCACAGCTCGGAATCTCAATTTCTCTCGACTAGCAGCCGATATTTGGAGTCTGTTACGACTTCAAGTTCCATAATTTCTTGATACTTAGCTACTGTATTACCACTGCTTTAGACCTAAGTACCTTAATGTATATTAACCTCCTGTATAATTAACATGCATAGCCTGTCTGTTAGTGTTAATTTAAGGAATGAATAAATAAATAAATAAATAAATAAATCAGCTAGGATGTGTGCAGGCGTCTTGGTGATGTAAAAATAATAAATTTTCGCTGTTGTCAACTACACCGTGTATACATAACAAGGTCGCAGACTTCTTCCAGTATCACACGTCAGGTTAAAAGCCTTTCAATTAACTAGGTTGATAACACTATCACTTATAAACCTCACGTTATCGCCAAAATGTCCATTACACGATTAAACCTTTGACGTGTTATGGCAGACTTAATTTTGGGAATGTGTTAGGCGCGCCGATTTTACGCCACATCAAATGTCTGCCCTCTCTAAATGCCAAATGACGCCATTAATGGCTAAATCCTAGTAACTAAAGGTTACAAAGGCTTGCTTATAGGTACAAATAATGGATTGTACTATTCAATATTTGAACCTGTTTTTGACGAATGTAAACTTATATATCGTGCATTGTAATAATCTTTACGAAGTTACCTACTGATGTAATAAAGAGTCTAAATGTTGTAAGTAAAAGATTTTGATAATGACACACGTATGTATGCCTGCCTGCCTGTATCCTGAAGGGTTAGGCAGAGATCACGGATCGTTCGATCTTGGCAAACCTCTCTTGCTTCATTCGCTTTCATTACAGAACACTCTTTATTTATCGTACGAGCGAGCGAAGCTAACGAAGTTCTATGCTTCAGCTTGGGCCGAAAATCGTTCGTATGTCCGGTGTCTGTCACGATGTAATGATGTCACGCTGTCCGGATGTTCTCTTCTACAGGTCGCATTTCTCAACCGATTCTCGTGAAATTTTGTGAGCAGGTTTGTTAATTAATATAGTGTCTTGACGAGTCCCTTTTTAAATACAAAAAAAAAATAGTCAGGCTTGCAAGTTCTACAGCTCACAGAGCCACTAGTATAATTCATCATCATCATCATATCAGCCAAAAATCGTCCACTGCTGGACATCGGCCTCCCCCAAAGAGTGCCAAAGTGACCGGTCCTGCGCCACCCGCATCCAGCGGACTCCTGCAACCTTTACCAGGTCATCGATATAATTATTTGACCCATATTGAATAGGAATGTATAGGTACGTACATCCCTATGATATTCCAATTCCTATTAGATCATATCTAGAGTCTCCAACATGTCGATCACGTAAAGCATTGTACGCGCGTCAGGTAGGTCTAAATGTCACTTTCTATATGGAAAAATGACAGTTAAATTGTCCTAACGCCCGTACGAAACGTTACATGATTAGTTGATTAACCCTACAATTTCATCAAAACTTCTGCCACCTATGTCTACATAATAAATAATATTGTTTTTGAAACTTCCAGACAACATTTTAAGAGGTATATTTTTGACGTGATCGCTTCAGTATACATCTCATCATTGTTGCCAAACAGTTTTTTGTTCCGACATCGCTTTCATCTACATTCGTCCATACTTAACGTCTGACTTGAGTTTAATATCACACTTCAGTGGAGTTTATTAAAAGGATAAACATCCTTATCCTTGGCTGCACTAGAAATGCAAACTAACTTGAAAGATTTACTCCAATGGTGACAGAATCTCAGCAAATGTAGATATTAAACTTCAACAAAGTTTCAGAAGTTTCAAGACGCTGTCAAAGTTCAGTGGGCTTATTCGGAACGTGATTTTAAGATATGAAATGATATGGGAATCGTCTTGGTTGCTCTCGCTTGTGGTGACACATAGCCGAGTGTGTGCAAGCAGCAATCACCCGACTATTACATCATCATCATATCTGCCGAAAGACGTCCACTGCTGGACATAGGCCTCCCCCAAAGAGTGTCAAATTGACCGGTCCTACGCCACCCGCATCCAGCGGACTCCCGCGACCTTAACCAGGTCATCAGTCCACCTTGTGGGCAGCCTACCCCGCCGCGCCTTGCAAACTTGCAAGAGAGAGCTCCAACTTGTTTATGTTTCAAACTTAAGTTATCGTTGAAGTTTTCCTGAAATGATTTGGTCTAGCGATGTCTTCTTAATTTACGGGCTCGCTCAACAAACAAACTTATTAACAAAATCTAGTGTATTTCCTGGACAAGAAGGTAACATGTATGTTAAAAATTACTTCCTACTTTTACCTAGTTATGATAAAATTCGTCACGCGCGTGTCGCGCGTAGTCGTTTAACGTCCAAACGGAGGCACCAGCGAGTTTGATATGATGATGGATGATGATGATGATGAACAAGTCAAAAATGAAGGGAGCTTACTTCATAGAAATAATAGATGTTGATGTCTGTAGCGTTGGTGCCGTTGACGGTGTGGTTGACGTCTCCGGATAGCATTTGGACGATGGGAGTGGACGAGTCCATTTCCTCCATCACCTGCTCGGGGTCCATGGTTCTGCAAAAGAACGGTGTAAAGTTAATATTTGTATGTGGTAATAAATATTAAAATAAAATTGTGACATTAATAGTTTAAGCTCGCGCTTTGCACACAAATGTTAAATAAAAATAAAAATAAGTTTTTTTCATCCTCCTAGCGTTATTCCTGGTTGTACCCTACAGCGGGTTGCCACTATATTGTAGAATATAGGTATAGCGGCAACCTGCCGTATTACATTACAGCTAGTTGTTTTACAAAAAAAGCTCTGTTTTGTAATACAGCGGGTTCATGAATAGCGAGATTCTCATTGCGATACGCGTATACAATATAGCGGCAATTCATCGTATTACATTACAGCTAGCTATTTTACAATATATGTATTGCGGTGGGTCGACGATTAGCGAGATTGTCAAAGGCCTCCGTTAGGTGTAAAGACGAGCGAAGCGAGGAGGAGTGTTAGGCAGAACTGCGACCCTACAGCGAGCATAAAACACGTTCAGTTCTGGCGCTTCGCCGGCCGCTACCGCCGCACGTTCGCTTCGCTCGTCGCTCAGCGGATTTTCATTCAACGGTATTCTATCTGCCTGATAGCGCTGATATTTTGTAAAACAGCTAGCTGTAGGTAATGTCAAACGGCGGATTATACTATATGCCTGCGACCTGCTGCCTGGTCGTTTGCAGGAAAGAGGACTGGGTCGTTTGCAGGAAAGAGGCCTGGATCCCCGCTCTGGGTACTTTCTGGTGCAAAGGTTAGCCATAGCTGTTCAGCGCGGCAATGCGGCTAGCGTGATGGGCACCATTGTACCAGGAGGGACGCGGGGCGGGTTGTTTGACACTTAGTTTTAAGTTTAGTTTAATTAGTAATTCATTTTTAATTTCATTAATAAATGTAAATGGATTTTTTGTAGTTGCTTTGTGTATTATGTGCCTGCGATATATTATATATATATTTTTTTGCCATTTATTGTCTAAAGTAAATATAAGATGATGGTTAACATTAACTAAATTAAATTAAAACTAAGTTAAATCTAAAAATGGCCCTACATATATATATATTATCTACATATATATACAGAGCGGAGATAATATATTATATTATCTCCGCTCATCTTAAAGTAGGAATAGCAATCCTTACGATAGTAAAATTCCCAACGAAGCATGTCTTACTAAACATAATAAAGTAGCAGCATTCGTAATTCTAGCTTCGTTAACCTGAACAAGCTGAAGTGACTCCCATCGGTCACTGTCTGGATTGTGTGGCCACCGGCTAACGTAATTTGAGCACTAGATGAACTACGATACTTTGACTAAGTACTGTTTTTCTATCCGTTTTTGTAAGCGAGGACGAAGCCTAGTTTCTACAAGATATTCTTCACTAAAGACTTTGCTAACTTTGTTGTTCGTTACTGACTCTATTTTATTTCCTGAGGTAGGTTGTTTTCAAACGTGCAAGCTGTTAGAGTGGAATCAAATGGAACTCATAACCTTTGTGTGCAACACGGCTACGGAGGCGTAGCACTCGCTGCATTTTATTTCGTAGCACGTGAATGCATTGCATTTCGTAGCGCATGAAAGCATTGCATACCGTAGCAGCTACGGGCAATATTATTGTCATTATATTGTACACAACTAAATATAGGTGTAATTGAAAAATTACATATAAATTGTGTCTCAAGATGAGAGTCTTTGACCAGTGCGTTGCCACTGATGACGTAGCCTCATAAGAAGGCTCACAGTCACCCAAAGGGCAATGGAGATTGCTATGCTGGGATTATCAGTGCGTGATCGCATCAGAAATGAGGCTATCCGCAGCAGAACCAATGTAACCGTAGTAGCAGTAGGTGGGGCACATTGAACGTAGAACCGATGGCCGTGGGGCCGGAAAGGTTCTCGAGTGGCAACCACGTACTGGAAGGCGCAGCGTAGGTCCCCCAAGGTGGACTGATGACCTGGTAAAGGTCACTGGAGTCCGCTGGATGCGGGTGGCGCGGGACCGGTCATTGTGGCAATCTGGGGAGGTTTATGTCAAGCAGTGGACGTCTTTCGGCTGATATGATGATGATGATGATATAAAATTGTCGCTTGAAAACCCGAATTTAAAACGCTATAGGTATGTTCACTTTTACCCAACCGAAGGTTAAAAAAGCGTTGTAGTATAATAATTTATTATACCCACCTTTCTTTACCTGACTTGTGTCACGGTTGGACCCGGGTTATTTCGTCTCTAGGGTACATATTAATGCCACATATCCAATGAATATTAAATTTATTCTTAACGTCTTTACCTGTCCCATTTGTTTCTGTCATACAATAAACCATAGAATAACATCTTATCTTGAGTCTTGTTAAGTTTTATTATGATTAAGGCGATGAGCTGTATAAAAAACCATTACTAATATGCTTTAAAAGTGACATCACATTAACACTATTGAGTGTGACATAATAGTACATTGTTTAACGAGGGCCGTAAGTGGAATATTGCTAACGAGAGTGTATCAGAAGCCCGACGCCGAAGGCGGAGGGCTTTTGATGACTCGAGTTTGCAATATTCTTACGCCCGTGTTATACACAATGTTTTTCATCACATTTGCGAGGAAATAAATAACAACAAAAGACAGAAAAATGTATGTTTCATACAGCAGCACCAATCAAAAATTGACAACTTCACTTCCAGATCAGTGCTAGTAGAGCGCGCAGTTCAATATTTCAACCAATCACAGAGCAGTATTCTTGCGGGGCGGGGCGTCGTGACCAACTAGATTTTTTTATTCAACCAATCACACAGCAACCAGATTTGCTTAAGCCAATCAGAGGGTTCTATTATTTAATAAAAAAACCATAACGCCCATGGGCGTAATATAGCCCATTACAGCTCAGTACGCTTGCGTATAATAACACCATTTTCGAGCAAGTGTGATGAAAAGGTACTTATGTACAGTCGGGGTAAGAAAAGGTTCGTCCTTAAAGTCGACATTTGCTTGCCCACGTACCGGAAGGCGCGGCGTGGGTAGCCCCCCCCCCCCCCCCCCCCCCCCCCCACAAGGTGGACTGATGACCTGGTAAAGGATGCGGGAGTCCGCTGGATGCGGGTGGCGCGGGACCGGTCACTTTGGCACTCTTTGTGGGAGGCCTATGTCCAGCAGTGGACGTCTTTCGGCTGATATGATGATGATGATGATGAATTGCATTGACGTTTGCATTTGCAGTAACAGGCTAAACTGTACTCAGAGAGTCATATACTAAATTAAATAGTATACTGTTGTTCTTGTCATAGTTAAAATTTCAAGAGAAAATATTGACACAGACAAACACAGCACTGACCATTAAATAGAATATACAGGGTGATTTAGGGGTCGTGGAGCAAGAATGACCAAAAGCGAATGAGATGGTCATACTGAACAACTTTTCCCATGGGACCGACCACGAAATCGCAAAAAAATAAGAGCCAATTAAGAGTTAACTGTGAGTTAATTGAGAGTAATGTATGGAACAGCAGATTTTTTTTACGATTTCGTGTTCGGTCGCTTGGGAAAAGTTGTTCAGTGTGACCATCTTATTCGCTTTTGGTCATTCTTGCTCCACGACCCCTAAATCACCCATTTGATTGCAACTCTTACGAAGTTGTTTATTTGACTAGGTCATTAAAAAGGTTTCATGTTGATACGAAAGTAGTACGAGTATAATTTTATATGCACTTGTCTACTTAGTACTTTGCTTTCAAAAGTTACTAAGAGTCTTTAAAACCGACCAAGTGCGTGTCGGACCACGCAAAACAAATGGTTCCGTGCCTATTAAAAAGGTCGTATCGTCACAGAAATCTTACGGCACTTACGTCCTTTTCTTTAAGGAAGGCAGTTTTTCAGCAATATCTCGAAAACCTTTGAACCGATCTTGTTCAAAACAATTTACGAGGAATGAATTTAATAAGCCCTATGTCCATGATTTTTTTCTTATTTTATAATACACTGTTTAAAAATTAGAGGGGGGGGACAGACTCTATTCTCTTAATCAAAAAAATTGCTGAGAAACCTTATATTAATTTTAAAAGGTGCCATACGTGGGCTAACAAAGATTTTTTTTTGACTTTTAGTTTTATGTACAGAGTGCACCCCTAAAAAAATTTTTTTTAGTCATTTTAATTACAAATCTATGTAGCGGCTAACAATATACACCTATCCTCAAAATTTTATTCAAATAAACTTTATTTTGTTTAACCAACCATTAATTTGAGTACATGCCTGTGACATACGGACAGACGGACAGACGGACATGACGAAACTATAAGGGTTCCGTTTTTGCCATTTTGTCTACGGAACCATAAAAAGGAATGAATTTAATAACGTTTCGTACCCAGACTGTACTTAACACGGTGGCACGACAGAATAATGGTATCAAAAGCGTATTGGACGGGGTCTCATTCAGAGTTATCTTTTTGACATCAATCGCATTTGAAGAAGAATCGCGTGTGGCTTTTTGACACGTTAAACAGTTTTTTCTTCTACGACGACACTCAAATTTGCGTACGGCTGACGGTAAGCCATAACCTGTGGACTCCTTGTGACTTCAACATAATCACAAGAGCGTTGCCAACCGTTTATTGATTTGAGGATCCGTTATGTTGATTGCTAGAGACATAACTACAACTTAGAAGAGTTAAAAAAAAAAAAAAAAAAAAAAATTGTTTATTTCGGACCATATAAAATCCATAGTTTGTTAGTATGGCTTACAATATATGTTAATTTATAATCAATTACAAAAAAAAAGAAAAGGCACACGTTTTAAAAAAATATAAACATAAAAAAACAATAAAAATAAAAAGTTACAATAAAAAGTTTTAAAACGGCTCAAAAACGGCTTACCGATTTTGTTGAAAAGAACTATTTCGATCACGTCACTTTCGGACAAAAAAAACCGCATTAAAATCGATCCATCCGTTTAGATGCTACGATGCCACAGACAGACACGCAGACACACAGACACGTCAAACTTATAACACCCCTCTTTTTGCGTCGGGGGTTAAAAAGACCTACAAACGAAACAGCCCATTCTCTCTTTCTTCATCTTATCAACTGCATGATGTTCCATATTATCGCCATAGTAGACGGTCCCAGTCACAACTCATTAAACGAGCGAGCGAAGCGAACGAAATTCTCCGTTTCATATTGGGCAAAAATTATTTCGTGTGTCCGGCATCTGGCTGTTCTCTAAAGGTCGCATTTCTGAACCGATTCTCATGAAAATATATGATCAGGTAGAATAATTTATAATATCGACTACCGTAGGTTCAAAGGGCGTAAGGGACAAATCGTCATTTTTCAGGAGAGCCAAAAAACTGTTTCGATTCGAGAAAAAAAATCGTAACTTTTTTGTTCTTTTACACATTAACATGCTTGTTAGTGACTTATTTACTGTTTTTTAAGCTCTTTTAGATCATGTAAATTGATTTAACACAGGTTCTTAATTACAAAGTATAGATTTTTTTGTCGATTCAGTTTATTGAAATTCGTTTTTTTTTTTAACAGAGTTCTACAGCTCACAGAGGCACTAATATTTAAAATGAATAAGTGTATTCATGTCAACTATATGTCATACAGTTTTCGCATTATTACAATGGAGCAGAGTGCAAACGTAAACATATTTTTCTTTAACCGTTCTTTATCACCAAAACAATCAATTATATTGTCAGCACACAATTGAAAGCGGTAAAAAATCACCATGAACGCGGCATTAGTGATGTTTCGTCGTCAATTATCAGTCCCAGTAATACTGCCACCGGCAAAATTACCGGGAATTTTCCTTTGTGACCGGCAATGTTTCCGGTGAAATACTGTGTGTAGAGCGAAAGACAAAGTGAAGTACTATAAAAAAATATATTACACTGGCAATTAAAAAAACACTTCTCATGCTTGCAAAGTTCGCCTTTGAGCTGGATTACATAAAATGCCGCTTTTATGCTCTAGTGCACAAAGTAATATTTTGTAAAGACTAAAATAATCGGGCATAACAGCCACACGCACAATAAAAGATCTCAGCACGGCTATCACAAGACGGCGCGCGAGCTCTCTCGATTTTTCTCGCACTATACCTCTCTTTCTAAGTGTTCTAATAAGAGAGAGACGGATAGTGCGAGAAATAGCCCAAACACGACGGGTTTATCGTGTGTAATTAAGGAGTTCCTACGGCCACCTTCCGTCTCCATCATCAGACCAGGTTTATGCTAACACATTATTGCATTGTCATCTGACTTACTTAATTGTACAAAATTTCAACTTGATTGGACTCCGGGAAATTGCTCAAATTTAACCTGCAAGATTTCATTACATAGTTAGTTACATACAGGTCGACCTAATAAAAGCGTGTTAATAATAAAAAAAGGTATCTAATATCAGGCCAATGATAGGCAGATAACTAGCAGCTGTACATTTTTATATTGCCGGCAGTATTGCAATGTCCGAAAATGTTCCAACGTTCCCGCCAACGGCATCACTAACCTTCACCCATCATGTAATATGCCGTATTGCCATCATTATTTTCAATACCGGAAATACAATATTCCGGCATCGTCCCATCCGGCCGTCACCCGTCACAGCACACGAACCAAAGAGACCGAACCGACGCTAACGACGACCAACGTCGGAGTAACCCTAAAAGCCATTAGAGGAATTTGCAACTGAAAACAGACTTTGACAGTCGCAATCATTAATTTGTTTCATTGACGGCATTCTTTGCGTTTCCTTTGCCGAGATTAAAACATCGAACCCTCAATTGTTGGAGCGCAATGGATGGAATGGAGTCGTAAATGTAAAAAATAAGTTACTGTAATATAGTATATTTCGATGCTAGTGCGGAAAGTATGTCATTACGTCACGAGTAAAGAATGACATTTTGAACAACGTTTTTTTAATACGATGCGAAAAAATAAGAAAAACAACAAGTAAGGAATTCGAAACTTTTATATTAATCATTCTGTAACATCATTGTAATACAGTTGAAAAAAAAGAAGTTTAATACAGTTTAAATACAGTTTAATACAGTTCTATCTTATTTATTCTTTATACAAGTGAAAGTGAAAAACACTAGTGCGCGAAAACCAACTTTCCGCTCGGTAACAGCTACGTAAAGTAGCACTTTTTGAGCAACTGTATTAAAAACAAAGTTTTAACTGAATTCAATTTAGTACTCCGCCAAGCCAAATGAACATTTCCACATTTCCTTTCCACTACAAGCCCGAACTCAATGAGGTTGTGTCGTTTCATTGCGAAGTTCCTATGGCCACCTTCCAGCTCCATCATCAGATCAGCACCATGTTATCATAATATTGCATTGTCACGCGTTTTACACATGTATGCAAATTTCAGCTCAATCGGTTACCGGGAATAGTATCAAATTTAATTTGCAAGATTTGATGACAAATATCGGGGCAGGTGAAACTAAATAAATGTAATATAAAATTTTCATTATAAATATTATAATAGGCATGATTTCTATGTTTTTTTCGATGCCATTGTGTTTTGCCCCTTTCCCACAAACACAAAAGGCAGAAAAATAATAGATAAAGACAAACAAGTTTTAACTGCGTTTTAGTTAAAATAGGCTTGACGGACGTTTAGGAATCTTAAACTATTTCAAAATACTCGTGCTTCCGTAAAATATTCCATTTGTGAGAAATGCTGGCCGTACCAGTAAGTAGCAAAGATTGGAGATTCCAATTCAACAAATTTAGTTCGATGGATCCATTCTCGTCTTTGACTGCGGCTTTCAATCCAATATAATTCTCTATTCAGGATTTCATTTTATTGAAAAAATACTACAAACAGCATGCAAACTGAAGCCTAGAAAAGCCTTTATTGCGCGGAATCCTTATACAGTGGCACTGAAAACATTTCCTGGCTTTATCCATTCATACTTTCCATTAAAATAATGTTTGGTAAGTCTGTTGTAGGAATAGATCTGAGAAAGATGGAACAGTTTTTGTCTTTATTTCCTGAGTGGGAAAAATCATTTTTTGCTATTATTTTTTCTACGACCGTGGCAAGCACACCGCCTGCCTGATGCCGCGGCCTATGGACGCTTGGAACTATAGAAGACCGATTTCAGGATTCGCTGTGTTGACAGGTAGAAGCAAATGCACTTCGCTCACTATCAACACAGGGCGTTCTCGATGTTCGCGAGAAGATATGCATCGTTAGTGACGTCACCGAGTACAAGTTACAAATGTTTCATTTTGTAACTTTTATTTGTCTCACAAATAATATTGTTGATAAAATTGTGATTTTTAACTGGTTTTATTCTTTATTGCTAAAACACATAAAAATATACATCAAGTACATTAAATACAATTAAAACTAACTTAAAAATAGCCTACAAAAAAAAATTTAAAATAACTATCTAAATTTTGACCCTTTGGCAGGGTACCCATCACGCAGGCAGCATTCCCGCGTTGAATTGCGATTGCAAGTCTTTGTGCGAGAAAGCTGCGCAAGCGTTTGCTGAGCGCCCCGTGAAGCCCACGCGCGCCCTTGCCCCACGAGCCGAGATTCTCGACACCAAACGCAACGAACTCGTACTGGGCGCCGAGACAATCGTATTTGACCGCCTTTGCTCGTTCCCGTGCGTGGTTACAAAATGGAATAGTTTCGTTCATGTTTTATAATTATGTTTCTCTTGTTTATTTTATTGTAATATATGTGTCCTGTGTGTTTGTGAATAAATGTATCTTTCTTTCTTTCTTTCTTTTTAAGTTTTACTCGGTGACGTCACTGACGACGCATCTCTTCTCGCGAAAATGCCCAACTAGCAACATTGAATTAACAGCTTCGTAACTGTTGGAGATGTTTGAATCGTGTTATCACCGTTAAACACATTTAATTTTTAGTGTTTTTGCCTTTGGAGTTATAATACATTCTTATTAAAGAGCACTCATACTAGCTAACTCTTGGTACGCATTAAACGACGATAAACTTTTTTGTGAGCTGGTAGCTATCATAGTCTGCTCGTATCGGATGCTCGTAAATATATTTTTACGCCACAAAGTTGTTTGCATTTGCGAGTTTTAAAACCAAGGATTTTGCTAATGATTCATTCTTCCGCGTAGACTAGTTTACTTTGCTACGTAACACATTACTAACGAGTAATGAAGTAGTTTCATCCATGAAATCATGGCTCATATTTTAAATACTATGTTTTAGCAAATAAGCGTATGTGAATATTGCGGGTATTGTATCTTTACCGAGAGCTTACTAATGTCACTCTGGTTTCTTTAATGGACGGTATAAGGTAGAAGTACTAGTGCCCGACGCGGTACTAGTACTCGACGAATATAATTTAACTAGCGAATAATAAACTAAGATTGATCACGACATCATTTTTAAGTTACTAAATGATAGTGACTTCAATATTTCTTATCACAATTTTTCAAGACAAATAACTAAATGTCAGTCTGTCATTCATGACATTTGTACTGAAATGACATCTATTGGGACTGCCAGCATAACCACCTGCCATTTACTCGTTCATTCGGATTGATTACCTAATTCTTATATTATCAGGATTTTTATAAGATCACCATATGAAACGAATTCCATATCTGCAGTAACTTGAGTAAATACCTCGTCTCCCAAACCGTATGAAACTGTTTAATACATCTTAAATCAGCATAATATCGTGATTCAAATAAGTATTTTCTGTTGACATGTCGGGCACTAGTACTTCTACCTTACTGTCAGTAGGTATTACATTTGCGCAGTAGTATCGCGCAAATCCAGAGTCAATCAAAAAGCACTAATTTTTGACTGTAGAGAACCTGTGCTGTCTCGACTAACAATTGATACTGACAGTTGACAGCTTGCCAAATGCGGAAGAGGCTTTAGGGCGTTGAATATGGCGCCGCTATCTGCAGCAGCTGACATCCCATAAAGAACTGTCTGAACCTTCCCATACAATTGGGTAGTTTCTTCATGTTAAAATTGATAACGTAGTGTTGCTAAATGCATAGTAAACCATCAAATAAATGTAATGAAGTATATATTACGAAATATAATTAAAATGATAATCATAAATATGCATCTTTTAATGTCTAAAACTAAATTGAAAGCTACCAATCCTTACGCTTTTATAGAAACAAAATTGTACGACAACTAATGGACCTAAACGCAGTATTTCGCGACCGAAACACCAATTTACTTGATTTTCCATACAACTATTTTGGATGCCTCCAGCGACCGTCTTTAACTTGATTTTTTGGGTATTTATGTTCTTTGATTGTATAGTTGCTCCCATACAAAAATTTGTTCGTCTCCAACAACTGGTTCGAATGGCACTGTAAAAAAATTTAGGACACAAGACTATTCGAATTTAACGGATGCGACTTACGATTCCCGATGGTTTGAAACAACCCAGCTATCAGACAACACAGAAGTTAGACCAATAACAACTGGCCACTTGACCGGCGTTGAAAAGTTGTAAAATAGTACCTTCGTGAAACGGACCACAGTCCAGCTCGTGGTCAAACAAAAGAAATAAACGCCCACCCAGAATGCCGTCGACCTCAGTGTTTTCATAAATAAGAGACGAAACATCTTAGGGCCGTGAGTACTCAATAATTCTTGGCTTGGACCTTTTCGGGAGATACGTTAAGTGTTAGGGAGCGAGATTGCCACTAAACGTGAATAGCTTTGGTGTTTTGTTACTAAGTGAATCCAACTTCTGTACCTCTAGTTAATATAAGTTACTTTCGATACAGTAACGGGAATGCTTTTGTGTTAGCACCATGCAAATCCGACGCGGCACTTCCGACGCGGGAGAATGTCTTACAAAAAATTATGCATTCCACTGAAGCTTTCTAACGTGATAGGCATTACACAATGCAAAGTTGTTTTATTAATTGGAGCTTTTTTGCTCTTACATTTCACTCTTATGAGCTACCTACATTTACTTATTTATTTTATTTTATTTATTTATTTACTTAAATATATTTACACAGCATTACAGATTTACTTAAGTCTAATACACTGTGAAACGAAGCACCAATTTATAGGAACAAAACATACACTAGAAGGCCTCTCATCCACAGAGCAAATTTTACCTATTGTTTTCAATATTATTTATTTATTTATTTGTAAATACAATTTTTCAACATAACAGCTTACGCCATGGCGTTGGTAAACTTAAAATAACTAAGTCAGTACATACACATCGTACAATGAATAAAGATAAATCATAAAGGTAATAGTAACAATTAAAAATAGTTTTCAAAAAACTGTAAAATAGTCGGGCGAAGTTTGCTCCATTTACAGGCAAACAGGTCGCAATTCGGTGCATAAGAATTAAATTGATTTAGTAGCGCCTGGGCATGGACGACCGGTGAGTGCTCGTGTGCCGCCGTGCGAGTCGCCTCCTCTGCCAGGAGTCGGTGGCTGCGGCCGCGCAGGTACTTATCAGGAACGAAGAGGCAACATGTTCTTGCGACCAAGTCAAAACAGTCTGACTCACCTCTCAAAGTCTGACAGTATTATATTCTAAGGGATGCCGTAACTAAGGGAGTTTTTATTTACTTAAACATTCACACAGCGTGTAAGTCGCATGCAGGGTGCGTCGTTCACATGCGACGAGCGTCGTTCATAAGGTCACGTGTCTCAACCGATTTTCGTGAAATTTTCTGAGCAGTACGCGTTTTTAGGGTTCCGTACCTCGAAAGGAAAAAACGGAACCCTTGTAGGATCACTTCGTTGTCCGTCCGTCCGTCCGTCTGTCAAGACCCTTTTTCGCAGGAGCGCGTGGAGGTATCAAGCTAAAATTGATATCGAATACTCAAGTCTACTGTGCCTTAGAGCTGTGAAAAAATCAAACTTCTAAGCCAACGCAATCAAAAGATACAGCCGCTTATGCCGCAAATTTCCGCAAATTTTCGAAACTCGCAAGGGAATCAAAACCTACAGGGTACTTCCCGTGAACTCAGAATTGAAATTTGGTACGAAGCAACGTCTTATAGCACAGATAAAGGAAACATTGCGAAAACCGTAAATTTTTAGTTATAATAAAAATATTTTTAATAATTGACTTATATACCTACAGATTTGAACAGCACCCTCGGTGCGCGAGTCCGACTCGCACTTGGCTGGTTTTTTTTAAACCATACCCCCGAGGTGTACGCCTAACAGAGCCATTAGTTATGGTTGTTGTTCATTGAGTGAAATTGAACAAAACATATCTATGCAAAACTGACGATAGTTGTCTAACTATCGTGTCTGAGTTTCATTTTATTAGCTCTTCTTTTGTAGTGTTGTTTTCATCGACACAATTTCACAAGTACAGTCACGAGCGTTAATTTGGGACCCACCTAAGGTGGAATATCGTATAGCAAACTGGAGACATTTAAAGCTGATATTTTAAAGGAGTGTCAATGTTTGCCATGCTGACAACTTACGTTACTATACGTGACTAGGGGAAACCGCTCAGTGACGTCAACCGGGCGGAACGAGTCAAACGATCATTTCCGATTTTTTCCGACTAATTGTCACCCGTTATTTGAAAATAGTATTTTGTGAAAATGACAGTTTTCAATAAATTTTCTTGTCTGACACTGACACACAATGACACATGTTCGTAATTAGAAAACTGTAAGGATAGAGCTTTTGGCAAAGACGTTATCAATTCAAGGGCCCATTCAATAAGACATTTAATTGTGTCATCTTGACACTTCACAATTATTATTGAACTGAAGTTTTCGACCTTATTGCATTGTAAATGTTCTAACAAAATTTGAAGGAAATGGGTCCCAAATTAACTGTACCTAAAATAGATATTTTGGAAACATAAAAAAATGACTTATTCTAAGTTGGCTAGAGAAACAATATTTTATTACTCCTTTATGCAAATGTTAGTCTCAACCTTTTCCTTGTAAGGAGGGTAATTCATTGCGCCGAACATTATTGGATTTGCCATCTGCTTTGGGTATTTTTTATCTTTATAGAAAGGGAGGATTCACGACAGTTCCGTACCGTTGTGGTGCCGAAGCAAACGCCGGACCACATAACCCAAATAAATAAAGTATTTGTCAATGATTTGTCTGTTTCTTACGCGTTATTACCCGACTGCCGAAGGAAAGGAGGTGTATGTATATATCTTTGTGTGTATGTCTTATTCTTTGGCACGCCCAGCAGCCTAAACCGTTGGATGGATTTCGACATATGAGGTGTCGTTGGATTCCTCTTATAATATTTGCAAAAAAGCAGTTGGGTTTTTTGAAAAATCTTTTAATTCCCCTAGTAGTCTTCTTTTTTTTTTTTTTTAGTTGACCCCGTGGTACTGTGTGCTAGCCCGTTGCGCGCGGGCAAATCTATGGGAAGCTTCGGTAACGAGTGTAGGCCGGGTGTAATATGAATCTCCTTAATAATAAAAAAAACACTAACCGCCTCAAATTGTATTAATCTAAAAGAAAGACGGTAAACAAGTGACATAAGATTTTCTAAAAACCCAACTCCATTTTTCAAATATTATGTAACCTATGTCACTCCTAACGACGTAGGAGTAGTATCCGATGACACCTCGTATGCCAAAATTCAATATAATGTTTATTATAACAAATGGTTATTTATACGAAAAATCATTCCGGTGATTGTCCAATTTTGTGACTGCGGTCGTCCCTAATTAACGCGACGCTTTACGAACATTTTATATGGAGTCGCGTCAATTAGACGCAGTCACAAATCTGGGGAAAGACCGATTTAAGAAACCTAATAATGATTTTAAAATACCTATTCAACGATATCCCACATGAGACATGACACACTTCGTCGACTTATTTTTTCTTAATAATATTGCGGCTTCTGGTGGCCGCCATCTTAAATTTTGTTTACTGTCTTGTCTTTAGTGACATATTAAAACAAATCGATTGAAGTACACCTTGATTAAAATCAGTTAACCACTGACAGATTGGATCAAACCTTGGGATATTCTACCTTAATACCAATGTAATTAAGTCTTTATTACAACCGTTATATTTATAGGCAGCGTGTTTACAAAATAAACTCTAACATTCTTACGTTAAGATAGAGTATCGAGTGAATTAATGCCAAATGTCAGTAGTTAACTGATTTTAATCGTAGTGTATTTTTCATTGAAATCAACCCACGAGTTTGATCTCTGGAATGCCACAAAGGAACAAACAAAAATACACTAGTAACCCTAAGAGAATCACAAGTTTAATATACAACAATCATCCTTTATTTGTTCTTCAAACCTTAATAGCAATATATTTATTTATTTACCAAAAGAAGAAAATAGAAGCAAACATCTTTTACAGTTTTACAGTACATAGTTATTACGCAATAGCAAGCTTAATGCGAAAAGGCATATTAGTTGATCATATTAATATTGAATAATATATACATACTAGCTTCCGTCTGCGTGGACCAGCGTTAAAAAATATATTTTAATCTTAATCCAGGCTATAAACTGTCTCCGTGCAAAATTTCATTCAATACGGTTGAGTCGTTTAAGCGTGATTGAGTAGCAAACATCTAAACATCCATACTTTCGCATTTATAATATACTTATATTAGTAGGGTAAGCAATATCCTATATTAAAGAACAGGATTGCAACCAGACTTTTTCCTCAAATGAAGAAATCACTGAAAATGGAAGATGTCGTCACGTTGACAGCCAATTTTCTGCCATCGTTTTTGTATCTCCAAAACGAGGGTCATAGGTTTAATAAAAAGTCACTGTGCGTTAACGAAGAACGTTGTGTTATCATGTGGCTTTCTATTTGATTTTGGACCGTGGCAAAATTGTACAGGACAAATTATGCTCCTTTGAAGTGTTGAAATTATAATATTAATACTACTTAGCTTCTGCCTGAACTCTTTTATATCGAAGCTCCATATTAATTATCACCCCCATTTCACCGCGTAAGGGGGGTGATAGTTAATATCTACAACAAATTTCATCTTAATCGGATCAGCGGTTTAAGCGCGAAGAGGTAACAGACAGACACTTTCGCATTTATAATATTAGTATGGACGAGCAATATCTCGAACAAAATCAGACATTTATAAAGTTATGTGGATTTTGTTTGCATATTTGCAACAGATAACTAAAGTATTGTGCTGAAAATAAATAAAAAATAAGGTTTCAATAATAATATCGAAGCTGAATGTAAATTGTACAAAGAGTAACATTTTCATTTAACCTTAATTTTCCTTAATCTCTATTGAGAAAAGCAATGATTTCCTTTCAATTTTTAGGGTCCCGAACCAAAAAGGTAAAAACCGAACCCTTATGCAGCGACTCCGTCTGTCTGTCTGCCACAACCTTAAATATCTCAAGAACTAAAATACAATACAAATACAAATACTCTTTATTGCACAATGCACACCTCACACAAACAAAGCAGTTACAGAGAGAAACAATACAATAACATGTAGGTAGAGGTAGACAAAAGGCGGTCTTATCGCTGAAGAGTGATCTCTTCCAGACAACCTTACTACTATGCTTACAATTTGAAACTAATGCTACTCCATAAATAAAGCTACTCCACGTGTTTGGAAAATGAAAAATTTCATGATATTATTTTAATTTCTATATAAAAGGACGTTCTATATAAAAAAAAGCAGGCCAAAGTTAGTGGGGTATCATATGAAAGTGCTTGGGTTATCATCATAAAACTTTTTTTTTACTGTGGTAAAAAAAATATTCATAAATGAAAATTGTAAAAAAAAAACAATTGGAGAAGGCCTATACCCAAAAGCGGTCCTAAGACTTTACTATTTTTGAGAAAATTAAAAAAAAACTAATTTTCACTTGTTAAGTGGTTATGGAATAAAAATCCTTTTTTTAATTAATAAATATAATATGATTAAGATTAACGTAAATATTAGGTCCTTACCGTAAAAGTATAACGAAACCTCTATCTAGCGTATTTTTTTTTAATTGTTCAATAATTATTTGTTAATTAAGTTTGTAGTTTAATACTTATGTTTAATTTTTTCCTTCAAATTCGTATGAAAGTAGTCTGAAAGTACCATCATGCAAATATTTTTTTTTCGAAATTCACTCGATAAAGAATTATCTCTAAAAAACTAAAATTACAGGTTACAAGTTGTTAGTAATGTAGCGCCAGTCGTATACAGACACACGTCACATACGAGTTTACGCAATTACACGCTAGATGTCGCTGACTGTAAGATAGATCGCGCTAACGCTTGTTCGACGTAGAAACTATAAGAAGGATAATATTTAATGTGCAACCTGCGCCCTGCGGTTGTTCGTGTAGCGGAAAATCACTCCTGTCTGTGTGTGAGTCAGCATGCTGGACTAGGACAGTATTTGCTAAGATTTTTTCAAAATAAAGCAGGGTCGTGAATAGTGTATGGAAGTTTGTACGGAATCCTCGGTGCGCGAGTCAGACTCGCACTTGACCGGTTTTTATTTTCATTCTTTCAACAATCAAGTTCGAACCAGCCGGGCGTATTTAATACATTTTCGCCACGTGATTAATGTCCTTGCCTGGGGTACTATTATGCTTAACCTGTAGAATTGGAGTCGGTTTTGTTTTCCTCGTACGCGCTCGCTTCCACTTGCACCCATACTAATGTGTAAGAACGAGAGGTCTCGACAAATATGAGACGGAATTCAATTGTAACGAGTCTATTAGAGACACTGACTACTTATGAAATTATATTTAGAACCAAAACATAATTTTTAGGGACTACATTTATCATTGTTGCCTATATTAAAAGCTACGTCAACAGCAGCCGACATATTAAGTTAACAAGTTTTTTCTTGTTAGACAACAGTGCCTATCTGTATTTGATCTAGGTGCTGAATTGTGTAATTTTAAACTTTTACCCGACTCGGCTGGGCAGCGTTCGGGAAGCTCCAGCACATCTTTTCGTCCAATATCCCGCAGTGTCTCAAGACGAGAGTCTTTGACCAGTGTGTGTTGCCTGTGATGACATATGGCACGGAAACGTGGTCGCTTACTATGGGCCTCATAAGAAGGCTCAAAGTCACCCAAAGGGTAATGGAGAGGGCTATGCTGGGAGTATCTCTACGTGATCGCATCAGAAATGAGGCTAATATCCGCACCAGAACCAAGGTAACCGATATAGCCCTCCGAATCGCTAAACTTAAGTGGCAGTGGGCGGGGCACATTGCACGTAGAACCGAGGGCCGTTGGGGCGGAAAGGTTCTTGAGTGGCGACCACGTACCGGAAGGCACAGCGTGGGTAGGCCCCCCACAAGGTGGACTGATGACCTGGTAAAGGTCGCTGGAGTCCGCTGGATGCGGGTGGCGCAGGACCGGTCATTGTGACACTCTTTGGGGGAGGCCTATATTCAGCAGTGGACGTCTTTGGGCTGATATGATGATGATGTTGATGATGAAACTTTTACTGTATGAGTCTTGTGTAACTCGAAATAAATGCTTTCATTCATTCATAGCGTATAAGTAATGTCAAATGCTGTGGTATTTTAGTAATATAGCGGTAATAATGTCTTAAGCCGCTTCCTGATTTAGTGGGCGGAATCTGTATGCGGTTTTTCTACTTTACTGAGAGCTGATTGATTGATGTCACCCATATTTTCTTGTCAGTATACTAACAACAGTAGAACAGTCGCTCGACAGTCTTATTGTTGGGGCATAGTATTTCATTGCGCGGAAGCGAGGCAGTGCGCACTAGGCATCATCATCATATCAGCCGAAAGACGTCCACTGCTGGACATTAGGCCTCCCCCAAAAAGCACCACAATGATCGGTCCTGCGCCATCCGCATCACGCGACCTTTATCAGGCCATCAGTCCACCTTGTAAGGAACCTACCCAGTTACCCACTACGCACACTACGCACTACGCATGCATTAGGTAATACAGTCGTATCACCCCGCTAGGAAGCGAAACCAAATAGTTGATTAATAAGAGTAGTTTTTCTTCAATATTTGGATCAATCAACTAGTTCTTGTTGTTAATCTTGCCCGTTAGCCAGGAGATAATATCACAGACCTTCTAAGAAAAAATGTTACGACAAAGGTTTTTAAATGGCTTAGAAGATAGTCAAGGGCGTTGAGCTTTGGTTAGGTGGATTTCCATAAAATCGAAGCTTTAAAAAGCAGGAGACGTAACGTGATGTAACAGAAAAAAGTTGATACACTCATTTAATATCGAATTTTTCATGTACCAATGAGTACGTTTCCTTTGTGTGTTGAAATTGTGAAACTTAATATTTAGACTTATTATTTGCGAGTACGTCAATATCAGGCCTGAGATCAACTTAAGTAATTTTTTATCCTGACCTTGATATAACCTTGTAATTTTGTACGAGTAATAAAGATTGTGGAAATATCCGAATGATTACATAATCTACAAATGTAGGTCTGATAGCGGGCGGATTAATTTTAATCAAATACATAGAGGAGGCATCGGCACCATATAGAAAAAGTGGGCAGTAGGTTATCTCTGGCCCAATCTGCGATATAATTGCCTACCGTACTTTGCCTGTCTTAGGGTTGTCACTTTTAGCTAAATTTTAATTTTCAGTGCCTAGAAATTGGCAAGGGCCGGGAAGTTGTATTTTTTCTTGTGTTGTCTGGGTTCAGGGTTTGTGAGGTCGGTTCTACCTAGAAACCTTTCACGATGAAAGAAAGAGCCACAGGCGATACCTATATGGTTGCGGGGCCAGCAGACGGTTAATAAGTTCTCCTGCGATTATCACACATTTTTCATTCATTTAGCGGTGCCGAAAAGCAGTGACGCGCGAACATTGCGTGGTGTTAGCCCCGACTGACGCACTGAGAAACGGGTCGAGATTTTGTTTGAGTGTGGGTGCGGCAACGCATAGATACTATGGCGCACACATACAAGCCGCGCGCTGTGCGTTTGTATGAAGATAACGTACTTTTCACTTTTTCTACTATGTCGGCACAATAAAAACCAGCAAGGATACGGGATTATTATATATCAAAGTGCAAGGGATCACTCTCAGATTAACGGGAAAAATTAATCGCTCTGACCTGTGTTCGAACCAGCGAACGATGTCGTTAACACGTTCACCGACACAGCACCATTCTGAAAATTGTGTGATGTGGCACATAAAAAATCATACATTTTTTGTCCGGCCACATCACTGTTTTGGCAAATATTGTGCCGCCGCTGTTTCGTCCAGATATTTATGTAATTTGTTACAAACTCAATCTCTCCTCTTGTGGCAGCACGGCCACAGCCGTACGTCTACAGACGTATTGTGTCACAGCACGCGTCATTTCCCTCATGTAAAATTGAGGTGGCCCTTTAAGTTTTTGCTGCGGCACTAGGAAAAATTATAATATACTAAATCGGCACAACATGTCCGCCTTCATTATAATCCTATGAAAATGTGTCGCCCGTGGACGGAGTGGCAGATTTGTCGCGGTGAAGATCACCGGCCACAGCCGTAGTGCAGTATCATGAGGGTCTCAATTTACGCCTGTGGCCGTACTGTCCGTGAACGTGTTAAGAAGTAATTGAACGAGAGAGCGAAGCGAAGCCTAGCTTGGGTAAATTCTTTCGTAATGTCGTCCAGCTGAATCCCCTCAACAGGCCGCATTTCTCAACCGATTCTCGTGAAATTTGGTGAGCAGCATACTTGTATAGATATTTTTGACGAGTCAGTTTTTGAGATTAAAAAAAACTGTATAAAAACACAGATTCGCGAGTTATATAGCTCACAGAGCTATTTACCTAATTGAATTTCTTTCGTTTTGGTTTGCTGGATGCACTGCCTAATTACAATATTTTCTTGCTTCAAGTCAGTTTTTTTAGGTTTACTATTGAGAGGCATAAAATCATTAATACTTATATACGCATAGTTACTTTACGCCGAAAATAAGATATGCATAAGCCACATTTCGCATAATTTTTAACGCATAACATTAAAAAGCATAAATATAGAAAGCATAACCCTCATTAAAACTAATAACAAAAAACATAAACTTGAATACCCATAATAATCAATTGGCATCATATCAAAATGCATAATGCTATTATTATCCTATTAAAAGTCATGTACAAATGGCTCATAGTAATAAAATTGCTATTTTTGAGTATATATATTTAGGAACTAAGGCGATGTCGACGGAGGTCCGCTTCGCGGACCCCCTGTTCCGCGTAACCGAGCCTAACCTAATGTACCTATCTAATGTGACCTAACGTTACGTAACGTAATATTTTGTTGTTGTTCATTTTACAGGTTCAATGCGCCCGTAACAAAATAACTGAAATTATGGATAGTGACAGATATACGAAATAATTATTAGCCCAAACAATAGTATGCGTAATGTGTATTCGGCCAATACAGATTAGTTCAACAGAAATTATGCTATTAGCGTAGTATGCCAAGAAAGTAGTAGGCCAAAGTATTAGTATGCGAAAGTACTATTATGCCACAAATAATTATGCCAAACCAATTATGCGAAACTGCATTAGTCTAAAAACCATTATGCGATCCAAGGGGATACCGTTTTTTTATCATCATCATATCAGCTGACACTGCTGGACATAGCCCCCCCCAAAGAGTGAAAAAGTGACCGGTCCTGCGCCACCCGCATCCAGCGGACTCCCGCGACCTTGCCAGGTCATCAGTCCACCTTGTGGGGGGCCTACCCACGCCGCGGCTTCCCGTACGTGATCGCCACTCGAGAACCTTAATCATCCTAAATCATACAGGAAAAAAGAACGAACTAATTCACTCTGTGTTGATTTTGGCTACAATTAATTAATATAAACTGAAAATAAACATAATTAATGTGGGCGGACGTTTTCATCAATGTTCAAACTTTGATCAGTATTTTAGAAATCACTTCAACTTCAACTGTTAGAATAGAAATTAAAATAACTTGGGCTAAAGTTGAGTTATTCTGTATTGTGATAGCAATCAATTATATAGTTATGTTGACATTTTATAACTAATAGAATCTTTTGTAACCGAGCGGTAATGAGCGCAAGTTAGTTATAAATAAATTAAGAAATGTTATATAACCACTGATCTTTTAACCTTACGGGCACTTTTCGCATCATATGGAGTTTAAGTTGCTACTGACTATTGTGTAGTGCGAAACGTAGCGTCGATATTTGCTACATATGTATTTCGCTCCCTTATTTTACCACTTCACCTCGGTACACGTGAAAACGAGCGCGAGAAACGCTTGTTAAGGTTCCGGTACCTCAAAAGGAAAAAAACGGAACCCTTAAAGGATCACTCGGTTGTCCGTCTATCCGTCTGTCCCAGCCGATTTGCTCCGAAACTACTGGACCGATTGAGTTGAAATTTGGTACACATATGTAAATTGGTGACCCAAAGATGGACGCGTAAAGTAAATTAATGAATTCTGAACAAGGGGGCCACTTTTGGGGGGTAAACTGGAAAACAAAAAAAAGTTTCGCCATCTCATCATCATCTGTGACATATCAAATGAAAGGGGTTGTATCTCACTATGTTTTTTTATTATTTTAGAAAAAATAGATTTGAAGTAATTTAGGAAATAAGACGAAAATTGACCATTCGCCCTCCCCCCCCCCCCCCTTATCTCCGAAACTACTAGGCTTAAAATTCTGAAAAAAATATGGAAAATAGAAAGATTACAGGAAAACCTATAAGAAGTTGGAGCATTCAAAGTAACGGGAAAATTCTCAATATTTTTGTGTATGTTGTATGGAGCGCCTAATGCTTAGAGAATAGGAATTTTACGGAACCCTCACCACGCGAGTTGAACTCGCACTTGTCCGGTTTTTTTTATACTTATATCAAATTTGAATGAAAAGTATAACTGTCAGATTTACCCCAATGTCAATACGTCATGTCAAATAGACCTCCTGAGCAGTGTCTATTCGCATCTGCAACGCATAATCTCGTATTCAGGTTTCTTCAGATTTATGGCCTTGTTTTCCTTTGTCTATCTTCATCTAAACTCCTTACGTAAGTAGGTATCATTAATGTGGGTACCAGATGAGCATTTCACAATTTTTTTACGAGTATTTCTGCAACTTTGAGTGTTTCTACTCAGAATCGCGATCTCTTTCCGCCCCAATAGGAGAAAAAAAGTGTCGCATCCATAAATTTTTGAGCTTTCCTAGTGTGTTACCGGCATACAAAGTATATGGGAAATGGTAACATATAATAGGAAAAAATCTTTGAGACATTTTTTGCCGTAGATTGAAAGAGCTCGTGATTTTCAGTGGAAATAACATAAAACTCATTTGAATTAATAATTGTAGCATTTTTTGAGAAACGCTCAGATACCTTTTTGTTTTAATTTTTTTCGTAGGCTTTCCCCGTTTGTTACAAAGCTTGTTCGGAAAATGCCGGAACTTCCGAGGATCATACTCAACCTTTTTTCTAGGGTCTAGGTTTAGGGTCGCAAAGATATTTTTGCTAAGGAGCCCCGGGCCACAAGGTATTTATGTGGTTTTTATACTAGGATCGCATGGTGGATGGCGGGCCACTCGCAAAGGCTCGGTGGGCCACAGGTTGAGTATAGCTGGACCAACTGATCTGCATAATTGTACAAAATTTCAACTCGATTAGATTTTGGGAACTTTATCAGTCTTGCAAGGTTTGACCTAAACAATAGTTATTTGCGATACAAGTGCAGAAAATAGGAAATTCGCAACGAGTGGTGATAAATTAAAACACGACCGACGGGAGTGTTTTAAATCAACACGAGTTGCGAATTACCTATTCGCACGTGTATCGTACAACGTTTTACAGTACATATGGCTTTTTAAAGTTTTAACATACGCACGGAAAGTGCTCATTTTCGCACTAGTGCGGGAAAGTAATACCATGTGTAGGTACTATAAAGTAACATGCCAAAGACTCTCATGGCTCCTCTACACTATCGGCGATTACAGACGATTACGGGCGAGCACGATCGTGTAGAGGGCGTACTCGGCTGTACTCGGCTGTACTCGCCGATCATCGTCTATGATCGCCTGCGACCCGTGACTTGTCGGTTTTTCGGGCACGCATCAAAGGGAATCGCGGTGTGGTGCGTTGAGCTGCCCACACGGTCGCCAATCATGCCGATTATAGACGATCACACGATCAACAATCATCGCCGATAGTGTAGCACGGCCATCAAAAGGATGCATGTCTAAGTACACTATAGAATGAAAGCTATCAGACAGCAATCAAATAAAGCGCTTCGTGATCCTTTCCAAACATTCTTTTCACTCATTCCTTTGTAAGAGCAATCAAGGGGAGATTGCCAAACATTTTAGCTACTTTGTTTTGGTAGTTTGCTGTCTATTCTAATTCTGGCTATTCTTAGCTGGGTTTTCGTTATTTCAGTCTAAACGTGGGCAGTGAAACGTAATAGCTATAAAAGTAAAAGCAATGTATGTACCTTCTAACACATTATTTTTCCTAAACTTCAGAGAGGTAAATAAAAAAATTAATTATACGCTATTATGTCGCGTTTAGTAAAACTAATGTAAATGTAATTAGTTAATAGTAAATCCGAACTCTAGCTGTAAATAAGCCATTAATGGCTTTACCAGTAAGATTATGGAACTCTGTGCCTTGAAATAAAATAATAATAATAAAAAAACATAGGCAGATCTACACCGAACCACATAACATAATATTTAATAGTATCTAAAGGTACAGAACATGAACCTATAAATATTTAAAAATTGTCAAAATAAATTATAAGTTTAACTGAAATCAAAACTATCGATGACTGTTATATTTTCCTCATAGTCGGTGTGAAAAATTATATGTGTCACTCAGGAGCAAAATTATTTCCGTCATGGGCTTTAACACTTGAATCCTTCGCTTCACTCTGGATTCAACGTACCGCCCGAGGTACGCAATATTAGATGAAAGTGGGGGATAGAGTTCATCCAGCACCTGCCCCTTTTTCTACAATTCTACTGGAGATTAAGAGTATAATAAAGTGGGGTAATAATCAAAATCTTATATTATTTATTCGGAGAAATGCTATATCAGGAGCCCCTAATATTATGGGGACTAATCAATTTCCAAATCCTCCAATTATAATAGGTATAACTATAAAAAATATATAATAGAAGCATAAGCAGTTAGTGTTATAAATTTGATCGTCTCCAATTAAAGATCCTGGGTTTTCTAATTCAGCACGAATTAATAATCTTAGAGAACCATCATTCCCGCCGTAAATACATCATTTTGCTCCCTTGAGACCCAAATAACTACAAACAAACAAAGCTTTCATACAAAGTCTTTAATCGCTGCATTTTTTTCTATTATAATTTATAGCAAAAGAAACTAGAGTCAGAGCGTCCTGGTGAGCCTTAAGCCGCGTATCCACTTGAGCAGCCTCGACTTGAGGCAAACCAAGGCCGCTCACTCTGAGGCAAGGCTCGAGGCACGCTGCGGCTCAAGGTGAGGCGTGTCGCCTCGACTTGATCCACAACTTCAATTACGAACTGAGGCCAACACACCCGTCTCCACTAAGCGCATGCTTCGGACTGGGTGGCCTCACTGAGACTGAGCGCGCTAAAAAACCGACAAGATACGGCTCGGCCCGTGGCAGCGAATTTGCCTCATGGCGCAGCGTGCCTCAGGCTGAAGCAGCGTCTCCACTTGCGCTGCCTCGGGCCGAGGCAGCCGCTCGGCCCTAGGCTGCCTCAAGTGGATACGCGGCCTTAAGGCAAGTACATAACCATAATTTTTCGGCTCTGGCTTAAAATACCTAAGATCCGAAGAAGATCCGAAGATTTATTTGTCGCCTCATACAATTATAACATTTCAATACATGACACTAAAACAGAACGTAAAACTTAAAAGGAGACGGAAACAACACGCGCAGGCGGCTATATTAAATTAACATCCCTTATTCAAATAATTAACTATGCGAGGGCACATACGACCTGCTGGATAACACCCTGTACAAATTAATTGCAAAGCCACACCAAGTTTGCTTCCCATAATTACATGTCTACGAGATATTTACCTTCGACCATTCTGTATTAGATTAACTTGAATGGGTGCCTTTGAGTTTCAAAGGCAAATAAAGCACCTATAGGTGATAGGGTGGACCGAGGTGAATTGGATCAGTGGGTAAATATAAATAAATAATATAAATATTTGGGGACAATCTTACACTAATCGACCTAGTCCTGAACTAAGCAAAGCTTGTACTAAAAAAAACAAAATTATTTTATTTATACAGTGACACAACAAAACATGGTGTCTGTGACATACTGGTTACCAAACACTGTTATTATGGCTTAAGATTGATGAGATTGCCCGTGTCACCTGCACTAAGGCTATGCCTGTCTCGCAGGATGACATTTGACATTTGATTGCCCGTTATTCTATTACTAGGCACAGAATTATAAAGCAAGCAAAGCAAGAAAGATAAAGAACATGTTACATGTTTAGTACAAATACCTGAAGTTATCAACAAAATAATCATAGTAATTGTATGTCATAAGTCATTTATTCATAAAAAAATATAAACTGTGTTAGAATTTTAAAGATAGATAAGTACATTTTACTATCTAATATTCAATAAATATATAAAATTTTCAACCGTGGTCTTATTACCAAAATGTTCATATGGTTAATCCAGATAATAATTGTAAAAATGTGTATAAATTCCAATAAAATATTTACTAAACATAATTAAACTTAAAGAAATGATAATATAATTTATCCTTAAAGTTAAAAAATGATGTATCCTAGAAATTAACTTCATGCTTCTGGAGGTACATGTTTGTTATATTTTGCATTTGAGTATGAGTGAGGTATGTGTACGTGATCGCGAGTGTGTGTATTAGTGTGTGTGGATGTGAGTGTGAGTCCTTATGTATATTGTTGTAATACTGTTTGTTCTGTTTCTCTATAATTCAAGGTGCTTAGCCAAGCTTTGATTTTATGTTTAACTTCTCTAGTGGAGCAAGTTTTAGTGCCACTGCTATTATTGACTTTATTATATACGGATAAAAGCCTGTATAACCCGAATCTTTTAGCAAAATGTGATTTAAGTATTGGTAAAGGGATTATAAAGGTGCGCTTTTTCAGTAGTTGATTATAATTTGGCATATTAAGGACATGATTTTGAGCTACGAAAGAACTTCGGAGGATAAACAGCTGACGCACAGTAAGAACTTCACTCTCTTTATATAGGTTGTAAGTTGAGAACCTTCTTGGTTTTGATACTAGACGACGATAAACATGCTTATAATAGATAAATAAATACTTAAATACATAGAAAACTCCATGACTCAGGAACAAATATTCATGCTCATCACAAAAATAAATTCCCTTACCGGGATTCGAATCCAGGACCTTTAGCTTCGTAGGCAGCGTCACTATCCACTAGGCTAACCGGTCGGCTCTAATTAGGCATCTAATGAACACTCGCAGATTAAGGACTAAATCTTAAGGACGGTTGTAACTGCCATTTTCTGCCCTGTCCCGTGCTAATTTCCTTTTTAATAGAAATCAGTTAAACATTGCAATATTTATAAATACACTCAAGAACAAAAATGAGTGTACTTTGCATGGAATTTTAAGCACGTTTTTTCTTTATGTTTTCAGAATGTGACTCTTTTACTGGAGTAACAATAGGTGCCACAACCAACATTAACTTCAAGATATACGAGTAGATTACTTATTTATTTATTTATTTAATTCAGACTCTGGGTTCGTATAAAGGTTAGTACTTAATTACAATAAAAATACTTACAAACTAGAGGTTAATACAAATTATACATGAATGGTTCTGCTTTTTTACAGATATAATAAGGCCAAATTGTTATCCGATTTACCTCGGTCTACCCTAAAACGGTATCCCAGTTTAATTAGTTCCATTGAACTTTCATTAATTAAGAAGTTTTAGAATACCACTTTTGTTTAGGCACTTCCACAGATCTCGCTTGTTTCAGACATTATGCTTGATTAGATGGCACGTGTACAATATGTTTGTGCAGTGGACGCTAACTACAGACTATTACAGTTTAATATAAAGTGCTAGTCAGACGGAACGATATTAAGTTGTTGCAACGCGCTGCACTACTGCTCAAAGTGAAAAACAAAAATGTACTTTTTCAAAAATCTTTTTTTTTAACTTATGTAATCCTCTGTTCCGAGACACATCCTATAATTTTCAGCGGGCATTTCTCAACCGATTCTCGTGAAAATTTGTGAGCAGGTTCATTAACTATATAATTTTTTTCTGTCGAGTCACTTTTCGCAAAACAAAAAAAAAATATTTTTCTTTGCTCCGAAACTACTGGATTGAGTTGAAATGTGATAAACATTATGTAAATTGGTGACCCAAAGATGGACGCATAAAGTAAATTAGTGAATTCTGAACAAGGGGGCCACTTTTGGGAGGTAAACTGGAAAATTAAAAAAAAAACATATTGTGTGACATATCAAATTTTTTTTTATAATTTTAGCAAAAACATATAATAAGAAATAATTAAGGAAAAAAGACGAATTTTGACCATATCCCCCTCCCTTATCTCCGAAACTAGTAGGCTTAAAATTCTGAAAAAAATATGGAGAATAGTTCCTTGCCTAAAGATTACAGAAAAACCTATGAGAAGTTTGAGTATTCAAAGTAACGGGAAAATTCTCAATATTTTAGGGAACCCTCACCACGCGAGTTGAACTCGCACTTGTCCGGTTTTTTTTGTCGAATCACTGTACAAAAATCAAAAAAAAAATTTTTTTTGAAAAAAGACAGTCTTGCGGGTTCTACAGCTCACAGAGCCACTAGTTTTAATCATCCTACTTCCTACTCCTACTAATATTATAAATGCGAAAGTTTGGATGTTTAGATGTTTGTAACTCAATCACGCTTAAACGGCTGAACCGATTTGGATGAAGTTTTGCACGAAGATAGTTTATAGCTTGGTTTAAAATATAGGATAGTTTTTATTCCGGGTCTACGCAGACCAAGTCGATAAATCTTCAGTAAAGTATAAACAATTAGTCAGCATCCTCCTTATAGGGTTATTTGGTGAGATAGACTATCCGATCCGTCTCTTTCTATTCTAATTAGGAGACGCCGTCTATGTCGCCGCGACATAGCTCGCGGGTATTCCTGTGATAGCCGCGGCTGATGATGACTATAAAATCACAAAGTTTGCAGATTTGTCCCACGGTGAAACTTTCGCAGACGGGTCCTTGCGCGCGTCCCCGCAAAAACCTCACAAGTTATGCTAATCTGGCTCATTACTCTTGTTTCCATTATCATGGATCTCACGTATCGGCATCTCCAATACGCAAGTTCTCACGTTACTTTGCATAGTAAGTTCTAACCTCAGATTTAGAATTAGATTCATTAGCGTGAAAGGTGTTGGGTTCAACTTCGTAAAATTTGCTAATTTAAATTATAAACGTATACGTTTTTGAATTTTGCTCCACGAGATAAAGATAGGTTTAAAATTTAACCTTTACATGCATACGGTATCAAAATTGATTATCTTGATCTTTCTTTGTTCTAAAATCTGTATTATTTTTTAAACACGCTGCCTTTGGTTGAATGACGTTACCGTTGCTCAAACACTTACAAAAAAAAAACAAAATGCAACCACAGACCGCCATATTTTTTCACTAAACGTCTAAAAGTTGAATAAGGCGGCCATTTTTGCTTGGGAAAAATTGGAATAAGGAAGGTTAGGTTAGGTTATATTTGTCAAGTAATGTGTGCATTTTTCTAATATGTTTACCTTGCTCCGATAAAACATTTTGTTTTAGTCGGTATCGAAAATGATACTTCATGCAATAACGTCTCAATACTTGGTATCATAAACAATACTCCATGTGCGAAGTTCTGTTTTTCTACAACGAGTGAAATGTTTTATACACAAGTTTTGAATATTGTCGGGTTTCTCTAATGGTTTACATGTGGCTTGGCCATATCAAATTGGCCGGATTGCAAACTATTCAGCAGCATAAAGTGAAGCAAGTGTGAAGTATTTTTATACTCTAAACAAAGTTCAGACTGTTTCAATAGATAGTTTCAAGATGTCCATAGTTTTAGAGCCAAACTTAATATCTGCTTGAGCATCAGAAGGGCCAGGAAACTTGCAAGCTAGACACGAGTTGTATTTATTTAAAATGTTATTGTTATATTTGTTTATGCCACCACTGTTACGTCCCTTTGGTATTGTTTTTAATATTGTTTCTGAATTCGTCCTGTATCTTGTTGTTGTTCCTTGTTCATACTTGCGTGTAATAATGTCACTTTTTCTTATTATTTTGCTTCTATTATTATCTTGTTATCTCCTGTTTGTTTGTCGTACCGTGTTATCACTCGACGGTTCCATCGGAAGATCAGCGCTGGCAGTAATGCCAGCATTATGCTCAGATAGAACCGTTTCGTGACAAAAAATTGCTTTCTGACAATCTTTCTTGTTTAATTGTCATATGTCACGAATAAATGTGTCTTTCTTTCTTTCTCTCTTTCAATAATTTCCATTTGCAGTAATTTTATACATAATTTTGTTGCAAACTATTATTTTTAGCACTTACTGCATGGCATCAAATTTGATATTGTATTTATTCAAAAAATATATTAAAAGACCGACTAAGTTTTTTTATAATTTTTCCCATATTTAACTGTATTTCCCCATCACATTTTTTTAAATATTAAATCATGCATCTGAGGGTTAAAAGTTAAATTGAAATGCGCTGAGTCCTTTTGGAATGCGAGAGGTACGATATCGTGGATTACTGTCAAATAAATTTATTACGTTAAATAATACAGTATATACATAAAATATTATCATAGGGGGAAGTTAAATGTTCTATGATGGGTATTCCGCAGCCGTCTTCGCATCCAAATCTTTCTATTCTTCTTCTCGTTCCTCTAATTCTCATAGAGACCGCTCTGATGATTGATATTTGTATTTTTACTTTGATCCAGCTTATTATTTGTGAGTATGGTTTGGACCATTTTTCGCATAGCTTTACAAAGGATTCATATTCTATTCCGACAATGCCGATATCGTAGATACATTTGTTTGCAGTCAAAGTGAAAAAATAAAATACTTTTACGGCCTTGCTAGTAAAGTTACTTCCGTTCATATTTTTTTTCTGCCTTGGTCCTCATTTCTCTTTCCGTTATGCCGACTTTTGCCAGCCTTACTCGATCCACAGTTGTAGGAGTAAAATGATATTACCCATTTCAATAAGGAAGGTAATCAACTCCCTAGCTAGAGGTATATACCGTAAGCGAAGGACTACCTGAAAAAACGTGAAATGTTCCAGCCATCAGCGTACAAATTACTCATGCATCTCAGTTCGCCCTGAGGACCCGTTTGGCCCACATAGCTAAAGACCATGACTACCGTTCATTCAAAATGTATCCTCCTTAATTTCGTATTCTGCAAGGACTTTGAGCACATAAGGCTGAACCCACCCACATTATGTTAAAGCTAAAGGCTCACAATTTTTCGGGCTGTATAAATAATTGTGGGTAAGTAAAAAAATATTTTAGTAGATCCTGGGTTCGGATCCCGGTAAGGGCATTCATTTGTGTGCACGAACATTTGTTTCTGGTTCACGGATGTTTTCTATGTATTTAAGTACCTATATAAGTATATATGTGGTCGTCTAGTAACCACAGTAGAAGTATTGTTTTGTTTGGGAATAGATCGATTTATGTAAGATTGTCCGATATTATTAGGCATATATTTTATTAATAAACAGGATCGAATAAACATTTATAAAGTATTTTTTTGTCTAAATAGTGAGGTATAAATAGGTAACATTTTTAGAATTCGCGGACAATTTTAATCTATTTTAATATTGCATCGCTACATTTAAATACCTGAATCAGCTTCAAGTACCTATGTTGTGTTTAGCTAACTGGGAAGACAAGTATAAGTAATGTCAAAAAATACATTAAATGTCGATTCTAAGTCCTTGCGACGCCAAACGATATTTCTTACAACACGCAATGCAACTTTGAAGCAACTTCTTACTCCGCGTTCTCGACTATTTATACAACAGCCTTATAAATCTTCTCAACAGTTGCACGAGACTAGTTAGGCTAATCAAAACTATGAGGTGCATACTAATAACTCCTCTAAAGTCCCTAAATTTATTGCACCATTTTGTTGAAAACGTCTCAAGTAACTATCCTTCAACTGTACCTACTTCTAAATCCAAATAGTCTCCGCGTAGTTCGAAATGACTGTTCAATTTGAACTCTAAATTATTACATTACGGTGGTTTTTCGAATAACGCAGTTGAATGAGATAAGAGTAAGTGAAAAGGATTAGTTGATAACGCGGAATTTTGGTGAGGCGTTTTAGTATTCTAATTCTGAGCCGTTACTTGCGATTAGCAATGGTAATTTTCTGTTTAAGCGTTCCATAATGATGTTGAAATAGGCGTTGAGGCCGTTTGTTAGAGTGAGGATGGTTAGAGGTTTTGATATATAAAAGTACCTATCGATTGAAATGTTGCGAAGTGTATTTGACTAATGACATCCGAAAGTCTGTCTCAACTCTCAAGGGCGTATGTTTATTGTTATATAAAATATAGAAGCCCGCGCGGCTCCGTCTGCTCACCTAAATACTACGAAAAAGTCAGACGGAGGCACAGGTACAACTAGTTTCTGCCCGCGACACCGCCCGCGTGGAACTCGTTTATATTGTAGCTCCATACCAACTTTCAACCCCCATTTAACCCAATTAGGGCATTTTACGGGATAAAATTTCTGTCAATCATTTCATTTTTGGTACAAGCTTTTATTGCCGTCTGTACTTTTCTGTATACCGTCTTCAACTACTCATTGAAACGATTCTAACGGGGTTACGTCGGTTAAGTACTTAACTGCCATGGCCACCTTCTGTCTCCATCATCAGATCAGCTCAATGGTACCATAATATTGAATCGTCATCTAATACTCAAAATTTCAGCTCAATCGATTGTAGATATCTGCTTCAAAATTGAGTTGCAAGATTCCACCCGATACAAAGTTCTGCTACTATATTGTGTTCTCTTCTGCTGCCAAATTGCCTTTAAAATTTACTTTATTTGTAATTGTGACCAAATTTACCTTCCTATTTCAATTAAAATTGATTAATTGAACTAAACCTGTCAGATTTAAAACTTTCAATCGTACGCTTCATTAATTTCAGTCGTTTTCAGTTGTTGAAAAGAGATTTGGGAAATTTAACAGGTTTATGAAAAGTTTCCAATTGTTTCTTAATTTTATTGAGTAATGTACGTATTAGTGGTCCACACGCCTGAAAACACTTCACAGTACAAACTTATTAAAAACCACAACACTTAGAACATTCCCAAAAACTTGATTACTTTTTATTAACACGAAAATGGATGAATCAAGCTCATACAATATCATGCTCATCAATTTAGCGATTCCAATTAGCCTTGATATCAAAATAAAATCGCGTGCAATTTAAGAAAATCAGAGGGTTTGTCAATCAGTCAATTACCACATACTAATTGGGTCGACAATTGAACTGCACAATCGGCGTGAAAGTTTACATAATTACATATTATTTTTCAAAATTCGTTTATATTCATGCAAAAGCTTTAATAGCTGGCTTTAGCAGTTGGTTTAGAGCGATTGTCCCGGTCTGCGGAAAGTTCACCGATCAAAATCCATCAATAATTTAAAACTTAGGAGTTTCTTAATTATTTCCCTTCAATTTAAAGTTTATAATTTACTCGCCTTAATTCAATCGAGAGGGGTGATTACGTAACTTTTCGAACGTACGTCAGTACAACTCAACTGTCGTTTTCCCACACAAAAGAATACTTATAGATCTACTTGACGACTTATATTTAAAAAAAATGTCATTGGTCCCGTGGAGTATGAGACGGGTCCTGGTGTGGGATGCAACCTGTGTCAACACACTAGCCCCGTCGCATGGCTAACTTATTTGTATATCCACCTATGTCTGAAATGTGATATAATGCAATAAAAAAAATCTGTTCTATTTATCTCCACCATACCTCGTGCTTTTTGGCGTCGAGTCGAGACCCTTGGTCCGTGGAGACTTTGCTCTTCAGAAAGATGTCGAAGAGGCCCATAGATGCCACCAGTGATCGAAGAGCTGGCAGGCTCGCACAAAGAATAAGCTTAGCTATTCAGCGAGGTAATGTTGGCAGCATATTCGACATAATGCTGCATGGGCCATTTATATAAAATAGTAGTTTGTGTACATACATACAAAAGCATAAGGCTTTTGCCCGATAGTCATCCCCGGAGAGCTTTTTCTCGGCCAATTTAATGACGTGTTCAAAAAGTGCTACAATGTATTTTGTGCAATACACTTTTCATTTCAATCTCCTATAAATTGAAACTTCCTCATACATCTTTGGAGAAGTGCCAAACATTCCGAGACTTTTCTCTGAAAGATTCGTCATCATCATCATCATCATATCAGCCGATAGATCGGATTGTCGCAAATCCAATTCTGGTCACTCTCATGGCCGCGAATCGTAATCCTATCGCACTCCAGCTTAGGTACATGTATTAGCATATATGCAACTTACCAAATCCTTTATATATCTGACATATGGGCTGCCGCCTCGTGCGTACCAGCTCCATATAAGGTGTGGGGACTTTCGTCTCCAAGAATGTCCTCCAACCTCCCCTTCTAGACATCCCTTACCACACAACTGATACCGTTCCAGTTCACACGCTACTGTTCCAGTTATACCTAATTACTATGTTGGCATTTGTATTTGGGTTATACAACGAAAGAACGCAGGAACCGATACAATCCAATCTAATCCCAACACAGTGCATTCCGGAATTAAGTCCTACACATGCTGAGGCAGTTTAAAAACAATTCGCAAACGAACAGAAATACAGCAGACAGTTACTGATGCCTCTCAGCTGATTTACATACTCATAAACAACGCCTGGATCAAAAGCCTGTGAGTCAAATTTGCTAAATCCAAGTTTTGGCTTCGTTATGATAGCTGAGCTGGGTTGCTATTTACGCAGAGACTTGGCGTCTGTTTACGTTTGTAGTTCTAATTTAGACATGGGTTTTTCAAAATTTCTTGATATTTTCCTTGAGTGCCATCGTGTGATGCCTGAACCACTAGCGGTGGTCACTGCCATGAGCTGGGGACTAGTTATTTCATGCTCGTGCAGCAGAAATCTAGGTTTTCTGCGCCTGCCCCCCTTTAACAGAATCCTGGCTATATAAGAGCCATTTCTTCACTTATTAACATGCGCTTTGGTGCGTCCACTGATATCATATTGACTTCAATATGATATGTATTGTTATATTGACCTCTCAATGGTCGTACGTACTCGTAGCTTACGTAAGTTTTTTTTAACAGTCAAGTTGAATTTACTTCATAGAGCAAAAAAGAAAACAAAATACAAAAAACGCACTTACCTGACTTTGATCAGACGTTGCCAAAATGAGTTCGGGCATACCGAATTGATGCAAATGTCTTATTAACCCAAATTCAGTTCGTTTGCTCGTGATTTACGCTGATATAATAAAATGTGGTGAATTACGTATTAACTCGCTGGTCTAATTTAATCTTTTACTTTCTGTCTGACCTGCGTCTGATGCGTGTTATGTCTGTAAAGGCTTGGCCACAACTTTAAGCGGCGGCGGGAGCGATAGCGGTAGCGGTACTCGCCCTCTTTCTGCTTCAAAAAAGGGGACCTTTGGAGCAGATTTTCTAAACTGTTCACTCATGGCAGAAAGACGTCCACTGCTGGACATAGGCCTCCCCAAAGAGTGCCACAATGACCGGTCCTGCGCCATCCGCATCCAGTGGACTCCCGCGACCTTTACCAGGTCATCAGTCCAGCTTTTGGGGGGTCTACCCACGCTGTGCTTTCCAGTACCTACCTACGGGTAGCGTACAGTGTATTCCGTACACTGCAGAAAATAGTAGTTTGTGTACATACATACAAAAGCATAAGGCTTTTGCCCGATAGTCATCCCCGGAGAGCTTTTTCTCGGCCAATTTAATGACGTGATCAAACAGTGCTACAATATATTTTTCACACCTTTCATTCGGAAAAGTAAGTTTTGCTCCACGACGAGAGGGATCTAAATGCTACTTTTCTGTTCAAGCTACTTTTTTAATTTATTCATTGGCATTGTAGCATTTACGCAATGTGCCAATTGAACACAGATCTTAATAAAATAATCGATTGTAATTTCATCGTAATCGATTAACAACGAACATATTTCAAGTTTTAACTTTAGCAACGTATATGAATTTTCGTACTATTGAAAACAATTTAATAAATAAAAATAAATAATAAATATTAGGGGACATTCTTACACAAATCGAACTAGGCCTATAGTAAGCTCAGCTCAATAAGGCTTGTGTTATAGGTACTAGACGACGATATATATAATAGCTATAAATACTTAAATACATAGAAAACATCCAAGACTCAGAAACAAATATTCATGCTTATCACACAAATATTTGCCCTTACCGGGATTCGAACCCAGGACCTTCAGCTTCGTAGGCAGCGTCACTACCCACTAGGCTAACCACACAATTGTCACAATAAATTATACGTTTTACAGAAATCAAAACTATCGATGACTGTTATATTTTCCTTATAGTCAGTGTGAAAAATTGTGTGTCTCACTCAGGAGCAAAATTACTTTCGTCATGGGCGTTAAAACTTGAATCCTTCGTTACGCTCAGGATTCTAACTTAGAATCCTGAGCGTAGCTAGGGATTTTAAGTTAGAATCCTGAGCGTAGTATCCTTCGCTTCACTCTGGGTTCAATGTACCACCCTCGCCGTAAATACATCGTTTTGCTCCCTTGAGACACAAATTACTATTGTGCAACACACTTTCTCAATCTCCTATAGTTTGAAACTTCCTCATACATCTTTGGAGAAGTGCCAAACATTCCTAGACTTTTCTCTGAAAGATTCATACCTACCTATCCATGAATATCCCCACCAAGACATATTGCTTCAGTTTATCCTCTAATATGTTTAACTATACAAACACGGGGTTACGTGTAGTAAAACACATTTTACTGCCGGCTCACATCAACCCGTTAATTCGCTTTAGTGGTCCTAACACCTTATTCTCCGATCATGCCTTTCACCGACTACCCGCTGTTAAGCTGTTAAGTCGATCATTAAACGGGTTGGAACAATTTTGGCACAAGCGAAAACAGAAGTTCGTCCGGGCATTTTCAAAGATGAGTGTGCCCAATTTGGACCTATAATACTCAGGACAAGCTATGGTAATAATAATACCATGTCCGAACGAGATAAAGGGGAATATAATTCGTTGTCCTTGTCATAGTTCCATTTTTTTTATTTGCCGCAACTGATATCATATTATACAGATAGAAGCGGCAAAAAAACCATTACCCGCCCAAATTAAGTAAGTTGTTTATGATAAGCCATCAGCCATTTTAAGACCAGTTCTTAATTTAGCTGCCTTTCCGACCCTCATTGTGACAACACGTATAGCTTGTCCTGAGTATTTATAGGTCCATGGCGAGAAATAACTAGTATCAGTTATGTGACGAAAATTAAGCATACAAAACGAATAATGTGAAAAGTAACTTCTTTCACATTTAAGTAACGTGTTTATACATAATATAATTTATACATTTAATAGAAAAAGCTGCATACTTAATTGACGTTACAAAACTGACAATGATTAATATGTTTTGAAATACTTACGCTAATTGGGTACCTACATTCATTTTTCTAAAAGAGCTCCGGGTGCCATACAATACATGTGTTGACTTAGAAGTACATTTCACATTTTAATATTTCATTTTAATGTTTCACCTTAGCTCGATGCACGAGGAAGCCAGAGCGCAAAATTAGAATGTGACATTTAATTTAAACTTTCATGAGTTTAAAATTATTCTAATAATAACTGTTAAACGTGTGTTAAACTCACACATTTATTATCACTTCGGGAGTTCTTCCTCAAGACAAGTGCCCTAATAAGACGCCACGACAATGTCCATGGCGTGTAAGAAACGTAATTCCGCAAAAAATATTTGTGACTTTTTGGAGTTTTTAGTGAGTTAAATTCCACACAACCCAGTTTTCCTCCATAAGGGTGGGTATCTACCAGAGCTGTGCGAGGTAGAGGAGCGATATGCTAGAAAAAAATACTATTAGCTTCGCTCGCACACCGCTCAGCCACCTCGCACGCTCTAGTGGATTTTAAGCCTCATCCGCATTGCAGGTAATCGCGTCGCTCATCAATTACACCATACGCCTTTTACTTTATTACAAGTCGCCCGAACTTGCCAAATTTTATTTCCAATTCACGGGATGTGGAAGGTCAAATCATATCGCATCTGGCGTCTCCGCAATGGTTTCTCTGAATCTCAAAGATTTTTTGCAGGTATTTTAGACAGTGAAAATTCAATGTTATTAAGACAGGTCTATTGTCCGGTTTTTTTTACGTTCCACAATGGTTTTCCTTAAAATCGCATGACGAATAACTGCATATTAGACACCGTTTACGTGCAGGCGTGCTGAAGAAATTCTTTAATTACCTGATGTTAAAATCCTTCAAACTCGATAATCTGAAACAAAAGAAGCTCATTTTATAAACGAAGTAAAATTCAATTTTTAAAAATTTACTAGGATTAATTATTCGCTAGTTTGCCGGTATATAAAAATATAAAATAAATTATCTTAATTTTTTTCACATAATAGTTATTCTATACAATCGTTACACAATGAGAGCTCGAGTTCTTAGAGACGAGAATTTAAGCGCTAAGTAATTGTGTGTATACAATACATTTTCTTCGACAACTGAAATAATAACAAACTTGGTGTCTATTGTCTAAGCCCTGCGGAAACGAAGCGCAGCCCAATGTTCAGCGTTTCGTTGATGTCTTTTGTTCTATCACCAAGGCGACGTTCTATTGGTCAAATTAATTTTAGTTCAGTAAACGCGCCACGTGATTGGTCATCATTATAGTTGTCTAAACAGTTGTATAATAATTTATTTTAGTTAAGTTGGGAGCTCCATAGAAAAAAGTATGTGATTAAAGTTGTAGGTACGAAGTTTTATTTCAATCATTAAAGTTGAGTATGAAAACCATCTTTCCTTGATATTTTGTTATCTTTAATTGAAACGCCCCAACACCTTTCTTGATTGAGGGACAAACAAACAAAATGGACATTACAGTAACAGATTTAAACAATCAAATTACGAAGCTAAATGAAACGTGCATCCTCAGAATAATTGTTTTTAATTAAATAAAATCGCTTCCGCGCGCACTTAAGGCGGTTATGTCCAAATTAAGTTCGGCTTAACTCACTCAGGTCTAAACGCAGACAAATTAGACAATTTGTAAACTGTAAAATGTACTCTGCCTCGCTGCTTGAGAAGGTTACCTTCTAAACGACTGACGTAAACTTAGTAGTTGTATATGTGTCGCTTATAGAACCTTTGCGAAACTGTAAACTATTAACAGATTTCGACTTGGTTTGAAATATGTTCTGTTTAGTTTTATTTAAGGGACCATACACGTTGAGAAATGCGACCTGTCAAGGAGAACTGTTGGACAGACGTACATACGAAAGAATTTTGTCCCACGCTGAAACAGAGAACATCGTTCCCTTCGTTCGCTTGTTCAATAAACACTGACTGTTACCTACTAGTTTTGTGACAATCAACGATCAATGTATCGACCGACAAAATACAAAAAAAAAACAAATTTTTCGTCTCCATGAATTGTTCAATCTGTAATTTGCATCAAAAATGGCGCCCTAGTCATAATATTTAAACCGAGGTTAATAAAATTGTGTCCATTCCTTGTACACATCTGCTGATAATGAGGAAAGATTCTTGAGAGGCGTGATAACGGACGCGAGCCAAAAATGTGGGTTTAAGCCCACACAACAACAACACGCAACAGTTTTAACAATACGTATTGTTTTACATTTATACTTATATTAAGATGATTTATAAATGAATAAATCAAGTGCAAATAATATGTTTTGTTAGATAATCTTTTGTAATAAATATAAATATATTGACGACCGCTTTAGCCTAGTTGGTAGTGACCCTGCCTACGAAGCTGAAGGTCCTGGGTTCGAATCCCGGTAAGGGCAAATATTTGTGTGATGAGCATGAATATTTGTGTCTGAGTCTTGGATATTTTCTATGTACTTATTTAAGTATTTATATCTATTATATATATCGTCGTCTAGTACCTATAACACTAGCCTTATTGAGCTTACTTAGGGCTAGTTCGATTTGTGTAAGAATGTCCCCTAATATTTAATTCTGAGGGTGAGACAACTGTATTTTTTAAAAGGGGTTACCAGAACTCACAGCAGTTTAGTGGGCTCTGTAAGCCACGAAGTACTAACTATGAAACGCATCTACATGTAACCGCTGATTTGCTACAGTTTTTGTATTTTTTTTTTGTACTTATTTATTTAATATTATGTTATACCTATATAATACATTATATTATCAGCACCTATTTTTGAGGAATTATGCTGGGCTTTATACAAAAGCGTTTATTCCTATTCACAATTGTTCACAAACGCAAATCGTAGGTATTGAACAATATTTCGAGTAGGCGGATACAATCATTATTTTCATACGCGGATTCAATATACTGTGTCCATTCTATTGTGTTCAGTTGGAATTCTTGATATTTGAATGAAATGATCCATAAACATACTTCGTCAAAGTCATTTAAAGTTTGGACCTAACTGAATTGCTCAAAGTTATAAAAAAAACTAGTCTGAAAACTTTTATTATACTTTGAACTCGCTTGATCACGTGAAGTCACGTCACAAAAAGTTTTTCCCAAGTAACTTTGAACAAACATTTCATTTAATGGCTCATTTTAAATCTGGTCCCTAGTTCGATGGTTTTGATGCTACCGCTAATCCCTTCAGTTATTTGGCTCCCAGGAGGTCAATTAGTTTTGATATTTCTCATATGATTATGTTATGTGTTGTGTGCTGGCTTCCACGCATGTCGTCAGATCGATGCATGGACAAGCAACGTGACAATTAACTATTCATACAAACGTTTTTCAAACTCCATCGCTTGGTTAGCAAAAAAATCATATATTATTATTTTTAAGCTTTATATATTAACTTTATATTCACTTGTTCGTATGTAAATATATAAGACGTAAGTTGTCCGTCAAAATTTGGAATCCATTTTTCAGTCACTTGCCGTTATCCGATTGAGCTGAAATTTTGGGTTTAAGTATAGTTTGGATGACAATTCAATAATACGGTACCATCGAGCTGATCTGATGACGGAGACAGAAGGTGGCCATGGCAATTCATTACTTAACCGACGTAGCCCCGTTGAGTTTGGGCTCGTTAGTATCGTCTCAATTAATAGTTGATGACGGTATACAGAAAAGTACAGTCGGCAATAAAAGTTTCTACCAATAATGAAATTTTTGACATTGACTTATTTATTTATTTATTCAATCACATTATCTAACTACCGCCAACATATCAAAATAAACAAAACAGTTACGAATAACTCAAAATGATGCATACTTTTAACGAAATTAAATATTTTTTTACTCACAAAAATCAAATGTCTACTGTTTTCCAATTCAGAATAATTATCTGATTCCCGGGCTTCAGTCCACGTTTTATTCATTTATTTAAACTTCATTGCACAAAATACACAAATGTAGAAATAGCGAGCTTAATGCCAAATTGCATTCACTACCAGCTAACTATTGCGTTAAACAGAGATTTATAAAAGCAGCAAAGAAAAAAGTATGATAATTTCTGTAACGAATAAGAACACGTGAAGAGAAAAAAAAATTTAGGTATCGAAAACAAATTTATTTTTGAGGTATCCTGGGGCAAAAGGCTCAATCAGGATTGAAAAAAGGGTACAAAGTAATCTAAGGGACCTACGACGGCGATTGGAGAGGCAGTTAAGTTGGCGGCGATAGAAGAAAACGTGGTCATATTTACGGAGGCATTAACCAAAAAATGATGAAGATATAGCCCGTTAAAGTTCCGCGTGACGTCACATCATAGTACACTTTTAGTATAATGTGACGTCACGCGGAACCTTAACAAGCTATATCTCATAATTTTTTTGTTTAATTGACAAACATAAAAATACGTGTCCAATATTTTTTTGATAATCTAACTGATGGACTTAATAGAATTATATTTGTTATCAAGAAAGGTGCCTACCCAATAATTGAGTAGACATAGTCGCTTGCTCCCCGTATTTGATGCGAAATGTTGAGCAAAATTGGCCCCCAGGTTATCAACCCTTAGTTTATGTTTATGTTAGTAAACTATTTCGAGGCTTGTTCCCGTTGCCCCAATAGTTCCATAGAAGGTCAATAGGCACTTACGGCCCGCGTTCAGTTAACGGCCTCATGCTACCCGATAAACTGTTATGTGTTCCTAATAGCGCCCAGTAGGTAAACTTTTGGTGTGACTGGGTATACTCACCCTGGTGAAAAAGTTTCGTATAGCGGTGTTATTCGAGCCTACGTAGCATAACTGTTGAAACCTATCATCATGCTTCTACCTTTCCTACACGGTTTTATACAATAAATTTTCTATTCTATTCTATTTAAAGCCTATGTTTACTTTCGTTTCAGAGTCCTGTAATGTTGTTGTCTATGCTAATATTATGAAGAGGAAAAAGTCTGTGAGATTGAAGCTTAGTAAGTTTATAAGTTTGTATGTAATGGGTAATATCCGGAACCTCTTGTCCGATTTCAAAAATTCATTCACTAGCTTGTAGAATAAACGTCCTACAAGGTTATAGGCTATATTTTTATATACGCAAAAAGATCACACTTGCTCGTCAATAGCGTTATTACTTGCGAGCGTACAGAGCAGTTATAGCCGTTTTACCTCCCACGGGCTGTTAAGTTAAGTTTTAAAATAAAGAACCCTCTGATTGGCTTAAGAAAATCTGGTTGCTCTGTGATTGGTTGAATAAAAATCTAGTTGGCCAAGCCGCCCCGCCCCACAAGAATACTGCTCTGTGATTGGTTGAAATATTGAAGCTGCGCGCTCCACTAGCACTGATCTGGAAATGAAGTTGTAAATTTTTGATTGGTGCAGCTGTATGAAACTTAGATTTTTCTGTATCTTGTAGTTATTTATTTCCTGGCAAATGTGATGAAAAACATTGTGTATAACACGGGCGTAAGAATACTTACACCCCTCGTTAAACAATGTACTATAACGTGTCTGTGTATCTGTGTATCTGTCTGTGGTATCGTAGCTCCCAAACGGATGGACCGATTTGAATGCGGTTTTTTTGTGTCATAGATATATTTAACCCAAGTGTTCTTAGCTACGTTTCAACAAAATCGGTTCAGCCGTTTTTGAGATATTGAACTTTGAAATGAAAATATCGGGGGTTTTTCAATTTGTAACTTCAAGTTGTAGTTATGTCTCGTGGGTTCGCCTGCTTTCTTTGCAATACGCGGGTGAAGCCGGGCGCGCAGCTTGATAAAGTAAGAGGTCTTCCGGTGGCTTGAAAACGTTTGACGTAAGCTTTGGCATTCTCTTCTTTATATTCTAAGCTACATCGATTACTATTTTGTAATTGTTTCACGGAAGAGGCCTAACCTATAGTGAGGGATTGCAACTCTGCACCAATTCTTGAATAAAATAAAGTTCCTTCTATTCTATTCTATTCTATTATACCAATTCTTGGGGAGTTGACGTCGAGCTCCACTAGAATGCTACCGGTAGGTATAAAGCTAAAATAAATGATAAGGGGGGACTCTTCTATTAGATTAATATTCAATAAATGGTAGTGAAAACACAACTTTATTTGAATAGTGCTACGGTAGAAAATCAAAGGCATTCAAAAAAAACTTTCAAAAATCAACTAAAAGTAAATAATGTAAGTACAATCGAGTGTATAAATATGGGCAGGACCATCATCATCATCATCATCCTGGCCGATTTCGACCCCGGCGACTGGAAAAAGAGAAGAATTCTGGCTAACTGGAGCGTCGTTCGTGAGCTCTCAGGTGAGTGACGTAGCCTATCTTTGCAGAGAATGTGCGACCACATTCCCTACAGGTCAGCACCCCTGCGACAAAATTGTAGTGTATGGCCGCAGGTGGTCGAGCCTTCAACTCCTCGCGCTTAGCGTCGAGTTCGTTACGTCTTCGTTCTTCGAAGGCTTGCACATTAACCTTCACTGTATGTCTCCACTTTGACCGATCTCGCGCTGGATGGCGATACTGACGCACTATGCAAGGTACGCACCAGCCTTCTGGTCACCTGACGCGTCGACAAGACGCTTTGTCAGCTCTTTAAAAATGCTAAGAGCACCTGGTCCCCACGGCCCTAGCGTTTCCACCCCAAACGGCTCAAACATGTAGCCAGAGTCTATGGCTGCATATTTGCGCCGTTTGAGGAGCTCAGCCGCGTCGGCGGCAGCCCCGGCCCTGATCGAGGTCCCCGAGAGATGGGACGGCGCTAGGGTATCCACACAGGTGGCGTCCCAGACTAGCGGCCGTCCCAACTTCCAAGGAACCAGGGTCATGCCATCCGGTGTCGTGCCATCGTCGCGTGCCAGGCCAGTCGGCTCTAGGACCGCCGGTGTACCGGCACTGGCAAGGGCTCGGCGCAGAATGTCGTTGATGGAGCCAAAATCTCCCAGCGCGATGGGTCAATATCACACCTCCGCATGTGGCGCTTCAGCACATCTTTATAGCGCAGAAGCTGGCCGCCCTGTTTTCGCTAGCCTTCCTGCAGTTCTGAGCAGGTACATACAACTTAGGAACTCGTAAATATGTCCCATCGCTCTTATGTCAGCCGATTAACGTTTCGGTAGTTTCGGTACATATTTATGAGAGGACTAAATCGGTGAGCGTTTTTCAAAAAAACTGTACATGAAGTTTTTTTTTCAGATTTCTTTTTTTTTTGTTTTTCTTACTCAGAATCGTTGATACTATCGATCCTCATACAAGAAAAAAAGTGTCCCAGATTTTACTATGTAAGTTTTATCTTCCAGTGCGTCACGATCACGACCATATAAATAAAAAAACCGGCCAAGTGCGTGTCGGACCACGCAAAACGAAGGGTTCCGTGCCTATTAAAAAGGTCGTATCGTCATAGAAATCTTACGGCACTTACGTCCTTTTCTTTGAGGAAGGCAGTTTTTCAGCAATATCTCGGAAACCTTTCATCCGATCTTGTTCAAAACAATTTTCGGTGAATAAACGTAATAAGCGATGTGTCCATGAATTTTTTCATATTTTTAAAATACACCGTTCAAAAATTAGAGGGGGGGGACAGAATTTTAGTGACTTTCGGGGCGATTATCTCCGACCCTATTCACTTAATCAAAAAAAATGTTAAGAAACCTTATATTTATTTTGAAAGGCCTATCGATTGATGTGCCACACGGGGGGTCACAATGAAAAAAAATTTTTTGAGTTTTAGTTTTATGTATGTAGTGCACCCCTAAAAAATTTTTTTTTAGTAATTTTAATTACAAAACTTTGTAGCGGCTAACAAAATACACCTATCCTCAAAATTTTATTCAAATACACCTTATAGTTTTCGAGTAAAATGCCTGTGACATACGGACAGACGGACAGACGGACAGACGGACAGACGGACAGACGGACAGACGGACATGACGAAACTATAAGGGTTCCGTTTTTGCCATTTTGGCTACGGAACCCTAAAAAGACTGCATACAAAAATGTGACGATCTGGAATGGAATATTTTGGACACTTTTTTTCTTGTATGAGGATCGATAGTATCAACGATTCTGAGTAAGAAAAACCCAAAAAAATACGAAAGCTGAAAAAAAAAGTACATAAACACTTTTTTTTAAAAACGATCTCGTACATGTTTTTACACTTGACTATACATAAATTTGTTGTTGTAAATTGTAAACCGTTTTATTTATGTACACGACACGTTTCGCGCCAGGACTAAGTTAAAAACCTCGGTGTAGTTGTAGACGAAAAACTCGACTTTGGAGATCATCTAGAGGCTACAGCAAAAAGGATACGAAAGCTCATCTACATCTTTAAAAACCTGCGCAACTCGGCTAGTAAGCAATTGTTGAGAATGGTTTATACTAGTATTGGCCAATCGGTTCTAACGTACTGCATAACCGCCTGGGGAGGGCCGTGCAAATCTCACATGATTGTGCTGGAAAGAGCGCAGAGTGCCCTGCTTAAAGTGATACTCCGAAAACCAATTAGATATTCGTCCAAGCTTGTGTACGGTGACCTGCAGGTTCTCAGCGTCCGTAGTTTATTTGTTATCCATGTAGTTGCAAAAATGCAAGAAGTGGTCGCAAAGTCACCTAACTACAACATAACGAAAACGCAAATTCAAAATTCTCGTGCCTCCAACAAAATCAACTTTTGCCAAAAGATTTCCCAACTTCATCCACCCGTTCATTTACACTAAAGTTAGCGCCAAATTACCCCTAAAACTATTATCCGTAAGAGAACTGAAACACAAATTAACGAGATGGCTTCATTCCCTCTCGTATGAAGACATAGAGGACCTAATGAGAATAAATGAATAAACACGATACACACGCGCACACACACACACATACAAACACATACACACTCACCTTCGTAGATATATAGAAGCTTATGTAACTTTTGTTTTTAATTTCAGATTTTAAATTTCACGTTTTTGCTGTTTATAATTTTTAATTATGTTTTATGTTTAAAGTAGTACTCTAATCTGCTCATCTTGTTAACTTTTTGAACCTACTATGTAAATTCACTTTCGAGATGGCTACCTACAGGACAGGCTGCGTAGGGGTCAGTGTATTTCTCTTCCGAAAATTGTTTGATGTGAAATAAATAAAAATAAATAAATAAAATAAATATAAAAAAGTACATAATATGATATGACATACTTTGTTGTCTGAGCCATTCTATGCGAACACCTTCCGAATAAGAAATTACAAGACAATTCACACCCAGTTCCCCATGCAATATTGAAACAAACTGATGTCAATAACCTTCCCCAAAAAACCTCACGTTCCCCGAGTCCCATCTCAAAGTAATCGCATTCCTACGCTATTCACAACCTGGCTTTCACTCGTGAAAAGTTTATCTTACCCCGAGACTTGCAAAAAACTATTTTTAGGGTCCACAAAAGGAAAAACAGAACCCTTATAGGATCACTTTGTTGTCCGTCTGTCTGTCTAGGCCCTTTAAGGCTTGTTCACTAAAAAAATAGCCGTCGTTGTATAATTCAGGTTTTCAATAAGAAATGACATTTTTTAAAGCATTTTATTATAAAGAGTATTCTTTTTTTATGTGTCAGAATCTAAAATCCATCTATTTTTTTCTCAAACTTGTGAAATCCTACATAATGCCAGGTAAGGCTTAAAGCTAAAATGATTGCATAGAAATGTGTCTATTTCTGGCATGATTTAAAACAATTTACGACCTGCATACGGTAATTAAGAGTCTGGAAAGATATTTGCGGAACATTATAGCATCGATAATTTATTTGAGTAAAGGAAAAAAAGAACCTCTATACCCTAAGGTGAAAATTAAAAAATCTAAGACTAATCCAGAGATTTCGAAAGTTGGCCCAAAAATGGATAGCAGCTGATATAAATATCCATAACGCCACTCAAAACGATAGGTGAAGAGACCTTTTTGATTAAATTCTTTAAAAAATGTAATTTCATATTGAAAACCTGAATTATACAACAGTGGTTACTTTTTTTCGTGAACAAGTGAGCGAAATTACTTTCCGTAGTACCCCACCTCTCTTAGGCTGCATTTCCACCAGAGATGTGCGAGGTAGGTAAGCGGTGCGAGACTGTGTAACGAGGAGGTGTAACGGTGTGAATGTTTCCACCAAAGATGTGCGAGGCAGCTGAGCGGTGCGAGGATGCGTAGCGGGCTCTTTTTAAATAAGCAGGCGGGGTGCACATCTCTGGTGGAAACGCAGCCTCAGCCAGACGCCGCCTCGCAACAACATCCTCGCACACATCTTTCCCTTCTTTTGTATGTACAAAAACCTCGCTCCGCTGAGGCGCTGAGCTGTTTCCACCAGAGCTAAGCTAAGCGAGGATAGGTAAAAGATGTGTTCCTATTGGTTCATGACAAACACATCCCTCGCAACGTATCCTCGCACATCTCTGGTGAAAACGCAGCCTTAACTATACGTTAACGAAGGTACTTAAAGCCTATATCTACTGGTTTGTCTCACGCTAGCCTGGACGCATTGTGAATACCCCACAAAATCTAGTCTGTGAGCTCAATTTGCCAGATTTAGAGGCAGATTCCCGGCTATAAATCTCTCTTCGTTCCTTATTTGATTCTTTTGTAGCCGTCTGAAAATGCTCTCTTAAATTTTTAACGTCCTTGAAGAGATTTGATGCCATAAAAAGTTTTACTTTTCGCAATTGTAGACGCCGTATTAAACAGTGACTACCTATACAAAAAGTAGTTTTTGGATAAGGCCTTGTCTATGGACAGTGAGTATGGAAACGCTCATTCTCATGGGTATATATAATGTGTTGTTCTGGACAGGAACGACGAAATAAAAAACCAAATTGTGTTGCTCTGTAAAGAGTGAACATTATATTAATTACTAGTTTACACCTAAAATTTATCTTATACTATGTTTGTAGGATAAGTACAATTCTTACCTGTAAAGAGAAACAACATTTAAAGCTATTATTTCTCCGATTCTTTAATAATATTTATCCTATTTTGCACTTTATGCATTGCGTTTCTCAACCCTCCGACATGATCTGTCAACTGTCACTGTCAACGTTGGAGCGGTCCAAACGGTATCTTAAAACTATTGCGCAGCAAATTTAAATGAAGTGTGATGAGACTATATATATTATCTTCATAAATGCGGCCAGGGCCTGTTATTTAGAAAGATTTTGTAAAAAATATTGAAACACAAAAATGTCAAGTTTCCTAAAAAAACAGATCCCGTTTCTTTTGCTAGTTACCAATGTGTCAAAGATGCGATTCCATTTGTTTCTGTTAACAAACCGGACACCATTACGAGATCGCATTTATTTTATATCTGTGGCACTCTGATTTTGAAAGTCGAAAATATGATGATAGTAATAGATATCTCTGTGATATCATTTACTTATGTAATTTTCGTCGCATAAATCATACTGTAATAATTAATGGTTGGATCGATTCTATCATTTTTTATACTGAAAGTGCGCCTACAAATGGTTCAACATAAACACGGGAACTCCGCTAAGCCTGCACGGCGGGGCGGGGTCGTTCGGGAATGGATTTCGGGCCAATATTCCCACACGCGTGCGAGAATGAGATTTCATGACAGTAAATTTTCACCTTTTATGTTTTTTTTTTCCTTGCATGATGCATTGTAAAATGTTGTATGATACACGTGCAAATAGGTGATTCCCAACTCGTGTCGATCAAAAATACTCCCTGCCAGTCGTATAATATATATATATTTTTAATACAGATCTATCTTATTTATTTTTTATTGTCATAATAATTAATGGTACAATTTATACAAGGAAAAGTGAAAAGCACTAGTTTGCGAAAACTTTTCGCACGCTAAACAGCTACTACGTAAAGTAGCACTTTTTGAGCAACTGTATTCAAAATAACTATTATCGTTGACTAACTGTCCGCGCGGTTCCGTCCGCGTATAATCAAGGATACAACTTTGTCTATGTTACATGATTTATTGTATTCCTGGCAGTCTATTCCATTTATTGATTAAACATGTTTTAAAATCGGATGAGTAGTTCCGAAGACTACTACTTAACAAAGCCTTAAATTTAAAACTTACAAACTCATAACATTAACCTCTTTATAATATTAGTATAGAAAAAAGTTCAAACATGCTCGTAGCGCGACATAAATTCCAGTGCGTCTAGTTTAAGATAAATTGTGTTAATTATATTTAAACATTTGCCCTTGACACTGACATTTTAACACAACGTAACGTCAGAAATAGTTTCTCGTTTTATTCATTTTCTTATCTGTGAGAGTGAGAGGGTCGAACAGCCAGTGATACGAAGTTTACGAGGGAGTAAAATTATAAAAATAAACGTTGAAGATAAAAGAAATGTAATCGCCATTTGTCTGCGATAAATGCTTGAAACGGCAGCAGAACTTCGGGAATGGCGTGCGTGTGCGCGTTTTAAACCGGCATCAACTATTTAGGTTGGCTTTTTTTATTTATTTAAACTTTCGGCTGCTATGATCATGATGATGATGATGACTAATATGGCATATGAAGCGAAGTTTTTCTCATCCTACCGTTAATCCTGATGGTTGATGAAAAGTAATCCGGCAATATCACTAGTAAAACGATATGTTTACGACCAAAGATGGCATAGGATACATATATTCCATAGAAGACATTATCAATTTTAAATCAACTCTATATGCGGTTTGCACGACCGAAAATCATTGACTGCCAAGACATAAACTGTTACACCATCGAGGACTGCAACTGATCTTGACTTTTTGTTACAAGTTGCACGAACCTAAAAATCACCAATTTCAAAGTCAAGGGAAGAATCGAAAAATTAATTATTCACAGCTTGAACTAGCGAGCTTTTGGCATACGGCGGCCAGTCGCTCTCAACCAACTGAGCTATCGGAATCGTTGCTGGGTTTAACGAATCTGTCAACCAGTTCCCTCTTATTACGCCTTAGAGAGACGTGTAGCGATAGCGACATCTACCTCGAGGACTCTGGCTTAAACAGCACCAACGTTAGTAACGATGCAAACTACATTATTATTTGAAATGTATAGTTTCCGTTAGGAGACGCTGCTGCTTCATATAAAATCTTCAGAATTGAAACAGCCTTTAAAATAGGAGGCTTTGATTCTGTCAAACCACGTCGCCTTCAAAGCCGTGAAGCGTAAATCTTTATATTAGAGTCACGTGCCAAAAACTGTTTTCAATTACGTTTTTCAAATCTTGGATGAGACCCAACTGCGGTGGACATTTTTCTACTTATCCAATCACTGCATCGGTCCCGCTTTTAGACTTGGTCCGTCGCCACTTCCTTTTCTTTCTTTGAGAAAACCTTCGAGTCACGTCGTTTACCTGATATTTCTACCGGTGGGTAGAAATATCAGGTAAACGACGTGACTCGAAGGTTGATTTTTGGTGAAAAATCTCCACACTGGCCGCCATCTTGTTGAGTCATCCGGAAAATTCTAGGATTTCAGGTTGAACACACTAAAGTTCTCCTCAAGGCTTCGCTCTTAAGGTTTGAATCACCCCCTTTAGGGGGTTGAAAACGATCTGCCCTTTGACCGAGCTTAAACGGGCAATGTAGTAAGTGTCGTACGAAATCTCTCTGTCATGTTCTAACCCTTCATAAAACTTGTCGAACCTCTGTTAATTAAAGTGTATTATCCCTTTGTCATATGCTCGAATGTCACATTGACAGATAAACAAAACAAACGAATGCTTAGCTAAAATACACCTGAAGGGTAATCACGTAACGTTTCGAACGCGCGTTAGGTAGATCAAACTGTAATTTTTCCATATAAAAATTGACGTTTAGATCTACCTGACGCGCGTACAATGCGTTACGTGATTGACCAGTGGATAAACATTTCTAAATAGAACCCATCGTCTCATCCTAGCGTTTTTCCGGTTGTACCCTAAAGGGGCCTGCGGTCCGCTTTGGCACCGAATCCCAAGCAAATTTTTGGTTTCATAGGCACTAGTTTTTAGTATTTCGTAAAAAGAATCCATCGTTGACTTTTAAATTCAGTCGTTCACTACCCACATCCTGTTCTGTGAGAGCGTATAATATCTCATGCATGAGTGGTTGATATCGGAGTTCGGTTATATTTATCTCGATGGCCAAGTTCAGGGGCGTACGTTTAATCTTGGCAAATATTAAAGGACAAGTTAGTCAGTTAGTTATACTGGGCATTTTCCGCAAGTCGACATCTAGTGTGCCAATTTTGCGTGAAAAAGGGGGGGTAGCGCTCCTTTAAAAAGTTAGTGAGTGCCTTGGTATGCTTACTGCCTCCCGTAATGTGTCTGGAGACCCTAGCTCTAGGTTTCTTCCTGTATACTTAATTCTACCTGCTTGCCGTCCAGTAGAAAATGTATGCCTGTGGTCGCCAGTTCGAACCAGGCTCGGAGCATTACATTTTTCCTTTAATTTGAAATGTATCATCATTAGCTGGAAGACGTCCACTGCTGGACATAGGCTTCCGCAAAGAGTGCCACAATGACCGTTGCTGCGCCACCGCATCCAGCGGACTCCAACGACCTGTCCTGACCTGTTGCTGACATCTCAAAGAGAACTGTCAAACTTCCCACACTAACAGAGTTTAACGAATGTAACTTACTATTACAGTCGACTTGAAGCAACCTAACTAATATCTGATAAAACTTTGTCCCTCGTATCGGGGAGGATGTTATACCTGACCCATTTTCTAAGCCCTAGTATTGTACAATAGACCCTAACATAGTGCCTGAGATAAACATTTATTTAACAAATAAATGTCCCAAGCCCTAAGAACCATGAATCACCTCGTAAACCCAACTTATGTACCATTAGTGCAGTTCGTGTAACAAACAACAGGGAACCAACCGCTACTTTATTTGCCAAAGTCTCCAAAGTGACGCAGAGAAAAACTGTTATCTGGAAACTTCTGTTATAGCTGTCTATATACTCGTTGTTCTTGACATCTCTTGACATCGCCAATTAGGGCTTCCAATCCCGGGATTTATTACTACTACAATACCGCGGATCCCGGTATTGTAGTAGTAATAAATCCCGGGATTGGAAGACCTGATCGTCAATTTCAATTCGAAGAAAAGTACCAGAACATGATTGGATTCCCCTAATGCTGGTGCTTCATTTGATAAATATATATATATATATGCAATATTTTATGTGGTTCTCAAATTTTCAGGTTTTTTAGGTCCTACCTCCTACTCAATATGATAAGGTTATACTCAACTTATCCTAAGTATAATTAAATGAAATTTAATAAAATGGTAATTTATAAAAAAACACAAATTTATTTTCTAAGGTCATTATGACACTTTTTCAGAGGCCTATGTCCAGCAGTGGACGTCTTCCGGCTGATATGATGATGATGATGATGAGTGGATTGACGAAGACGATAGACCTCTAAACTTGCTTCATTCATGCATACCGAGAGTTGTAGGAGTTTTTTGTCCCTGAGGCCTGAGCCTTGAGGGCGGGCTGCTTGACGTTTTCAATGTTACTCTATTTATAACCATCAAGACAGCTTGATTCAAAATAAGAATAGTGCTGTATTGCCAGCGTTGCAGAGGTTTAACACACAACCTCTACAGTACTACTTATAAAAACGACTCTGTAACTAAGCGAGACAAATCTTTAGGTACTGTACAAAAACACTATGATGACCCGAAAAAAGTGGAATTATTCGGGACGCTAACAAATCTAAAAATGCCCGGAGTGCAAAACAATGCATAACACCAATTTCTGTCAAATATTAAATCAATTTTGCCTAATTTTAGGTGACAACTTACGTATTCAGTTACACACGAATAGTGTTCGTTAAATAAAAGCTTGTAAAACTTGCAGTCTCCGCTCAAATCCGTTTTATAATAAAAATGATGGGATGGCGCAAGAAGGGATAAACATTTGTTTCTACACTCACTTTGGAACACTATAAATCTTTTAAACCATGGTTTAATGTGTTTACGATACAGCAGAAGTTTACACAACGTCATCAATCGATGCTTCGTTTCAGAGCGGGCTCATTTGGTTTTGTTATGATATTCATGGAAAAATCAGTTATCGGTATGAACAAGGAAGTGCTAGAAATTACGAGGAAGTATTTCAGCGTCAAAATTTATGTAAATATGTGATGATGAAGAAAATTTATAGACATTTTCATAGAGGCCGATGTGAATAAATATGTGTAACAAGCTCATAAGTATCTGATACCTAGCTACAATGTCGCTTTCACTCGATTCTTATGGCAGTTTAAATAATGATGCTAATGTGACATAGTACAAAAATGTTCTTGTGAGTTCGACAGTACTAACTGAATATAGCAAGTGCAAAAATATGTATGAATTGAATCCTGTCATAAATATGTAACGAAACCTTAAGGCGACGTAGGTTCAGAAAATGGATTTTTAAAAAGTCGTAGCGCTTGTTTGTCAAAGTCAAAGTCAAAGTGATTTATTCTTCAATTTAGGCATATTACATGCACCTATCATTTGGATCTTAATATATCATGTTTGAGGGAGGTTAGCTATTACTTTTTTAAATTAAACGCACAAAAATTAAAATTAATAAAAATTATATCCGCGCTTCTGAATCCGCACTTCTATCTCGCTCCCGCTTATGCTCAGTGAGAGGGAGGGAAGACCGTGAACCTACGTCACCTTAATCAACTGACATAAGAGCAATGCAACATATTTGTCGCGAATCATGGCAGTTGATGATATCGCGATAACTTTAACTCATGGTCGGATCGTGTAGTGCCGCCTTAAGAGATAATTTGCACTGGCAAGGTGATGATATTATATTTGTCATCGAGGGTAGACTAAGAATTGTAGTCTTTGGAGGATTTTTAAGCGCTTTATTCCGTTGGAGAAGCGCATTCGGACGATCTACCATTGGCGAGTGTAGAAGTTGCCGCACAGCGGGATTCGCCATAAAACAATCGTGCTAGAGAGAAATGGCGGGCGAATATGGCTGCCGGACTCTCCACGTGCAAGGTGGGTGAGAAAAGGCATAGAGAAACAAGTTAGGAGCCCCGAGCTCCTAGGAGGTCCATCTGCGAGACCCCGGTGAGTGTTTACTTTGCAATATCTTATGTCGACTTATATGTGCATGATCAGTGGAAAGATGAGAGGACTGTTGTAATATGACATTCTTTCCATTACTGTAGTAGTCCAATCTTGCAGTGCACAGCACACTTAGAATTGGACAGGGAAGCCCGGAGCGCCCATATATTGGAAGTGTGGTCCGGAAACACACTGGTACGGTCGACTGAGTTGGAGCAACCGTGGCGAGGTTATGGGGATGGTGGAGACCTCTGGGGGGCCACAGGCCCCCTATCCGGCTTAGTGACTAATAAGCAAACATGATCAGAGTCACCAGGGCTAGACCCTGTCAAGACCGGAGCCAGTCGACCGATGCCCAATAAGATAGTAGAGGTGCATAGCCATAAGGAAATAATATTCATGAGGCCCCTCTATAGCATACGTGGGAGTGCAACCACGAAAGAGGGAATTAGAGATGGCAAGGCACTCGGTAAAACCGAATAATGTGTTGTGAGTGGCACAGCCACACGAGTAAAACGGAATAATGTATTGTGCGTGGCACAGCCACACGAGAGAGGCTAGACCTCACCTTATACGTATACACATGCAAGTAACATGAGTAGAATAAAACTGGTCCACTCATCTTTCCACTCTCATGATAATAAATGTGAATTTTATGTACCCTATGTCGTCATTATATATCTGAGTTACATATATGTGAAGTTAGTATTTCACACATATATACGGAGGGACGACAATATTTATGAGTACTCTTGCCACTTCGGCTAATCTGGGCTCCCGTGTACCTCCGAGTCGCAACTTTACCCTGTCGTATCGTTCGCATATAGTCGCACGGCCGGCGGGCGTTGTCAATCGACCACCATTACTATTATAATTTTAATTTAATTTAGTTAATCATCATCTTGTATTTACTTTAGAAAATAAATAATGCCTAGATTAACCGAAGTGGCTCTTGCCACTTCGGCTAATCTGGGCTCCCAAGCACCTCCGAGTCGCAACTTTACCCGCGCGACACCTGTGACACTATCGTTCGCAGCAATAAACTGACAACTTGTAGGGAAAAAATCACTAATTTGGAAATAATTTTAAAAGCATTTTTTTTATGTAACGAAGCGGATCTGCGGGCCTAGATGGTTGCCATTTTATCAAATATCGTTGTGGATAAGACATCCGTCACTCCCGCTCTCGCGTACTTGTCATAACGTGACTAGGGCATGCAATCCCGGTATTTATTACTACTACAATACCGGGATCCCGGTATTGTAGTAGTAATAAATCCCGGGATTGCATGCCCTAAACGTGACGAATGTCTTATTTATTTATTTATACCTTATTGCACAAAACAAATAAGTTCAAAGGCGGCCTCAATGCCTCAACCACCAGTCAATCATAGGGCCAAACAAAGACTTTTACAGACTTGCTTTATCCACAAAGATAAGTAATAAAATGGCAAACATGCTACGCTTTCTGGTATGTACCTGCATTAGCACACACAAACACACCCACAAACAACGATGTATAATAGTTACACATCGTTGCATCCCCCCCTTCTTTCCAGATAACACTATGTATTCTCCAGTGGATCGTATCTTCATAATAAAATCAACCACAAAAAATAAAACAGTCAGAAACTTTCATACTCAATTACTCTTTCAGTATTATAAGAATAATATTCCAGTATATGTTTCGTTTCGTTGGAATTTTATATCAAATTATAATAGAGAACAGCATTGGACAGGAGTCGTTAAACAAAGGTTAGTGTACATTTTTAATACGCTTTGGAATATATTACATTCGGTTTTATTATGAAAATTGGGGTTTTTTCTGAGTGCGTGTTTGATGGATGAAGTGTATGATTTACCGACGTGTAATAATACATTTTTGTCACGTTCCACATTCATTACGTAAGTATCACAGTTCTGTCATGCAAATGTCTACACGAGTATAATCTTTTTGATACCGTTATACACATATGTTGAGGCTGCGCTTCAAGTCATACCAGAGTTACAGGTGGTAAATATGGTCATCATCGTACCAGCCGATAGACGCCCACTGCTCCCCAAAGAGTGCCACAATGACCGGTCCTGCGCCACCCACATCCAGCGGACTCTCGCGACCTTTATCAGGTCATCAGTCCACCTTGTGGGGCCCCATGTCACCCCGGCCAATTCACGCGCACAGAAAATGCAAACAAAAAAAATAATTGTGGGGGACCAAATATGATGGTCAACTGCAAATATAGTGATATGACTGCAGCGATAGAGTTATCAGGACATAGTTGAGTTTGTTTCGGCGTTTCTTCTTAACAGTGGTCTTCTTTTTCAGAAACGCAAGTAGAATTTTGACTTGTAAAAGTGCCATTGCGACTTGCAGAATACAATTCATTTATTTCATTTATTTATTCTTTCTTAGAGGAAGGTTTGGGGAGCCAGACCTTCGTTTTATATACCACAGAAGGTACGACTACAATCACGTGACATGGCGAGATAATGACGTTGTACGGTCGACGCCAAAAATAAGTTTACACTATTCGCCTTATTGCAATGGAATAAGGTGCAAAAATGTAAACATATTTTTGGCGTCGACTGTACCTACTGGCAGACGTCGGCCGTCTGGCATGCAGAATTTCTGAGAAAACAGTAATTTATTTATTTAAACTTTATTGCACAAATTAAACATAAATTACAATAGACGGACTTAATGCCCTCTGGCATTATCTACCTGTCAACCATTGGGCTAAACAGAAACGTTAGTGGTGCAGGATCCTTAATGCTGAGACTCGAAAGGAAGCACAAATCAATTAACTACACAATATGAATTATATACATAGGTACATATATAATGCATACAATGTAAACATACGTATACATACTTTAATTCATAATATTTGTACCCATACAAAGTTCATATGGTAAAGAGGAAAAGAAATGTGAAAATGCTCATGTATGTAGCTTGGACGAAGTTCTGAATTGAAGTAAACTATTTTTAACTTCGCTCCGACCGTGGAAGAAAAATATTTTTCTTTGTATGAGACAACGCTAAATAAACGATACGAGTATAAATCTATAAATAAATAGAAATAGACGTTACATAACTCAAATTTAACAGCCATGGCGTAAATCCAATCCTTTCAGCCGATTTTTACAAGTGCGGGCTGAAATAGTAAATCAAGTGTTAAATTGGTATGGCGCCATGCACTGTGGCATCTCGAGTGCCAGTCGGTCAGCAGTCTAATGCCAAAAGCGTTACTACTTGGCTGTGGAAACAACTATTTTTGGCCAAGTGTGAAATGCAACTATTTATAATAATATGTGGACGTGCGGTCAAACTCATTGTGTCCCAAAATGTATACGTAACTATAAAACAGAATACAAAAATCCATGTCAATAAAGACGATTTTTACCGCGTTGTTACGGAAATATTGCCTTATTGACACCAAAGTGAAACCTTTTGCTTAATGAAATGAAATGAAATTTATTGTTAATAACAATTGTTACAAGTCAAGATATAATAAGTAGATAAACTTTCAATAGTGTTTAACTATGATTAATTATAGTTTTTAATATTATATTATATGTCAATTATATTCGGTTATTTTTATATGTCATACTATGTTTTTACCTTTAAAGTATTATTGGTAGACTAAAGAACTCATCATACGAATAGAATGATTCCTGCATCAACCACTTAAGACAGTGAGTAGATAAGTAAGTATTTATTTTCAACAAACATACAAAAGAGGAATACTCGTATGTACTCTATTCCGTTTCAGCTTGAACAAAAATTCATGTCCAGGCAATGAACTAACAACTTGTATGGAAAAAAAGTCAAATTTGGAAATAATTTATAATAGCTATTTTTTTTTAATGTAACGGATATATTATCAATTAAATAGTTACCTAGAGGCAAAATCCAACAAAAAATCAGACATCAAAAAAATCAATATTTAATTAGCTCCTAAAAAGTCCGGATAAATATTAATATATTTTTTTGTCTTTATTTAGGTTCATTTACATCTGCTTTAAAATATTCAATATAAATAAAATAAAAAAGACAATGAATGTTTACTATAAATCTATATAATTACTTGCGGGTGGAAAGTTTGTTGGATTCTTGAATAAAGCATCTTAGAATAACGTTTTAGAATGAAATATTTAAAAAAAACGCTATTATAAATTAATGTTTTTCGAAACCGTATTATGCCTGGAGTATTGTATATGTGTCATTTTCCGTAGTCGGATTACAGTTTTTTGAACTGTAACTTATGAATGAATGAATGCTTGTTTTCTTAAAACCGTCACCAGTCTTGCAATTCATCCGTAATGCCACTCGCGCTAGTCCAGGGCTTCCAATCCCGGGATTTATTACTGCTACAATATTGTAGTAGTAATCCATCCCGGGATTTGAAACCCTACTCTAGTCTGACATAATTTTTTGACTGTATCATTTTTGACATAATACTACGCACGAACAGTGTTATTTATCTTTAGACGATTGGGAATTTAAAGGCTTTTTCGCCGAAATCCACCTGTGAAGCAACTCTGCATACTTTTACCACCTTTTACGGAATGGCTTTTCTGGTATTTGCTTTAAGATTTCGACACAATATGCATCAACGAATATGCACATAGAAGAGCTTAGAAAGGTTTTACTCGTGCTATAAGAGTTCCTATTCTTTTACAAACCTTTATTTATTTCTTTGTTCGTATATACGAACAAAGAAATATCATTTATCGTTGAAATGGCGCTGCCCTGCTAGCATAACTTGACTCTCTACTCTACTCGCGCGCGTGATAGACTATCTGTCACTTTTTGACAGCATTGTGTCTCGCGCGCGAGTAGAGTCGAGAGTCAAGTTATGCTAGCAGGGCAGGGCTGGTCTGGACACTTGTCGCGCTACACAGACAGGAGATGGACTATCGAAGCCACAAAATGGAGAGGACCGCTGGGGAAACGGCATGTAGGCCGGCCAATCCAAAGATGGGCTGACGGCCTAACCCAAGTTGCCGGAAAGGATTGGATGAGCCTTGGATCAAATAGAGAATTATGGACAGAGTTGGAGGAGGCCTTCACCCAAAGAGGGGTTCATATAGGGAGATAGTCAAGCAACAATGTCACAAAGTTTTTTTTAAGATATGAAGAAATGGCTTTCCCGCTCACAGGACATGATGGGGCGCTTTGGGAGGCGTGCGTGGGGCTAGGTACCTACAAAGTACCAACTGAACCAACACGTAGAGGCCCTTTTGACAATTTAATGGGATGCAAGGAGTACACCGAGCGGATGCTGACCCTGCCCGTGTCATGGGACGCGCACAGAGACAGCACCTGCTGGGGTGTATGTATAGGGTATATTACTGGTTGATGGAATCTAAATAAAACGGGTTATTGGGTGAAAATTATGGACTAGTTTAGTGGCTTTATTATTATTATTACATACGAACAAAGAAATAAAAGTCAAGGAAGTCAAACAAATTGAGCCACCTACCTTTTTCGCTCTTGCCACTATCTATGACAATAAAGCATAATAAGGTATGATTTTTAGTTTCCTTTACCGTATGTACCTAGGAAAGTTTACGTCAAAATTTTCAAACCATTTTGAGATACTTGCAAGTATCCTATTGGGCTGAAATTGGATACCGCCTTTGGCATCACCAAGCTGATCTAATGATGGACACAGAAACCGACCATAGCAATTCCTAAACTACGCAAGATAAATACCCGTCGTGGTTGGGTTCATTGTTTCCCCTTCAGGGGTAAAGTGGTTGTTAGTCATGATGGGTAAAACTAGCAATAATTAACAACTTAGAAATGTTGACAAACCCCCGATATTTTCATCTCAAATGCCTGCGTGACATAATGAACATCTCCCTGGGCGGACCGTGTCAGGAACACGGAAATTCTACGTCGTGCTAATGTCAGCGGCATTGAAGCCAATCTAATGCGTAGACAGTTGCAATGGAGTGGTCATATCTCCCGCATGGCCGAAGCACGAGTGGCTAAGTGCATCTTTTACTCAGGACTGCAGGAAGGCAATCGCGCTGGGAGACTTTGGCTCAAGATCGATCAAAGTGGAGACATACAGTGAAGGTTAATGTGCAAGCCTTCGAAGAACGAAGACGTAACGAACTCGACGATAAGCGCGAGGAGTTGAAGGCTCGACCACCTGCGGCCATATACTACAATTTTGTCGGAGGAGTGCTGACCTGGAGGGAATGTGGTCGCACATTCTCTGCAAAGATAGGCTACGTCAGTCACCTGAGAGCTCACGAACGACGCTCCAGTTAGCCAGAATTCTTCTCTTTTTCCAGTCGCCGTGGTCGAAATCGGCCAGGATGATGATGATGATGATGATGATGATGATGATGATTTTTACTCAAAACCTGATGATTTTATTAAAACGTAGCTAAGTACCATCTCGATCACTTCAGCTTTCGGATAAAAAAACCGCATTCAAATCGGTCCATATATAAGATCTACGATGCCACAGACAGTCACACAAATACACAGACACGTCAAACTTATAACACCCCTCTTTTTGCGTCGGGGGTTAAAAAGGTTTAAGGATTTATTTATTTCACAACATACGCACTTAAAATTAACCATAGTAAATTTTTAGGAATGTATATTGTGATCGTCAAATATTAAATATTATCAAAATAATAAATAATACAAGCACTATGTCAACAAATTACAAAATGAGTTACGGACTAATATCACCTTTCGGGTCGTCAATAAACTAGAAATAAACTACATCAAACAATATTTTAAACATTAAGTACAATTCAGAGGGGTAATCACGTTACGTTTTGAACGCGCGTTAGGACAATTTAACTGTCATTTTTCTATAATAAAGTGACATTTAACACGCGTACAATGCGTTACGTGATCGACCTATATAGATTTCGTTCGACTTTCATTTTGTATTCAATTGGTGAGTAGGTAATCCAAGCAAAGCAAGAATTTGCCCTCTAAAAAATTAAGTGTTGTTTAAAAATTGAAAATGATCACATTCACTTAATAATTAAATGCAAATAATAGCGGCTTTACGCCCACAGCTACCAAAGAAAAACATCTAACTACAGGAAAAATGAGCCCTTCACAAAAAGTGAAAGAATTCTTATTCGTAATTCACATTTTCTTCTCAATCCTTTAATGTGACTATGACAGGCATTGTTACGTATAATAGAGTTTTCACAGCTTTTTACTTCAAATATGTCGGAGTAAAATCCGCCATTATATAACGTTATATGAAGTTTGTAGTCAATTCAGTGGATGGATTATACATTTTTCACAAGTTTTTATTTAACTGGCACTGTTCGTATATAAGAAAGTTGTCTTTCAAACATTTGTAAACCATTACTGAGCTGAAATTTGGCACAAAAATACCCCCTTACTATCCCCGAAACTGCCCCCTAAGTTAATTAATTTTTGCGTTGATTTATGTAAAAGGGTCATCAAATTTTAGATTTCTATGTCTAACGATTTTTGAGAAATTGCCTCTGACAGACGGTACGCAATACTAATAAATAACTGCACTATTTGTTTTTATTATTATAATAATATATACTTTGCCAGTAGCGAGCGTCACCGGGTTAACATTTCAGTAGGTATTTAAATCACGTCTAAAATATGAAGCGCCATTTTAGCAAATAAATTTTCACATGCCTGTCAGGAAGATATGAAAGGTGGTTGCTGAAGCACTGATATGAGAAAATGCGCGACATATTTTAAAGAGGAGCATTGTGTGATCGGCGGGCCCGCGTTGAAAGCTGCCAGACCAACGTTTAGAGAATGTTTCACATACAATTTTACACCATAATAATGAGTAGTAGGTATGCGTTAAAAATGCCCACTTTGCCCGCTTTTTTCGGAAAAACACGAATATCTCGTATGTTTATATGGTAGGACGGTTTTTTTTGACCTATCGGATCATTCGTAATCTATTCCAAAATTTTATCGATATTGATCGCGGGTAAAGTTATCTGGATTTTTGCCAATATTGCCCATGTCGAATTATTGACGCAACTATAGCTCTTGATGTTGACACAAGGTTCAGTCCAAAATGTTGGACAAACATGGCGTTCCATTTAAACACCTTTCTTATAACTACGAAAAGTTTTACACAATACAGATGGACAATGTTATCTGGGTATTTTCAATCTTTGCCATACCAATCCATACACCTCACATTCCATAGTTTGCTGCAAGTCCCTGGCTGAAGTTAAAGACACGTATGAATCAAAGTAAGTCATAAATATAATCTAGTTTCTACTAAAAATAGTAAGGTTGCCATAAATATGTTGTGTTTTCGTTCATTAGCAGATTTCTTCAAAATTTGCTTTTTGGGCAAAGTTCCCCCTGGTGGCAAAGTAGGCATGTTTGAGTAACTAACGATCGTAACTACAATTGTCATTACAATTTGTCATCCACAAATTCCAGGTCAAATTTGCTTTTCGATGTTTTACACCCTGTGAACATATGTCACTATACACATACAGGGTGATTTAAGGGTCGTGGAGCAAGAATTACCAAAACCGAATAAGATGGTCACACTGAACAACTTTTCCCAAGGGACCGACCACGAAATTGTAAAAAAATCAGTTGTTCCATACATTACTCTCAATTATCTCACAGTTAACTCACAGTTAACCCTTAATTGGTTCTTATTTTTTTGCGATTTCGTGGTTGGTCCCATGGGAAAAGTTGTTCAGTGTGATCATCTTATTCGCTTTTGGTCATTCTTGCTCCACGACCCCTAAATCACCCTGTATATACCTCGCCGTGTTTTTTACGCCGGTTCTTCTCGAGGCAGAAGTTTTCTTTCCGAACCGCTGGTAGTTTATCGACATTCATAGGTGCATGTAATATGCCTAAATTGAAGACTACAAATTTTTGACTTTGACAATCCGGTGAAACAGCTATAGATAGCAGCTATTTATCAAATCAACTTTTATGTAATTTTCTTAAACTTCTATAACGTTTCAAATTATTCCCATAAATAAATCTTTGACAATAAATCACTTCCGACCCCTATTATTTGTGAAGCGCGTATGACAACTTTAAGGACTCTGAAGTATTGAAGGGTATCGGTGGATGGCATAATGGAGGGTCTTCTGTCTGTTGTACGTCTGTCTCATTGATTAATGGGGCTTTGTGAAACGCGGTAATGACGTACGATTCGCAAATCTAATTTGCGTCCTCACAGCGTGTAAATATTTCCAAATAGGTGACTAAATTCAAAATCCTTATATCGGAATTTCTTTTTATACAATATTACCGTTATTTCATTTCGGTATCTCGGTTTTTATTTCATATGCTATAAAAATACGGCTTTATGCCTGAAATAAATCTTTTTAGGGTTCCGATACCTTTAAAGGAAAAAACGGAACCCTTATAGGATCACTCGGTTGTCTGTCTGTCCGTCTGTCACAGCCGATTTGCTCCGAAACTACTGGACCGATTGAGTTGAAATTTGGTACACATATGTAAATTGGTGACCCGAAGATGGACGCGTAAAGTAAATTATTGAATTCTGAACAAGGGGGCCACTTTTGGGGGGAAAACTAGAAAATTTAAAAAAAAGTTTCGCAAACTGTATTGTGTGACATATCAAATGAAAGGGGTTGTTAGCATGTCAGATATTTTTTTTTATAATTTTAGCAAGAACAGATTTGAAGTAATTTAGGAATAAAGACAAAAAAATTACCATCCCCCCCCCCCTTATCGCCGAAACTACTAGGATTACAATTCTGAAAAAAATATGGAAAATAGTTCCTTGCCTAAAGATTACAGGAAAACCTATAAGAAGTTTGAGTATTCAAAAACACTTACCAAATTTAAATTATATACGGAACCCTCACCACGCGAGTTGAACTCGCACTTGTCCGGTTTTTTTTTATTTAAACTGCGTTTGCTTCACTTCTGAACTATGTCAGTCTTTTAATTCTAGCCGATTCATCTAATAGGTACTTCAGTCTACATAAATAAAGTTTTGGAATACTGAAAAAATATTACGAATCAAGGTTATACCTTTAAACTCGTAAGTGTATCAGATACATTGTAAGTTGGAGGTGTAACTGCCCCATTTTTAACCCCTATATACGTCACGTCTCTTCCGTCTGTCTGTCTGTACGTATCCAACTAATACTTGGCTGTTCTTTTGCCGTATTTACATAGGTATATAACTGGTAGAAAGCAATTAAACCTGATCTTCAAAAATACATACATACATACATATAATCACGCCTCTTTCCCAGAGGGGTAGGCAGAGATCACGGATCTCCATTTGCTACGATCCTGACAAACCACTTTCGCTTCACTCACCTTCATAACATTTCTCATACATGCTCGTCGGTTTAGGGTACTTTTGACCTGGCCTTTTTGTAACATTTCTCCATTCAAAAATAAAAAGTAAAATTCCCATTTTTATTCCTCCCGTATTAACTGCGGAAGACAATGTAACGCCATTTGACTCCCCATCACATTTTTACGGAAATGTTATTTTCCGGCCATCGGTTTGGCGCCCCATTGATTTATGGGATGAACATGATCGGGTTCGGTACATTCCTCAGCGGGACGCCCAGAGCGGTTGGTGAGGGAAAATGTGGCAATCCGATACTCAAAGGGGTTGTTTACAGGCGGACAAGGGGTCAGGCGAATGCGACCTGGATTTTTCGTACATTTATAAACGCTTACGACTCCGGAAGAATCTCAAGCGCGGTGTCTTTTTACCCGACTGCCGAAGGAAAGGAGGGTTATGTTTTTCGAGCGTATGTATGTATGTATCAATGTGTGTATGTCTTATTCTTTGGCACGCCCTGCCCAGGCCCCGTAGCATGGTTGGCCTTGTCACGCGATAGGTGATAGGATAGAGCGTGCGTCACTGGCTGACACCGTTCGATAGAACGAGACGACGCTCTTATCTTGTCACTTGTCGCGTGATAAGGCCAACCATGCTACGGCTCCTGCTAGCATAACTTGACTCATGCGCGAGATCGACTGTCCGTCACTTTCTGATTAATGCTGTCAAAAAGTGACAGATAGTCTATCACGCGCGCGAGTAGAGATAGAGAGTCAAGTTATGCTAGCAGGGCTGCAGCCTAAACCGTTTGACAGATTTCGAGGTGTCGTTGGATTCCTCTTAATCGTGGAAATGACATAGGCTTTAATATTTGCAAAAAAGCAGTTGGTTTTTTTTTAATCTTTTAATTTTCAAGCTTTATTAACTTGACCAGGAGCCGTAGCATGGTTGGCCAAGTGACAAGATAAGAGCGTCGTCTCGTTCTATCGAATGGTGTCAGCCAGTGACGCATGCTCTATCCTATCACCTATCGCGTGACAAGGCCAACCATGCTACGGCTCCTGTTCGTATGTAAGTATATAAGTATGTTGTAAGTTTTTTTTTAAATGGCTATAATTTTAATGTAACAACAAACGAACACAATAAATAAAAAACACTTATAAACTAACTGTTGTAAGTTGTCCGTCAAAATTTGCAATCTATTTTCCAGCCACTTGCCGTTATCCAATTGGATTTGAGTAGTAGTACCTATAGTTGGATGACAATTTAATATGATGGTACTATCGAGCTGAACTGACGATGGAGACAGAAGGTGGCCATGGGAATTCAGTATTTAACCGACGTAAATAAAAGCTTGTGCCAAAAATTTGTTTTACAGAAACTTATTTATCTATATTGTGTAATTTTAATCGGATAATATTGCGTGTTTTGTTGATTTTACAATAAACGAAATTTTGATGTGGAATAATTTGGTATGCAACTTTTTTGCAATCTCCATCGAATTACGAATTATTGTAAAGGAGTAAAGTTTATGAGTTTGTTAATACGTAGATAGGGATTTCTGAAATTATCCTATTTCGACGTTCATTCATTGATATTTACAATGCCCACCCTGTAAACCGGATGATATACAACTACTAATAGGTAACTATCGCGTTAAAATGAAAAGCATTTTTGCTAAAAGTTGCTCAAGATAGGAATAACATCTTTGTTTCATATCCAAAGAGTCATATCATCATCATCATCAGGCCTTGGATTATTTTTCGCATGGTAAGATGAAAAAAAACTATAGAGTCGGTATTAAAACTAAACTTTAACTTATATTCATACTCATACTCACTAATTTTCTTAGTCCCGTAATACTTTTGCCCTTATGCATATTCACAGATAGAAAATGTTAATCGAAAATTAATCTTACTTAATGTAATTAAAATGAATTTATGTAGTATGATTTGGGAAGTGTTAAGCCTTTCGCTTGGTAAAGGGTTACATTTACCATGTAACTATATCAAATATGGACAATACACATGTCATATCTTGTCAAGATTTTGAGACACTCATTCCTGTATCTACAAGCTCTATGGATATTGGAAACTAGGAGCACATTACGAAAGTAATGTTTTATTTTTTATTTTTTTTATTTAAAATATAATTTATTTCTATTCAAATGATTTATTTTATTTATAATTTAATTTCGTTATTTATTAAATGAATGAGTATGAGTATGAATATAAATAACAATTTAATTTTAATATCGACTCCATAGTTTTCTTTCATCTTACCATGCGAAAAATAATCCGAGGCCTGATCATCATCATCCTGGTCTATTTCGACCACGGCGACTGGAAAAATAAAAGAATTCTGGCTAACTGGAGCGTCGTTCGCGAGCTCTCAGGTGACTGACGTAGCCTATCTTTGCAGATAATGTGCGACCACGTTCCCTACAGGTCAGCACCCCTCCGACAAAATCGTAGTGTATGGCCGCAGGTGGTCGAGCCTTCAACTCCTCGCGCTTAGCGTCGAGTTCGTTACGTCTTCGTTCTTTGAAGGCTTGCACATTAACCTTCACTGTTTATCTCCATTTTGACCGATCATGAGCCAAAATCTCCCAGCGCGATGGGTCAAATCCAAAGAGAAGAAGAAGATTATAGTACCACCATTATACTTGTATTTTAATTATAACACTCTGGCTTGTTACCAATATTGCAATAGGTCGAAATCATTAATGGTGGCTACAATGCGCAGACTTGCAGTGCATCTTACCAATCCATTATCCATACTAATATTATAAATGGGAAAGTGTATGTGTTTGTTTGTTTGTTTGTCCGTCTTTCACGCCAAAACGGGGCGTCGAATTGACGTGATTTTTTAAGTGGAGATAGTTGAAGGGATGGAGAGTGACATAGGCTACTTTTTGTCTCTTTCTAACCCCCCACTTCCCCAAAATGGGGGGGTGGAAGTTTGTATGGAGCATTCCGCAATTTTCAAGGTAGAAAGCTAAAAATTGGTATGCGTACTATTTGTGACTAACAAAAAAAACGTGCATATTTTTTTTTTGGAAATCTGCACCCATCCCCTTAAAAGAGGGGGTGAAATTTTATATGGGGGTCAGAAAGTAGATATGCCCAGCCCAGATATGTAGAGTCGATATGTAGAGCCAATATGTAGAGTCGATATGTAGAGTCGATATGTAGAGTCGATATGTAGATTCGATATGTAGAGTCTATGTTCGATATGCAGAGTCTATGTAGAGTCGATCTAAATATATAAAAGACTGAAACTGAGATGCACTTTTTTTGTAGACGGTTAACATTACTCTTAGTACGCGGGCGAAGCCGCGGGCAAAAGCTAGTTAAATATAGATGTAAGCATGTTCACTAAACGCGATTCCTTAGTTTTAGTTTCAGGTTAGGTACTCATTACAGGACCCACTGAAAATCAGTGTCGTGGCCCCGCTGCCTCGACTCATGCTGAGTGGGATCCTTTTTTGAAACAACTAACTATATTGTATATTTTTAGGCCTAAGAATTCTGTAAATTGTTTCTGTTGTTGTTTCAAAATTAAGATTATTCATTAATTCATTCAATCATCCACCCAAGACGACCACTTAATTATATCCATTTAGTATGAAAATAAGATACCACTAGTACCTACCGTATTAACAAAAGGCTGGACTAACATCATTATCTCACTCTATGGAGCACTTAAGCTTAAAATTGACTATGTTTCGAATAAGCAAGTCAGGAATCTCTTGGCAATTTAACCTAAAGTAAATCTTATTCTAAAAATAAACGTATAATTATGCGTTGACGAGTGATTAGCGCGTACGCGAAGAACTCTTATGATTAATTTTAATAGAGAACTTTGGCCTGACTTTTATTTAAACACTTTAAAAAATAATGCATGAGCTAAAAATCTTGTGTTTTCGTAAGTTTTTAAGAAGGCACAGGCACAAACAATTAAGTCATTATTTGATCCTAGACTTCGCATTGAAATATGTATGTAATGATCGTTAAAAAGTTGTAATAAATTAATTGTACTCGTATTTGACGACCGAATAGCCTAGTGGTTAGAGAACCTGACTATGAAGCTTGAGGTCCGGGTTCGATTCCCGGTTGGGGCAGATATTTGTATGATGAATACGAATGTTTGTTCTCGAGTCTTGGATGTTTAATATCTATTTAAGTATGTATTTATCTATATAAGTATGTTTATCCGTTGTCTAGTACCCATAGTACAGGCTTTGCCTAGTTTGGGACTAGATCAAATGGTGTGAATTGTCCCATGATATTTATTATTTATTTTATTTAATTAGGGCCACCGCAATATTCGGTCGCAATTAAAATACCTAAATGGTTATTTTCACTGTCACTAGGTTTCAAAGTTGTACATGATAAAAATATTTAAATTAATAGTTATTACAACATTGCACGTAGGACTGATGGCCGTTGGGGCGGAAAGGTTCTCGAGTGGCGATACCGGAACGCGCGGCGTCGGTAAGCCCCCCACAAGGTGGACTGATGACCTGGTAAAGGTCGCGGGAGACCGCTGGATGCGGGTGGCGCAGGACCGGTCACTTTGGCACTTGGGGGAGGCCTATGTCCAGCAGTGGACGTCTTTCGGCTGATATGATGATGATGGCAATATTATTTTATCATGTTCAACACCCTTATAAAAGGGAGTCGATTACACACTTTTTTTTTTATATAGTGGGACAATTCACACCAATTGATCTAGTCCCAAACTAGGCAAAGCCTGTGCTATGGGTACTAGACAACGGATAAACATACTTATATAGATAAATACATACTTAAATAGATATTAAACATCCAAGACTCGAGAACAAACATTCGTACTCATCATACAAATATCTGCCCCGACCGGGGATCGAACCCGGGTCCTCAAGCTTCATAGTCAGGTTCTCTAACCACTAGGCTATTCGGTCGTCATATTGAACTTATTCGTACATATCGCATTCCACATCGGTATTGTTGGGTTCCCAAATCGAATTGCGAAACATAAATAGGTAAAAGTGTCTGATCCTTTGTTAGCGTTCAATAGCTTAAGTCAAATTGAACAAAAGAGCGAACGAGACAGCATGACATTATTTATCTTAATGTTGATAGCTTCAGCTTGGAGACAATAAAATAAAAGCATCGATCTTGATTTGTGCCTCACGAAGCAAGAGGGAATGAAGGCTCTCATTTAACGGTCGTAGAAGACATTATTTCCGCACTTTCTATTTGTCCTAAGTCATAAGCGATGACACTCGTATTTATTTTCTTTATACGAGTCATTAGGGGAGGCAAACAAGCATACGGTCTGCCTGATACCGACAACGAAGCCTATGGACGCTTACGATTCCAGAAGAATCACAACTTGCCGACCCTTTATTAGGGTTCCGTAGACAAAATGGCAAAAACGGAACGCTTATAGTTTCGTCATGTCCGTCTGTCCGTCTGTCCGTCGGTCCGTATGTCACAGGCATTTTAATCGAAAACTATAAGGTGTATTTGAATAAACTTTTGAAAGTAGGTACTCGTATATTTTGTTAGCCGCGACATAGTTTTGTAGGTAATTAAAATGACTGAAAGTCAAAAAAAAATTTTTCACTGTATGCCCACGTGTGGATAAATCGATAGGCCTTTCAAAATAAATATAAGGTTTCTCAGTATGTTTTTTGATTAAGTGAATAGGTTGGAGATAATCGCCCCGAAAGTCACTAAAATTCTGTCCCCTCCTCTAATTTTTGAACGGTTTATTTTAAAAATGTGAAAATAATCACGGACATAGGGCTTATTAAATTCTTTCATCGAAAATTATTTTGGCCTAGATCGGTTCAAAGGTTTTCGAGATATTGCTGAAAAACTGCCTTCCTTAAAGAAAAGGACGTAAGTGCCGTAAGATTTCTGTGACGATACGAACTTTTTAATAGGCACGGAACCCTTCGTTTGGCGTGTTCCGACACGCACTTGGCTGGTTTTTGATTTTAGGATTTGTTGTGTTAGCTAGAGATGAACGCGGGTCCCTTATTCTCAACACCAGGAACACAACCCCACATACCATAGTATCAGAGACTAGAATGCATACACACGTCATATGAAGTTTTTGACAATGTTAATTTCCTGCAACACGGTGTGCGGCAGGTTGTTCTTTACCAAGAGCTGACTATTGTTGCCCAGATGAGTAATCAGCAATCACGTAATGTTTCGAACGCGCGTTAAGACAATTTAACTGTCATTTTTCCATATAAAAAGTGACATTTAGGTAGACGCGTGTACAATGCGTTACGTGATCGACTGCAGATTTCATTACTTGTCGGAATACTTAGAGTATTACATTTGCGGGGTAGTATTTTGCGCGAAAACAGTACGGTACGCATCCAGTACTGCATTTTAGCCGGCCCACTTCCGCGCATCCCGAACCAATCTGCTGGTCAATTGCGTAGCGCAAAGCTTCCTACGTACGTTAGGTGGATTTGACATTTTTAGGGTTCCGTTCCTCAAAAGGAAAAAAAGGAACCCTTATAGGATCACTCGGTTGTCTGTCTGTACGTCTGTCACAGCCGATTTGCTCCGAAACTACTGGACCGATTGAGTTGAAATTTGGTACACATATGTAAATTGGTGACACAAAGATGCTTAAAGTAAATTAATGAATTCTGAACAAAGGGGCCACTTTTGGGGGTAAACTAGAAAATTAAAAAAAAAAAGTTTCGCAAATTGTATTGCGTGACATATCAAATGAAAGGGGTCGTTGTAAGCATCTCAGATATATTTTTTTTATAATTTTAGCAAGAATAGATTTGAAGTAATTTAGGAAAGAAGATGGAAATTGACCATTCCCCCCTTATTTCCGAAACTACTAGGCTTAAAATTCTGAAAAAAATATGGAAAATAGTTCCTTGCCTAAAGATTACAGGAAAACCCATAAGAAGTTTGAGTATTCAAAGTAAAGGGAAAATTCTCAATATTTTACGGAACCCTCACAACGCGAGTTAAACTCGCACTTGTCCGGTTTTTTTTATGGGCAAATGACAGTTGTCCTGACGCTCGTTCGAAAAGTTACGCATGCATTCCTAAGGAAGTATTCGTTTAAATGTAGGCGTGGGTAAAGAGTCTGTACTGACTAGACTGACAGTTGACTGATGAACGCTTACTGATACAGTACCGGTCCCGCACCGTACTCTTACAGAAATCTCAGTGTCTGCTCTGAGATGATCTTATAAAAAACATTGTGTGAAATCGTGACCTACCTAGAAATTTGTTACTTTTTTTATGAAGCATTCTTTGTTGAGACGATGTTCTCATGTAATAGTTAACGGTAGGTATTAGGTATAAACTCCCGGGAGATAGAATAAATTATATTTAAAAAAAATCGGATCAGTGTTTCTGATATCTCGCTATCACTTCTATTTTGCGTTCTAAGTACAAATAAAAGTTTTTTCAAGTACTTTTTGGAAGCCGCTTGTTAACAACCAACTTTCCAGCTTTCATTTTAAGAGAACTTTTTTAATTATACAGCTATATCAATTAAAAATGTACCTCGATTATGAATCTGTTAGAAAAAGTTTATAACTCACTCAACTAGGCGCCGCGCCCCAGCAATTGATGCATCCAAATGGATGGATGTAATATTTTGATTTCATTCACGGGCACACCACTTAACCTGTCACTTTGTCGTTGTTTCGACATTCACTAGCGCGCTCATTTGGCTCGGCGACAAATGGATGAATGATTGCCTTGGCGTGGTGTGTCACAACCTCGAATTTTGACATTGACGATCAGATTTGATTTCGATTTGTTCGATTCAGAGGCGCGTTGCTACGGCTACCCATCCGTTTGGATATCAAATGGGCTGCGTTGGCCAAGTTTAAACACTATAAGGTAGAAGTACTAGTGCCCGACGCGGTACTAGTACTCGACGAATATAATTTAACTAGCGAATAATAAACTAAGATTGATCACGACATCATTTTTAAGTTACTAAACGTTTTTTATCGCAATTTCAAGACAAATAACTATGAATAAGTTATGAACATATTTGTTAAAACCAGCTGCCATCAATTGGGACAATGAGTTAAACCTTCAAGTCCCAATAAATGTCAGTCTGTAATTCATGACATTTGTACCTACTGAAATGACATCTATTGGGACTGCCAGCATAACCGCCTGCCATTTACTCGTACATTCGGATTGATTACCTAATTCTTATATTATCAGGAATTTTTTATAAGATCACCATATGAAACGAATTCCATATCAGTAACTTGAGTAAATACCTCGTCTCCCAAACCGTATGAAACTATTTAATACATCTTAAATGAGCATAATATCGTGATTCAAATAAGTATTTTCTGTTGACATGTCGGGCACTAGTACTTCTACCTTAGTTTTCACATTGATGAACTGATTTTGGCAGTGCACTGCGCCGCTTCAATCGGCTTGTTAGAATGGTCGTCAATATAATAATTTATTATATAATATCGTAATTGACTAAATTAGTGAGCATTTACTAGTTGTTGCCCCCGCGATTAAAGCAAAAACCTCAGACAAAACTGGGCGTAAAGGAGGCTATTTCCATCTCGGAGATCCATTTTTTATCGTTCAAAGATTTTTGTAAATAAATTGAGTACAAACTTACGAAACTTCAAACTTTACCTCTTTATAATAAGTGTAGTTGTCTATTTATTCAGGATTTAAATACAAGATTATGATTAACATTAACTAAAATAAATTAAAACGATTGAAATTTATTGAAATAAAAATACAAGATTATAATTAACATTAACTAAGATAAATTAAAACTAAGTTAAATCTAAAAAAGGCCCTCGAGGCATTGTACCGAGGATGCTGGCGGCATTTCCTCGCTGAATTGCAATGCTGATGCGTTGCGCGAGAAAGCCGCCAGTTCTTCGGTCACCAGTTACATCGACCAGACGTTTCGCGATTTCTGCAAATAACTTATGCGCACTGGGACCCCACGGACCGAGGGTCTCGACGCCAAAGGGTACAAAGTCGTACTCTCTGCCGAGGCCTCTATATTTATTACATTTCAGATTTTCGGCGTTTTCCGCCGCTGCACCCGCTTTAGAAGTAGTCCGTTGGAGGTGAGACGGTGCCAGTGTGTCTACACATGTAGCGTCCCACACAAGCATCCGTCCCAACCTCCTAGTGTAGTTTAAGTAGATAAAAGTATCTACTCATAGTGGCCAACATAAAGACATGTTTCGCTTAAAGTGTTATTTTTTACCAGTTGTTTAGAGTATTATCGTCAAGAGCAATGAAACCCCGTACACTTGTACCGAGTACACTTTGTATGGATAGTCCGAATAAATTGACTCTCTTTCATTGGTAATGAATTTCAGTAATAAATATGTAGGTAGACGTTAACATGCTGGCAAGGTATTAAATATTCTTAAACTTACCGTTTTTGTAAAATATTTTTTACAAAAACGGTGAACGGGTGGATGTATTGAGAGCTAAGAGTTCACTAATTAATTTTACAAATTAATTTCATTGTATACCTTGTACAAATTGTGGGATGGTATAACAAATTGATTCAAATATATTTAGTAGATTTTTCTACGCTAAAATAAACATTACAAATCCCATGATAATTCATAATTACTTTATTGCTTGAAATAGTAATAATACAGAAAGGTCTTCATTATCATATCAAGATTCCATTATTTCACCTTAAGACGACGGGTAAGGCAAGGCATTCTCCATACAAACGTTGTGCAAGTTTTTTTTCGTCGGTTTTGGCACTACAGAATATTCGTTTTTTTTGCTTGTTCATATTGAATTTACGCAGCACATGATGTTAAAATTTTGTTAGATATAAAAATAATGAAAATTAAAAAAATATAAAAAAGTATAAAAATAAAAAATAATAACATCAGTGAATAGCTAACAGAAAAATAAGTATACTGACCTAAAAATTATATTTATAGCCCAAACACAAACGAAGAAAAACTTGCACAAAATTTGTATGGAGAAGGCTTGCCCTACCCGTCCCCTTAAAGGCGTGCAATAGTTTAATACAGTTTTTTTTTCTTTTACATTCATTAAATTACAGTCACCAAATTACATTTATTTTATTGTATTGTGTTTTGGTGTCCATTATTAAATTAATTATATATTGTAATCGCCATATGATGACAATTTTTGAGATTAAGGCTTAATCTATACTTTGGGGCTATAAGTAATTTATGGGTTAAAGTATCTACGCTTTTTTGGTTACATCTTAAATTAAATAAGTGTACATTATTTCTTACAAATTTACAAATTGCAAACATGTAGAGGCATGTTGTAGTCATATGTTTGTGTTTCTTAAATAGGGGTTTAAATGGCTCCGTCCGTTTTTCCGTTGAATTCCCCCACAACACTATTCCATAACGGAGAGCAGAGCAAATATAGAGTGTAGTCTCAATTGACGTTATTATATTTAGCTTCTTTATCGCAAAAACAAACCTATTTACTTTATTGCAAACCTCATCAAGATGTTGCTTCCAGTTAAGATTTTGATCGACATTTATTCTAAGAAATTTGGTAAATTTTACGCTTTCTACAGTATCTTCAGAGAGCTTTACGTTAAATTCTACTTCATTTCTAGTTCGAGCTTGTAGCGTCTTAAAATGAATAAGCTTTGTTTTTCGAGACGTTCATTCGTGAATTCTGAAATAATTACAAATCCCCAATTTCGATTTAAATTGAATTAGTCTAACTTACCACTTAAAATTAATATTCTGATTGAGCAACAGATACCAAATATTAGTGTTCCAGCAAAATACTTGATTTACGTACAACCTGATTGGCAAACATTTGATGTGGCATAATTCATATTCCGCATTACTGGAACCTGAATAAAATATGAATGACATTCGTGGCTCAAACATAACCAAATATCGAGACCCGAAATTTATGAAACAATAATTATACGAGCATAAAACATTGCAAATCAAAGCATTAATGTTGTGTTCTGTCCATCTACACTATTATCATCAAAGCTTGGTGCGAATGACAGTTGTCATAATGACAACTTTAAAACATAATAAAATTGTTATTATGATAGCTGTCAAATGCACTATGGTTCGGTTGGAATTAATTCTTTCTAAGTCGCGTCGTAACGTCGTACGCGAAGAATTACGTGTCAGGCGTTAAAAAATTAAGCAATGGACATATTAGTCGAGTCGAATAAAACATTTAAACGATGTCTAGCGAAAGGTCCGAATACCATCATTTTACACTAAATATAAAAATGTGGAAAAATAAAACAAATGGATTTTATAGCTGTTCGAATAAATTATTCCATAGTTCTACGCGCACTAACATTTTGAACGAAAAATATCAGGTTGACACTACCTACAATTTAGATGGTAGTGAAAAATATGTACATGACACTTTATTGTAAGGTACTTCCATTTTACAGATAACTGCGCAATCTTCATAATAAGTACAAGCAAATGTTGACTTCAACTGATCCCGTAAGGGATCGTCGTGAATATTTGAAGCTTGCGAGATGAGTGAGATGAATCGTTACCGACCAACTCCTTGGAGGGGTCTTTGTTATTCAGGTTATTAGGGTAGCCTAGCCAAAATGGCAAAACCGGAACCCTAGTTTCGTCATGTCCGTCTGCCAGGACGTCTGACAGGCATTTTACACGAAAACTTTAAGGTGTATTTGAATTGTGAATAAAATTTTGAGGACAGGTGTATTTTGTTAGCCGCTACATAGTTCTAAAATGAATAGAAAAAATTGTTATAGGGGTGCATTCCATACGAAAAACTATGGATTAATCGATATGCCTTTCAAAATAGATATAAGGTTTTTCAGCAATTTTTTTGATTAACTGAATAAAATCGGAGATAATCGCCCCGAAAGTCACTAAAATGGTGTCCCCCGCCTCTTTAAATTGAACGGTGTATTTTAAAAATACACATTTCATAATACATATTACAATATATAATTAAAATCATTTTTTTTATAGTCCAAGAGTAAATTTTAAGCTACCAGTAAAATGCTTATGCTTTTATAGAAACAAAATTGTATTACAACTATGGACCTAAACGTAATATTTCGTGACCAAAACAGCAATTTACTTGATTTTCCATACATCGATTAGTTCAAATAGCAAAGTTTTGAGTAAATCAGTATGAAACGTTTCGGCTACCGCCAGCGAGGTCCGTCATTGACTCAAATTTTTGGATATATATGTTCGTCAATTGTAGTTGCTCCCATACAAACATTTGTTCCTCTCCAAAAACTGATTCGAATGGCATCGTAAAAAAACCGGGACAAGTGCGATTTCAACTCGCGTGGTGAGGGTTCCGTATGTGTTTTTGAATACTCAAACTTCTTATAGGTTTTCCTGTAATCTTTAGGCAAGGAACTATTTTCCATATTTTTTTCAGAATTTTAATCCTAGTAGTTTCGGAGATAAGGGGAGGGGGAATGGTCAATTGTCGTCTTTTTTCCTAAATTACTTCAAATCTGTTTTTGCTAAAATTATAAAAAAAAATATCGGACATGCTTACAACATTTGATATGTCACACAATACAGTTTGCGAAACTTTTTTTTTTAATTTTCCAGTTTACCCCCCAAAGTGGCCCCCTTGTTCAGAACTCATTAATTTACTTTACGCGTCCATCTTTGGGTTACCAATTTACATATGTGTACCAAATTTCAACTCAATCGGTCCAGTAGTTTCGGAGCAAATCGGCTGTGACAGACGGACAGACAGACAACCGAGTGATCCTATAAGGGTTCCGTTTTTTCCTTTTGAGGTATCGGAACCCTAAAAATATTATGCCACAAGCCTATTGTGACTAACGTACGACCTTCCCAATGGTAAGCGAAAACAGTAACCAATGGACACTTAAAAAAGGAGTCCCATGAGTGTTAAGGACTTGCTCTGTACTGACACAAGCATTTGCAGTATTAGGAGCATGGAACAAACCTCTGGGAATCAACACAGCGCGCGCCCTTGAGAGCTCTGGCAATCTTACACACCACCAAAAACACAACAGTATACGTGTTATTTAATACTGGCTTCACCTGCGTATTGCAAATAGCCTATGTCCATCCAGAAAGTCTATTCTGTACACAAGAATTTATGAAATAGGACAATTTGTTCCGGGGATTACATTGTATATGATTACATTATGATGATTAACATTCATCATATCAGCCGAAAGACGTCCACTGCTGGACATAGGCCTCCCCCAGAGAGTTCCGAATTGACCGGTCCTGCGCCACCCGCATCCAGCGGACTCCCGCGACCTTTACCAGGTCATCAGTTCACCTTGTGGGGGGCCTACCCACGCTGCGCCTTCCGGTACGTGGTCGCCACTCGAGAACCTTTCCGCCCCAACGGCCATCGGTTCTACGTGCAATGTGCCCCGCCCACTGCCACTTAAGTTTATCAATTCGGAGGGTTATATCGGTTACCTTGGTTCTGCTGCGGATAGCCTCATTTCTGATGCGATCACGCAGAGAAACTCCTAACATAGCCCTCTCCATTGCCCATTAAATTAAAACTAACTTAAATCTAGAAAAGGCCCTCGAGGCATCGTACCGAGGATGCTGGCGGCATTTCCTCGCTGGATTGCAATGCTGATGCGTTGCGCGAGAAAGCCGCCAGCTCTGCAGTCACCAAACATCAACCAGACGTTTCGCGATTTCTACAAATAACTTATGCGCACCGGGACCCCACGGACCGAGGGTCTCGACGCCAAAGGGTACAAAGTTGTACTCTGTGCCGAGGCCTCTATATTTATTACATTTCGGATTTTCGGCGTTGTCCGCCGCTGCACCCGTTTTATAATATTAGTATTGATAATGATATGTGAACACTCAGAAAAAATACGGTATGGTGATAAGGGTAAAATATTCGCAAAATTAACTTTTTGGGTTTGTAACCCAATCGACTCCCTAATTTTATTGTCATTATTTATGTTGCATTCCAAGGAGAGCATCAAAGGCCAACAGTAAAAATCCATATTATTGTTCCCTTGCCCTTTCTACGTGATTTTGTTTTAATAAAGAAAAATCGGCGACATTTTATGGAAGAAGAATTCGATGAGGATATTTTCGTTTACTTATAAAATTCCCGAAACTTATTGGGAATTTCATGTCAAGCCTTTTATAACTAGGTGTTTTTTTCTATGTTTATTCTTTAACCTTTAAAGTAATATTAAATAGCCGTTCTAGTCCAGGGACTGTTTTTAAGGTTCCGTAGCCAAAATGGCAAAAACGGAACCCTTCTAGTTTCGTCATGTCCGTCTGTCTGTATGTCACAGCCATTTTACTCGAAAACTATAAGGTACCTCTAATTTTTGAACGGTGTATTTTAAGTAGGGCAATAGGCAAGGGCTAAGTAGCGCAATAGGCAAGCCTCGTCCCCAAACAGCTTTTTATTGTTTTTTATGTTTATTGTTTAAAAACGTGTGTCTTTTCTTTTCTTTTTGTAATTAAGTAAATTAACATATATTGTAAGCCATACTAACAAACTATGGATTTTATATGGTCCGAAATAAACAATTTTTATTTTTTTTTATTTAAAAATATGAAAAAAATCATGGAAGGGCTTATTAAATTCATTCACCGAAAATTGTTTTGAACAAGATCGGTTCAAAGGTTTCGAGATATTGTTGAAGAACTGCCTTCCTTAAAGAAAAGGACGTAAGTGCCGTAAGATTTCTGTGACGATACGACCTTTTTAATAGACACGGAGCCCTTCGTTTTGCGTGGTCCGACACGCACTTGGCCGGTTTTTTTTAATACGGTAGATGTCACCGATAAAAAATACTGACTGCGTACCAAAATAGATATACTGTTTTACGCATCAAATAGAATAATTGCATATCAAAACTAAATTTTGATGAACGATTAGTATTTTAGATTTTGCAAATAAGTAGTTTTTAGGTTCTTTGGTTTTTTTTGATGGACCTTTTAATACTAACCAAAAAAAAATTACTATCAAAACTCACAATAGTAATCGGAAACACACGAAAATCATGACGTCACTTGTTCCTATTTCCGTACAATCTTGATTATAGGAGCGTTTTGACAATTCATAAAAAGTTATTGATTTTAGTCACAACCCTAGATAGACTAGAACGAAGTCCTCCATTTCAGCTTGGGCGAAAATGAGTTCGTATGTCCCGCTGTCCGGTTGTTACTACAGCTCGCATTTCTCAACCGATTCTCGTGAAATTTTGTGAATAGGTTTGATGATTGTATAGATTTCTATTGTCGCGTCGGTTTTTAGAGATTCAAAAAACCGGATAAGTGCGAGTTCAACTCGCGTGGTGAGGGTTCCGTATATTTTTTCATAAGTGTTTTTGAATACTCAAACTTCTTATAGTTTTCCTGTAATCTTTAGGCAAGGAACTATTTTCTATATTTTTTCAGAATTTTAATCCTAGTAGTTTCGGAGATAAGGGGGGAATGGTCAATTTTCGTCTTTTTTCCTAAATTACTTCAAATCTGTTTTTGCTAAAATTATTTAAAAAAAATATCTGACATGCTTACAACAACCCCTTTCATTTGATATGTCACACAATACAGTTTGCGAAACTTTTTTTTTTAATTATCCAGTTAACCCCCCAAAAGTGGCCCCCTTGTTCAGAATTCATTAATTTACTTTACGCGTCCATCTTTGGGTCACCAATTTACATATGTGTATCCAATTTCAACTCAATCGGTCTAGTAGTTTCGGAGCAAATCGTCTGTGACAGACGGACAGACAGACAACCGAGTGAAAGGGTTCCGTTTTTTTCCTTTTGAGGTATCGGAACCCTAAAAACAATTATTCAATGATAGACTCTCAAGGTCACAGCTCACAGAGCCACAGCGCTAAGTAAACACGTACCAAACTAAGCGCAAACATCATTGGAAGTCCACATCCAATAGTGCTTTAAGGGCAGGATATCCGGCAACGATTAAATACACACACAACTCCAATCCACCTCATTAGTGGTATCCCGGATGCATTCTAAGGCTCGGAATATTGCATCTGGAAATTCTAATTCTTAGCAAGTGGAAACGGATGCAATAGTACATTACTATGGAGGCCTGGAAACGAAGGGTTGCAGGCCAAGTTGATATAGACGGCCGAGCGTAGCGAGCGAGAGCCGGCAACCCCGTTTCTCGCCGAGATTTGTATAGTGCTTTTTTCAAAGTTGCAATGAAATAAAAATAAAAAGTAGTCAATTATTAATGGTTGAATGCCAAGATATTGTGTCACAATTTGACGTTTAAAAACAAAGGAAGGTTGCTTTACAGGCCTAGGTGTGTAAGGCTGTATGAAATTCCTTTACATTATCATCTTATATATATCTTACACCCATCGCACCGGATACGTAGTATTTCCGGACCTAATTTGAAGTAAGTCATGTCAACATTTCATACCTAGTCATCATCATCATATCAGCCGAAAGACGTCCACCGCTGGACATAAGCGTGCCCCAAAAAGTGCTAAATTGACCGGTCCATCCAGCGGACTCCCGTGACCTTTACCGTCATCAGTCCACCTTGTGGACCTACCCACGCCGCGCCTTTCGGTACGTGGTCGCCACTCGAGAACACAAACTCCAGTCAACTGAAGAACAATGTAAACGGGTATTTTTTGCGGGAATCGCACCGCTCGCCAGCAGCAGGGGGTTCACCCTCACTCGCTGAAATCCATACGTACGCGCAGTGCAGTCCCTGAAGAATTTCCCCCCATGAACGTTTCAGCTGGGGAAGCGTTTCTGAGGGACAATAGTATGGGGTTCTTACAACGCGCATTTGAGTCCACCGGAGTTGCAGACGTTCATAAGCTACGTTAACAGCCCCCCTATTCTGTAACTTGTTTTAAGCTCACCTCAACGCTCACCCACAATTATACCTTGACACTGCGATGCGTAGTAACTAAGCGTAGGTAGAGGTCTTGTTCCGTAACGGGAGACCGGCGGGGTGAGCCGCATTTGCGCGTAGCGAATAACAGCCCAGGTTACTATCGCGCAAGTCGGTCTTGTAACCTACCTACAGAAGTACTACCATCATCATCATCATCATATCAGCCCAAAGACGTCCACTGCTGAACATAGGCCTCCCCCAAAGAGTGCCACAATGACCGGTCCTGCGCCACCCGCATCCAGCGGACTCCAGCGACCTTTCAGCGGTCATCAGTCCACCTTGTGGGGGGCCTACCCACGCTGCGCCTTCCGGTACGTGGTCGCCACTCAAGAACCTTTCCGCCCCAACGGCCATCGGTTCTACGTGCAATGTGCCCCGCCCACTGCCACTTAAGTTTAGCTATTCGGAGGGCTATATCGGTTACCTTGGTTCTGCTTCGGATAGCCTCATTTCTGATGCGATCACGCAGAGATACTCCCAGCGTAGCCCTCTCCATTGCCCTTTGGGTGACTTTGAGCCTTCTTATGAGGCCCATAGTAAGCGACCACGTTTCCGTGCCATATGTCTATGTACTACCATGATTACTATAATTTTATTCTGTTAGCAGCGCAACCTTTATCCCAACGCGGTTCTTACTGCTACTAAAGATATATGGCGAATAATTTCGGATGAAATATTCAGAGCTTCGGCCTCGAAAGCCTACATTTATCACGTGAAAGATCTTTGAATTTTATTCGTATATTTTACTAAAGGCTTTTATAAGATGCTTGAGTTCCAAAAAGTACCTAGTATGTTAGAAGCGTTTTGTGACAAATATAACTTAATATTTCAACCACGTATGTATGTGGTAAATTAGCTTTCACGATATTTTAGATGTCTAAGCCTTTACTTAAATTGGCAAACGTCAATACGTGCCGTTGCTTTTACATTCAGATATACGTCATTATTATTGACACATTAATTTCAATAATTAACACCCTTGTCATCTCTATTGGCTTTGAGTTAAGTTTGAGTGTCGAACACTGTTGTTTCCTTTACCGTAATAATTGGATTTATTTGACAGCAAAATCGGTAATAGGCTTAGGTACAATCGTAAGCACATAAAGGCTATTCCAAGAATATTATGGAAAGGCTTGTAAATATATATTTATGCAAGTGTTGAGTACTGAAATCACTCTAAGGGAACTACCACACCGGTGCGTGACGCTGCGTCGCGTTAACGTGTCGTATGCGTCACGCCTTTTTCCTTGTTGCTGCGTTTACGGTGCGTCAGCGGATTTTGACCACACACCCGCTCCCTAACCATTGAATGAAAAAATACCGGCCAAGTGCGTGTCGGACCTCGCCCAATAAAGGCGTCAGTACCTTCTTCTACTTAACCCACCATAAAAATCAGTATACTATACCGTGAGTTAAAAAATATATTATCTTCATAGAAAACTAACGGTACTTACGTCCTTTTCGTGAAGGAAGGTCATAACTAAAAACCTTCGGACCGATTTTGGTCAAAATAATTTTCGTTGAAATTATTCAAAAAGCACTATTTCCTTGTCTTTTACATATTTTTCAATTACACGGTTCATAAGACTATGTAGAGGCTAACAAAATACATTTGTACCTACTCAAAATTTCATTCAATAACACCTTATAGTTTTTAAATAAAATGCCTGTGACATAAGGAGATGTGGAAAGACGTTCCGTTCCGTTTTTGCCATTTTGGCTACGTAACCCTAACAACACAAACAAGAACAATGGTATTTGCGCATAGACATCTCGTGGTAAATGGTAACAATTCAGGAACTTCTTTTAATACGAGAGCGGCAAAAACCTGTCAAAGTAACAAAAATATATGATCTGGCTCCGCTCACACTTTTTATAACTACATTAATTACTTTTAGAAAAGAAACGAATTAGGTAACATAAAACTTCTTTATTTTAATTTTTAAATTTCACTTTGTTATTTTTGTTGAATGTAAAAGCAAAACCATTCATTTTACTCGTATTAACAATCCTTAGTAATTCAATTACTTAAGTCTACCACAAATTTACAGTCTCACCGGATTTAAGAATAGTAAATGCAAAACATTACCGAATATTCACCCCATCACTCAATTTATATTGACACAATCCAAGACAGTTGTAGCAGCTAATATTTGTCATTACCAATGTCAGATTACCACAGTTATTTAAGATATTTTTTGTTATATGAGACGAATCAAGGAAAGTATCTACTGACCGTCCTTGACCCAAAACGTAAGCGAGGAAACTGTTTATATTTTTCAAAAATAATTGACACAGCTGAAAAATCTGAAACTTTTTTCTAGTGCTAAGAAAAGTTATTTCTGTCACCAATAAAAATAATCAGGCATCTCTAAAATTTTCATCCATTCCCTATTGTGTTCCTCATGTGATGTCGATGTCGGGGTAAAATAACACATTTTAACCTAATGTACGAATAGAGGCATGACCTTCACCCATCATGTAATGGATGAAAAGTATATCGAATACTAATATTAAAAAATATACTAATATTAAAAAATATTTCGCCAATGGGTTGGCTCCAAGATGGGTAGGAAATGGGTTAAGTTAACATTGCAATTCAGCTAAACTGAAACTGTGTAATCAATTCAAGATTTATATCTGTTGACGTATTAGTATCCTGTTGACGTAAGTAGTTTGTATGTTAAGCCGAATCTTGCTAGGCGAATTTGGCCAACTTTCTGGAGCCCGATTGAATTTGTACACTAATTATTGAAGTTAGATTAGATTACTGTTTAATATGATAGCTCTCACCGAGATATTTTTCAATTACTATTCCATATATGATTCATCATCATCATATCAGCTGAAAGACGTCCACTGCTGGACATAGGCCTCCCCTAGTGAGTGCCAAATTGACCGGTCCTGTGCCACCCGCATCCAGCGGACTCCCGCGACCTTTACCAGGTCATCAGTCCACCTTGTGGGGGGCCTACCCACGCAGCGCCTTCCAGTACGTGGTCGCCACTCGAGAACCTTTCCGCCCCAACGGCCATCGGTTCTACGTGCAATGTGCCCCGCCCACTGCCACTTAAGTTTAGCGATTCGGAGGGCTGTATCGGTTACCTTGGTTCTGCTGCGGATAGCCTCATATATCATTAGAACCCACTCAAGTTGAACCGCAAAAAAAATTGTATTGCTGTTTGAAAATCACTTAATAATAATATTCCTCAATATTTTTTATCACATGTAAGTTTACAGTTCGAAACTAAAGCACTTACAAGCTAAGATAATAACTAATTAAACCCAATTAAAAATACACATGCACACAAGTCAAAACAAAATTAAAATACAATAAAATAGAAATCTCACATGATAGTTATTAAAAAATATTAACCTTTGCGAAGCTCTGTCAAAGAGAAAAGTTGTCAACCACACGCTAGATCAAGAATACATTTAGTGCGGAGTTAAACCTTGTCAAAGCAAGAAGGTCGTTGAACCTGCGATACGGATATATGCATCGTTGGCGTCGGAAAGGTTAACTGTGCAAGAGTACTACCCTAAGTAAGTAATAAATAACTCATTCCGGGTTAAAGTTAAAATTAATCGCAAAAAAACAAGCATTTACGAAAGGAATGCAACAAAACAGTAATTATAATCATAACTGGACATTATCTGTTAAGTATTCAGTTTGAAATCGTTGTGGTCATTCGATTTTTAATTACAAAGGAATGTGACTCCGACAATAAGGATCCGAATGCACGTATTAGCCCAGTTTTCTGCAATGTTATTATCGGGGAATATCTTTTGAAAGCCTTTATTGCTTTCCATTAGCTATACTTATACTAATCTATAGGTACTAATAATAGAGAGGTCTGTGAAATTATAGTTTGTAGATTTATAAGTTTGTGTGTACGAGTATCTCTAAAACTCCCTATCCGATTTTTAAATGGTGTGGCAGCTAGTCTATGTATACCGATAATGATATAAAATATGATCAATAATATGTTTAGTATACCGATATCATAATATAATATGTGGGTTATCACCGGAACTTTACTACTTTTACCACTTCAAAAATTATTTTACATCACCCTAGGCCGTAAGTGGGATTTTCTGCCCGCTACGCGAGGATAAAATCTCACTTTCTGGCTTGCTTTCTGGCAGACGTAAAATTTTAGACAAATCACCGTCACCTTCGGTTCGGGCCACAAACACCTACGATCTGGTGCATTTACGAATTCTCCGCCCTAGGTATGTAATATACTATTACTAGAACATGGAATATACCTTTGGGAAAGACAACGGCTATATTTTATACCGTGGGTTTTTTGAAAGACCTAGATTATTCTAGATGATGGTCTCTTACCCAATGGATCGACCTGCTGAAATCACTGACCAAACCATCCGGTGGTTTAGTGTTCTCGTAATAATAATAATAACAATAATATACCATTTATTTCAGGCATATAAGACCCATAGTAACAAATACCTAAAAGACTAGCATACATACAATACAATTATTGAGTTAAAAACTAATTATTTAGGTGACGAGACAGCGTGGCTCCTTTGCGTCGTCAAGTGCAGTGTAGAATTCGGTAGGTTGCCCAGGAACCGCCGAAACACGACACCCTTCGGCCAGAAGTCAGCACACGCGATGGTCTCCTGCAGCGGCCGGGACGAGTTAAAGTGCACGTAGTGACGCGAACGCAGCTGGAAAATCCTAAGCGCCTAGCCAGTCTTCCGGTGAATATACACCGCCATTGTCATCAGCCGAGGCGGAGTAATGCCTGCAACCACCAGAAACGGACAGATATCGCGAAGGAACGCGTTAAGCCTATCGACTTAATGTCACGACCACTCTCAGAAGAGAGCCACGACTGAAAAGAAAAACTTATCAGAACTTAGCAGCGATTTGGCACAAACAATTAAAAGGGAATTTTATGTTCCGTTTCGTTTCGTGTACCTACGCGTTAACTTTATATCCTAAAATACCGCTACTTGGGCGGATGTTTCTGAAAAAAAGCCTCAGGGCATTTATAAAGGTCTCGTATTTTAATTTTTTTTTATATAAATGACTAAAATCGGAAACGTCAAAGACAATGCTGCATTAATGACGCAGGAACATACCAAACGGCATTCCTATGAAACTGAAACCAACCGCAGGTTGAAAAGATGGCAGTTTTCGTAGTATTTTCAAATGCAATGGAGTTGAATCTCTCTGAATCAATGAATGAATTAATGAATGAATTTAATGATGATTTATTTGAAACATACACAACAACAACATTACAATTACAACTTGCTTAAAACCAGAGAAAAATAAAATAAAAAGTAATACATTGTTGAGTGTCAAAAAGGAGTCCACTCAGTATGTGTCGAGACATGAAATGCTACGGCGCTGATTTTCAGTGAATCAGTGAATGATTTTTTTATAGGCGGATTTCATGACCTTATTGATTTACGTTATTAATGTCATAAAGTAAAGTACAAGCATTTTTTTAAGTTGGTGAAATTTACTGATCCACAAATTGACAATGATTCCTGTAATAATGTTACGTACGAGTATTCTTGACCATTTTTGAATGTACGGTGAATTTTTATTGTCCTATGAGAACGTCATGTTTGTAAAATAAGGGCCTGATAGTGATGTGACTCCGACTACCCTCCACATGACCGCACGTTGGTATCATTCCCTGATTAAACCACGAACTCTCACCGACAGTTCTCTAAGCTATTGAGTGGATCGTTCGTTTCTTTGATGGATTACACATTCCCAATCACCCCATGCTCTTTATACGGTTATTCCTCTGTGAGTGATTGATTCCAAACTACATAATATATAGATTAGATTAGGGGAATTAACGATTTGGTTAAGAACGACTTTTCGCGTCTTGTTTCATTATAATTTTATTGTCATTTTTAACTACAATTGCTTGCACAATTTTTGTTTGGAACACTTTAGAAGATTTATCTGTGATACAACCTTTTCCTAAGAACACTTTGGAAGATGTATCTGTGATACAACCTTTTCATAAGAACACTTTGGAAGATTTATCTGTGTTACAACCTTTTCCTAAGAACACTTTGGAAGATTTATCTGTGTTACAACCTTTTCCTAAGAACACTTTGGAAGATGTATCTGTGATACAACCTTTTCCTAAGAACACTTTGGAAGATTTATCTGTGATACAACCTTTTCCTAAGAACACTTTGGAAGATTTAACTGTGATAGAATCTTTTCCTAAGATTTAACTGGGATAAAAAAACAGCGTTCAGATTAGTTTAGGTTAGGATCTCCTCATTATCATCATATCAGCCAAAATACATCCACTGCTAGACATAGGTCTCCCCCAAAGAGTGACACAATAACGGGTCCTGCGCCACCCGCATCCAGCGGACTCCCGCGACCTTTACCGGGGGTCATCAGTCTTTGTGGGAGGTCGATATAGTCCCCTGAATCGCTAAACTTAAGTGGCAGATCGCTAAGACTAGCATTGCACGTAGAACCGATGGCCATTGGGGCGGAAAAGTTCTCGAGTGGCGACCACGTACCGGCAAGAGCAGCATGGGTAGGATCTCCTTGTAATTAATTATAAATAATACTTGTGGCTGGGGACCCTGCTCTTCCATAACAAGAAATTGATTGCTTTAGAACGTTAAACAGGTAAGTTGTATAGTGATTAAACTATTTACTATTTCATTCACCAGTTAATTATGATGTCCAATCGAGCCATTACAGAGCCTACATAAGGAAACATCCGTAATTACTCGGGTCACTGTCATCGAAATCGATGAGTAAGACTACATATACACAATTATCTATTTATCCAATCCATATGACAGCAATGTCATGACAGGGTTATATCGTATGCGATATAACCCATCATATTAAATATATATATTTTTACATAAGTAACCAGTTTTAGGTAGATAATTATTAACCCTCCACTTGTATGCAATTAAATTAACAGCTACAGAAAAGTAATCAAGAATTGAAATGCAGTACATTTTAACATTCCTAATTACGAAACTAAAGTTAGTGAACAAAATAGTAATGAAGGTTAATTGCAGTAGGTACCGAAGATTCTAACATTTTAAAATGCAGACGGAGTTTTCTAACCTTTAGGTAAAAATAAGAGGAAAAATATACTTGAAGTAAAATTAAGAATCTCTAAATTAGACTTGTTGTATTACGAGAATAATATTCCTTTGCTATTCCGCTAAAAAACGTGCAAGTCGATCAGCGGAATAGCAAAGGAATATTGTTCTCGTAATGTATCATGAATTTCCGCAAAGTAACGCCTGATTCAATAAATTATTAGACTTGTTGTGTTATACTTAATTGTTGGCCAAATTATTTACCTTTTAAACACCATTTTACTAATGGCGAACTTTTAGCCTTAAAAGACGAACAGAAATTTCCAGTTACGGTATCATACAAACACAGATCATCTAGGAGACTTTGTGATCTCTGTTTATATAGATAGCTCAAGTCATCTTTGCGCGCAGTAGTACCTAATGTACCTATGTGTGCGTGCGCTTGTAACTATGCAGGTTTCATGTGTGTGTCAGTAACGTGGCAGTCATCGTTACAGGCGCAGACACCACACACAGCGGCATTTATAAGCGCCCGCACACATACAGCCGAGCGCAAAGATGAGGTGAACTGTGCGTACAGCAGGCAGTAAGCTTTTTAATAATCAGTTATAACTAGTCAGAGACGCTAAATTGCCACATGCCCTATGCTACCCGTGATAACAAAGATTCTAGCGATACCTCATCATCATCATATCGGCCGAAAGACTGATGGCCTCTCCAAAAGAGTGCCATAATGACCGATCCTGCGCCACCCGCATCCAGCGACCTTTACCAGATCATCAGTCCATCTTGTGGCGGGTCTACCCTCGCACGCTGCGATTGCCCGTACGTGGAAAATTGAGAACCTTTCCGCCCCAACGGCCATTGGTACTACGTGCAATGTAGAACAGATGGCCAATGTAGAACCGGTGTAGGAATAGAAGCATGCGATAGTATGTACGCGTGTGCAAGCCATTTAACTAAAGCCATCAGCAATATCAGCAATCTACAAGTAGGTACGTCTGAAACACCTAAATGGAATCGGTCTGATTAATATCCGTTCTCTAGATGCATTGCATTAATCGGCAGGTAATCTAAGTGGCGTGATTTCTATATGCAGCGGAGTAATTTATGAGAATTGCTGAATCCAACAAACTGTTTTAGGTAAGTAATCAGAGAAGTCAATCTAAATATATATTTCTATACAAATAATAGTAATATTAGCAGACATCGTAAATTTTGTAGCATTTTTGGTGCAACACGGTTATGTTAACTGTGTTGGTATAAACAATATCCATCAAAATTGATAATTAAGGTTAATATTAACATTATCAACTCTAATTAAACAAATTCCGTTAATAACACTACGCTGCACCGAAAATGTTACAAAATTAACGATGTCTGAATATTAGTATAGAAATATTACTATACTTCCTACACGATACATTTTAGATTTAAGCTAATTTTAGATTGCATAAGCATCGCTATTCAGCGACGAAATGCTGCCAGCGTCCTCGGTATGTTGCCACAGGGGACCATTTTAATAATAATAATAAAAATGAATAAAGAAATTAATAATAATAAATAATTTATTTCGAGTAACTTTACAGAATTATAGTTATGTTAATAACATCTACTTATTATATTAAGTATATCATTATAACAGATCGCAAAAATTAGTTATTAAACTCATGTTTTATGTTGACGACCGGTTAGCCTAGTGGGTAGTGCCGCTGCCTACGAAGCTAAAGGTCCTGGGTTAGAATCCCGTAAGGGCAAATATTTGTGTGGTGAGCAATTGAGCATGATTATTTGTTTCTGAGTCTTGGATGTTTTCTATGTGTTTAAGTATTTATATTTATTAAATATATCGTCATCTAGTACCCATAACACACAAGCCTTATTGAGTTTAAAGAAGCTAGTTCGATTTGTGTAAGATTGTCCCTAAAAAAAACATGCATGTCATCACAATGCCAATTTTAGAATTTGATTTTTAATTTTATTACTAATTAGGTACATAATTATATTTATTTTTGGCTAGCTTAATGTTTTTTATTTAGATTTGGTCGATGTAACTGGTGACCGAAGAACTGGCGGCTTTCTCGCGCGACGCATCACCATTGCAATTCAGCGATGAAATGCCGCCAGCATCCTCGGTACAATGCCTCGAGAGCCTTTTTTAGATCTAACTTAGTTTTAATTTAATTTAGTTAATGTTAATCATCATCTTGTATCTACTTTAGAAAATAAATGTCGCTCATTTTTTAAGATTTAATTTTCAATATTATTTCACACTTACCCATTTTGTTGAATAAACATTTCTTTTAACATATTAAAATTAAATATTTGATAACATTTTACTAGAAAATTAAATGAAGACTTTTAGATAATATCAAATACAATATCATTATGCGAAACTAGAGATCGCGTATTTGTAGCCATTTTTCTTTTCATCCTTATATTATTACGTAGGTACACTCAGCGTCAAATACGTTGTGTAGCAACCAAAGTAGTCAAATAGTTCCGTACACCATATATTTAGTATGGTGTTACGAACTATTAGGCCACTTTGACTGCTTCAGAGTATTTGACGCTGAGTGTACCTACTCCGGCCGCATTCAAAGAACGGGAAGCAATTTATATAGTGACCGCCGGGATAGAATATTGAAGTCTTTATTGCAGGTAGCAGAGAACAGAGTAGATAATAGTACTTAGAGAATAATCATTGTCTAGAAAATAACATAAAATCTGATGCTTGACAAAGACATAACTAAAACAAATCATGAGTTTCAAGTCCATTAGGACAGTATACTCGATTAATAAGCGATCGATTCTCACTTTTAACCCCAAACTTCGCTAATACTCCAGGCAAAATAGGGTTTCAAAAAACATTAATTTATAATAGCGTTTTTTTTTTATATTTAAACGTTATTCTAAGATGCTTTATTCAAGAATCCAACAAACTTTCGATCCGGAAGTAGTTATATAGATTTAAATTAAGCATTCGTTGTCTTTTTTGTTTGATTTATATTTAATATTTTAAAGCAAATGTAAATGAACCAAAATAAAGATTAAAACATTTATTAATATTTATTCCGACTTTTCGGGAGCTACTTAATTAATATTTTTTTGATGTCTGATTTTTTGTTGGATTTTGCCTCTAGGTAACTATTTAATTGATAATGTATCCGTTACAATAAAAAATCTGCTATTATAAATTATTTCCAAATTTGACATTTTTTCCATACAAGTTGTCAGTTCATTGCCTGGACTATAAGGCATTAAGTTACACATGTTATGAAACTGAAATTGTAGCGATATTGGCATTCATATTTAAATCACGACGTTCAAAAGGGTAACTATGTAACTTTTCGAGCGAGCGTTAGGATAAATCAATTGTCACACAATCGGCCAGTAGGAGTTACACTGCCTTGTACTTGTTTTTGGCTTTCTCAATCTTTAAACACTCCAGAAATAATTCGCGATTTTTAATTTGCAACTCTTATGGAATAATATACTAAAAAATAAACTCTTATGGGATTTAGGAGGTAAAGTTTATTTTTTGGCGAAACCATGCTTACGGTCTAGTTTATGTACATGTTTACATATTAAGTAGGTACGATGTTTTGTAGGTAACTACCTACTTGAGTGTTTTTTTTTGACAATAATTTATAACCATGCTATACATACCTACATGTTTTAGATGACATTCCTAAGTAGAACATCCAAATAATTATCTTGATTCTCAAATAAATGTAACGAGCGAGCGCTTCAAACGCTGTCCTTACCGCCCGCCATATAAACTGAGTTTAATCTTACAAAATCAGAATCTATACTCTATATTTTAATTAATATCACAATATTTCAAAGATGTAACCGTTTAAAAAACGGTTCGTGAGAATCACCCGGTTTTATATGTCATATAAATATAATATAAATGACAATAAATGAAGTTCTAATCGCTAAGGTAACAAAACAACGTAATCTCAAATTACAAGATGCGCTCTGAGGGATTTTATATTTATTTATTTATCTTATGGCAATTACGAGAAGGTACTTATTACTACAACTTTAATTTACAATTTTTTAAATAGTCTGCACCATCGCTAGTGAGATCCTTAAAGTCCCGAGGGCAGTCCGTCGTACTTGGTGAGAGGGCATTCGAACACGATGAGGTGCACTGTTATATGCTTTAATAAGACACTCCAAATCAAGAGTAAGCTGACAAATGGTCGTTTATTAGGTACGAGGGCATAAATCATCAGAGCTGCGTACGAGGATGCAAACAAAAAGACATTACAGAAACAAGATTACATTTCTATTTTAATTAGAATGATGGGCTCAAATTTTCATCCCATTTTTTCGTCATATTCCGTAACATTCGGCTCTTTCACTTGCGTCAGTGTTTCTTTTAGTTTTTCGACGAAGTGCTTATGCAAATTAATAAAAAAGCAACATTCGAATGATACGAACAGCAAAACAAATGAACAGCGATATGACCGAGCAAGATATTGGTGAAAAGCGAATACGTAGGACGAAAACTGAGCAAGACCAACCGACCAGAGAAGAGGTCGTCAAATATATAACAGAATTCAAATTCAAAAAGATGACTCTATTTCCCCTCTATCGCATAACACAATGCACTTATAAGCTCGTTGACTATGTTACTTTGTCATCTTGTCACACAGCAGAGTTGACTGATACTAAACAATAAACTTATCAAATAGTAAAGCGTGCTTGTGGCCTTTAAAAAAAGATATCTAGGTTACTTAAAAGGTTGCCGCAGTTGCTGCCATATACAAATGCAGAATACACCGGACCTAATAGTAGATTATTTTCTTATCTAAACAACATGCTTAAATGAAACAACAGTACCTATATTTGTATAAAATAGAAAGCCTGGATTCCTGACGATCAACAATTGTCACAACAGTGCAATTACAGTAATGGCATTGCATTAAAATTTAACAAACAAGCCCAGTATCCATAAAGAAAGTAAAGAATAATTTATTTCTGAGGTATAAATCCAATTTAGCAGACACTAGGTATGCCTACGGAAAATTTTGCGAGTTTAATCTTGGTTTTAATTGAATGATTAACTCATGGTTTACCAAGAATTGACCGTCCGCAAACGCCGGGGCTTCGCTATAATTCATAATTTTACTGTATTATTAATGAAATTATGAAAGAAGACCTAAGCTGTATCGTGGCACGCTTGTAGGCTGAAGATGATGTTTTCTGATTTAATATCTCTTAAAACTATGGATAATCAAAAGAAATCTTTAAAGTTAATTGCGATAAGAGCTGACTTGAGCTTTCGGAGAAAATGAAATAGTTTGTTAATTTATCTACATTACTTTTAACTTAACAATTGAATTTATTTAAAATTTTGTGTTGCAGGTATAGGTTTTAAATATTATCATTTCGTTCGCCTCAATCTATAAGTCTATCTAAAGTTAAAATTAAATGTCAAAATACCTTAGAACTAAATAATATTCATATTACAATTACTAGTAATATTCAAATTGTATATATTATAAATTATAAAATGTCGTGATTTATTTGAATTTAATTACATTCTCTATCTGTCTTTGGGCAAATTATTGATTCTAAGTGCCAAGGACTGGGTATAGATCCAAAAGCGGCCCGGGAGCGTTTAGGGCACTAGCTGGAAAATCGCTAGGAGGGTGGTAATAAAGTAAGAAAACAAAACGTCGTCCCTGTGGTCACTAATTAAAGGATGCATGAAAGGTATGCATTTAGAACACAGGTAATGATTTAGGTACTTCTTTTAGAGGAGACGCTGTCTATGTGTTTTTCAAATTTGACTTTCAAAGCCCTTGAATTTTACTGGTCACAGGAAAACGTACGTTATTGTCTCTGAGTGACTCAAATATATTTATTACCTGACTATCAAGTAACTATGTAAGATTGTAAGTGAGTTAATATTATTTATTAACTCATATCATCGCATCGACTGAACGGCTTTCGACAGTTAAGATATTCATTCGTCAATGTGAATCCTAATATTTTATATATATGTATGTCTTGGCATAGGTAGGGGACATTTAAAAAAAAAAATATTGCAATCTTTTTCATTGAGCAGACTTATAAAATCAGTGGATGCTAAATATAGCTCATTATTATGAATGATCGAAAAAAAATATTTATTAGGAAATGTTATTGAAAGGTGATATAAAAAAACAAAGCAAAAAAAAAGGGTCTTAATATTTATTATTTTGGTGAGCAGGCATTAATGTTTAATACAAAAATTTACTTGTTTTATAATAATACTCATGACAAAGCCGGTTTTCGGAAACGGATAAAGGTGCATTGCGTGCTTGAGCGAACAGAAAATATTCGGAAAACAGAGGCCGTTAGTTATCCTGACCAATGGGTCGCGAAACTCACTACAGATTTCATAACGTGGGTGATTCGTGCTAGGTTCACTGCGCAGTTAAAATAAGAAAAGGATTTTTCATATCTCATACTCTGAAAGTAGGTAATCTGTAGGTTTATCTGAATAGCGGGTTGAAAGTGAGGCATGTCGCCCCTAGGGCTGAAAACTAATAAAAAAAAAACAATGACCAATGGCAGAAACCTAAACAGCCACACTTCGTTAAACTGAATTGTTTTTTTGATGTATATTGTTAGTTATTACGGTAACGTTATCTAAAAAGTTGTAATTTAAGTCAATTAATGTTATTAAAGCCATTTAAAATAGTAATAAATATATTTAATGCAGATTTACATATTGCATTCAATTAATATAAGCGCGGCGCGACGCAAAAATGGTCCACACACAAACACTATTTAAAGTTGGTCTACACTTGTTGAGCAACGGCGAAACCTATACAGCCGCATTTCAATATGTGATCTTGGACCAGGGATCGGAACCGGTTTTTTCGAAAATCCCCGAAGTACTCTAATATTTTGAATTATTTTAGGCTCTTAATAGGACTCTATCGTGTATTTAGGTAACATATTCGTATTATTAGACAGCCCGATCAAAAATTATATTATAACCAAAGAACGAAACAATACCGGTTTAATTTGTATGGAGAAAATACCGGTATCCGATATATTTTATAATTTTATAGTTTTTTTTTTGATGTTGTATTTCCTGTATGTTGTTTATATTCCTATTCACTTCGTTCGAGCGCCAAAATATTTCGACTGAAATGGGTGGGTTTCAACCCTGTTTTTTTTTTTGTTTAGGGGGGGAAAATGCGTTACGCATACCACCCGGGTGCAGGGGGTGACCTGAGTGGTTATGTGGGACTCCCGTATAAGCTGATGAGACTCACGGTATACCCACTAAAAAGTTAAGTTTGGCAAGTTTTTATCTTTTGCTTCACTTCGTGACTGTACGCCCAAGTCTGCATCCGTAATAGTTCAGCGGAAAAAAATACAAATAAGTAGGTAACGAAAAGCTCCATTCCTAGCCAAAAAATTGGGGCCATTGTCTGGTATTTTTCGGGTTTCAAACAAGGAGTGATTGACAGTACAAAGTACCCAAGTGTCTACATAAGTAAAACCCGCGTAAAAACGCACTTGGGTCGTTCTTCTTTTTTACCGACAATGAATCGAGGTTTTCCTTTTTTTTTGGTTTTTGAACTATCCAAAATTGTGATTTTGAAGTGCGATTTAAAAAAAAATGCATTAGTTTCTTCATTAACACTAATTCAAGTTTCCTTTCCGGCCAATATACATATTTGTTTACGGTTAGTTTAAAAAAAAATATGTGACAAAGTGGTCTCTTTCAGTGGGGACTACATTTTGATTTACCACTCTGTCACGGACTTCCACGATAAAAATACGTTTAAAAAAAATGCTAGTTAGAGAAACTAAAATATTAAATTAATACATTTTCGAACATTATAAAACCGTAAAATCATTACTCAAATGAGATGCCGTAGTAAGACGAAGGACAGGCTATTGTCGGTCGAAAAGAAGAACGACCCACTTTACACTTTTTGTACATTTTGCGTGCTGTAAGGTACCCTACTATTGGGACATTGCACATTCAGCTACGTGTAGTTTTGCTTGTAGTGTACATCAGTTACCAGTTGGTCGATCACGTAACGCATTGTACGCGCGTCGGGTAGATATAAATGTCAATTTTTATATGGAAAAATGACAGTTGGATCTACCCGACGCGCGTTGGGAACGTTACGTGATTACCCCCCAGCATTAATATCTGCAAAAAAATATTTGACGTGTCCTATAGACGTGTCAGATATGTATGAGTCCTTTTTTAAGGTTCCGTACCTCAAAGGGAAAAAAACGGAACCCTTATAGGATCACTCGTGTCGTGCGTCTGTCTGATGTTTCTGTATTTTGTATGGAGCGCCTGGTGATTAGAGCATAGCAGTTTTTACTTGCTTATGAAATTACTTATTATTATTATTATTTGTGACGGTGTTTAGTAAAAGGGCCCACTTTGTCGATTCTAGTTACGGAGTTACGGGCAGTTTAGTGAAATATGGCAAAACTTACCGAAAATCAACTTTCGATGAAAACTGATAGAACAGACTGTAATAAACCTATGATTTTGATGACGACGCATAAATCTCCATTTTAAGCACCTTTTTAGGGCCTCAAAGTTTAGTGCCCAGCGACCCACTTTGTCGCATACAGAAAAAATCGTCGATATCATATTTGTGACGGTTTTTGGGAAAAGGTCCCACTTCGTCGATATAGAGTTAAGAGTAGTTCCTAATACTACAGACCATACGCTATCTTTTGGTGAAAGATTCATGTCTCTAGGTGCTATAGTTATTTTTTAAAAATTCTGCAAAGTTGCAGAAGTGAAAAAGCGACAATTGAGAAAACGTTGGTTAAAGTTTGGAATGGCAGAAAACACACTTCTACTTTGAAGTTATGGAGTGGTTGGTATTAAATGAATGGGCATACTTTAGGGATTTCAAATTAGTTAAAATCATGTATGTAACCTTAGTATTTTGAATGTTATGGAGGCTTGAACATAAAAACAGGACAAAAATATGTAAATCCTGAATGTGGGTTTATTTCTATATTCTATTTTACGGCACGCAGATTTATCATTAAAGTTGTATTTATAAATGGTTTCCCATGCTAAAAAAGACAGAAATAATTCTGTGGATCCTTTTATTTAGTAATTATGTCAAAAAGTTAATAACAAATGATTTGAAGAGTGCCATGCATAAAAATTAAAATACACGTGTCTCTTAATCTTAATATATAACATGAGATTACTTAAAAAAACATACATATCAAGCATAGAAAGTATGTAAAATAACAAATTATAAGTACTTTTTGTGTGTATAAAGTTTAGTGATTTTATATAGGGAGCGTCCCACTTGGTCGGTTTACTAAACTTTAGTGTTTCTTCATTGAAAGTGTTTGTGTTTGGTATATTTTTCAGTTTTATGTATGAGATAATGGTTTGTTATTGTTAATCTAAGAGTCTTTGATACTAACGTCGTTTGTTTAAACTTTTTTAACGTAATCGAACGAAATTTCTTTTCGACTCAAGTTTAGTGACCCACTTTGACGGTTTAGTGGATCATACGCTACTTGATGCACATTACTACACCCAACCTCAGCGGTAGCTTGCCTCGCACTGATCGCCGTCGCCGCTTGCGCTGCGCGTCGAGCCGACCGGCGTAGGTACATACCCACGTCGGCTCTACACAAAGCGCTTAGCGGCGGCGGTGCCTTTGATGTCGCCGACGAGGCGGCGCGGCGACTTATATAAACGTTGCGATGAGTTCGATCCGTTTGCTACATCTCATAGGTTCAATACGTACACCATTTTTAGGGTTCCGTAGCCAAAATGGCAAAAACGGAACCCTTATAGTTTCGTCATGTCCGTCTGTCCGTCTGTCCGTATGTCACAGGCATTTTACTCGAAAACTATAAGGTCTATTTGAATAAAATTTTGAGCATAGGTGTATTTTGTTAGCCGCTACATACTTTTGTAATTAAAATGACAAAAAAAAATTTTTTAGGGGTGCACTCCATACATAAAACTAAAAGTCAAAAACATTTTTTTCATTGTGACCCCCCGTGTGGCACATCAATCGATAGGCATTTCAAAATAAATATAAGGTTTCTTAGCATTTTTTTTGATTAAGTGAATAGGGTCGGAGATAATCGCCCCGAAAGTCACTAAAATTCTGTCCCCCCCCTCTAATTTTTGAACGGTGTAGTTTAAAAATATGGAAAAATTCATGGACATAGGGCTTATTCATTTCATTCACCGAAAATTGTTTTGAACAAGATCGGTTCAGAGGTTTTCGAGATATTGCTGAAAAACTGCCTTCCTCAAAGAAAAGGACGTAAGTGCTGTAAGATTTCTATGACGATACGACCTTTTTAATAGGCACGGCCATTCGTTTTGCGTGGTCCGACACGCACTTGGCCGGTTTTTGGTTTGTAATTATACTGTTTTTGGTTCAGCAAATTACACCTATGTTTATAAATTATAATTTTATACTTGTAGTAATTTTTTTGCGTATGATCCACTAAACCGTCAAAGTGGGTCACTAAACTTGAGTCGAAAAGAAATTTCGTTCAATTACGTTAAATAAGTTTAAACAAACGACGTTAGTATCAAAGACTCTTAGATTAACAATAACAAACCATTATCTCATACATAAAACTGAAAAATATACCAAACACAAACACTTTCAATGAAGAAGCACTAAAGTTTAGTAAATCGACAAAGTGGGACCCTCCCTATATAAAATCACTAAACTTTATACACACAAAAAGTACTTATAATTTGATATTTTACATACTTTCTATGATTGATAAGTATGTTTTTTAAGTAATCTCATGTTATATATTAAGAGACACGTGTATTTTAATTTTTATGCATGGCACTCTTCAAATCATTTGTTATTAACTTTTTGACATAATAACTAAATAAAAGGATCCACAGAATTATTTCTGTCTTTTTTAGCATGGGAAACCATTTATAAATACAACTTTAATGATAAATCTGCGTGCCGTATAATATAATATAGAAATAAACCCATATTCAGGATTTACATATTTTTGTCCTGTTTTTATGTTCAAGCCTCCATAACATTCAAAATACTAAGGTTACATACATGATTTTAACTAATTTGAAATCCCTAAAGTATGCCCATTCATTTAATACCAACCACTCCATAACATCAAAGTAGAAGTGTGTTTTCTGCCATCCCAAACTTTAACCAACGTTTTCTCAATTGTCGCTTTTTCACTTCTGCAACTTTGCAGAATTTTAAAAAAATAACTATAGCACCTAGAGACATGAATCTTTCACCAAAAGATAGCGTATGATCTGTAGTATTAGGAACTACTCTTAACTCCATATCGACAAAGTGGGACCTTTTCCCAAAAACCGTCACATTTATATTCGGAACCCTCACCACGCGAGTTGAACTCGCACTTGTCCGGTTTTTGTATTATAGCATTTTGCGTTGTTTCGTGCTTTTACGACTGATAATCGAATTAAACACCGCTCATTATAATATTATAATGAAAATTTATATTCCCGTGCTGCTCGAAATGAATTAAAATAGGCTACTTGTTATTTATTAAACAGATCACGTTTCGTAAAATTATGGTTTGTGATTTAAATATTACTATATTAATAAAGAGCAATGAGAGCAATTACTCTTCACTTTGTTGGATAGTATTGTAGAAATGAAATGAAATATTACTGAAGAGATATTAGTATATATCTTTAGTTTAAGTTACTAACCCCCAGGCTAAGTTTCAGTAAAGATTATGGATCAATTGTAATGATGGCTGATTTTGAAATAAATTATTATTATTAGGTAATTGCGGTCACAAATTTATCCTGTAGCCGCCCGGATGCCTTTTAAAAGGCCTTGTCAGTTGCTGAAAATTCAAATAGGTATATTCCATTTATTTGTAACTCAAAAATCAGTGTTCATTTTTGTTTGCTGGGTGGTTAGAGGTTAAAAATGTTTTTAAAATAAGCCTTTGAAATTAAATAAAAAATACCCGCATAATTAAGGTCGAGTCCCAATGTTTGATATTTGAATGCATAGTAGACACCTATTGGTTCAACTTTATTGTGAACTGAGATTGAAAGTGTTAAGTATTGGATCAGTGTCAATCACTGGATCAATGTCAATCACTGGCACGCCTCACCTTAATTAATCTGATGGTTATACAATAAAATAATAATCATGCAATGTTACTTCCCTCTATATTCATATTCATATTCATATTTATTCATAAAACCAGTTTACATGTCAAAGAGTAGGAAAATTAAATACATTTAAAAACAATAACATTACAATTAACATGTCAAAAAGTAGTAAAATTAAATACATTAAAATAATAATACCATTACAAAATTATGAACATTAAATAGTCTTGTCTTTATACGACATAAATTCATTATAAGTGTAGAACGGGTGCTCGACAAGCCATATTTTTAATCGACGGCGACGCTTAAAGCTACATAGGCTGGGAGCATCTATTATATTTTGCGGCAATTTATTATACACCGTGGGTCCCATTACATGCGTGAGTCTGTTTGATTTGGCGATCTTGCGACCAATGACAACAAGTTTTCCGGCGTTGCGTGTGTTACGATTATGGATCATCCCGTTTGTTTTGTAATCCGCTATGTTCACTCTGACAACGACAGCAACTTGCATTACTATTACTGCAGGCAGTGTTAGAATTCCTAACTCCTTAAACAATTCCTTTGCGGGGGTATCCTGCGGCACTCCAGCGAGACTTCTAATGGCACGTTTCTGGAGGCGAAAAACCCTTTGCCACTGGGCACAGAGACCCCAGAGTTCAGTGCCGTACTGTATAAGTGAGTGTACGGTGGCAAAGTAGCAGGCGCGAGCGGCCTCTGGAGTCACTGTTTTTGCCACCCGGCCGAGGGCAAAGCAAGCACTACCAATCCTTCCGCAGAGTTTATCGACATGCTTGTCCCACTTGAGTCCATTGTCGATCTCGAAACCCAGGAAAGTAGTAGAAGTGACTTGTTCAAGCAATTTGTCACCCAGCTGTACTACCAGTGGCATCATGCAACGGCCCGAGAGATTAAAGTGCACGTAATGCGTTTTTTTAATATTTAAGGCTAGTCCGTTATACCCGAACCACTGGGCCAGCTGCGCGGCTGCATCATTTAACGCTTTGCCAACGCCTTCTACTGTAGGTGCAGTAACGATAGCGGCGACGTCATCAGCGTACATTAATATTTCACCGGCCTGAATTGACTCCGGTAGGTCGTTTAGTAGCAGCGAAAACAGGATATTCGATACGGATGACCCTTGGGCTACGCCCATCACTGCCTCTAGGGGATCCGATCTCACATTCCCCCCATCACCTACTACAATTTGGGATCTATTATGGAGAAGGCTTTTGAGTAGGGACAGCGACGAGCCATGGATGCCATAGTGTCCTAGCTTACAGGCGAGTACGGCATGATCGGCAACATCAAACGCCTTTGAGAGATCGCAGCAAAGGATCGCTACCTGCTGTTTACCCTCTCTGGCCGCCATAATTCGACGAATCAGTTCGCGGGTTAGTGAAGTCGTCGACCGGCCCTCGCGATATGCGTATTGCCGGTCCGACAGCGCACTCGTTTCGATTAAAAAGTTTGTGAGGCGACTACTTAGGCCATTCTCAAATACCTTCGCAATTGCCGGTATAATTGAGACTGGCCTATACCCATCTATGTTTCCTCTTTTTCCTTTCCCTTTAAAGATTGGAGTCACCTTGCTTGTCTTTAGCGGCACAGGTAGGATACCCTCTTTTATGGAGCGGTTAAAAACCTCTGCCATCGCAAAGGCTAGGGGGCCAGGCGCCAGCCTTAGCAATTTCATGCTGATGCCATACACGTCTTTTGACGCCTTTGGTGGAATGCGGTACGTTACCAGGCGAAACACTTCATCCGCAGTAAACTCTTGGAATGTGAGAGAGAGTGTTGAAGCTGACCGGGCCTGGCGCAGCTTGTGCAGGGCGCGGGCGACGTCAGCACGGGGCGCTCCGCAAGCCTTTACGGCGGTCAGAAAGCGATAATTAATTGCATTTAAGGCGTATTTTTTGTTTGGGAACGTTGACCCATCATCATTCAAGAGCACATCTGCGACATCTAACAGTGGAGTGTTATTTTTTCCACGTTCCTTGTTTACGACAGACCACATCGTTTTCGAGACATTTTTACTGTATTTTATCAAATTATTATAGTGACTAGATTTTTTTTTTATAACCAAGTTTTCATAGTGAGTTTTCATATCAGATATAATGTCATTAATTAATAAGTCATTTGGGTGCTTATTTCTAAATTCTAACATGTCAAATAATAAGGATTTATAGAGTTTAACGTCTGCCGTAATCCAAGAGGTTCCATTTTTTTTCCTTAGTATCTTTCTAAGTGGGAAGCAAATCTCAAATTTGTTTACTATAATATTAATAATGGATGTAGCAAGATTCGTAGCATCTAAGTATTTTGTAATAATTTCTGTCCAATCAACACTATCAATAGCTGCCGCAAAGTTTATTTGGTTATTCACGGTGAAGTACCTACCCCAACACGCTTGGGAGTTGCCTACTTTACTAAGTTCCATCACCCGGACCTCAGCCTTGATCGCAAGATGGTCACTCAGATTACTATTTACTGGCATAGTGACTACTGAACCTGTCAACAAGTTTGAGTACACATGATCAAGGCAGGTCGCTGTAGTACTAGTTATACGGGTAGGGAAGTCTACTTCGTTTTTGAAACCCTGTGAGCAATCTATTGTACAACATTGGTTTTATGAGTGAAATAGAACTAGAAATAAAACTTTTTTCTGCAAATAGGCCCCGCACTGTTACACGTCTAACCACAATAGTTAAAGTTTATAGTAATAATAGAGTTGGTTTAACCGTAGGAATTAAAACTACTAACTTTGTCAATCTGGTGAAATAGAAAAAAAACGATACTTACTATCAGTCAATTTGGCACTCTTTAGGGGAGGCGTATGTCCAGTAGTGGACGTCTTTCGGCTGATATGATGATGATGATGATAGGGGTTTACGGGAGCGTATTATCAATATTTTTACCCGAGCAGAGCTCGGTCACCCAGGGACTTTGTATTAAGTTGTCTAACATTGGCAAGTTTACCTTAGTAGGTATGGAGTCCAAAAAGCTCAAAAAAACTACATCAATTAATTCAGCACAAAAGTTTGTGTTAGCAACTTACTTTCTTCATTCCGCAGGCTTTTTCTGAAGTTTGTAACTCTTTTTTACCGACAAATGTATTATGATTATATATTAAATATTATACTTATCAAGCTCGTCATAATTATATGTTTGGCAACTGTACCCATGATAGACACGCGTCAATAACTTGATTATAAAACTCGCGCCTATCATAATAACATTTTGTTGACAATTTACCGCTACTCCATAATTACCTAAGTACCGATCAAAACTACTTAGCTATTATAAACCAAGGAGCTCGAGTAATAAATCACTTGTAAAACGCGTAGAAAATTGCTACGATACAATTATAACAAAATTACTTACCAGTATCTAGTTCAAAGTCTCCTTGACTTCAAACTTTATCGGGAAATTTAAATAGTTATCGGGAAGCCACAATCATCGTTCCTTTTACGTTAAAACAAAACACAGTCACTTAAAATAATGGCCGAACGGTTGTCAATTGTTTTCAAGTCACCTCGTGAGAAAATGTAACTTTTTTAAATGTTTTGTTTTCAAATTCGGAACGCGGCCGCGGGAGGTGTGTGGGCGGTGCGGCGCGGGCGTTCGCCGCCAAGTACGAAACACGAGTGAGTGCTGGCTGAATGGGGGTCGCTCCTTTGCTAACCAGTCAATCAAGGGAAATTACCGAGATTGACTGTAAGATCTACTTTTTAAGAGTTCGGTACTTTCGTCTGATTGAAAATTTTGAATTGATCAAGTTGAAACGAGCGATGAATGATAGTCGACTGAATACTAAATGTTGCTATTTATAGTTTTGCTGAAACCGAATTTGGCGAGCTTCATTATTATGCAATGGGCATAGTTGATTAATTTAATATCATGTTAAATGGGACGTCCGATCCGTCCAAAAAGGGCAGATTTGAAGTTCAACTCCACTTTACAACAAAATTAAACCTGATTTATGATATTCCGTAGACAAAACAATAAAAAAGTTATTTAAATCTAAAAAGTTTGGTGCTGTTTGTGAGTGAGACAATCTGTATATGGAAAATGGTTTAAATGTTCAAGGGCTAATCCTCGACTGGACCCTTTTCATTTGGCATCCTCTAAATAAGCTTGATTACGCAAGCTAACCGCTGGTATATATCCATTCCGAAGGACCATTCTATACCTATAACGTGACATAAAAAGACCCATAAATTACATACAGGTCGACCTAATAAAAGCGTGTTAAAATCAAATAAATTATCAAAGCCAAAAATAGTGTTAAACCTAGCAAGCTGTCATGTCAGTCAACCGGAGTTGGCATAGAGTCTATGCCATAGACTATTTTATATTTGGCGGTGATAACGTCCAGGCCCCGTAGTATGGTTGGCCTTGTCACGCGATAAGTGAGAGGCTTAAAGTAGTCAATTATTAAAATAAGTACAAATATTACTCCTCTGTTAAAAAGTCAAAGTCAAAGTTATTAATCTTCAATTTAGGCATATTATATGCACCTATGAATGTCGATAAACTATCACCGGTTCGGAAAGAAAACCTCTTATAAAAATGGTTAGGTCTTTTAAAATCTTCTTTAAAGACTCGACTGCACTCGAGAAGGGTTTTTGTAAGTACATTTAATTTGTATGATATGACGGCCATGGCGCTCTGCGAATAAGTATTAGATAAAAATATAAATAAACATTTTGCTTTGTTTACTCTTTAATTTTACTAAAATAACCTTATTTGCACATTGCACATAAATGAAAATTATATTTTTTTTTTGGCGGTAAGTCATTGAGTGATATTACTGTTTTCAAATATTGTAAATGGACTCTTTAAAAGGGACCATTTAACCCCCTTTCCGCTGTAGGTTTGTTTTTGTAACAACCTGTATACTTTTTTTAAGTGTTTCCGAATAAAATATTACCTTTTACAAAGCGGGTCCATACATTTGGCTACAATGGCTACCAACACTGATAGACGGTAACATTCACACAGGGACAAACGTTTCAAATATTCAAACATTTGATTGCAATTTTATTACTTCAGACGGTCAATTTGACTTGACATTTTTCATTCCAATTTGATACGAGTGCAATGGCGCGCGCTCATTCTGAAAAGCACTGCGCGCGTGGAAACGGGCGCATGAAAAACATTGATAGTTTTATTTATTGCTAAAAAGAGTTCTCTACCAGTCAATCTTAAGGCAAAACAAATAAATTGTGGGCGGTGCTGCAATCAATCACGTTTGATGTTAGGTGACTTATTCAGAAACCGTACATTTTATGTGTTTACACTACCGGTCAAAAGTTCAAGTTCACTCTTTGTTTTAGGTACAAATTAGTACTTTTGGACAATAATTTTTTGCAGTTCGGAAGCCGAAATTTGTTTCCAACTGATCCGTTATTGTTTCCAGAGATTTGTTTAATTAGTCAGACACAATTCACGTACATTTCTAAACAACGCATTCCCTAAAATCTTATAGGAATGACGGCAAAGGCTGGGCCATATATGGGCTTGCCACTTAAAACGTACAATGATCAGATACAATGTTGGTTTTTAGGGAATCAGTTGTTTAGAAATCTACGTAAATTGTGTCTGACTAATCAAACACATCTCCGTAAACAATAACGAATCAGTTGGAAACAATTTTCGACATCTGAACTGCAAAACATTATCGCAAAAAGTACAAATTTGTACCAAAAACAAAGGGTGAACTTAAACTTTTGACCGGTACTGTATACTTACTCTTACTTTTTTTGTGGCAAAGATTAGAATAAGTTAGGTTAGGTACATTATAAAAGTAATAAAAAAATGTCATATTAGACGTAATGTTGAGTCAAATTGAGCTCCAGGGTGTCAAGAGTTCATTGCCTTTCTTATTGTATCGCAAGCTATACGTGTGTCAATCTACGTTCGTTCCGTGCAAATCGCTTCAAATCGGTGGCATAAAACGCTGTATTCACGTAGAGGAGGACAATAAGGACTTATCTGAGCACAGGACAAAGGGAAAGCTGTGTTTAAGAGACATGATTTTGACAACCCTATTGAAGATAATGCAAATTATAGGTACTCCTTCTTCATGGTACCGCTATTGTCAACGAAATGCCGAAAATACTTCGCCAGTTGACAACCTAAGGCGGTCATCACACTGCCGCCGCATCCCGCCGCGGCTTGCGGAGCGACGGTTTGCAACGTTGTGTGCCCGTTGTATCCGAATCGCTAAACTTAAGTGGCAATGGCCGTTGGGGCGGAAAGGTTCTCGAGTGGTGACCACGTACCGGAAGGCGCAGCGTGGGTAGGCCTCCCACAAGGTGGACTGATGGCCCGGTAAAGGTCGCTGGAGTACGGATGCGGGTGGCGCAGGACCGGTCATTATGGCACTCTTTGGGGGAGGCCTATGTCCAGCAGTGGACGTCTTTCGGCTGATATGATGATGATGCCAGTACTTTAGTTTGTATATAAATTCCGCACGGTACTTCACACAGCACCGCACCGCCGTCCGGCGATATTTTTATGCGGTATTATGTGATACGCCAAAACTCTTGTAAACTTCCTATCTCAATTTCGAAACGTTACTGACAAGGAAAGGTACTCAACAATCCGGCTCCAATTTTTTTTTGTTATAGAGTAGTCAAAATAAGAGACGTTTTTAGGGTTCCGTTCCTCAAAAGGACAAAAAGGAACCCTTATAGGATCACTCGTGCGTCTGTCTGTCCGTCTGTCACAGCCAATTTGGTCCGAAACTACTGGACCGATTGAGTTGAAATTTGGTACACATATGTAAATTGGTGACCCAAAGATGGAGTAAAGTAAATTAATGAATTCTGAACAAGAGGGCCACTTCTGGGGGGTAAACTGGAAAATTAAAAGAAAAGTTTCGCAAACTGTATTGTGTGACATATCAAATGAAAGAAGTTGTTATAAGCATGTCAGAATTTTTTTTTATAATTTTAGCAAAAACAGATTTGGAGTAATATAGGAAAAAATACGAAAATTGAACATTCCCCCCCTTATCTCCGAAAGTACTAAGATTAAAATTCTGAAAAAAATATGAAAAATAGTTCCTTACCTAAAGATTACAGGAAAACCTATAAGAAGTTTGAGTATTCAACAACACTTATGAAATTTAGATTATATACGGAACCCTCACCACGCGAATTGAACTCGCACTTGTCCTGTTTTTTTAGCTGCCCAAATTCAAAATGTTGGGAGAAATTAATCGCCAATTTGCATAGTTCTAGGTCAACGTAAAGTATATACAGTCGACTACAAAGAGAAAGATACAACCAAAGTTACAAAAATATGTATACACGACTTTATTGCCTTAACATTAAGGTTGTGTCTACATATTTTTGTAACTTTGGCTGTACCGATCTCTTTGTAGTCGACTGTACCTACCTACCCTATAAATTTTGATTCCCTTGAGAGTGTCGATACGTTATTGCGGCATAAATGGCCGTATCTTTTTTTTACGTAAACTTAGAAGTTGAATTATTTATACAGCTTCAAGGGACTTTAGACCTGAGTATATCGGTTTAATTTCAATTCGATATATCCACGCATTCTCAAAATAAAGGGTCTTGACAGACAGACAGATGGACAACAAAGTGATCCTATAAGGGTTCCAAAAAAAAAAAAAATTCATAAATTCCGTACTTACGGAATCTATGAAAACTATGTGATTATTGAACCTGCTTACAGAACTTCAAGTTGAGAAATCTGTAGATGAGAACAGCCAAACATACAAAATCATTTTTGGTTAGTTTCGCTCATACTTCGGTCGGTTTTATGACGTCTCTTTGTTATCTATTCCTTTCATATTTAGCAACAAAAGAAGTTGTGTAATGCATTTTTGTCATTTTAACTAAAACAAACTGTAATTCGCGGGCGGACCCGTTTACAGTCCCTGTAATCCGTCTCTAATTCTCCATATAGCGATGTATTTACAATATTTACATTACAACCGGATATTAACTGTCGGCTTCAGCGCCTTCAGCATGCAGTCAATCTCCGCCGAATCTTCTTTTAGACTGAACTCGTCCAAATTGATCTGTCAATAACTTTTCGAAAGTACGGTAGGACAAATCTACTGTAATTTTTTGAAGGTGAAAATGGCAGTTGATGTTTTACGAACCGTCGTTTGAAAGGTTACGCAATTACTCTGCTGGCCCTCTATGTGAGTTAACGTTTGAATTGAAATCAGTTTGGTATTTGGTTGCGCTCGTTTCTTGCGCCCGAACTTAAGGGTTTGCCGCGACTTTGAGCGGCTGCGACAGCGGCCAGCGGTGGCATACGTAAGAATGAGAGGCCGCTCTGCGTTCTCTCGCTCTAACGTATAGCGTTCAAGAAAAGTGTTTTTCACGCCACTGCTCGGAAATGTGGCAAAAGATGGTCTGAATTCAGGCTTCAAAGCTGGGGATGGTTGGACGTCGCACGAACAGACCATCTATGACCTCAAACTGTCCAACAATGTTATTGTTGGATAGTTTGAACAGCGATCGACCAATAACAGGGCCCCGCGCCCGGCGCGAGGCAAGCGAGCCTGTTTAATATTATGATCTTTAATTTTGATTTAAAATTATAGTTATTTGCAATTTCCTTGCAGTAGGCGTGAAAAGCACTATGTTAAGCCTCGGCCGAAAGTGCAATAGCTGGACTCGTACTTTCTAACTCGCCCATCTATTGCTTACTTTCTAGCCTCTACAACAATGTACTATTGTTCAGTGTGCAATATAAATGTAATTTTTCTTTTGACAGTTCCAAAATAATAACTAACAGTAATGAGAGATTTTCACAATGACAGATTATGATTGGTTAACCCACTCATATCATAAATGGAATCGATTGTAGCTTTTATTAGGCCTGAGCTGAGGGGTAATCACGTAATGTTTCGAATGCGCGTTAGGTCAGTTTAACTGTCACTTTTCCATATAAAATTTGACATTTCGATCTACCTAACGTACATACAATGCGTTACGTGGTTAAGGTACTTTCCCTCCGTGTGGCAAAGTGGACGCCCTGTATTTTTTATCCCACGGCTTCGCTCGCGTTGTTTGCAATGCGCAGGCGAAACCGCGCAGACATCTAGTTCTAAATACAAGCAATTATTTTGTTAAACCATGATTAAGATATACTCTGGTCAGTCAACTGTAGAAGGCAACTGAGGACATTTACATCTTTCTTAATTAACGTGACTGGGTTATTGACGTACAAATAAACAGACGGGTTAATATCCTTAGCCACAATTTTAGTAAACATCCAATATAAGGGGGCAAAACATAAGCCAAAATAAATGGAAGCACGCTAAAACCGGTTGGGTAGAAAAAAAAATAGAAGAATTTTTTATTTCGTTTACACTAAAAACTGTAATAACTAATGTAGAGCCACACCCATAAAAATACAAGCCCAAATTCGAGGGGGGCAGAATCACGTAGCTTATCCTGGCACGGCCTTTTTTTAAAATTTTTTGTCGATTTTTTTTAAATACCTACAGGCTAGCGAGTTCTACAGCTCACAGAGCAACTAATGTTAAATGTTCTATCTATAAGAAATTCAAATTGATATATCAAAGCATAACATTTTTTTTCACCAACTCATTAGCTTATTCACTTCGCGTTTCAAAAACGATCACCTAACACGGCTAATCGTAGCCGTGTTAGGTGATCGTTTTTGAAACACGAAGCTAAGCACTCGTAGTTTGGCTTCTATTAAACACCAAATTATAATATTAAGTATATGGCCCAAATACATATGATTTCAGGTATTTTTTTTTTCTCAAACTTGCAATGAAATGTTGACTTGCAATGAAAAAAAAACACTTCCTATTTTATTATACTAATCGATAGTATTATTACGGGCGAGGCAAGCGAGTTTTAGAAAATCTTTGAATGCAGTTTTGTTTCTTTTTAAAAATAAAGGAATGTCTCCTTTAAGTAAAATGAGCGAGCTTAAGGATTTAAGGTAGTTTCCCTCCAGGGCCCGACTTATCTTTCCACCCTGTATACTCGTATCCAAAATCCTGATTTCATTACTTTGACGATGTGTCATTAAGTGACATTTATTTATCGATAGTCGATAAAACACTTTGGTCAAACCCTCTGACAGTTTGATTTTTGCTATGAAGAATTCCGGTCCTTGCTCATTATGACACAAGTGTTTAGTCTCTGTTAGACCTACGTCAATCGAACCGCTCTATATCTACTATATCTATGTTTGTTTGCATCCTTATACACCAGGATATGCGCTTGCAAAAATGCGGTTAAGTTATTTTTATATTTGCTATCAGTATTTATAGGATGTAATACTGATAAGGAGCAAAACTGGTACTTATAATTATAATCAAATAAGGTAGAAGTACTAGTGCCCGACATGTCAACAGAAAATACTTATTTGAATCACGATATTATGCTCATTTAAGATGTATTAAACAGTTTCATACGGTTTGGGAGACGAGGTATTTACTCAAGTTACTGATATGGAATTCGTTTCATATGGTGATCTTATAAAAAATCCTGATAATATAAGAATTAGGTAATCAATCCGAATGTACGAGTAAATGGCAGGCGGTTATGCTGGCAGTCCCAATAGATGTCATTTCAGTACAAATGTCATGAATGACAGACTGACATTTATTGGGACTTGAAGGTTTAACTCATTGTCCCAATTGATGGCAGCTGGTTTTAACAAATATGTTCATAACTTATAAATAAGTTATTTGTCTTGAAATTGTGATAAGAAATATTGAAGTCACTAACATTTAGTAACTTAAAAATGATGTCGTGATCAATCTTAGTTTATTATTCGCTAGTTAAATTATATTCGTCGAGTACTAGTACCGCGTTGGGCACTAGTACTTCTACCTTAATTACCGAAACCAATAACTTATTTTAGAATGCCATTTCGAAACATGCACTTTGATTTTACTTGTGTGTATCTTACTATAATCTACGAAGGTAATTATACGATAATGTTATAAAGAGAGAAAAGTCACTTAGATTGTAAATTTATACAAAAATACGGTAAATAGGAAGTAATCCCGGAACCACTAAAATCCGATTTAAAAAATCTTTTAGTTGAGCATACAGGGTGTTACAAAAATGGGGTGTGAACCCATTAAGGCCAGATTCGGTAGCGTATTGCAATTCTAAATATACATTTTTTTTCATAACAGTGTTTGTTGACATTGCTTGTATACGACAAGATTCCCCCGCGAGGGTAAAGTATAGAAGAGTTTAAAATATTTAAAAAATAAATAAAAAAATGCATTTTTGGAATTGCAATACGCTACCGAATCTGGCCTTAATGGGTTCACACCCCATTTTTGTTGCACCCTGTATAATGGACTTTCTAGCGCGGATTTGCGTGCATGCTTTGCAATATGCGTGCAAAGCAGCGAGGGAAGCCAATATGGTATACGTATAGATGCATCCATTTATCGCAGAGACAAAGGGCGGCGCGACGGTGAATGCTCGGCTTTAGTAATCAAGTGAATCCCAATAAAATATTAGCCTTAACACAAATTGATTAACTTAGTAATTAGTTATCTTCCACGCCAAGTTAAGCCTAGATACTTATCACAACTTCATCGTATTGAATAACATTGCTCGGTTTACGTTACTCCCAGAAACCGAAAAGTGAATTGTCTAACAACTCGCAAAGTTAGCCAAGTAGCTGGAGAAACATTTAGCACCGCTTCTCATAATTACTCAGTTTGTTTATTACCACAGAGCTAAAATTTATAGGTGGTAACCTAATTTGTAGGTGGTAACCTAATTTGTAGGTGGTAACCTAATTTCTAGGTAGTAACCTAATTTCTAGGTGGTAACCTAATTTTCAATCAGGGGCCCGTTTCACGAAGAGATAATAAATAAATAAATAAATAAATATTTGCGGACAATCGTACACAAATTGACCTCGTCCCAAACTAAGCAAAGCTTGTACTATGCTAACTAGAATACGATAAACATACTTATACAGATAAATAAATGTTAAATAGGGTAAATCGTTAGTAGCTGGCCACCGATCAATAACTGGCCACCTCATAATAAAAATGAACTCTATTCACCTATATAATATAATATTCATTTGAGTATAAGGTTTCAATTACTGGCCACCCTTCAATAACACTAAATTGATTTCTGTTTGTAGGGGAACAGAGTTCATTTTTAGCATGAGCGGGCTATTGATGGGTGGCCAGCTACTGGCGATTTACCCTACATAAATAAATAAATATTAGGGGAAATTCTTACACAAATCGAACTAGCCCTATAGTAAGCTCAATAAGGCTTGTGTTATAGGTCCTAGACGACGATATATATAATAGATATAAATAATTAAAAACATAGACAACATCCAAGACTCAGAAACAAATATTCATGCTCATCACGCAAATAATTGCCCTTACCGGGATTCGAACCCAGGACCTTCAGCTTCGTAGGCAGCGTCACTACCCACTAGGCTAACCGGTCGTCAACTAACATAGAAAACAATATAACAAGTCTAAACTCTAAATTGGCAGCACTGGTTAAATGGTCAGTTGCTGGTGTCAGTTTATGTAGACTTGTTAAATTGAGCTGCTCTATTTATCAAAGAAAGAAAGAAACATAATATTTGTTCACAAACACACAGGACCCACATAAATATTATACAATAAAATAAAAAATAAAAATATATAAAACAAGTGTGCCTTATCTTCGTTTTTTTCATTTCTCAATCAATTAAATCTTTTTTATTTATTCACATGGTATTAGTACTATAGCCGTATCTTTACGCGTCCATTTCATCTAGTATTTCGCTCTAATCAGATAATACAAAGAAGTACACACAAAATTACTTCAAAACATAATTGTTGTTTGCTCCTTAACGAACGTTGTCAGTGTTAAATATTGACTTGGAGTTTAACCTTGTGGAAAATATGTCATTCTTGTAACGAAAGGGGCTGTATTCCACATGTTATAATGATTGCTCGTAAAAGAGCAAATTTTCATCCCTTATTTGACAGAAATTCACTCATAACCCAATTGTGTTTAAATTACATTGGCGGTTGTTCGATTTCGGAACGCTACTGACCTTAAGCATACATAACTGGAGTAGCCTTCTGTCGTATTTGCGTACAAACATGTCTGCCGAATTTTGCGGGGGCGGGGGGGAGCATCTTAATGGGATATATCATAAACTCAATTGTATATTGAAAGCTTGAAGTAGTTGAACGTTTATAATATCAAGTGCTTACAGCAACATGCGGGAATTTTTATGATCAGTGTTCTCTTGGGAGGCGATTTTGTGAATGACCATTAATCGATTGTGAAATTGTCTTTGTATGATTTTTTGCACATTGTGCAAGGTTTTTTACAGGGAGTAAGTTACTGAAAGGCTACTCCAGTTATGTATGCTCTAAGTTACGAACGGATCAGGAAGAGCTCTCAAATCACACTGAAATTCGAATTCGGTGCGAATTAAGTGATACAATTGATCACCAGCACGGCTATCACAAGACGGCGCGCGAGCTCTCTCGATTTTTCTCGCACTATCCGTCTCTCTCTTATTAGAAAACTTAGAATGAGAGGTATAGTGCGAGAAAAATCGAGAGAGCTCGCGCGCCGTCTTGTGATAGCCGTGCAGGTAGTTGGTTTATTAGCAAACCATTTTCCTTAACGTCCAAGCAAAAAGTGAATTATAGTAGCTTGATTTACCGTCTTTGCTTGTTTTTTTCCATTAATTTTCCTTTCCCCACCTAGCTAATTCCCTCGGGCGCCTTTTACCTGTCTGGTCAGTTGATGAGAAAATAATTACTTAAACGCGACGTTTGTTTTTAAACGCGGTTAAGAATATAAGGAAGTTATTAAAGTATTCTGTAAAATATTACCTCCCCGCGCAACTTTGCCCGTTTATAACGAAGTACGTAAGTAACGCCGCGGGATGAAATATAACTTCAGTCCATTCTGAAGGTCCATTCAATTCAATACACTGGGAAAATATGTTTTGGAATTGGCGTAGTTTCGAAGATTACCCCGTACAGGATATAAAAATGAGGCGGCAAATACACAGATTCCACTGGGTCGAAGAAGTGTACGGTGGAATTTCTTTGATTTGGGGGGCGACTTTGAACAAATAGGTTTTTCTACGAAATCATCAGTTTTTACTTGTGGCTGAACTGTGGCAGTGAATATATTAGTATTCTACCTTGCTGTACACCTACTCGATTAAATCTTCTTAATTTCAATTAGTTCTGCTTTTATACTGCATTCTAAATTATGAAATAAGCCCCTTTTTTTCCTAAAGTAAACCCGGTTTACGGTATCCGAAAGGGTCCTTATCTAGATAAGATAAAACATGCAAAAATTCAAAGTTACAAGCTCACAAACTCTACCTCTATATCAAATTGGTATCGATGTAGATTTAGAAGTATGTGTGGAGTGAAATTGAATGATAGAGTCAGAAACAGTGTGGTAAGAGATAAGTGTCGAATGGATGGAGATATTAGTCACTAAAATTGAGAAGGGTATGTTAATGTGGCTTGGGCATGAAGAGAGGATAGATGTAAAAAGAGTGGAAGGGCAAGTTGGAAGGGGAAGACCTAGGCGAACTTTTTCCGATCAAATTGGAGAAATCTTACAAAAAGGCCAGGTCAAAAGTACCCTAAACCGACGAGCATGTATGAGAAATGTTATGAAGGTGAGTGAAGCGAAAGTGGTTTGTCAGGATCGTAGCAAATGGAGATCCGTGATCTCTGCCTACCCCTCTGGGAAAGAGGCGTGATTATATGTATGTATGTATGTATGTAGATTTAGATGTCTTATACTGAAATTGTGAATTGTGACAATGCTTATAATAAATCGTGTGGTCACAAGGCGGCTGATTTATCGGCGTTGGATCAACACACGCGACGCTTTTAGTTTTTCTTGGCACTCCGTTGAGTTCGTGCGACGGGTTTCAATAAAACTTCAAGTTTGTATTAAAGTTTAGAATAACGTCCGCGCTGGCCATATTGAGTTTAGTTTCGTATTCATGAAATCTTCGTCTCAGTAGGGGAGCTACTTATTGCTTGAAAATAGAGCATCTCTTTTTCCGTCCTGCACTAAAATAGGAACGAATTTGACAAAAGACGATGTCAAATCGTTCAGGAGCCGTAGCATGGTTGGCCTTGTCACGCGATAGGTGATAGGATAGAGCGTGCGTCACTGGCTGACACCGTTCGATAGAACGAGACGGCGCTCTTATCTTGTCACTTGTCGCGTGATAAGGCCAACCATGCTACGGCTCCAGTACATACATTTGGTGCCTGGTGGTCGATTACGTAACGTTTCGTATGTACGTTACTTAGCTAAAATGTAATTTCTTAATAGGAAAATGAGAGTTATGTATTCCTAATGCTCGTTCGGAAAGTCACGCAGCTACTACAATACAATACAATACAATACAATACAAATACTCTTTATTGCACACCTCACACAGACAAAGCACTTACAGAGAGAAACAATACAATAACATGTAGGTAGAGGTAGACAACAGGTGGTCTTATCGCTGAAGAGCGATCTCTTCCAGACAACCTTTGGGTATCGGAGAAAGAGAGAACTAGATTATGCAGTAGGTGGTGCAGAGATTATTATAAATCAAAAATCAAAAAAATAAACGTACATAAATACCTCTATATATAAAAATACATACACAATCATACATATATACAAATAACACAAACACAAATATATGATACATAAACAGTCAGCCAAAAAATACAATCAGGGTTAGGGGAGAGACAAATAATGTTCTTTAAGAAGGGATACTACAAACAGACTGCTAAAATATACCTTCTTTTTGGCTCTACCGCAGTCGGGCAAAAAGGATCACTGTCAGGAAGATGCGCCAAAACAAACTTAACGGTAAGTAATTTTTCCCATAAATATACTTCGTACCCTTAGAATGAAACCGACCGAACTCAAAAAAACCGGCCAAGTGCGTGTCGGATCACGCAAAACGAATGGTTCCGTGCCTATTAAAAAGGTCGTATCGTCACAGAAATTTTACGGCACTTACGTCCTTTTCTTTGAGGAAGGCAGTTTTTCAGCAATATCTCGAAAACCTCTGAACCGATCTTGTTCAAAACAATTTTCGGTGAATGAAATTAATAAGCCCTATGTTCATGAATTTTTCCATATTTTTAAAATACACCGTTCAAAAATTAGAGGGGGGGGGACAGAATTTTAGTGACTTTCGGGGCGATTATCTCCGACCCTATTCACTTAATCAAAAAAAATCCTAGGAAACCTTATATTTATTTTGAAAGGCCTATCGATTGATGTGCCACACGGGGGGTCACAATGAAAAATATTTTTTTGACTTTTAGTTTTATGTATGGAGTGCACCCCTAAAAAAAATTTTTTTTTGTCATTTTAATTACAAAACTGTAGCGGCTAACAAATTACACCTATCCTCAAAATTTTATTCAAATACACCTTATAGTTTTCGAGTAAAATGCCTGTGACATACGGACAGACGGACAGTCGGACAGACGGACATGACGAAACTATAAGGGTTACGTTTTTGCCATTTTGGCTACGGAACCCTAAAAATCGACAAAATGAGTTAGCAACACATATCGACTCAATAATACATTATTGCATCAAGATGTGTTGCTAACTCATTTTGTCAATTTTTTTGAGTTCGGTCGGTTTCATTCTAAGGGTGCGACTTATTTCCATGACAGGACGCATAAAGTATTTCATTAAAGTAAGTAGTCTTGAAGATAAATAAATGAAAAGAAACAAAAAATATAATGCGTAATTTTTCTCATACTGTGAGTCAGGTATATAATATCAGTGAAACACAAGTTAGCCCTCAATAGGACTTTCAGAAGACTTTACGGAAGCGTTCCAAGGGCGATCTATCATTAGACCTCCCCGGGCCATATCCCCCGTCCTCCAAAACACATAAAAATCCATCATTTCTGTAATCTGTGTAAATATCTTCGGAAACTTGCCGTTTGTTTTGTTTTTTTTGTTGACATTGAAAATATGAGGTCCGAGTTTGTTGGATTTGTTTTTTTATTCCTGTGCCTGCTTTCAGCAATAACCTATTTAATTAATAGCTCATGGAATTAAAAAAGTAAACTAGTATTATCTATGAAAGACTCCTCGAAGTTTCAGACATTAAATAAATATAAAATAAATAAATATTAGAAGGCATTCTTACACAAATCGTACTATGCCTATAGTAAGCTCAATACGGCTTGTATAATAGGTACTAGACGACCATATAAATAATAAGCATAAATACTTCAATACATAGAAAACATCCATGATTCAGAAACAAATATCCATGCTCATCACACAAATATTTGCCATTACCGGGATTCGAACCCAGGACCTTCAGCTTCGTAGGCCGCGTCACTACCCACTAGGCTAACCGGTCGTCAAAAATCATAATGATGGTCACTCACGTCTTTAAGGTCGAATATCGCTCGACATGTTTCGAATCCGTGACAAATGAACCGAACTTACAGACTCTACATTAAAATCTGTCGTAAAACGAACACTTATTTCAAAAGCATATTAATCGTGGCTCTGTAAATATTTTTTTAATCTTGAAAAAGTTACTTCGACAAAAAAAATCTATATAATTTACGAACCTACTCACAAAATTTCACGAGCATCGGTTGAGAAATGCGACAACGAAATATCTCACAAGTTTTTACTGTGAATGACTTTCGAGATTTACTTTTTACTTATGCGGTTTATATATCTCTGAAACGTGACTGAAACTGCAATACTTTTAGGTTTTTTTTTATGAATTGATAGGCTAACAAATAATTATGTTTAAAATTTGGAGCTTGTGTGTCTGATAGAAGTACCTTAGAATTATTTTGATCATAAGTGAGTGTGTATGTGTGACAAATCTAAGAAACTTTGACGGGCAATAGTTCTTAAACTAAAAGTTCAAATTGAATGTTATTGAGCATATATCTAAGCGATATTATGCCCTATATGTTACTGAAAATTCAGGGTTCTGGGTTTAGCCAGCACAAAATTACAGGATGTTGAAAATGGTCTAAATGGCTCCGAGAAAAGGATGGTACGGCCGTGCCTCCAGGGCCTGATTTACCCACAGGCTAATAAGTCTAGGGCGCAAGGACCAAGAGGGGGCGGTGCTGAGTTGAGACTTCATCATCATCATCATCATCCTCATATCAGCCGAAAGACTTCCACAGCTGGACATAGGCCTCCCCCAAAGAGTGACAAATTGACCGGTCCTGCGCCAGTTGAGACTTACTTACATAATAATATTAGCATATTCATAGTTAGCATAGGGCGGTCAGAACTCTAAATCAGGCACTGCGTGCCTCTTTGTTTTGCTCGACTTGGCGGGGGCACTGCCGAGCCCCTTGATATTTTAATAAAGATATTCAGATTCAATTCAAACATTTATAAACCCCTCTTTTGAATATGTGGACTCGTTTAAGCCAGAGCAAAAGCATCATCGTAGCTTTTATTCATATTCAATTTCAAATCGGTTTTAACAGTACGAGAATACCCGCTGTTCTTCATATCTAACTACTTGACAAAGTTAAAGTACGCCCCAGAACCCAATATTTCTTTTTTTCTCAAGTAGAGACGGATTAGACGCCTGGCTTTGAAAATAAGGCCCCATATGACGCAACTTTTGAAAAGTCTCATCAGTAACCAATAGAAAACTTGTCCAAACCTTTTTTGTTGGAGTTTTATTTTCGTTGCGCAACGAATGCTAATGAGACGGACTCGTCTGTGGGTCTATTTCACTGAAATTAACATTGATTGAAATGGGAATTGTTTTAAATTTGCTACGAGCGCAACGCACGCTGCCGATGCGTCCCGCTGCGGCGTGTCGAACGATGGTTCAATTCAAAATGTATGCCAGTGCTTCAGTTTTATACAAAATCCGCACGGAACCACACACTGCACCGCACCTCCGTACGGCGAAATTTGAACGCTGCGGCAGTGTAATGCGCCTTACGCCCACGACATTGCACGAATTGTAAGCGTAATGGCAAGCGTTTTATCTTTTCATTGCACGGACGAGACGCACAACGCACTGTGGTTAGTTGGGATCACACGCAATGAATTAGAAAAACCGCTGCCGCTGCCGCTGATACGCAATGTCGTGGCCGGGTCGTTAGTTAGGCGACTATAGCGTTTCCTCACTCCGCTGCCGCCGGCCATAGTCGCCTGACAGCTTGCGCGACTTTACGCCTATGCATAAACGTGGCCTAACAGGTCAAACTAGTCGGAACAGGCATAAGCTACAAATACCCAAACGATCTCAATTTCTTCCGCCAAGTAAAATGGACTCCCTGTTTGTGTCGTACCTTGGATGAAACTTTATTTAAATTCCAATAGTAATATGATAGGGTTGTTTTCTTTCGGAAATTGTTTCTTTACTATAACAACTAATTCTATCTTTATATACGCGGTCCATGTTAGTGAAATTATTAACTAGGATAAGTCTCAAGTAACTTTTGAACGCGCTTTAGGTAGATAACTGTCATTTTTCCATATAAAAAGTGACATATAGTGATCGACCCGCGAGATCCAACCTAACAATCATCAATTCCCAAATTATATATCTTTATAATATTACTAGCTGCGCGCGCGGCTTTGCCCGCGTATTGCTAAGAACGTAGACAAACCCGCGAGATAAAACATAGCCTATGTCCATCCAGAAAGTGCATAGGCAAAAGAATTTTTGAAATCAGTCCAGTGGTTCCGGAGATACCCATAGTGATTACCCATTACATACAAACTCTCTAGAATCTCTTTATAATATTAGTATAGAGTATAGCTAATAGTCTAATAATAATCTAATAACTCCATGGAACTAATTTTGACTGAATTTTTTATCTATTATTTTCGTAATATTTTGTTTTTTGACATTAGATTGTTTTTCTAGAAATATTCTACTAGTATTTTTTATACAATTTTTTTATCATATATATTTTATTCTTTATGTTTAAAAATTACTCTAAAAAATTAACTGACGATTTGAAAGTGCTTGTTACTAGGCCTACTTGAATAAAGATCATTTTGAGTTTGAGTTTGAGTTTGAGTGGCAATGAACTTGTATGGAAAAGATGTCAAATTTGGAAATAATTTATAATAGCATATTTTTTTAATGTAACGGATATATTATCAATTAAATAGTTACCTAGAGGCAAAATCTAACAATAAATCAGACATCAATAGTACATTACAGCAGACGCCGGGAAAGAAGGGCTTGCCGGGTGAGTAGGTATAGACGGCCGACCGTAGGGAGATAACATTGTACGTATAGATAACATTTTAATTTATTCATCAACACATTGAATCATACAGATTTGTTTTCTTAATAAAGGTTCGTAAACACGAACCTTTATTAAGAAAACACTGGACCAAAAATATCCGCGTTAATGCCTATTAAACAATAGGCATTAACGCGGATATTTTTGGTCCGATAACCATTCAGCCACTAGAAAAAAAAAAACAAAAATGCTGTTTAGCCTGTTGATGAACACAGACGCCATGTTAACATTGAAATTAAAAAAAATTACTTCCCGGCCTAGGCCTTCAATTTTGTATGAAATTCCTTTACAGTTCTCTCGAGTTGTTCCGCCCGAAACATGATACTTTGAAGCCTGTTATAACGCACGTAAGGACGACATTTCATTGCATGTTTGAGAAAAAAATATTATTTAATTAGCTCCTAAAAAGTCCGGATAAATATTAATATTTTTTTATCTTTATTTAGGTTCATTTACATTGGCTTTAAAATATTCAATATAAATAAAATAAAAAAGACAATGAATGTTTAATTTAAATCTATATAATTACTTCCGGGTGGAAAGTTTGTTGGATTCTTGAATAAAGCATCTTAGAATAACTTTTTAGAATGAAATAAACAAAAAACACGCAATTTTTTTTTCGAAACCGTATTTTGTCTGTATAATGCCATCAGCAAATGTATAAACTACTAATTAGTTATCAAAGTATGGTTGAATAAGATATTAAGACCCCGCTACACAGTGGGCCATCATGGTGGCAAGACTGGACGCAGTTATGCGGTGGAGTGACATGAAAGTATGTCTTTCTCCCTTTAACGCATAGTTGCGTCCTGTATGATGTATCACAATGACCCATTGTGTGTGTGTGTAGCAGCCTTTAGGCATTGGCTTAAAAACATCTTACTCAACACGTGCTTAAGAAACATGGCGGCATTTATCTTTTTAACTCCCGACGCAAAAAGAGGGGTGTTATATGTTTGGCGTGTCTGTGTGTCTGTCTGTGGCATTGTAGCTCCGAAACGAATTGTTCGAAAGCTGACGTGATCAAAATAGTTTTTAGCTACGTTTCAACAAAATCGGTTCAGCCGTTTTTGAGATATTAAACTTTGAAATGAAACTTTCGGTGGTTTTTCAACTATTCTAAGTTGTAGTTATTCATAATAAATAGATTACATTTGCCCGCCGGATTGAACGGAATTAATACCATCAGGTATGTAGAAAATCGAATATGTAGCAAATATGCACTTGGACTTCCCAAAGGTGCAGGAGCAATTAATGCACTTCCATAGAAACTTCCGCTGCCCTTTTACGCCGTTGAGGGATGATATCTGAGTTAAAAACTATTTTTCATATCTCATGCTCTGAAAGTGGGTCGTTGTTGTTCTAAAAAGTGCGCAGAAAGTGATACATTTTTCTGCTCTAGTGCAGACAAGTAGTGTATTCCCTTTATCTTGCATCATGTAAGGAATGTATGCAATAAACTTAGATTAAGTTAGTATAATCCTATAAATCTTTATTTTCTAAATTGTGGATCATTACAATGTACTATGTTTGGAAGAGCGAGACTTCTCAGCACAGGTACATATATACCTAATGAGAGGCCTCAACCTTGCCCTGTCTGTAAACCACTGTCTTTTAACCAAATAAAATATTTTGTATTCCCAATTAGTCCTCACGTTATAAGTATTATGCGGGAACTAGTTCTAATAAATATCAGTAATTACCCCGCCACTGACAACGGGAAATAATTTTATTCTTACTAGTTCATGGAATTTATTTTACTAAATATAAAATAAGTTTATGTTGTACATTCATTACTTTTATTTTAGCTAAAATATTCACTAGGCTCTATGAGGTGGTGACAAATGGAATACATCCACAAACCTTTTTAAACATAAAGTTGTGCATGTGAGCTAAAGTAGAAACGCATACAGGTGGCTAACTACAACGAATACTAAAAATAAATACAAAACATATTGTAAATTTTTCCGTCATTTTTTTTACTTTCCTTGCATTCGATATGAAAAGTAGAGTGTTTAACTCGGGTGAAAGTCACCCATTTCGGACTCGAACCATTGGCGCTCTCACTTCGTTCGAGCACCAAAATATCTCGTCAGAATTGGATGCCTTTCAGCCCTTAGTTAACAATCTACTATTGTCCTTCTCAGAATCTCAAACTAACTCCGTACAGCTTAAGAGGGAAGAATATACGTACACGTCCATACAATAATTTACTTTAAAAACAAAGTTTTAACCGACTTCAAATCAGTAGCCAAATTGCTTCGAGTTTGCCTATAAAATTTGAAGAGTTTCCTTGATTTCTCCAGGATCCCATCAACAGAACTGGATCGTCGTGACAACGGGACCAATCTGGAAGTGTAGGTATGCTTTCAAACAAAGAAATATATTTTCAAATCTGTTCATAAATTACCGAGTTATCGCGTAACAAATATACCAAAAAAAACATAGGTACAGTCGAATTGAGAACGTCCTCCTGTTTTGAAGTCGATTAAAAAGACAAGATGTTTTCCACTTCTAAACATTTTCCAATCTCTATGACTTTTAAGTACTTTATTGACACAATGAAAGACTGGGTTTACAAGTTTTCCTTTTTTCAAAATTTGCAATACATTCAGACTTATAGGCACCTCAAAAACTTATTTTTTGTGCTTAAAACTTGGTCGAACCAAGCCGCACAAACAATGTATTTAAAAAAAAAAAAGCTAAACGTACAAACCTTGATTATAATTATGCTGAAGCGATTGACATCAAAATCAAAGTGATCCGTTAAGATTTAGTTAGTGGAAACTATACAGGGTGTAATCGTTAAGTGTAGCTTGGCGATTATTCCGTAAATATAACAGATATCAGAAAACTTTAAACTGATATCGAAAGTACGTTACCCAATGAGTAAAATAACATCAATAACTTCTTGAAAATAAAACTAGAAATATCCAAAATATTAAGTTTAAACGTTCTCATATATTTAGTATATCACTCCCTGTGATTTGAGTATGGTTCGGTTCTCAACGGTTCAATAAAACCACCAACCCATCCTCATCAATAGCATAAATTATCCAAATTTTGCTTCGTGTTCAAAGACTTCAATAGGAAACTTCGATTTGTAAATCCGCTGTATCAGCAACTATCAACTATTCTACTGAAAGTTTCTTTCGAATTCGCTAGTAGGATATTTATGGAATGAGAACTGTTTTAGCGACCTTGAAACATACTACATAGATTCTGCGAAAGAATCCTGTAAATGCAAGAAATCGATAAGTAATATTTTTTGGACGCTGATAGATTTCATTCCCAATAGCCTCCTAACCATATCAAATTGCAATGTAGTTTGAATTATTTATTATTTGAAAAACAATCGAAACAAAACAAATGCAACTCTAATCCAATCGAAAATGATTTAAGTGTCTTTAAGAAAATAAGTAGGTACAATAAATCAAAATAGAAGACACAGACCGGTCATTGTGGCACTCTTTGGGGGAGGCCTATGTCCAGCAGTGGACGTCTTTCGGTTGATATGATGATGATGATGATTGTATTTAGTTAACCCCTCAAATCATATATTTGACACCAGCATGGATATTGGTCTATAACACACGAAATTATTATGGTTATTTAAGTACCTATTATGTGTCTGCTTTAAAGGTGCATTAAATTCAAATTATAGCTCATCTCAAGAACGATTACAATGGTGTCCGATATACTGGCCAAATTTACTTTCAGTCTGTATTGTTCAAAGTATGCGTAAATATTTACGCGATTGTAGGCCATAAGCTCTTAACAATAAGTTATCTAATTCTATGTTAACGTGATCAATTAAGATTACTTTGGCTTTCAGACACGGATTTAGGAGGTCGGTTATCTGAGGTGTATATATTAAAGTCGATATTACCTGGATTGTTGTCCTAAGCACTCTAAGCAGTGAACACGCCGCTCAGTCCGAATGAAAAGGAGTCTAGACACTTGGAACTTCGTAACTCAATAAGATTGAACAATAATGAACACAGTCCGTTGGACAGCTCAGCGCCTTAACCATTAGACCAATCTGTGCCTTCCACAAATTGAAAAGGTGGACAAAGTTTAGACCAAGGTTACCAGAAGCGCAGGGAAGCTCAAAACAACTTTTTACAGGCTAGTAAAAGCGAAAAAGTCGTTCTTGGGAATTTGTATAAAATTCTACAATCAAATTCCAAAACACATTACCGAACTTACTGACTCTAAATTCAAATCTGTCTTAAAACGGACACTTATTTCAAAAGCATATTATAAGATAAACGACTACATCATGGATAGGGATATTTGGCAGCGATAAAATCCTGCACTAGAAATCTGTCGTAAAATAAATAGGCTTTCAACTGTAGCAATGTAATTTTAAAATTTTATAATACTCTGATACTGAAATGATATATTGTATACTGTTTTGAAAAAATGACACCTCGCCGAGTTTTTTACGCCGGTTCTTCTCGAGGCAGAGGTTTACTTTCCGAACTGGTGGTAGTTTATCGACATTCATAGGTGCATGTAATATGCCTAAATTGAAGAATAAATCACTTTGACTTTGACTTTGACTTTGAGACTCTATTTTCTACCGACTTCGATTAAGAAGTTATAAATGCTTTCTATGAAGTACTTTATAGTGAAATAGCTTTCACCGGCGGCTTCGTCCGTATATGTACGGATATGTATTAAAAGGAGGTTTCCTTAGAGCAACTGTAGTAACCCCTTTTATCCATTTCTTTTAATTTTTTTTAACTCTGAGTAAAATTGATCTAAAGTTATGACCTCCGAGTAATGTATCTTGGCACTGATGAGGTAACATAATGTAGTGAGTCATAATAGTTTTTGAATTTTTGTTTTCAAAAGATATTTTTTGATTTTTTAAATTTTTTGTTGTGTTTTCAATACAAAAAGTTACTTATATCACTCCAGAAGAGTAAACAAGTACACGTAAACTTTTTTTTTCAATTAAAACCACTTAGAAACAATTGCTCACAAGCTTAATAATCTACCGTTTAATTTAATGCTCCTATTACGGGCCACACCCTGTATATTCTTATAACTTGTATATCGCACCCTTAGAATGAAACCGACCGAACTCAAAAACATCTACAAAATGAGTTAGCAACACATATCGACTCAAAATTACATAATGCATCAAGATGTGTTGCTAACTCATTTTGTCGATTTTTTTGAGTTCTAAGGGTGATATTCAACGACCTGACAGACGTGACTGCCAGAGCAGTCCACACCGCATCTCTTATCTGAGGAACCTGGACACGAAGAAGAAGAACCTGCATACAATCTTCAGCTCCCCATTTCAAATTTGGGTATGACACCGGGAATAAAAAGTATCCTATGTCCTTTCCCAAGATTCTATCTTGATACTAAATTTCATTTTAATCGGTTCAGCGGTTTAAGCGACACTCACTATCCGAATGTCTTACAGTGAGCGAACCGGAGCGCTCTCCACGCGAGCCCGAGCGAGTGCTGAAGCCCCGAAGGGCGAGCTCACGCGAACACTCACGCCCTCCACTTAACTAACACTTCTAGGACTGTTAAGTTTATTGTCACTGTTTTATTTTATTGTATGTTTGACATGAATAAAAAGCTTTTACTTTATTGGATCGTGCACATAAAAATCATATTAGCCGAAAGACATCCACTGCTGGACATAGGCCTTCCCCAAAGAGTGCCAAAATAATCGGTCCTGCGACTTCAGCGAACATAATACAGGCAGCAAAATAAACTTTTCTAGGGAAGCTAAAATATGACAATAAGATACAAACTTTTACTACAGCGTATTAATTTTTTCTGATAAAAATTGTGGATATCTAGTGCAGTATAAACTGAATTATAATGTTTTTAGACTGGTTAAATACTGCCCCCCTATTCTGTAACTTGTTTTAAGCTCACCTCAACCCACAAATATATATTGACACTGCGGTGCGTAGTAGCTGAGCGTAGGTAGAGGTCTAGTTTCGTTAAGTTAAGTGATGCTGTTTTAAGCTCACCTCAACGCTCACCCACAAATATATCTTGACACTGCGGTGCGTAGTAGCTGAGCGTAGGTAGAGGTCTAGTTTCGTTAGGCGTGACGCGTGGGTGAGGCGCATGAGCGCGTAGCGAATAACAGCCCTGGTATAAACAACGTCTGCAAGTTAAGCAAAATCGCACCTTTATAAACGGACTCTTAGCAACTTTCTACGACGTATTCTTCATGAAATCCAGCTCTAGCACACAAAGTTAGCGACTTGTATACAATTACAAGAAATAAATCTAGTAGTAGTTTATCTACATCTACTTATATACCTACATAAAATAGTATATTTAAGTTGCAAGGACGAAAATAAATTTCATTTGACTCCAAATTTTGTGTTTGTTTTATGTCACCCGTAACGACTTGGATCGAGTTTCACATTAGGGTTTTGTTTTGAGGGGCTTAATAAACCGGGACGAGGCGTTTTCTCACGCTATATGGGTTGGGTGTGTTATGTCTGTATATTTCATCTCTTTAATGAAGACATTAAGTCTTTGAAGACTGTATGTTTCATGCAAAATATACAAAATATGTTTATGCTTTTTGACACCGTTAGGGGACCATGCATAAATAGTAGATTGCTAACCAAGGGCTGAGGCACCCATTTCTAAGGCGAGGACTAATTGGAAAACACTACTTTTGTGCACTAGAGCAGAAACGTACCACTTCCTGCGCACTTTTTAGAACAACAACGACCCACTTTCAGAGCAGGAGATACAAAAAAGTAAAAAAAAAACCGGCCAAGTGCGAGTGGGATTCGCGCACGAAGAGTTCTGTACCATTATTATCTATAAAACCGGACAAGTGCGAGTTCAACTCGCGTGGTGAGGGTTCCGTCGAATGTTGAGAATGTTCCCGTTACTTTGAATATTCAAACTTCTTACAAGTTTTCCTGTAATCTTTAGGCAAGGAACTATCTTCCATATATTTTTCAGAATTTTAAGCCTAGTAGTTTCGAAAATAAAGGGGGCAATGGTCAATTTTCGTCTTTTTAGGAACCGTTATAGTTTCGTCATGTCCGTCTGTCCGTTTGTCACAGGCATTTTACTCGAAAACTATAAGGTGTATTTGAATAAAATTTTGAGCACAGGTGTATTTTGTTAGCCGTTACATAGTTTTGTAATTAAAATGAGTAAAAAAAAATTGGCACATCAATCGATAGGCCTTTCAAAATAAATATAAGGTTTCACAGTATATTTTTTTTGATTAAGTGAACAAAGTCGGAGATAATCGCCCCTAAAGTCACAAAAATTCTGTCCCCCCTCTAATTTTTGAACGGTGTATTTTAAAAATATGAAAAAATCATGGACATAGGCTTATTAAATTCATTCACATAAAATTGTTTTGAACAAGATCGGTTCTAAAGTTTTCGAGATATTGCTGAAAAACTGCCTTATTATTTTAGGGGCAACAGAAATACAGTAAAAATTTCAAATGTGTGATAGTTAGCTATCACGGTTCATGAGATTCAGCCTGGTGACAGACGGACAGACAGACAGACAGACGGACAGACGGGCGGCATAATTTATCAAAAACGGGTAGGTATGTTAAACGCCGCAGCGTTGAACACACACAAGCATGAGACTGCAAAAATCATATACCTACCCTTCATTTCGGCTCTGTCAAGACAGACCACGGTTGGGCAAAAAACACGCATATGTAACTTTGATTTTTAATTGCAATAATACCAACTACTCTCTCTTGGCACTCTTTGGGGGAGGCCTATGTCCAGCAGTGGACGTCTTTTGCCTGATATGATGATGATAATGATGAATACCAACTAGTATGACGTGTCGATGAATAACAATCGTTTTTTTTTGTAAAATTATCCAATTTCCATAAAAACATTTTTGCAAACGGTGCTTAGCCGACCGTGACTAGACTTTATCATTATGGCATTGTCATAAAGTTCATGAGCGATCACTGAAGTGTCTCCGAGGGTACTTTATTATGCATGGCATTGTCATCTGATCTTGCAGCATCCACATAGATCACACAGGCCGAACTCACACACTATCGGCAGTATTACTCCAGGCAAAATACGGTTTCGAAAAACATTAATTTATAATAGCGTTTTTTTTGTTTATTTCATTCTAAAACGTTATTCTAAGATGCTTTATTCAAGAATCCAACAAACTTTCCATTCGGAAGTAATTATATAGATTTAAATTAAACATTCATTGTCTTTTTTATTTTATTTATATTGAATATTTTAAAGCAAATGTAAATGAACCTAAATAAAGATAAAAAAATATTAATATTTATCCGGACTTTTTAGGAGCTAGTTAAATAATATTTTTTTGATGTCTGATTTATTGTTAGATTTTGCCTCTAGGTAACTATTTAATTGATAATATATATCCGTTACATTAAAATAATTAGCTATTACAATATTTTTCCAAATTTGACATTTTTTCCATACAAGTTGTCAGTTCATTGCCTGGACTATATGATCACGTTCAAAGAAGCGGCAGTTAAATAGTATAGGTACAATACTTAACCTTTTCAACTTACTGTCAAAGAGAAAAGTTGTCAACCACACGCCGCGTCAACATTACATTTAGTGCGGAGCTAAACCTGTCAATGGATTATTGTACGAGCGAGCATATTAGCGTACGTAGCACCGATGACCGTTGGGGCGGAAAGGTTCTCGACTGGCGACCACGTACCGGAAGGCGCAGCGTGGGTGAGGCCACAAGGTGGACTGATGACCTTAAAGGTCGCTGGAGTCCGCTGGACGCTGGTGGCGCAGGACCGGTTATTTTGGCACTCTTTGAGGGAAGCCTACGTCCAGCAGTGGACGTCTTTCGGCGGATATAATGATGATAACGACCCCTAATATTTATTTATATAAGTATACGGGAACGTCAACAAGTGAGCGGACCAACTAGACCATTAGATAAAGAGGTGAATATTAATGCCAGTCTCAATGCTAGTGAATCTGCATAATGCAATTCTAATTTCCTACTCTGCGAGGCGATGAAAGTGCTACTCGCTGGGGCTTTGTCTTCAAGGTAGGCAAGTTGGAACGGGTTTGGACTAGCAGGGTTCCGTAAAGTAACTTTGTTTAGGTTCTTTTACGCTCCCTTTTACGCGGTGGCGAAATACTCGCAAACGCGTAGCCTGGATGAACGGCTACGCACTTCGTCCAATTGGTTTTTAAATCAAAGTTTTAAGGGTATATTTACGCCGTGTGACATCATTACGACACACGTGGCATTATTCAGCCCTTTAATCGTAGAGAGAATAAACATAAGTCTGTCAGTTCTAAAATGTGATGAGTGACGTCATGAGACGTAGGCATCTTGGGAGCGCTGCGGCTCACGGACTATTACGCCTTCTTGGCCACGACTTTAGTCTTAAGCGTTGTATTGTATGTCTACTCCTTTGTCTCTGTGTGTCTTTTGTGTAGTGAATAAATGTCTTCTTTTCTTTTTGTTCTTTTTTTTAAGCGACCTGCAGCAGCGTTTTATCAGTTCATTGCGCGGTCGAGACGCGCAAAGCACTGTGGTTAGTTGGGATCACGTGCAATGAATTAGAAAAACCGCTGCCGCAGGTCGCTTAAGACCAAAGTCGTGGCCAAGGCGTTAGGCTGCTTGAGTAATATACCGTTCCATCAACTGGGGAACAATTATTGGCTCCAACCGGCATCTGCACTCGGGATAACTAACATAGAAACAATCACTTATATTCTTGAAGGAACTCTAAAAGCAGCATCTTAGCTAGATTGGCGCAGTCCTTGCTCTGTCGCGTTAGATCGCATTTAGAAGTTAAACCGCTGTTTACATTCAATGTCTGTTGGAACTTTGTTTTGAACTCGGGAAAATATCTTGAACTAGAAATGAAACGATAATTCAATGTGTTTCTTAGCGCGTACTAATAATAAAGTGCGATTTAATTGAGTCACAAATTTATATCACATATAGATCATTAAATTGACGATGAGCCCATTTGATTATCGGTTTGTAGGTATACATGCGAAATACTTTTTAATGAATACAATAAATCAATAAATATTGTGGGACAATCGTACACAAATCAACCTTCTCCCAAACTAAGCGATACTTGTACCTACTATGAGTATTAGATAAGATAATATAATATTTCTTTCTGAGAATGTTGCTTAGTGAATGAATGTAGTTCAGCATATTTTGCTGAAAATCGACGTAGAAATATTTTCCTAAAACCAATTATAGACTACTAGCTTCCGCCCGCGACTTCGTCTGCGTGGACCCGGGATAAAAACTATCCCATATTTTAATCCAGGCTATAAACTATCTTCGTGCAAAATTTCATCCAAATCGGTTGAGCCGTTAAAGCGTGATTGAGTTACAAACATCCAAACATCTAAACATCTAAACATCCAAACATCTAAACATCCAAACTTTCGCATTAATAATATTAGTAGGATTAAATATCATGCAATTTACTACTCATTGCGAACATGTGTTCAGAAAATCGACAACTAAATAGAAGCAATTGTCAAGGAGCAACTTAAACATTTTTTCCACTTGATTCGTCGGTAGGCTTTGGAATTCCTCTAGGACATGGTTATACAATCTTGTAGCCATAGAGTACGCCTTTGAACTAATAGGGACTTTAAATGTTTGCTCAGGTTGGTCATTAGACGACGATATTATACATTTACATAAATATAATAAGCAAACACATTGCAAACCCGCGAATTGATGCCCTTACGGGTATTCGACCCCGAGCCCCGGGCCCACGGGTGTCGTAGGTAGGGCCAACTATTTATGTAAGCCAAAGTGGTCATCAATGAGCTCATTTTAAACCTTTCAAACAGTCGTATAAACACAAAATTATCAAAGTTTTATAATATGGCGTACCATCTGTTAACCACGGGGCTATTAACTTATTTTAATTTACTGCGGAGGGTCTGGCTACCTGGATGAGGGAAGTTGGGAACGGAACCATTTTGGAAATTTATGTAGGTCCAACATTAATAAATTTACCTAAGGATGGATGAGCTGACCGGTGTATCCCAACGATTGATTATACTAATATTGTATTAAGCAGACGGCGGACACAAATCGGCCCGCAAACTGTGTCGCGGCGACATAGACTATCCGTCTCTTACTAAGCGTTCTAAATAGAAAAAGACGGATCCTGTGATAGACGTGCTGTTGCCGAAAATTATAATTATCAAATTAAAGCGTGTTTTTAGCACATTTAGTGCCGGGAACCTGACACCGGGTGCCTACGCCGTAGGCGCTTTCCGCTACATGAGGAAAACCACGAAAACGGCTACGAGGGTAGCGTGTAACGATTCTCGGCAGCGAATGGTGTTAACTATACACCAGGGCCCTCTATTTCACCATCTTAACATCCATTTGCTCAGTGGACGTGGCGCAAGCAACATCTCCTGCCAGCATCTCGTGATGATGCCTCGTAGAAGGCGAAACACGTGTCGAGGTTTTTTCATTATTGGTGGTGGTTTGCTGTAATTATTTGCATGTTTATACGCAAATAGTTGCATTTGATCTCCGCTGATCGACCTGCACGTTTTTTAGCGGAATAGCAAAGGAATATTGTTCTCGTAATTGCCACCTCACAAAGACAATTCCACGTACCTACATTGCTGGGTTAATAAGCTGTCCAGCAACCACATTCACCTGTCGACGCAGCCATGCAAGTCGAATTGTTATTGTCAGGCGACAATTGTTGATTTTGATGAAATAGGGGCCTGACCTGAATGATAGAGTGCATCTTTCACAAATTGAAATAATATTTAACTAAGCGAGGCTTGTACTGCACGGCTAGTACAAGGCCGCGCGCGAACTGTCTCGCCAGTTCCTTTTGGCTTTGAACTTGGCTGGACACGCTGCCGCTACCCGCTACCCTTTCAACCGAAATGTTAAACTCATCAAGTGAAGCAGTACTGAGAAAAAAAATTGGCCAAGTGTGAGTCGGACTCGCGCACCGAGGGTTCCGTACAAAAATTCGTCAAAAATTTACGGTTTTCGCAATTTTTCCTTTATCTGTGCTGTAAGACGTTGCTTCGTACCCTTCTGAGTTCACGGGAAGTACTCTATAGGTTTTGATTCCCTTGCGAGTTTCAAAAATTTGCGACATAAATGGCTGTATCTTTTGATTGCGTTGGCTTAGAAGTTTGATTTTTTCACAGCTTCAAGGGACAGTAGACCAGGCCCCGTAGCATGGTTGGCCTTGTCACGCGATAGGTGATAGGATAGAGCGTGCGTCACTGGCTGACACCGTTCGATAGAACGAGACGACTGTCTAATCTTGTCACTTGTCGCGTGATAAGGCCAACCATACTCCTGAGTATCTGATATAAATTTTAGATTGATACCTCCACGCGCGGACGGACAAAAAAGTGATCCTATAAGGGTTCCGTTTTTTTCCTATCGAGGTACGGAACCCTAAAAATACTACATAGTTGACCCATTAGCGTTTAAGAATTTGTAGGAACTCTAGAATAATAATAATCATAGCGTAATTACAATTTAATAAATGTAAACAATTTGACTTGTAAAATGTACCTGTACTTTTACCAATAAAATTATCTGAATCCCAATGGATTCTGTATCCAACTAATATTATAAATGCGAAAGTTTAGATGTTTCAATGTTTAGATGTTTAGACGTTTAAATGTTTGTTACTCAATCACGCTTAAACGGCTCAACCAATTTGGATGAAATTTTTCACGAAGATAGTTTATTTATAGCCTGGATTAAAATATAGGATAGTTTTCATCCCGGGTCCACGCAGACGAAGTCGCGGGCGGAAGCTAGTAATTTATGAATAATGCCCGGATGTCTCGACTCGCCTCAGACTTAACATGTCAGAACAAGAGGTGCCACAAATACAACAACGATTCTGATTGTATACGTCTCCCGAACAAATCTCCAGTTAGACGTATCGTTATCAAAAACAACGGAAAATTTGTTGGCTTTCGCCAGCAAATCATTACATAATGATCAATCGAAACGTTATATGGGCGGTAAGTCGGGAAAACAAAGAAATGATCAGTTGCTTTGTTTGTTATCGAAGCTCGTTGACTTTAATGAGGGCATTTCTTTCACCGTTTTCATGATTTTGTCATATACGGAGAGGGAAATATAAATTATCGATGTTGTATCAATTGACAGGTTTGGATACAAATTACAAATAGATGAATGTCTTCAAATGAATATAATCTTTGAAAACATTCTGCATTTCACGAATGTCAAACTGAAAAGAACACTATACTGTCGACGAAATAACTACAACTTAGAAAAGTTGAAAACCCCCCGTCATTTTCGTTTCAACGTTCAATATCTCAAAAAAGGCTGAACGGATTTTGTTTAAACGTAGCTAAGAACCATCTCGATCACGTCAGCTTTCGGATAAAAAAACCGCATTAAATTCGGTCCGTTCGTTTCAGAGCTACGATGCCACAGACAGACACACAGACACACACACAAACACGCAGAAACATAGACACACAGAGACCCTCTTTTTACGTCGGGGGTTAAAAAAACATTTTTTACACTCAAACAAGCACACGGTTTGCCTGATGGATAGCCTATGGCCGCTTTGGATTCCAGAAGAATCACAAACGCGTTGCCGACCCTTTATTGATTTGAGGATTCGTTGTGTTGATAGCTAGAGACAAACGGGTCCGTCTCTCAACTCAGCATATGCTCGGGACTCGAGACCCTGGCGACCTTACTCACCACCCCAGAAACAGAACACCACACACCAACAGAACCCTAAATTAATTAAAAATTGGATAACTTAATTATTATAAATTAAAAATCTAGCCTGCCAGTCAAAAAGGCCACCAAAGTGCGAGTAGGACGAAACTTTTGTCGGACATAAAAGCAATCATGCAACCAATGCAGCGATTCCTTCTTTGTTGCATTTCACGAAGGCGAGTGGATGCGTTCCTATTCATCGTCATCATCATCAACATCATATCAATCGAAAGACGTCCACTGCTGGACATAAATCTCCCCCAAAAAGTGCCAATGTGACCGATCCTGCGCCACCCGCATCCAGCGGACTCCCGCGACGTTCACCAGGCGTGTTCCATTATTATGACATTAATAATTTCGTCAAATCCACTAGATAGATTTCGTGAAATGCGAGAAGTATACCATACAACGGCCGCAGGCGGACACAAAACAATTACCGTGTGTTGGTGCGGATTACTAGCTTTACTGAGCCCGGAGGCAATGGCGGTATCCTTGAACAGCGAAGCAGATACAAGTAAGTACATACACCGTTCTAATTAGCTGGGGTCGATGGTTATTCAACGGTAGATTGGGACCACAATACGCAAACTGTATGATTTGTGACCCGGCTAGTGTGAAGCCGTGATATCATTTGCAATCTCGAACCTATTTAAAAATATAGTCTGATAATATAACAAACCAGGCTGTGAGCTGCGTACCTCCCGTGTCCTCAAACTATCCAAGCCGTCTCTGAAATTCACTCCCTCTCAACATCAGACAAGCCCCAAACAAGTTTGCTTTCAAGCGGATGCTGCGTATTGCGTAAGCTTCTGCTTAAACAAGAATTCGACTAAAATCCATCCACATAATGGTAGTATATATTGAATATGTAGTAGTATATCTTTTTGTATGTATCTTATATATTTATGTATAATACATTATAATACATATGTAGTGTATAATACATTTGTTTTTTTTTTTCCTCTCTCCTCGTAACAGAAATTATCATACTTTTTTCTTTGCACCTGTTATAAGTCTCTGTTTAGCCCAATGGTTAGCTGGTAGAGAATGCCATCTGGCATTAAGCTCGCCATTTGTACATATTTTTTTGTATTTTGTGCAATAAAGTTTAAATAAATAAAAATAAATCAAGTAGTATGTTTATACGGCGCGGGCCTCTGGAGAAAAATTCCAATTACTTTTATTAATGGGAACAGGACCATAAATAAAAGTAATTAGACCCATACGAGACAAAATGTTACATCCCTGACAGACATGCCATAAGGATATCCCCACTTCAATACACCTGCTGGTCTCTTCCCCTTTTTTTTGTCGTTCTGGCCAATTGTGGCGGCTCAAATTTGCCAGTATCAAGTAACAGGAGAGCTGCTCATGACCTGTGAACAAATGGACAACACAAACACACAACGACTACCAACCACCACTGTTAAAAATCCAATAGAGATGTTAAGCGAATTAAAAAGGTTAAAGTCCAATGTTATTCTTTTCTACGAACTTGGCAAGTAAACGGAACACTTTTTTGTTTTCGGTTAGACAGATTGAAGTAGCTACATTCGTAGGCAACTTTGGCAACATAGAGTAGAGATTAAAGGAAGGGGTAATCACATAACGTTTTGAACGCGCGTTAGGTAGATCCAACTGTCATTTTTCCATATAAAAGTTGACATTTAGATCTACCCGACGCGCGTACAATGCGTTACGTGATCGACCTGGGGGGTAGTCACGTAACGTTCCGAACGCGCGTCGGGTAGATCCAACTGTCATTTTTCCATATAAAAGTTGACATTTAGATCTATCCGACTCGCGTACAATGCGTTACGTGATCAACTAACTGCTGGTAGATCTAAATGTCACTTTTTGTATGGGAAAAGACAGTTGAGTTGTCCTAAAGTGCATGCGTTCAAAAAGTTACGTGATTATTCCTCAGGTAGGAACTGTTATAAGTCTCTTGCACTAACTTACGGTTAGACCGATCAGCGTTAAATATGGCGCTGGCAGCTGTAGAAACTTTTCAAACATCCGTAGAAACTTGTCTAACACATGCATTCAGATTTTAACGACCTCCGCTCGGCTATCACGAGACGGCGCGCGAGCTCTCGATTTTTCTCGCACTATCCGTCTCTCTCTTATTAGAAGACTTAGAAAGAGATGTATAGTGCGAGAAAAATCGAGAGAACTCGCGCGCCGTCTTGTGACAGCCGTGCAGCTTACAATTACTGACGGTTTGGTGCAGTCCACTCTAAGTCACCGGCAACTTTGCACTTGATGGGGAAAACGTCGACGGCTGGAGCCGTAGCATGGTTGGCCTTATCACGCGACAACTGACAAGATAAGAGCGTCGTCTCGTTCTATCGAACGGTGTCAGCCGGTGACGCACGCTCTATCCTATCACCTATCGCGTGACAAGGCCAACCATGCTACGTAACGGCTCCTGTTGTCAAATATTTTCTAAGTTCCCGATATGGGCATAACACTAGTCTAAACCAAAAATCATTACCCGACTGTTTTCTGTTAACTAAAATGCGTTTTGTCCCTAAATTTCAATGTAACTGATAAAGAAAAAATCTATTTAACGGCATTTTAGCTGGAAAATGTTTATGAATAGGAATAAACTTTCGCATTTATAATTTTAGTGAATCTGAGTGAAAGCCAATTGACATTTTCTAAGAACTTCTTTGAACAGGAAAGGTATTAAATTGTTTGCCTGTGGTTTGCCAGATTTCAATGAATAAATTTAGGTACAATTTTGCACGTGCTCAAATCCTATACAATTTTTTTTCGCTCGTGTGGAGTTCTCGTTCGAGGGTATTATAAATGTCTGAATAAAGTTATTCACAGGAATAGCTACATTGTATATTTAACGTTTTCATGTTGCTTAAATAATTCTGAAAAGTGTGTGATGTGACACATATGAAATTCATCAATTTTTAGGGTTCCGTTGGCAAATACGGAACCCTTTTAGTTTCGTCATGTCTGTCTGTCCGTATTAGTCGCCAGCAGCAATACAGGGTGTAACATTACACTAATGGGGCGTGATCCCAGATTCGGTAGCGTATTGCAATTCCAAAAATGCATTCTTTTCATATAAAGATAAACTCACCCACCCTTCACCCTAGCGGCGGAATGTTGTCATACAGAAACAATGTCAACAAGAACAGACTGTAATGTTTAAAAAAAAGTTAAAATGTATATGTATATGTGACGACCGGTTAGCCTAGTGGGTAGTGACGCTGCCTACGAAGCTGAAGGTCCTGGGTTCAATATTTGTGTGATGAGCATAAATATTTGTCTTGAGTCTTGGATGTTTTCTATGTATTTCAGTAATTATATCTATTAAATACTGGGTGTTACTTAAGTCGTGATACAAAATAGCAAAATGTGAATCCATGATTCTGAACAACTTTTACTATGGGGCCAACTTTGTATTATGCAAAAAAAAACAGGCTGTTCATACATTTTCGTCAGTCTAAAATGAGCAAAGTGTATGAAATAGTTCTTTCTTTTTTGTAAAACACAAAGTTGGTCCCTTAGTAAAAGTTGTTCAGAATCATGGATAGATTCACATTTTGCTATTTTGTATCACGACTTAAGTAACACCCTGTATATATCGTCGTCTAGTACCCATAACATAAGCCTTATTGAGCTTACTATGGGGCTAGTTCCAATATCATTTAAAGAAGAAACTGTCTCATTTTATGTAGTTTTTGTGTAATAAAGTAGGATATTCCAAGTCCCACTGTACCCCCTTGTGGTAGTTTTCTGAAGAGGTCTCGCTTTAAGCCTTATTTAAGTATTTTTTTTCTACTTGAATGGAACCTGGTACCCAGACCAATAGACAGTAGCTTTCATTGGAAAGGTTATTTTATGTAGAATAATAGTTCCTAGGTCGCCAGTCTCGAATTGCTGTACTTCAGGAGTTATTCAGGATTTAATACACTGCCGAGCAAAGTAACGGTTCTTTTTGCATGGTTGGTTTTACCTTAAATATATAATGTAGTATAAAATGAAAGCTGATAATGTAACGAAACATAAAATATATAATTTTCAGTCATTTCAAGCCTCTCACCTGTAAAATGCTGTTTCTTGCAAGGATGCGCAATAAATGGATGATTTTCGAGTTTTAAAACGGTATATTTCAGCGCACCGTTATCTGTTGTTATTATTTTCAATTTTCAACCCTTGTCGAACCATTGAGCCCCCCCCCCCCCCCCCCCCCCACAAGGTGGACTGATGACCTGGTAAAGGTCGCTGGAATCCGCTGGATGCGGGTGGCGCAGGACCGGTCATTGTGGCACTCTTTGGGGGAGGCCTATGTCCAGCAGTGGACGTCTTTGGGCTGATATGATGATGATGATGATGACATACAGTCAGCAGCAGAACTAGCTAAGCGGGCCGGATGTTCAAAATGACCTGCACACGACTTTATTCTCAAGAAATTAGGAGCGTGTGTAGGTTATTTTGAACACCCGGCCCGCTTAGCTACTTCTGCTGCTGACTGCACCTACCCTTCATGCTCTCTTCTCAACAACAAGCTGAAATCAAGCAACTAAAGTTAGGAACTTGTCGTTAATTTAGTATTTGTTAATTCAGCTTTATGAAATTGAGACTAGAACATTGGCATACGTGACTCCTAGTGATTTAATTTCGCATATTTCCCATGGACATTGTCAAAATTAATGGCTTTAAGGCGTAATATTTGGTTGGACTCTTGTGCGTAACTAGCTCCCAAATATAATTGTATGCCATAAAAACTTAAACGTAAGATAATTTCATCATAAACAGCCCGCAAAGTGTACATAAGTCGCTACATACTGGAAGGTAAAGTGTATAGTTTCAGGTCAGATCAAAATTAAAAAATAAAAAACATTGCAGGCCGCCTGGAATGTTACATATAAATTCATTTATTTGTCGAGTACCAAACTTTTTAAAAAGTTGAAACCGGCATATAAAAGACGGCACAGGTCGTATTCAGTCAATTCAACTCGTATTTTTCTGTTGCAAACGCGACTTTTTTATTTATTTATTTAAACTTTATTGCACTAAATACAAAAAAAAAATATGTACAAATGGAGAGCCTAATGCCAGATGGCTTCAGTTCTCTACCAGCTACCTAACCATTGGGCTAAACAGAGACTTATAACAGGTTTTTCTATGTGTCTCAAATAGTTTGCGTTTTTCGGTGGAAAAATACACTTGCGATTCGGTTTAAAAAGAAAAACGGCGGGAAATCAGTAATATTTTCAAGTTGTGCAACGACATACTATTAATTGAAATAAAAACGAGTCTGATCTCAATTGTGTTCATTGATGTTTAAAGGTTAGATTAGAATAAAATTGGATATTCGTTTGCACTAGTTAGAACAAGGATTTGCACTGAATATGGCACAGAATGTGAAATAGCTTTGTTAAGCGGTAGAAATCCCACAAAGGGAGTACTCTATAAAATGCATCTGGGAGGTCTATTTGAAATATACGCTACGCACACCAATTGCATTTCACTATTATATCATCAGGTCGTAACCTGGTAATGGTCGCGGGAGTCAACTAGATGCGGGTGGCGCAGGAACGGTCATTGGCACTCTTTTGGGGGGGGGGGGGGGGGGCATGTCCAGCAGTGGACGTCTTTCGGCTGATATGATGATGATATACCTATCGCGAATTCGTTTTGACATGGTAACTCGACCCGCCTAGAAACGAACGCACGACATAAGGTAGAAGTACTAGTGCCCGACGCGGTACTAGTACTCGACGAATATAATTTAACTAGCTAATAATAAACTAAGATTGATCACGACATCATTTTTAAGTTACTAAAATGTTAGTGACTTCAATATTTCTTATCACAATTTCAAGACAAATAACTTATTTATAAGTTATGAACATATTTGTTAAAACCAGCTGCCATCAATTGGGACAATAATAATAATAATAATAAATAATAAATAAATATTAGGGGACATTCTTACACAAATCGAACTAGGCCTATAGTAAGCTCAATAAGGCTTGTGTTATAGGTACTAGACGACGATATATATAATAGATATAAATACTTAAATACATAGAAAACATCCAAGACTCAGAAACAAATATTCATGCTTATCACACAAATATTTGCCCTTACCGGGATTCGAACCCAGGACCTTCAGCTTCGTAGGCAGCGTCACTACCCACTAGGCTAACCGGTCGTCTAAACAATGAGTTAAACCTTCAAGTTCCAATAAATGTCAGTCTGTCATTCATGACATTTGTACTGAAATGACATCTATTGGGACTGCCAGCATAACCGCCTGCCATTTACTCGTACATTCGGATTGATTACCTAATTCTTATATTATCAGGATTTTTTATAAGATCACCATATGAAACGAATTCCATATCAGTAACTTGAGTAAATACCTCGTCTCCCAAACCGTATGAAACTGTTTAATACATCTTAAATGAGCATAATATCGTGATTCAAATAAGTATTTTCTGTAGACATGTCGGGCACTAGTACTTCTACCTTACATTGATTTCTAAATAGAATGCGAAAATTTGTCTCAAATTGACCTCCGAATGAATCATGGAATCGTTCGTGATTTACTAGGGCATTCGCTCGCATTTCGCTTTGGTCGTTTATTATGAAGAGTACGTTAGAGATGTACCGGCTTTGTTTTGGCAGTGTTGTTTCGTTTGTCTAATACTAACGGGGATCAACAATGGAAGAGTTTGTCAGAAAAGGTTTTGAGAGGGTAAGGGTACCGCAAAAATCGAGAAAGATCAGAATATCATTTGAGGGAGGTAGGGCACAGCAGAATGTCATCTGAGATAGGTAGGGCACAGCAGAATGTCATCTGAGAGAGGTGCCCAGGGCACAGCAGAATGTCTTCTGAGAGAGGTAGGGCACAGCAGAATATCATCTGAAAGAGGTAGGGCACAGTAGAACGTCACCTAAGAGAGGTAGAACACAGCAGAATGTCATCTGAGGAAGGTAAGGCACAGCAGAATGTCATTTGAGAGAGGTAGTGCACTGCAGAATGCCATCTGAGAGAGGTATGCCACAGCAGAATGTCACCTGAGAGAGGTAGGGCACAGCAGAATGTCGTCCGAGAGAGATAGGACACATCAGAATGACATCTGAGATAGACAGGACACAGCAGAATGAACAGAATCTCAACTGAGAGAGGTAGGGTTATTTTGGTAGCAAGGAACCCGCGTACGTCTCTAGCTACGCTGTCTCATTATCATCATCATCATCATCATATCAGCTGAAAGCCGTCAACTACTGGACATAAGCCTCCGCCAATGAGTGCCAAAGTAAACGCTCTTGCGCCACCTGCATCCAGCGGACTCCCGCGATCTAAACCAGGTCATCAAGTCCACCTTGTAGATCACTCAGCTGAGTCGTCCAGTACCTGGTCGCAGAACCTTTCCGCCCCAACGACCCAATGGTCGTTGGGGCGGAAAGGTTCTGCTTGCAAATAGTGTCTGATTACCATAAAAAGCAGACTCTAAGTAAAGGAGTGACGGAACACAATAAAACTTTAATCTCTTATTTTCCTTGGCTTACGTAAATGCCGCTCTGATGACATAAATGCTACCTGAAGCTTAAATCTACTTTATAAAGCATTTATTATTTTCTTTGATCGTTTTCTTCCCTTCTTTGTGTATCTTATTCTTTACATATTTCTCCGAAAGCACATCTCTATGCACTAAAGCAGCCCAGACCAGATAAGTGCAAGCCGCAAGCCTGGTGTATTTACAGAAGATATCTTGTTATAGAACGCAAACAGCATCTCAACGTGTCTTTACCCGCGATTCGGGCTGTCTATTTATGGATTTGGAGAGCTCTTGGAATCAGGGACCGTACCGGTATTATTCTCATTCAAACACCCGTTGTTCAATTTCGATATTTTGTATTGTCATCATCATTGTCATAATATCAGCCGAAAGACGTCCACTGCTAGCCATAGACCTCATCCAAAGAGTGCCAAAGTGACCGGTCCTGCGCCACCCGCATCCAGCGGACTCCCGCGACCTTTACCAGGTCATCGCTTCACCTTGTGGGGGGCCTAGCCACGCCGCGCCAACTCGCCACTCGAGAACCTTTCCGCCCCAGCGGCCATCGGTTCTACTTGCAATGTGTTTTTGTACTGTAACTGACACTAAATATCCTATAATTACGTATAATTATTATGTTTATATGTAGACGACTACGTCACTGTCGCTCTTGTATTGGCCTGATAAAGTACGCATCTTTTATGGACGCTCCTTAAATTATCATTTCATTATCATCATATCAGCCGAAAGACGTCCACTGCTGGACATAGGCCTCCCCCAGAGAGTTCCAAATTGACCGGTCCTGCGCCACCCGCATCCATCGGACTCCCGCGACCTTTACCAGGTCATCAGTCCACCTTGTGGGGGGCCTACCCACGCCGCGCCTTCCGGTACGTGGTCGCCACTCGAGAACCTTTCCGCCCCAGCGGCCATCGGTTCTACGTGCAATGTGCCCCGCCCACTGCCACTTAAGTTTAGCAATTCGGAGCCTTCTATTAAATTATCATTTAATAGAAGGCAATGATGTCGATGAAATATAATTATGGAATACAGAAAAAATATCGCCATCAGGCGAATACTGCAGATATTTATTGTGTAGGCGTGACATGGCTGGACTGACAGACAAAATGAGCGACGATATGACTCTAACGGTTTGAAAAGATACTTCCATAGCATGCATAGTATAGCATATACCACTACAAGAGTAATTCCCTTCCACGTGTACGCCACGCACGGTTCAAGTATTATTTACAGAAAACTAGACAAATGACAACAATATCTACAACCCAACCTTCTAAATCACAAAAACATTTTCCTTCCTCCCAAAAAGCCCCATAATGCCGACCGTCACACTATAGAAAACCGCAGTAACTAAATGGGGGCCATAGAGAGTTGTTCCGTTTCACCACTGTGTGAGTAGGGGACCATGGTTGGTATTACGTTAACGCGGCGTATATGGACGATGAGGTATTCCGCTCGCGTATGGAGTGGGCACAGATAAGCGTCTTGGGATCACAGTGTTTGGGAAAGCAGTAGAGGAAGTGATTTAGTTGAGATAGATGTGAAGGCATCTTAAATTATTTTTATACCTACATCTTTGATCTTTTCTATCGATCCCAACCTCATACAACCTACTACATTAGTAATTCCCTACGTCGGTTTTCATAATTGTTTATTTTTGAGAGCTTTTAACTTGCAATGTTTGTTCGTGTCAAATCTTTCAGGTCAAAGGCCATGCCAGGATGAGCTAAGTGAATCTGCCCACAGCGACTTTGGGCTTGGTTCCGTACCTCAAAAGGAAAAAAAATGGAACCCTTATAGGATCACTCGTGCGTCTGTCTGTCCGTCTGTCACAGCCGATTTGCTCCGAAACTACTGGACTGATTGATTTGTAAATTGGTGACCTAAAGATGGACGCGTAAAGTAAATTAATGAATTCTGAACAAGGGGGCTACTTTTGTGGGGTAAACTGGAAAATTTTAAAAAAAGTTTCGCAAACCGTATTTCGTGACATATCAAAGGAAAGGGGTTGTTATAAGCATTTCAGATATATATTTTTTATAATTTTAGCAAAAACAGATTTGAATTAATTTAGGAAAAAAGACGAAAATTGACCATCTCCCCCCCCTTATCTCCGAAACTACTAGGATTAAAATTCATACAATATCATATTTATTTTAGTTGTCTTATAATTATTATAGTTGAGTTGGGAGCTCCATAGAAAAAAGGTATGTCGTTTTAGTTTAGTGTACAAAGTCTGAATTCAAACACTAAAGTCGACGAGTATAAAAATGGATTTGTACCATACTATACTATACTGTAATTCTGTCCCCTGCGTCCCGATAGCGTAAAAGCTTGTGTACAACGTCGTGCCCGCCGCAGCATGCACGCAAGATTATCTGCCCATCCAGATAATGTATGTACGCAATAATGCGCCGACCATGAAAGACGTCGACGTTTAAACACGCTGAGATATGGACACGTTTAAATGATAAGTGAAATTCGGCAATGTATCTTTCTTATCTGAATTTTAGCGGAGTAATGAGGTAATATATGGAGAATATTTATATGCATGGTTGGTATGTTCTTCGCTTTCGCAAAACTAGTGCCTGGGTTAACGTGCCAACGTGGACCTCCAGTTATTTTAACGTACAACCGAAAATGCTAGGAGAATGATGATCATGGTTAGGTACAGTCAGCATCATAAACATGTATACATTCTATGACCTTATTACTTAGACATAAGGTCTAAAACTGTATACATATTTATGATGATGACTGTACGTTCTGAATAGTCTGAAAGTCTATAGTGTAGGTAAAGTGGAATTTTTAGTTATTGCACCTATGGCATTCTCTACTAGTCTACCAATTGACTAAAAATAAACGTTTGTTTATTTATTTATTTATTAATTCCTTAAATTAACACTAACAGACAGGTTATGCATGTTAATTATTCAGCAAGATATTATACAATAAGGTACTTAGGTGTCAAGCAGAGCAACCTGAAACTGCTATCCTCAAACCCATTAATAATGTCCATTAAGATTTATAATAAGTTACCTGACTCGATAAAAGAAGAAGAAGACGAGAAAAAGTACATAAATAAAATACAGCAACTAACTACACTAACGAAATCTTATTACACGCTAAATGAATACTTAGAAGATAGATTATAAACACTCAGTAAGTCCTCCTCTCAATAACATTGCAGTGCCCAACAGGTTCACAATTATATGTACCTTTAAGTTAACATCTGTACCTACTTTTGTGATATTGCTATAAATAAATGATTGATGATTGATTGTAGTGGTAATATAGCAAGTATTAAAAAAGTATGGAACTTGAAGCCGTAATAGACTCCAAATATCGGCTGCTAGTCGAGAGAAATTGAGATTCCGTGCTGTGAAACATATCCAGTTTGCTGTCGCTGTCCAGTATATCATTGAGAAGAGTCAGGGCATGGTGTTTGGTGCAGGTAGTGAGGACAAAAAAATAGTAAAGCACTTAATAAATACAACTTAATAACTAGGTATTTAGATCTCGCGTAATATAGTTACTTACATACAGGTTTTCACGTCTTCCTGTTGTCTGTTCTCACATTTACATATACACCAATATAAGTTTATTTTTAGTTACGTATATGAACATGACTTTGAGTCTTCTTATGAGGCCCATAGTAAGCGACCACGTTTCAGTGCCATATGTCATCACTCTGGCAACACAGTGGTGCGGGTAGGCCCCTACTGATGACCTCGTAAAGGTCGCAGGAGTCCGCTGGATGCGGGTGGCGCAGGACCGGTCCTTTGGACGCTTTGGGGGAGGCCTATGTCCAGCAGTAAACGTCTTTCGGCTAGCACATTACTATATAGACCGGGAATCTTAGGAAGGGATCGCCTGTCGAGTGTGAAATAGACGGCGGCGCGTAGCGAGCGCACCGACCTGTAAATTCGTGAACTCATAACGGTATGTTGCGTCTATTTTCGAACAAAAGGTGTCTACATTTCCCAGCATGATTGAGAGAAATATATATTGTATACAATGGAATCACTGATCAAATCAAGCTTTTCTATGTGTATGTCTATCTAACTACATTGCCACAGATTATCGCACGTGTGCGTAGACCAAATACAGATAAGCATTGTGCGAAGCCACGAAGCGGAAAAAATAAACGCGATCCGCGTGAGAAGCGTTTTTAAGATATATCTGCAATAGTGACGCCAACGCAACGTATGTCTAGTTAGCTCACTGGCGTGTGACGAATCGGCCTTTCGATCGACTTAGCACAGGATATGTATCACGGTACCATTTTGCCGGTGCCGGTACCGTCGGAATGAATGTACAGTCAGCATCATAAACATGTATACACTTTTCGACCTTATGTCTAAGTAATAAGGTCATAGAATGTATATATCGGCGTATTATCTCCCATTGTAATAAAGAGGTGGGTTTCGATTGGATAAAAAATAACACTTTCACTGATTAAAACACTGATTTAATGTCATCATCAATATCTTAGTCAAATTTACAGTATCAAATGATATTCATTAGCAGTATGGCAACGACTGCACCAGGCCAGCTCTAAGGCAAGAATCCCGCCACTAGCGCCATTCAGTCTATTTATAACCTCGAGGCCCAGGTGTGAGGTGTCGGCATGACGCCGCAGTGGCGTGATCGGTGAGGCCAGGTGCACTGGTGCAGGTGTTGTTTACACTGAGTTGAATTTTAGTTTGCAGCACGACGACGCCGCCGTCATATACATGTTTATGATGCTGTACCAATGAGTTTTTCGGAACTTATGCACGGGAATCATTTGATAATTGCCGTTAGCTTTTAGGTGAAGGAAAAACATCCTGAGGAAACCTGCATACATTTGCGACGAAATTCAAAGGGGTAAGCGAAGTCCCCAACCCTCACTGAGCCAGCGTGGGGCCTACTGCCCGTTCCCTGTCACATTACACTTACAACTCAAGTGGAGACCTTTATTGATTGTATGTCACCGGAGCTTCAAAAGTTTGGATTTGCGAGTCACTCTCGCGCCCATGCACGCAAATAATAACTTTAAAAAAACCGGACATGTACGAGTTCAACTCGCGTGGTGAGGGTTCCGTAAAATATTGAGAATTATTCCGTTACATTGAATACTCAAACTTCTTATAGGTTTTCCTGTAATCTTTAGGCAAGGAACTATTACCCATATTTTTTCAGAATTTTAGGCCTAGTAGTTTCGGAGATAAGGGGGGATTCCGGGGGTGGTGGGGGGAATGGTCAAAATTCGTCTTTTTTTCCTAAATGACTTCAAATCCGTTTTAGCTAAAATTATATAAAAAAAAACTGAGATGCTTACAATCACCTCTTTCATTTGATATGTCACACAATTAATACAGTTTGCGCAACGTTTTTTTTAATTTTCCAGTTTATCCCCCTGTGGCCCCCTTGTTCAGAATTCATTAATTTACTTTACGCGTCCATCTTTGGGTCACCAATTTACATATGTTTACCAAATTTCAACTCAATCGGTCCAGTAGTTTCGGAGCAAATCGCTGTGACAGACGGACAGACAGACGCACGAGTGATCCTATAAGGGTTCCGTTTTTTCCTTTTGAGGTACAGAACCCTAAAAAAGTCAAAGTCAAAGTCAAAGTGATTTATACTTCAATTTAGGCATATTACTGCACCTATGAATGTCGATGGCTATGCTGGGAGTATCTGCGTGATCGCATCAGAAATGAGGCTATCCGCACATAACCAAGCTAACCGATATAGCCCTCCGTCCGAATCGCTAAACTTAAGTGGCAGTGGGCGGGGCACATTGGGGTGGAAGGGTTCTCGAGTGGCGACCACGTCCCGGAAGGCGCGGCGTGGGTAGGCCCCCCACAAGGTGCATGGACTGATGACCTGGTAAAGGTCGCTAGAGTCCGCTGGCTGCGGGTGGCGCAGGACCGGTCATTGTGGCACTCTTTGGGGGAGGACTATGTCCAGCAGTGGACGTCTTTCAGCTGATATGATGATGATGATGATGAATGTCGATAAACTATCACCGGTTCGGAAAGGAAACCTCTGCCTCGAGAAGAACCGGCGTGAATCATCATTAATGTAATCTGAGCTGTAACCACCAACTTCGAAATTCGAAATTCGGGTATTTCCATCTCTATCGCACTTACAATACTGGAGTGACAGGGATGCAGATATGCGAACTTCAAGTTTCGATTTACGTGGTAGCGCCGCTGTTGGAGTCTCTGGGGGCCTACCGCCAACGGCATTCGAAGTTTTCCCTCTCTGTTGCACTTACGTACGAACTCGCAAGTCTGACAGAGAGGGAAAACTTTGAATGTCTTTCGCGGTAGGCCCTCTGATCTTCGATTTCAAAGTAACTCGAACTATACCTTAGAATTTACTTTAGTATGTCGTGTTACCTTCTAACTAGCACGGAATTCGCTTCAGTAGGTCGTGACATTTCCTTTTCGATACTCACTGCTCATTTCACATTCCGATTAGCTGCAACACAGTTTGTAAATCTACCCAGTGTATAGGTCAAAACTGCATTACGAGTGGGCACTGGGCAATCCCACACGAAAGGCCTATCAAAGCTTGCCCGCTGCGAGCGTCAGGCGCTAGGGCAACTAATTCCACTGTGGAAGCCAACATGTGGAAATAATTTCCACAGTTTTGCTTTGACTGCAAGACAGTGACATACCTATGTCTTGATGAACCACCCAGTGATGTGCAAAGCTGCGTTTTCATGTAAGGTAGAAGTACTAGTGCCCGACATGTCAACAGAAAATACTTATTTGAATCACGATATTATGCTCATTTAAGATGTATTAAACAGTTTCATACGGTTTGGGAGACGAGGTATTTACTCAAGTTACTGATATGGAATTCGTTTCATATGGTGCTCTTATAAAAAATCCTGATAATATAAGAATTAGGTAATCAATCCGAATGTACGAGTAAATGGCAGGCGGTTATGCTGGCAGTCCCAATAGATGTCATTTCAGTACAAATGTCATGAATGACAGACTGACATTTATTGGGACTTGAAGGTTTAACTCATTGTCCCAATTGATGGCAGCTGGTTTTAACAAATATGTTCTTAACTTATAAATAAGTTATTGGTCTTGAAATTGTGATAAGAAATATTGAAGTCACTAACATTTACTAACTTAAAAATGATGTCGTGATCAATCTTAGTTTATTATTCGCTAGTTAAATTATATTCGTCGAGTACTAGTACCGCGTCGGGCACTAGTACTTCTACCTTATTTGATACTTATCTGTCAAACATGCGAGGCGGATATGGAAACACATCTTCGCCATGTCTGGTGGTCATCCTACTAATCATACTATAAATGCGAAAGTTTGTATGTTTAGATGTTTGGATGTTTGTTACTCAATCACGCAATAACGGCTAAACGGATTGAGACGAATTTTGGTATACATATATTGTATAGCCTGGATTAACATAAAGAATACTTTTTGAAGTGGATACTTCATTGCTCGCGTTCTTGTATAGGGGTACAGTTCAAAATGTATCACGTGACTTCCGGAATAACTTTTTGTAGAGAAGCCTCATCTGATTTAAAATTATTGTTTATTACATTTTTAATCCTTATTTATTTGCCATTAGTTGTTAATCACAAAATGTTATTTATTTTATGTTGCGGACATGAAAATAATGCTGAAATGACCGCCATTTTCTATGTCAAATGAGCTACATAATAGCAGATTCCTTTAAATAATCAAAACACTCTGAATTTAACAATTCATTGAAAATGCCTATCTAAGTAGATTTTCAATATAGATTGAAATCAATCGCAAATCTATGGGATACAATTTAGGACAGGGACAGTTATTATTATACCGATTAGTTATACCAGTCAGACTCGCACTTGGCCGGTTTTTAGGGTTCCGTAGCCAAAATGGCAAAAACGGAACCCTTATAGTTTCGTCATGTCCGTCTGTCCGTCTGTCCGTCTGTCCGTATGTCACAGGCATTTTACTCGAAAACTATAAGGTGTATTTGAATAAAATTTTGAGGATAGGTGTATTTTGTTAACCGCTACATACTTTTGTAATTAAAATGATAAAAAAAAAATATTTTAGGGGTGCACTCCATACATAAAACTAAAAGTCAAAAATTTTTTTTCATTGGGACCCCCCGTGTTGTACATCAATAGATAGGCCTTTCAAAATAAATATAAGGTTTCTTAGCATTTTTAGGGTTCCGTAGCCACAATGGCAAAAACGGAACCCTTATAGTTTCGTCATGTCCGTCTGTCCGTCTGTCCGTCTGTCCGTCTGTCCGTATGTCACAGGCATTTTACTCGAAAACTATAAGGTGTATTTGAATAAAATTTTGAGGATAGGTATATTTTGTTAGCCGCTACATAGTTTTGTAATTAAAATGACAAAAAAAAAATTTTTAGGGGTGCACTCCATACATAAAACTAAAAGTCAAATTTTTTTTTTTCATTGTGACCCCCCGTGTGGCACATCAATCGATAGGCCTTTCAAAATAAATATAAGGTTTCTTAGCATTTTTTTTGATTAAGTGAATAGAGTCGGAGATAATCGCCCCGAAAGTCACAAAAATACTGTCCCCCCCCTCTACTTTTTGAACGGTGTATTTTAAAAATATGGAAAAATTCATGGACATAGGACTTATTAATTTCATTCACCGAAAATTGTTTTGAACAAGATCGGTTCAGAGGTTTTCGAGATATTGCTGAAAAACTGCCTTCCTCAAAGAAAAGGACGTAAGTGCCGTAAAATTTCTGTGACGATACGACCTTTTTAATAGGCACGGAACCCTTCGTTTTGCGTGGTCCGACACGCACTTGGCCGGTTTTTTTGATTAAGTGAATAGGGTCGGAGATAATCGCCCCGAAAGTCACTAAAATTCTGTCCCCCCCGCTCTAATTTTTGAACGGTGTATTTTAAAAATATGGAAAAATTCATGGACATAGGGCTTATTAATTTCATTCACCGAAAATTGTTTTGAACAAGATCGGTTCAGAGGTTTTCGAGATATTGCTGAAAAACTGCCTTCCTCAAAGAAAAGGACGTAAGTGCCGTAAAATTTATGTGACGATACGACCTTTTTAATAGGCACGGAACGGAACCCTTCGTTTTGCGTGGTCCGACACGCACTTGGCCGGTTTTTTTATTACGATTCCATAGCCAACCTTTGTTGGATACTTCTTTAAGTATCCACTTAAACTTAGTTAACGGTTGTATCTCCGACACAACCCGCTTCTTTTATCCCGGGAATCATCCCCTAAGGGGGCGAAATGGGGGACGAAAGTTTGTATGGAGCTACGATATAAACGAGTTCCACGCGGACGAAGACGCGGGCAGAAGCTAGTCCTAAATAAAGGTGATAGAACAGAACATCGAACCTTCGCCGTTTTTATCTCTATCTCCAAAATCACAGCTCGTGTTTAAAAAATACCTACACCTCTCAGATTACGGGCATGCTCCTTAATTTCACTCCAAACCAGTTAATGTCACCTGCTGCCAGTTTTCACACGCCAATTCGCAAGTCACTCACAATGTTTATATCTTCCGTTATCCAGATTATCCATGCCCAAAACTCATTAAATTTAATGTCGTCGTAAGGTAAATTTATTTCATAAACTTGCCAGTAATATAGTGCTAAGGACCGTACATTAATAAACAGTATGTAAAGTGATACCGCCGCGCTCAAGATGGGATAAATATAAGAAAATGTATGGTGACTCTCAGCTTTTGTCTACGCGCATTAAGGACGTCTGTCACGTAAGGGTGTGACAAAATGACCGATTTTAAGAGGCGGGCGTAGCATGGTTGTCATTGTATCACTTATTGCTGCTATGGATAAGACGTTCGTCACGTTCTGACAAGTATACGAGTGCGAGAATGGCGGAGTCTTATCCACATTAACTGATACAAGTGGATTTAAAAGCATTTTCAAAAAACCCAACTGCTTTTTTGCAACTTTTTATAAAAAAAAGTGACTCTAAAAATAATATCCGTTCACAGTATAAATATGATGTATGTACGGTTAGACCTTCTAGCTTTATACTTCGCAAGAGCTCATATGTCAATGGAATTAAAACTTTTAATCATTTACCAGATAATATTAAGTCGCAAGATGGAATCAAATTTAAAAAAAAGCTCAAGGAATGGCTATTAATGAAATCTTTTTATAATTTAAATGAATACCTATTTTAGATGTTTGGATTGACTAAGAATGTTGTAATGTGATAATTTACTATTGTACGCCCGAAATGGGCAAACTGTTGGACTTCATTTTTAAGATGTGATCTATTTGTACACAGTTATTGACAATAAATGAATCTTATCTTATCTTATCTTATCTTATATTATACTATTATAGCCACGATTAAGAGGAATCCAACGACACCATCATATGTCGAAATCCGTCAAACGGTTTAGGCTGCAGGGCGTGCTAAAGAGTTATTAGTTGAGTTAGATAAAAAGTTATCAAACTAAAACATTTAATGTAGAATGTAATAGTTTGTGCCACTTCTATGAAAAAGTGATCAATTCCGATAAAAACTTATTTTTATACCTACCAGTTCTTAGGGTTCCGTAGCTAAAATGGCAAAAACGGAACCCTTATAGTTTCGTCATGTCCGTCTTTCCGTCTGTCCGTCTGTCCGTATGTCACAGGCATTTTACTCGAAAACTATAAGGTGTATTTGAATAAAATTTTGAGGATAGGTGTATTTTGTTAGCCGCTACATAGTTTTGTAATTAAAATGACAAAAAAAAATTTTTTAGGGGTGTACTCCATACATAAAACTAAAATTCATTTTTTTTCCATCGTGAGCCCAAGATCGATAGGCCTTTCAAAATAAATATAAGGTTTCTCTGCATTTTTTTTGATTAAGTGAATACAGTCAGAGATAATCGCCCCGAAAGTCACTAAAATTCTGTCCCCCCCCCCCTCTAATTTTTGAACGGTGTATTTTAAAAATATGAAAAAATTTATGGACACAGCGCTTATTAAGTTCATTCACCGAAAATTGTTTTGAACAAGATCGGATGAAAGGTTTCCCAGATATTGCTGAAAAACTGCCTTCCTCATTTTATTCTACGATTGCAGCCCTCAACTGCAACTGTACCACCCCGAGGACCCCTTTTAGTCGCCTTGTACGACAGGCAGGGGATACCGTAGCCGTATTCTAATGCCCGGGCTACAGGGCCAGCATGATGCTAGCTTTGCAGTCAACGCCGCAGGGTCCAATCGGTGAAGACACGGTAGGTAGCACTGCAGATGCACAGAAGAAATGAAACAATAACACAGCTAAACACAAAAGAGAACTGCTTTTTGGGGCATCAACAGTAGGTATTACAGGAAAATAATTCAAAACTTAATAGCTAAAAACAAAGCCAATAATAGACGTCCACCGAAATACAGTAAATGGAAAAAGAACGTAAACAAACACAGAGTAATTTAAAATTTGAACTAAAATTAAAATTATAACATGCTCGGTAAATACAAACTATCATGTGTGTGTGTATGTGGGTGTGTATGTGTGTTTGTGAGTAGATGCGATGAGTAGATATATTATAATATATCTAACATACAAACTTAAAAAATAAGTTGTACTAACGATTAGTATTGTTAAAACCAACCAACTTATTATAAAATTACTCAGGAGTATTTAGAATAATTACGCTAACGGACTCTATAACACAAAAACTACTTACTAACCCAAATATAACCAATTCAAAGTAGCCGCAGGCGTAGAAATGTTTCCCGTATTTTTTTCCACCTGTCGTGTTCCCAGAGGATCACACTCACAATAAAATATAACACACTCATAGTAAATAAGTTGTACTAACTATTAGTGTATTAGTATTGTTAAAACCAACCAACTTATTATTAAATTACTCAGGTGTATTTAGAATAATTACGCTAACGGACTCTATAACACAAAAACTACTTACTAACCCAAATATAACCAATTCAAAGTAGCCGCGCAGGCGTAGAAATGTTTCCCGTATTTTTTCCACCTGTCGTGTTCCCAGAGGATCACACTCACAGTTATATAGCTTATTCTACGTCTAACGATTTAGGCACAGGGTCTTCTTTATTATCTAGGCTTTACAGTAAAATACATATAAAATTAAGTATGAGAAATCATCATCATCATATCAGTCGAAAGACGTCCACTGCTGGTTGACGTCATTGCGGGGTGGCGTTTGGCGAAATTAATTTAGTTAAAAAATGCAGACTACATTTGGGTCGGTCGATATCTTATGTCCTGTAGAAAGTACAATAGGGCGAAAAAATTGGATTCAATTATTACTTAAAAAATGTCTTAATAAGTTTCTCATTCTTTTAATAGATGTCGTTGCAGATATGAATGTGCCCATTTTCTTTATAATTCGTTTTTTCAAACTTTTACTTTGGTTGGAGAGAACAGCTTAATTGGGCGCCGGTGTACTTTAGAAAGACATAGTAAAAATCTTCAAAGAAAAACCAGGGGTAGAACAATATTCCAGAAAAAGTAAGGAGGGTACCTATAGAATAGAATAGAATTTGAAAACCGGAAATATTAGGTACATTTTCACTGACACGGGCAGAGTCTAGTCCTATACTAGTCGCGTCGGCCGTTGTCAGGGAAAAAGTAAAAAGAACCGGTGCGGAAAAGCAAATTTTTCGCACGCTTTGCAAGGGCGTAGCGAGGTACGGTCGGGGGGGGGATAAGAAGACCAGCTCTGAGGAGAAGTTCACAATCTGATCTTGTCGCCTTGTTTTCTCTGCGCCCTTTTTGCAGCTACGAAAAGTGCCGCTTTTTGAGCATAGTTAATTAAAAACCTTCCGGTTCAAAAGAATCCAGTCTCAAATTACACTATTACACAATACAACTGATTCTCATTTAACACCTATGGTCATATGAACATAAACTCAAAATAGCCCAGTGTCTATTTACCTTAGTCCCAAAATACCCTAAAATGTTAAAACCAAAACGACCTATCTCTATTAAGAACTTATGTCGAAAGCACCTAATGTCATCAAAGCATAAACTCAAAACACAATGTTCCCAAAATACACTAATTACAAAATACGCTACTCTCAAAATACCCTAAATTATTTATTTATTGATTTTCGTTTTGTGCTATTATGATCCATGTGGTATACAACTGATAATAGCCATTATTTAATGTTTCGGTAATTTTCTACGTCTCCCTTACTCGTGTACGCGTAAATTCGTACCAGAAGCCGACATAGAATTAGGACCTGAACTATTTAGAGTATTTTGAGAGTAGTCTATTTGGCCAATGGTGTATTTCAGGATTAGTGTATTATGGGAATAGTTTGTTTTGAGCTTCAGCGTTTATGACTTTAGGTTATCTTGGTAATAGTTATAATATAGACAAAGTCGTTTTGGTTTTAGGGTATTTTGGGACTAAGGTAAATAGACACTGGGCTATTTTGAGTTTATGTTCATATGACCATAGGTGTTAAATGAGAATCAGTTGTATTGTGTAATAGTGGAATTTGAGACTGGATTCTTTTGAACCGGAAGGATTAAAAATTGCTTGTTCAAAATCGAGGACAAATTTCAATGCGCTAATTCAGTTATGTGTGAACTAGACGTCATCAAAAATATCAAGTGACACACAGGTTCCACCCTATATTACAAGGTATAAACGTAGTAAATATCCATAAAGCAGGGTAGGGTATCCTAAATTTGATCTTGGAAACACGCGGTGTGCCCTGATCTGACCCTTATTATCTAGGGATCCATTTATTTAGGTAAAATGATACCAGCTCCTATAAACCATCTAGCTAGTTTGCCGTTGAAGCGAGTCGTTTATTTAAAGTGAGAAAATGCAATCTGTTTGGGAAATATGCTTTTGTAAGTTTTATTGATCGAGCGCGCCAAGCGAACGAACGAATCAGCTTGGGCAAAAACGCTTCCGTATGGCTGTCCGGCGGATGGATGTCCGGCGGTTCTCTACAACTACAAGTCGCATTTTTCAACCGATTCTCGTGAAATTTTGTGAGCGGGTTCGATACGTATGTGGTTGTTTTTGGAAATATTAAAAAATAAGCATTGTCTAGATGACGGACTCTCGAGGTCTAAAGCTTACAGAGCCACTAGTTTTTAGGGTTCCGTAGCCAAAATGGCAAAAACGGAACCCTTATATTAGTTTCGTCATGTCCGTCTGTCCGTCTGCCCGTATGTCACACGTAAAACTACAAGGTGTACCTATTTGGATAAACATTTGAGGATGGGTGTATGTTGTTAGCCGCTACATAGTTTTGTAATTAAAATGACTAAAAAAAAAACCATACATAAAACTAACAGTCAAAAAAAATGTTTTCATTGTTAGACCACGTCCACGACCACGACCACATCAATCGATAGGCCTTTCAAAATAAATATAAGGTTTTTCAGCATTTTTTTTTTATTAAGTGAGTGCCTATTGTACTGTAAAACTCCGTATCTCAATTGTCAGTTCAATGCACCCTGCACACACACAGTATATCACTAGTTTTCATTTTTCATCGCCGTTTGTCATTCGTTTCAACCAAGCTAACACCAGAGCCATATTTTTCTTTCAAAATAAATCGTTCTGTCAATGCTCTAATTTATACAATGGTTTTTTTGTAAGCCAAATTCAAATATATTTTTTAATTTAGAAAAATGGGCATTCTAGCTTGGAGAAAGAAAGAAGTCTCTCGTTATAAACGCGCGTTATATCGTTTGGCCTTTAAATAAGTAAAGCCGAGATATGCAAATGTCCTTTCTTTTAAATCCCTCTTTCAAATAACCTGTGTCATATCGCAGGGAATCTAAGTGGGTGATTCAAACGTTTGTGAAGTCTAGATAGAATTGTCTCTTTGTCCAGTTTTTAGTATTCTCGAGTAAAAGGAAACTGACTAAAATATTCCTGTTACAAATGTGATAATATTATTTATGATAAATGTAGACATTAAAAAAAATACACGTAAAACTATGTCTTATCAAGGGATAAATAAAATGAAGAAATAATTATTTATAACTTACGTATTAATTTTGTATTAATTAACAGTGCGAGGATCCCGCTAGGTTGGCGCACAGCTTGAAGGCGCTTTCCCCTACAAAGCAGAAAACCACTGCAGCTAAGGGCGTAGCGTAACGCTTCACAATCGTTGGCACTGAATGTGTTAACCCATTCGAGGCTACGAATCGCTATGTGTGCTACGCCGTAGCGCGTAGCAGAGTTTTTCCGCTCTCTGGCAGAAATCGCACGTAGAGGCATGACTCAAAATAGAGGTGTAGACTCTAAATTGATTATAACTTCAAAAGAAAGAAGGCAAAAAAATATGCCTGATGACGAAAATCCCATTCAAATATCTCAAAAAATTACGAAGCTACAACCGTTTTAATATTGCTTGTTAGAGAGAAAACTCTCGTAGATTGTGACGTCACGACGATCAAGCGTCATAGTTAAATGACAATCGTTTCATTATGAACGTGCGTTTTGCGGAAAAGGGACAGAATAAAACCCCTCTTAAAACTTTAGACACTTATAACTTTGTGATTATTTAACCTCTTGCGTTGGTTTTTTCTCCATTTGACTACATTTTTAATCCTTTTTCGAGAAAATACAACATTATTGGTTATTTTATTTAGTGTCTACCTACACCCCTATTATGTTGAGTCACTGGCCTTGAATGGGGGGACTACCTATGCCTGATTATTGATTTTGAAACGCTCTGGCAATGGCTTTTGTAAATACAAATATAATCGTCAGTGTCAATAATTCAATTCATCATAAAACAAAATTGTATTCGTTTTCTCGAGAATGTGATTTGATGCATGGATCCCAAGTATCTTACACTGTTTATCATTAGTACTATGTTCACGAGACTGCAACTAATAGTACATTACTGCAGAAGCCGGGAAAGAAGGGCTTGCCGGGTGAGTAGGTATATAGACGGCCGACCGTAGGGCGGCCGGATAGTGATACGAAGCCGGCAAGCCTTTTCACGGCCAGGCATGTATAGTGCTTTTCTCAAACATATGCAATGAAATAAAACAATACACCACTCACAATAGTACATTAATTTTCCCTCCAATCCCTTCATACTTAATGTTTTTTTTTTTACGAAAGTCGTCCGTATTTCGCGTGTGTACCTAGTGTTTGAATAGACCCTATTAGGGCCATTATACATAACCTGATAATAAGAATCTTAATTTCCATAATGAATAAAATAAATGCAGAGGATTTTAAATATTGTCTATGGTCTCTGGTGACTTACGTTTTAATTTATTCATCAACACATTGAATCATACAGATTTGTTTTCTTAATAAAGGTTCGTGTGTAATAGGCATTAACGCGGATATTTTTGGTCCGATAACCATTCATCCACTAGAAAAAAAAAAAAACAGCTGTTTAGCCTGTTGATGAACACAGACGCCATGTTAACATTAAAATTAAAAAAAAATTACTTCCCGGCCTAGACCTTCAATTTTGTATGAAATTCCTTTACAGTTCTCTCGAGTTGTTCCGCCCGAAACGTGATACTTTGAAGCCTGTTATAACGCACGTAAGGACGACATTTCATTGCATGTTTGAGAAAAATACTTATTTTCAAAACAAAGCTGTTCCAACGCATTTTAATGCAGACGCAGACTTAATGGCTTCAGGGAAGTAGAATGGGCATAAGGGGAATAAATCCGAAAAAAAAATTTAGTATCTTGTGGTGATTTGATATTCGGTAGTGCTCCCGCCAAGACGAGCCACTCTGTAGTCCGTCTGTCTGTGAAGACCCTTTATCTCAGGAACGCGTGGAGGTATCGAGTTGAAGTTTAAACCATATATCCTCAAGTCTACAGATCTTTTAAGCTGTGAAAAAATCAAACTTCAAAGGTAAAGTAAAAAAAAAGATATGGCCGTTTATGCCACAAAAAACGTATATTTCGACACTGTCAAGGGAATCCAAATTTAAAACGGTACTTTCTGTTGACCTAGAACTGTGAAATTTGGCAAGTAATAATCGTCTTATACTTACAAGTACAGGGAAAAATCTGTAAACTATATATTATTCAAATAATTTATTGAATCAGGCGTTACTTTGCGGAAATTCATGATATATTACGAGAACAATATTCCTTTGCTATTCCGCTAAAAAACGTGCAGGTCGATCAGATTTTGCTCAGTGGACGTGGCGCAAGCAACATCTCCTGCCAGCATCTCCTGATGATGCCTCGTAGAGAGGCGAAACACGTGTCGAGGTTTTTTCATTATTGGTGGTGGTTTGCTGTGATTATTTGCATGTTTATACGCAAATAGTTGCATTTGATCTCCGCTGATCGACCTGCACGTTTTTTAGCGGAATAGCAAAGGAATATTGTTCTCGTAATATATATATTATTCATTTTGTACGGACTTTTGTTTGGATTAATAAGTCTGGAAATACTGAAAAAAAAATCCTCTCCCACCTACACTCCTATTTTTACCTTCAGTGCGAAACTTATGGATGTATGATGGACCCTCATAAAATATGTCGAGGACCGCAGCCACAATGCAGCCTTTCCCTTGGGACCTACGTCAATATTTAATGAAGTTCGAGCACTAAGGTACTATTTACATCGCTTACCTACCGACAAATCTTTGCATGAGAACCAGTGTTAGCCTAACTTGAGAGTAGAGGCCGATTTTGTAATGGTTCGTCATAACGATGCACGATGTGTCCAAACGATGAAAATAACTTGGTTTGTTCCCAATTCTACAGATTTCTATTACAGATTTCCAATTCTACAGATTCCCAATTCTACAGATTCTTAATTCTACAGATACCCAATTCTACAGGTTCCCAACTCTACGGATTCCCAATTCTACAGATTCCCAATTCTACAGATTCCCAATTCTACAGATTCCCAATTCTATAGATTCCTAATTCTACGGATTCCCAATTCTACAGATTTCCAGTTCTACATATTTCTGATTGTAGAGACTCCCAATTCTAGTCTAACTATCGCAAAATATAGACCCATAGGTACAAGTGTGATCATGTGATTAGAATTAGAACATTAATAAAAATCGGAGCTTGTACCTTTTTTCCGAAGAGATAAAACCTATTTCTCTAGATTAATAATTACTAGTTGGTTATAGTATCTGTAGACATGAGAATCTGTAGAATTGGAAATCTGTAGACATGAGAATCTGTAGAATTGGGAGTCTGTAGACATGAGAATCTGTAGACATGAGAATCTGTAAAATTGGGAATCTGAGACATGAGAATCTGTAGAATTGGGAATGTGCAGACATGGGCCCAAAGGTGTACGAGTTATTTTATCTCTTGTATTCGACAGTTACATTTCGTATCATATCATATTGGACTTGGAAATGTAACAATGTGACAAGTTTGTTCTGTCTTAAAACTAGATATTTTTATTAACATTTGAACCCAGTTAGGGCTTATTCTATGCACAATTTTTCTCTATTCATGGAATATCTACTGCACAAAGGAAGGAGTTTATTACAATTATTATTTGACATACTCGTAGTTAAGTTTAAATGATTTAGATAACACAGGCTCTTGAAAATTTATATTTATAATTAATTGTAATAGTTAGTTTTTTGTTACTGTTTTTAAGATTGACATATTTCAGACACAATGTATATTGTTAAATGAATAAATAAATGAAAATGAAATGAAGAGTTATTGTACGAAAGTCGGACTTAATGCCAAGAAATTTTACAAACAACGGTACACGTAAGTGGCTACCAGCCCCTTGGCTCTATGAGATCTCTGAAACGGATTCTCTGAAAAATAAAGATAAGGACAGCAAAGATCAGAGGCATAACTGAGACGACACGCAGCGCAGCTTAGTAAAAAGTTACTATCAATGATCTTTTCACGCCTTTCATCCGGAAAAGTAAGTTTTGCTGCATGGCGATACTTTAAACGGAAAAGGTTATTGAATCAACGTTTTCCAAGTGACAATTTTCCATCGTCAATGGGTAGCGGTTTTGGCGCCAGATTGGTGCAATGGTGTCATTGGAGCACCTGATTTTGTACCCTTGTATACCCTTCAACGGCCAAGTCACACAACATTAACTATAATAATAAAGAAATCGCAGTAACGAACCTTAGACTTGGCACGTCTTTGTCTAGATTTCATTACTTTTTAGAGATAAACAAGCAGCTCCATCGAGACTTGGCTAGTTTTTTACAGAATGTTTTTGGTGGGATACGTCTTACTGAAATCAAAACTGTCGATGACATTTTTCTCAAAGTCGGTGTGAAAAATTGTATGTCAGGAGCAAAATTATTTTCGTCATGGGCGTTAACGCTTGAATCCTTCGTTACGCTCAGGATTATATCGTAGAATCCTTCGTTACGCTCAGGATTATATCGTAGAATCCTTCGTTACGCTCAGGATTATATCGTAGAATCCTCCACTTCACTCTGGATTCAATGTACCGCCCTCGCCGTAAATACATAATTTTGCTCCCTTGAGACACAAATAACTATTGCTATCATAGCGTGTGGGGATTAAATGAAAGACGAGCAATTTTCGTGATGAAATATATATAAAATATTATTTATAGTTACTTTTGCGTAGTCGGGATAGTTTTTGAACATAGGTAGGCAAACACAATCGCCCTCCAATGGGATATTATTGTAGATTCTTCTTTAACACGTTCACGGACAGTACGGCCACAGACATAAATTGAGACCCTCGTGATACGGCACTACGGCTGTGGCCGGTGATCTTCACCGCGACAAATCTGCCACTCCGTCCACGGGCGACAAATTTTCATAGGATTATAATGAAGGCGGACATGTTGTGCCGCTTTAGGTACATTACAATTTTTCCTAGTGCCGCAGCAAAAACTTAAAGGGCCACCTCAATTTTACATGAGGGGAATGACGCGTGCTGTGACACAATACGTCTGTAGACGTACGGCTGTGGCCGGCTGCTACAAGAGGAGAGTTTGGGTTTGTAACAAATTACATACATACCTGGACGAAACAGCGGCGGCACAATATTTGCCTAAACAGTGATGTGGCAGTACGTCCATGGCCGGACAAAAAAATGTATGAATTTTTATGTGCCACATCACACAATTTTCAGAGTGGTGCTGTGTCCGTGAACGTGTTAAGGTAGTTTCCTGGTTCTCTTACCGTAGTAGTTGTTTGCGCTAAAAGGAATTTAATTTTTTAATGCACGGGTACATTAGTACATTTTTGAAAGAGTAGGTATGTTATAATATAATGTTTGTTACAATTTTCTCTGGTTTTCTTTTTTACTAATGTTTCAACTTATCTGAGTTGAAGGTTAAGTATTTTATCCATTTGTGTCTTAAAAGTTCCCCGTGAACTGTTAACCTATATAGCTAGCTACCGAATCAGCCAATGTGCAGTACAGTGTATGAACATTTAGATTTTAAAGTTAAAATAAACACGATAAATTCAAATAATATAGCCCTGGCTAGATTCCTAGCCAACGTTTTATCTTACTTCTGTCTTCATCTCCATAAAACTAGTTACTCTGACTCGACTCTTCACACCAGTCGTTTAATTGTAGATTACTTCTGAATCTGCTTCACTATAAAGCTATTGTCCATACTCAGGTCCGCTCCTCCATCGACCTTGACTATAGTCCCTGTGACCAGCTCGCTATCCTCGCTGGCGAGGAACACAACCATCTTGGCCACGTGGTCAGCCTGGCAGACGCGACGCATCGGGATGCCCTGGGCTATGTTGGTCAGGAAATCGGTGTATTGCTCCTCAGTGTAGCCCGTGATACGCTTCACGAAGTCACTGACCTGCGGGGTAGGATAATACTGTATCCAAAAGGCTACAAGTGAAGTGTCACAAATAGTATTTTTTTTACGACAATATAATCATAACAATGATAGAATCCGCAACAGGCTTCGTCAACAATACGTACTACTAACCTAAACTAACTTAAAGGACCGCCCCGGATTGTTGGTGGCCCAAAAGTTCCCATGACACTGGATCCGCAACAGGCTTCCTCAACAATACGTACTAACCTAAACTAACATAAAGGACCGCCCCGGAATTTTGGTGGCCCGAAAGTTCCCATGACACTGGTGGCGTTGCCACGCTGTCTGGCCAAGGAAATCTCCAGGAACGCTCCGGAACGAGGATCGCAGCCCCTATCCCTAAGCCGCCGTCCCACATCACGTATGAAGTGTTTGGCCTCCGTACCCCATTGCAAGGTCCCGCGGTCTCCACCGCCACTGGCACAAAGTCGTACATTGGCTCCAAGGCAGAGTACTTGACACGTTTCAATAAAATTAATGTCAATTATGGACTTTGTCAAACTTAACACGTAGTGTCAAATGTGACGTGGATTTAATTGTACATAAGCCATTTCAGAAGCAAAGTGATTGATACCATATGCATCTAAGGGTTAAGAGCCAAGTCAAACGTCGTTAGGAAACCGGTCTTATCCCAACAAAGTCTAGTTTTCCCTCTATGCTGGGAGTTCAGCTGGCGAACTTTAGGGTAAAACCGGGAAAACGCTAGGAGGATGATGATATTGAAGAGCTCTTGTCGGTGGTAATCGCCATTCTGTTGGCTTCTATGCCAATGTCTATTACTCTATATTGGGGAATATAAATGAGGTGGTTTCCCCACTTGCCTTCCTCATCACAGTATATGGTTTTATCCGTTATCCGGCCACTATGGTTTCACTCAAAAGTCCTACCGTTTATACCTATTGCTCATTCGCCTAGAAACTTACAGTCACTCCTGGGCTGACGGTGTTGACTCGGACGCCCTTAGGGGCCAATTCGAGGGCAATCAGCCGCGTAAAGTGGTCAAGTGCAGCCTAAAAACAAAGAATAAAGACATGTTATTATATTAGTATAAACAGATAAATATGGTTGAGGTCCCTTCTAAAAGGCTGGACTACAACCTATGTAACCACTCAGAACAGTTGCACAAACCTACTTACATAAACTGCCCTCACCGAACATTGCTTAAATCACACACCTAATGATTGGTCTGACATAGATGCATCGCTTTATTTCGATGAAAAGATCGTCATCATATCAGCCGGAAGACGTCCACTCCTGGACATATACCTCCCCCAAAGTGCTACAATGGCGCCACCCGCGTCCAGCGGACTCCTGAGACCTTTACCAGGTCATCAGTCCACCTCGTGGGGATAAAAAGATAATACCTTTGGTTACTATGTTAGCGGACTCACCTTCGCCATGCCATAAGGCAGGCTCCCCACCGCCACCATGGTACCAGCAATGCTGGAGATATTGACAATGTTCCCCTTAGTCTCGATCAGGGAAGGCGCCAGGAGGCGTGTGAGGTTGTACACGCCTCGTACGTCCGTGTTGAACACCTGGTAACGTCCACAAAAGGATTATTCATTAATTCAGTATAACATATCACCTTCCTTCACAGATTGTTCTACCTCCATCATCTGATTGTTATTCTTCTGGCACATATCTCAGAACGTAATACACCCATTGAAAAGATCAAGGCAGTTTTGACACATCTGTGTCATGGTATCTGACTTGTTGATCAGGAAATTCATATTAAGTGATCTTCGAATATTATTCTTACTAAATGAGATACCTACTTATAATTACTATTAGTGGTACATCACCTGCAACAACATACTCGTATTATGATACTTACTTCAAAGCGTACAAAAATTGACACGCTCCAATGATTATTATTAAACCAACAATTGAGCCAGGCTGAAACGGAGAACGTCATTCGCTACAATCGCTCTTTTAATGACGACTCATCCAATTTCTTGCCTTTAGACATATTCAAAGATAATTACAGTCGGATTGCTCCCGCGGCCGACCGTGGAATTAATACTACCGCGTATCTTGATGGCTGTTCTACACTACCTATCGGCGATGATCGTTGATCGTGTGATCGTCTATAATCGGCATGATCGGCAACCGTGTGAGCAGCTCAAAGCACCACGCCGCGATTTCCTTTGATGCGTGCCCGAAAAACCAACAAGTCACGGGTCGCAGGCGATCATAGACGATGATCGGCCAGTACAGCCGAGTACAGCCGAGTACGCCCTCTTATCGTCTGTAATTGCCGAAAGTGTAGAGGAGCCACGATACATGCAAAGCGTGAAAGCAGCACAAGCTCCGGGTGCCCGAAAATAATACCAATTATGTAAGTCATCTTCCGCTCCAAGAAAAATCAGTTATTATGTCCGAACAGACTTGTAAATATTATAAATATCTGCCAAACTGCATAGCAGTTTGACGGCAAAAAACTTAGTTACTCTCCACCACTTAAGAATCAATGTAGTTAATGAAGTACCCTGTCGAACGTCGCCATGTCCGTTCGCGCGAGATCCGTGCGCGCGCCCACACCGGCATTGTTCACCAGCACGTCTAATCTGAAATTAGAAATACAGTATCGAGAGTCTCGCTAATCCGGCACTTGACTAGTTAGTTCGGTACGTCCCTTCGCCCGCGCCTTCCTCACCCATCCCTACTTTCGCTCCGGGCTTGCTCTTAATATCTCAATGTTTTATTTTATTTTCTAAATACACATTGGATGTTACCTTTGCAAGCAGCAATTTGAGTTAAAAATGTTAACCCTTGCCTCCTTGTCTATACTGCCAATTCCATTTCTATCGGAACAAATATTCGTAGTTTGACTAACTATCCGTACCTTCAGTACTAACTATCCCCTTTTTACCCGACTGCGCGACGCAAAGGAGGGTAATGTGTTTATCAGCCTATATATGTATGTATGTATGTATGTATGTTTGTTCCTATGTGGCACTCCAGAGACCAAACGCGTGGACCGATTTTGATGATTCTTACGTCAATCGAACCGTCTTACTCTTGCGAATGTCACTAAAGACATGACGGTAATCAAAATTCAAAATGGCGACAACCAGACGCCAAAATTGAAAAAAAAAAAACAAAAAAAGTTAACGAAATATGTCGAGTGGGGTATCACTGAATAGGTATTTAAAAATCAGTTATAGGTTTCTTTTACAGTTTTTCATTTAGAGTGACCATTTAAAATCTATAACGTTATAAAGTTATAGTCATTCTGTTCAGTATTAATACTGCACTGCGCGACGACGCAAAGGAGTTGCCGTTGATATTGTGTTGGGGTGTTACTGTGCATAAGCTACAAGGAACGACTTTAGACCGAGCTGTGGTAGATTTAAGTTCACGCATTTTCGCAAAAGGTCAAGCATAATGTAGCTTTGAGCCACGTTAGGTCTCTAAATGGATTAATTATCAGTAGTTTAGACCACCGCAAGCTACTTAATAATCCTCACGATATTAACTCCCTCAATGAAATGACAAGATTGCGAAATTTGCCGTCTTTTAATACTAACTAAAAAGTGTTAAATAAAAAAAGGTAATTTAGAAAATAAAAAAACCCGACTGCTAAAAAGCTATCTTTAGAAAAAAAAACTGAAAAGAAAAAAACAAGTTCAGTAGTCGAGAACATTGAATCAGTTTCATGATTAACATTTCGTATGTCAATTTGGACCTTGGAGTTTAAAAATAATGTCCAAATCGCTTGTGACGGATCCGGAACGAGGCATACGAATCGTTATGACACAGATAAAACAAACTATATATTCCTATACGAAACAGCAACTTCAACAGTCGGGTCCCATTATTGTCGTCAACATTAGTGCCGCAGCCTAGACTTTTAATGGGACCCGACTGTTGAAGTTGCTGTTTCGTATAGGAATGTATAGTTTGTTTTATCTGTGTCATAACGATTCGTATGCCTCGTTCCGGATCCGTCACAAGCGATTTGGACATTATTTTTAAACTCCAAGGTCCAAATTGACATACGAAATGTTAATCATGAAACTGATTCAATGTTCTCGACTACTGAACTTGTTTTTTTCTTTTCAGTTTTTTTTTCTAAAGATAGCTTTTTAGCAGTCGGGTTTTTTTATTTTCTAATTTATCAAACCCTGTTAACTAAAATATGTTTTGGCCCTTTCTCACAAACTCCTGGATTTAAGTGACCGAAATTTAAGACGGGACTTTCTACCAGCGTCGTATCCGACGGGCCACCGTAGACGACGTTAGACGACGGTAGACTGACGACGAAATTAGTATTCTATAACAGTGTATGACGTACATATTTAAGAAGCCATTTGTCACATCGAAAACCACCCAAATCAACTGAATTAGTAGAAATAAATCGCTATAACACATTATTTACAAACGGAACATGAATAAATTCCCTTCGGCTGTCTATAGAACCGGAGTTTCAGAACTGGTTCCGCACGAGGCTTTCAAACATTCCAATAATGCGGCAGCACCTAGTTTAGTGTTAGCCGGATTAGTGAGACTATTATAATATATTTATTTTGAAATGTCCACTGGAAATTTTAAAGTCTATTCCCATTCGATCCAAGTGCGCACTTCCTTTCCTTGACAATATTATCCTAGTAACAACGAGGATTGAGTGCTTGCGGATCTAAGGTGGGGTAGTAGTGGGTTCAAGCTATTGTATGATCATTTATGAATTGCAAAAGAAACCGTACCTTCCATAATGCTCCAGTGTCTCTTTTGCCGTCTTCTCGCATCCCTCATCAGTGGCTAGGTCAGCGACGATCTCCAACGGCCTCCGCCCGTTCTTCGCGCATGCGTCTGCGACTTGGCGCAGGTTCTGCGTATTGCGACCGACAATCGCAAGGCTCGCGCCTCGCTCGGCGAACAATATGGCTATGGCTTTACCGATACCAGCGCTTCCACCGGTCACTAGTACCACTTTATTGTCGAAACTCATCTTGAGAAAGTCGCTCTACCTAAGTATAGGCGAATTAATAAACTGTGCTCAAGTGTGAGATGGCAATTTAGTGCCTGTTTACACATTGATTTAAGGCCTCCACAGACCGAACGCGGGTCGTGCGCGGCGCGGGCCCGCGTTACTACCGCATCGCGCTGAACACGCGTTGCTACCGCGTTCAAAGGGACGGTAAAGATAATACACCCGGCAGCGCCATCTACTTCAAGATGTGGAACGGTGAAGATATCGACTCCGATGAAGAAGACCTGTTCTGGCTCTTAACAAAAAGAAACGAATTTGGTTTCACGACCTAAATAGAGAATCATCGAGACAAAGTTATAGCGAATATCATCGCCTGTGTAGGGAATTGGAAAGCTACGAATATAGTTTTATTACATACTAGCTTTTGCCCGCGGCTTCGCCCGCGTACTAAGAGTAATGTTAACCGTCTACAAAAAAGGTGCATCTCTTTTATATATTTAGATCGACTATACATAGACTCTGCATATCGAACATAGACTCTACATATCGAATCTACATATCGATTCTACATATCGACTCTACATATCGACTACAAATATCGAATCTACATATCAACTCTACATATCGACTACATATCGACTCTACATATTTAGATAGATGTCCACTGTGTACTTAGATAGGTGTCGACTCTACACATCGACTACATATCAACTCTACATATCGACTCTACATATCGACTCTACATATCGACTCTACATATCGGCTCTACATATCGACTCTACATATCTGGACCCCCATATAAAATTTCACCCCCTCTTTTAAGGGGTTGGGTAAAGATTTCCAAAAAAAATGATGCACGATTTTTTTGTTAGTCACAAATAGTCCGCATACCAATTTTTAGCTTTCTACCTTGAAAATTGCGGAATGCTCCATACAAACTTCCACCCCCCATTTTGGCGAAGTGGGGGGTTAGAAAGAGACAAAAAGTAGCCTATGTCACTCTCCATCCCTTCAACTATCTCCACTTAAAAAATCACGTCAATTCGACGCCCCGTTTTGCCGTGAAAGACGGACAAACAAACAAACAAACAAAAAAACACACGTTCGATGTGTGTTTGAAGTGTAGTTTCAATGCTTTACAACTCGCGCGGGCCCGCGTTCGCTGTGTGGAGGCCTTAGTACAAGTACACACAAATACTTCTCGCAAACATGGTTCATTAAAAAAAATTACTTTCAACTTAGTACTTACTTCGCCAAGCCCCATGGAGTAAGATTAAGATTTCCTCATTACCTTTCCACTAAAACCACACGAACTGCTTTCAATTCCGATATCAATTGCGTTAATTACTAAAGAAAATACCCAAATCACTATTATGTGGGCTGATAACATGAGTCCCGTCGATCCTTCAAGGATCTCATCATCGAAACTGGATTTTGGCAACAATGACACCAATTTGGAAGCATGTTCTTTCAAATACAAAAATAACTACGCAAATCGATTCATAAATGACGGATCGCGTAACAAACATACAGTCGAATTCAGAACCTCTTATATTGAAGTCGTTAAAAAAATCACTATATTCATATTGTATACCTAAACTCGTATTCGTCGTCGTCCGAAACTGCGAGAGTAAATCTATCTTTTTTAGGGTTCCGTAGCCAAAATGGCAAAAACGGAACCCTTATAGTTTCGTCATGTCCGTCTGTCCGTCTGTCCGTCTGTCCGTATGTCACAGGCATTTTACTCGAAAACTATAAGGTGTATTTGAATAAAATTTTGAGGATAGGTGTATTTTGTTAGCCGCTACATAGTTTTGTAATTAAAATTACTAAAAAAAATTTTTTAGGGGTGCACTCTATACATAAAACTAAAAGTCAAAAAAAAAAAAAACATTGTGACCCCCCGTGTGGCACATCAATCGATAGGCCTTTCAAAATAAATATAAGGTTTCTTAACATTTTTTTTTTGATTAAGTGAATAGAGGCGGAGATAATCGCCCCGAAAGTCACAAAAATTCTGTCCCCCCCCCCTCTAATTTTTGAACGGTGTATTTTAAAAATATGGATAAATTCATGGACATAGGGCTTATTAATTTCATTCACCGAAAATTGTTTTGAACAAGATTGGTTCAGAGGTTTTCGAGATATTGCTGAAAAACTGCCTTCCTCAAAGAAAAGGACGTAAGTGCCGTAAAATTTCTGTGACGATACGACCTTTTTAATAGGTACGGAACCCTTCGTTTTGCGTGGTCCGACACGCACTTGGCCGGTTTTTTTTTTCTATTTCTATTACCTCATCATAGTCAGGTCACAATAGTTATTTACGATACAAGTGCAGAAAATAGGAAACTCGCAACAAGTGGCGATAAATTAAAACACGACCGAAGGGAGTGTTTTAAATCGACACGAGTTGCGAATTACCTATTCGCACGTGTATCGTACAACGTTTCACAGTACATATGGCTCTTTAAAGTTTCAACATATATGCACGGAAAGTGCTCATTTCCGCACTAGTGCGGGAAAGTAACACCATGTGTACTGTAAAGTCGTTTTTCGCTTGCGTCCATTTGATAGAATTTACTCAGTTTCGGAGAGAGTATACCTACTAAACGCTTATCAAAGCGTATAGTAGTTATAATATAACTCTGTCACCGTGTTTGTTTCAATGATACGATTAAGTTTAATGTAATGTTTACTTTAGAATGTGGAGGCGACACATGAGCACTGTTTATTGTTGAACAAACCAGCGAGAAAATTGTTCTACAAGTCACAGAGCCGCTAGATATTTTGGCCATTCTCATTTTTGGGCACACTGTTGCAGCCACAGAACACTAAAAACTGAGGGGGTATCAAGCGCGGTTTCTATCGGGACCGGTGTCGCCACCTCATCCCCTCCACGTCGCCTACAACTTTGTGAGCGACTGCACTGCACGGCGATGACGTTTGGCGCGAAAGCTAAGAGCGCCAAAGAGTATTGTAATGTAGAGGAGAAAGAGACATTTGACTCTATGGTCAAATGTGCATGTGTCAAGACGGTGCTGCCTCTGTACGGCTGGTTAAGAACTAAAAGTGACGTCTAGATATATAGCTACATGTAGGCATGTATAATATAGCTGTAGCACTCCATACATACGCATCTATAGTAACGTACATTGCGATATGGAATTATAACCAAACATTGTAAGCTTGTATCCATTTTATTGACGCGTTATGTTAAAATTATACTTTGTATAGAGTATTTCTATAAAAAAAGTTAATAAATGTAATTGAGTCGACAGAAATACAGTACCGGTCAAAAGTTAAAGTTCACTCTTTGTTTTAGGTACAAATGAGTACTTTTGGACAAGTCCATACAATATGGCTGCCATTTTAGTTCATTTCCAGGCATCAGAGGTCGCTGTATTGTATGAAAAGTGATGACATAAATAAGTGTGCCCCCCCTGAAGAGCGCATGTTCAAACTAGTGGCGCGCGTGCCACGTCCACATCGCGTTTCTATAGAATTTAGTCTTCTGTGGTTGCAGCCGTGGATGACTCTACCATGTGTGTACGTTTACGCGTTATTTAGCATTTTACATACTCTTAATTACTTTAAATTAATTAATTACTTACTTTAGATACCTACACCTACTAAGTAAATTCATCATTGACTGTAGTGACACTGTGCCTTAGAGAATACATAACTGGAGTAGCCTTATGTCGTATTTGCGTACAAAAAAGTCTGCCGAATATTGCGGAGGCGGGGGCGAGCATCTTAATAGGATATTGAGACTCAATTGTAGGGGTAAGTTACCGAAAGGCTACTCCAGTTATGTATGCTCTAAACAATGCACCTCCACAGCTGTGACCGTGTGCACAAAAATGAGAGTGACCCAATATTCTATTCGAGAAACAGTTAGCAGTAAATCAATGCCAAATTTAAACTGTCGAACGAACGATTATATATTATATATTATTACCGAATGCAGAAGAATATCACTTGACACGGTATGTTCACTTAGACTATGCGTGTAATATCACAGCCGTCTTTAAACTGAAGAAAATAACGCAGACACTGTATAATATACCAATACTTAAACGGCCTTACCGCATGAGATAACAATAGTCCAGTACATGTCAAACAATTGTATGCAGTTATCACCTTATTACGATGGAATAAGGTGCACATGTGTACACATACTTATGACATCGGCTGCGCAAACAAACCACTTACGGCCTCTCGAGTGCTCATTAGTAAATAATCGCTTTTGCTTGATCATTGTACTCGTATGATTGGGGGTTTTAGCTTAGTTGGTAATGTAATGACCCTACAAAACCGGCGGTCCTAGGTTCGAATCCGGTTAATTTATTCGTGCAATGAGCAAGGACCGGAATCCTTCATAGCAAAAATCAAACCGTCAGGGGAATGTTAAAATTGTTTTATCGACAATTCCACTTATCGATGTTACGGAATATTATCGCATATCGACTTATGCGATTATTCTGTAACATTTGACCTCTTTAATAAGCAACCTGCATCTCTATATTAAAATAAATCATGCCCACGTCACATATGCCATTTACGTCGCTTGATTGTCATAAGTAATTTCCGTGCCGTGTTACTAAATTGGTTCGTAAAAATATTTTACAGTACACATGGTGCACTAGTGCGGAAATGAGCACTTTTCTTGCATATGTTGAAACTTTAAAGAGCCATATGTACTGTAAAACGTTGTACAATACACGTGCGAATAGGTAATTCGAAACTTGTGTCGATTTAAAACACTCCCTTCGGTCGTGTTTTAATTTATCGCCACTCGTTGCGAATTTCCTATTTTCTGCACTTGTATCGTAAATAACTATTCTGTTTTATTCCTTACCATTATGCTTAGGTACATACATTGTATATATCCAAAAGCCTGATTGCATTACTTTGACGATGTGTGTCACTTAAGACATTTATTTATCGATGGTCGATAGAACACTTTGGTCAAACCCTCTGACAGTTTGATTTTTGCTATGAAGAATTCCGGTCTTCAGCGATGAGCACGACTATTTATGAATGAATGAATGAATGTTTATTCACAAGAACATATGGTACAGCAGCACGGCTATCACAAGACGGCGCGCGAGCTTTCTTTGGTAAAACATAAAGATTGTGACTTTTTTAATGAGTTTTTTTTTTTTTTTAAGAAAAAGAGTGATTGTGTAACCCCGAGAAAAATATAGGATACAATACAGTACAATACAATACAAATACTCTTTATTGCACACCTTTTAGGATAGTTCATAGAGTCTGTTTTTAAGCTGGTTAACTCTTCTAGCCTTCACTAACTACTTCTGAGGGTACCCCCCATGACTTTGCTATAAACCTTAAATTAATTACAAGAATAACTAATATAATAAAAATTGTCTACCGGTTAGCCTAGTGAGTAGTGACGCTGCCTACAAAGCTGAAGGTCGCAGGTTCGAATTCCGGTAAGGGCAAATATTTGTGTGATGAGCATAAATATTTCTGAGTCTTGGATGTTTTCTATGTATTTAATTAAATATGTATATCTATTATATATGTATATCGTCGTCTAATACCCATAACACATGCCTTTATTTAGCTTACTGTTAGTTCGATTTGTGTAAGATTATCTCCAAATATTTATTTATTAAGATCAGAAGCGATGGATTAAAATATATCTCATATATGACAAGGGTATTCGCCCCGGGGTTGGCGTTCCCAAACAGGTATGATCACGGATTAACAGCCTGTCAACAGGAGTCAGGATGTTATTTAGTTGGCAATATATCCAGTGAAACCTGTAGAAAACATACCGATTAACGGGGAACTCAGAAAACTTCCTAAGAGTAATTTGTCCGAAACCATATTTATTCAAAAACGTCAAAATTCCGAATGGCATTTTCCGCTAAACGAAAATTTGGACGCAAACGTTTTAATGGAATATCTACATAAACAGGTTAGGTAAGATTACTATCCTAAAACATCAAAAATACGGAAAAAATATCCTTTCGGACAAATTACCCTTCGAAATTATGTAGTGTTAAGAGCCTTAGAATAATTTACAGTCAAAGTCAAAGTGATTTATTCTTCAATTTAGGCATATTACATGCACCTATGAATGTCGATAACTACCACCGGTTCGGAAAGAAAACCTCTGCCTCGAGAAGAACCGGCGTAAAAAACTCGGCGAGGTATCATTTTTTCAAAACAGTATACAATATATCTTATTTTAATACAGTCTCTGGGAGACCGAGTTTTGTTCGGTATCGTGAGAGAAAATATAGACGAAACAATTTTTAGCGTCAATTGGAGATACTCGTAGCGTATTAACTTAACATAAGGTTAAGGTGCTAGTCTTCGACGTTGCACTAGTGTATGACATGGGCACTTTATTTATTTATTAAAAACATGTTAACACGACATTACAGTAAAAAAACCAATGCGTCATGGAACGAAACTAAACAAGACAAAACATATATAATTACATTGGTACAGTTGATTGCCGGTCATCCATCTCCTCACAGAATCTCAGACATTCACTGCACACATACATCCATCGCCACGCAAGTAAGTCACACTCCGGTGCTGATGCCAAGAGCGCGTTGAGTTGTGAGAGAGCGCGGATCAGCGGCGAGTTCCTGCGTGACACAGTGCGCGCTGCCGGCACCGCCAATAAATCAAAATTTATGTCAAAGTAACATGGCTTAAATTCGAAGGTATAAATAAATAATAAATACCCTCAGCCTACTGTGTAACTTGTTTTATGCTCACCTCAACGCTCACCCACAAATATATTTAGACGCCGCGTTTCGTAGTAACTAAGCGTAGGTAGAGGTCTAGTTTCGTTAGGCGTGACGCGTGGGGTGAGGCGAATGAGCGTATAGCGAATAACAGCCCTAGTACGACGTAGGACGTTTGGGTCGTTCTTCTTTTTTATCGACAATGAACCGAGGTTTTTCTGTTTTTTTGGTTTTTGAACTATCGAAAATTGTGGTTTTGAAGTACGATTTAAAAAAAATGCATAGGTTTCTTCATTAGAACTAATTAAAGTTTCCTTTCTGGCCAATATAAATATTTATTTACGGTGGGTTTCTAAAAAAAAACATGTGACAAAGTGGACTCTTTCAGTGGGGACAACATTTTGGTTTACCACTCTGTCACGGCATTCTACGAAAAAAAAAACATTAAAAAAAATGCTAGTTAGAGAAAGTGAAATATTAAATATCCCTAATTAATAAAATAATATGGACGTTCATTCGAACATTATAAAACCGTAAACATCATTACTCTAATGAGATGCCGTAATAAGACGAAGGACAGGCTATTGTCGGTCGAAAAGAAGAACGACCCGTTTACTTTATTCAGTTTCGACATATTTTGCAATCTGATGGAAATAGACCGCTTGAATGACATGAATTAAAATTTGAAAACACCCCGGACCCAAACATTCCTACCGATATAAAATGCCATTTTTTTAAATTCCATTTTAATTTTTAGGGCATCCAGCGTCACTGACGCACTCGACGAACGCTTTGTCGCACACGCAGGTCCAGAACCCGCACTTGTTGAACCCGTTGTTGCAGGACGGGTACCCGTTGTTGCAGGACCACGTGTACGCGTGCGCGTACACGTCACCGGCCGTGCAACGGTACAGTTTCACGTTTTCGTCGTAACATACGTCGTGCTGTTCGCAGCAGCTGAAAACAGTAAACATACTCGTAAAGTTTAAAGTTAACTGCAACTGGACTGATTTTTATTACCTTGTAATTTTTTTTGTTTTGTTTCAAGTTTTTAGATTGGATGAGCTCGTGAAAAAATTAACATTTAGATAGATACGTCCAATATTCCGCAGTGTCTCAAGACGAGAGTCTTTGACCAGTGCGTTGCCAGTGATGACATAATTATGGTACGTCCTTAAACAGGGGAAAAAATGGGGACTTTGATAATTTAATCGAGTATACAGCAAGATAGAATACTAATAAATTCACTGCCACAGTTCAACCACAAGTAAAAACAATGATTTCGGAGAAAAACCTATTTGATCAAAGTCGCCCCCGAATCAAAGTAACCTTCATTCCACCTTACTGAAACTTATTCGCTTACTATGGGCCTCATATCAGAATCAGAATCAGAATCAGAATTTTATTGGTAAAACACATTATTTTACATGTCAGGCAGGATATAAAGTAGGTAGGTACATACGTTTTTATTACATGTAAGGGTAATTTTCATTATAATAATCATTGTTTAAGATACATAGTATTTCTTAAAATTAATTCATAAACATTGTATAAGTCAGTCTAATTAAGTAATAACCCTTAATTAGACTGACTTATACGTTATGAAGGCTCAAAGTCACCGAAAGGGCAATGGAGAGGGCTATGTTGGGAGTTTCTCTGCGTGATCGCATCAGAAATGAGGCTATCCGCAGCAGAACTAAGGTAACTGATATAGCCCTCCGAATCGCTAAACTTAAGTGGCAGTGGGCGGGGCACATTATACGTAGAGCCGATGGCCGTTGGGACGCAAAGGTTCTCGAGTGGCGACCACGTACCGGGAGGCGCGGCGTGGGTAGGCCCCCCGCAAGGTGGTGATGAACTGGTAAAGGTCGCGGGAGTCCGCTGGATGCGGGTGGCGCAGGACCGGTCACTTTGGCACTCTTTAGGAGAGGCCTATGTCCAGCAGTGGACGTCTTTCGACTGATATGATGATGATGACATACCCTACTGCGCTAAAAGTTACGCGTTTAGCGACTAAACGCGTAACTTTTGGTGATTGAAAAAAGTGTCTATTTTCAAGTATTATTTTAACATATCATTTAGTGTACTACATATTAAGAATTCCGTTGTGATAAGTAATTAAGTGGTAAAAAACAACATTTTGAATTACTACGAGTACTCGCCTTAAGAATAAAGTAACCACGTAATTCGCACGTGTAGCTTAGCATTCATAAGATTTGCTAGCTTCCGCCCGCGACTTCTTCTGCGTGGACCCGAGATAAAAACTATATATAGCAAAATTTCATCCAAATCGGTGAGCCGTTTAGGCACTTGTCCCACCGCTGGCGAGTAAGCGATGAGCTATCGGCGATTTTCTCGCCCAAGAAACGAACAAAAGATAATCGCTCCCGTGTAAATAAAAGAGAGAGATATAGTTCATCGCGGTGTGAACAGCCAGCGATGAACTATAAATATATATCTCTCTTTTATTTACACGGGAGCGATTATCTTTTGTTCGTTTCATGGGCGAGAAAATCGCCGATAGCTCATCGCTCGTCGCCGGCGGTGGGACAAGTGCCTTAAGCGTTGATTGAGTAACAAACATCTAAACATCCAATCAGTAATCAGTCATTTATTCGCTTAAACATGGTACAAATAGGTGGTTTAATAGAAATACAATAGAACTACATGTTTGGTCACAAGGACATGCAAATATATAAGGATGTCATGTGTATCGCATGCATAAGTTGCTAATACTAATACTAAGAATTTATGTCATTAAGATATTTTTGTACTGAGTAATACGCTTTGGATGCTAAAAAGTTATATAACGCAGTCTTAAATTCTTTTCATCACACTTGCTCGTCAATGGCGTTATTACTTGCGAGCGTGCAGAGCAGTTATAGCCGTTTTACCTCCCACGGGCTGTTAAGTTTAGTTTTAAAATAATAGAACCCTCTGATTGGCTTAAGCAAATCTGGTTGCTGTGTGATTGGTTGAATAAAAAAATCTAGTTGGTCACGATGCCCCGCCCCGCAAGAATACTGCTCTGTGATTGGTTGAAATATTGAACTGCGCGCTCTACTAGCACTGATCTGAAAGTGAAGTTGTCAATTTTTGATTGGTGCTGCTGTATGAAACTTACATTTTTCTGTCTTTTGTTGTTATTTATTTCCTCGCAAATGTGATGAAAAACATTGTGTATAACACGGGCGTAAGAATATTGCAAACTCGAGTCATCAAAAGCCCTCCGCCTTCGGCGTCGGGCTTCTGATAGACTCTCGTTAGCAATATTCCACTTACGCCCCTCGTTAAACAATGTACTATTATCGCTTTCTAATTTTAAAATATTCGTTGGTAGTTTATTTATTTAACCTGTTTACCGGAGCAACTCGCGGGGGCCTTTTTGACTAAGCTTAGGTTGTATAAGTGTTTAATTGTTAATTTTTAATTGTGTTATTGGTTTTTAATTTTAATAAATTGTAATTGTATTATTAAAATTTATACTTAAGTTTATTTATTATATATTCGCTAAACTTAAGTGGCAGTGGGTGGGGCACATTGCACGTAGAACCGATGGCCGTTGGGGCGGAAAGGTTCTTGAGTGGCGACCACGTACCGGAAGGCGCAGCGTGGGTAGGCCCCCCACAAGGTGGACTGATGACCTGGTAAAGGTCGCTGAAGTCCGCTGGATGCGGGTGGCGCAGGACCGGTCATTGTGGCACTCTTTGGGGGAGGCCTATGTTCAGCAGTGCACGTCTTTGGGCTGATATGATGATGATGATGATGATTCGGGGTGACATACCTAATATGCTTTTTGATAGAAAAGCAGTTTTTGAGGTGTTATAATTAATTTTCTCCTGATGCCGCAAGCTCTTAAATTTAGTAAATTGGGCTATGTTATATTTGACATACAGTGATATTTCGTACACATATAGGCAAAACTTTATAATATTAGTAGGATAATTAGTTAAATTAGTGAAATTTACCCGTCAATATCGTCTATAGGTACACCGGAGCCACCCAAGCCACAAAAGTTTCCGTAGTTGTTCAGGTCCCACGGGTTACATGGGGTCGCGCACTCGATCATATCGTACAGATCGATCAAGTTTCCCACATTATGCTGTGGATTGATGTTCCTGTGAAGAAGAAGTTCAATCGTATCATCGTCATCGTATCAGCCGAAAGGCGTCCATTGCTGGACACAGGCCTCCCCCAGAGAGTGCCATAATAGGTTCTACGTGCGTGCGTCATATCGTCACCTTCATTGAATTATTGGGAAGTTCAGTTTGGAATTAATATTTAAATTAAATTAATGATATCTAATAAAATTCAATTTAACTTTTGTATAACCGCAACTGCTGGCACAAAATTCGTTATTAATTTTAATATTACTAAACCTTCATTTCTTGATTTTTTTATGTTAATTACTACATATTAAATGAATTATTTATTTGTTTTTACTACTTTACATATACATTTTAGTAAAATAATTAAAAAAAAACAAAATCATTAAAAAAAATTTTTTTTTTGCATAGTTTGTTTTTTATCTGAATGTCTGTCAATTTAGTTAGACCAGCTTGACAGTACTGGCTTACCACGAGGCCGCTTGACCCATCTGCTATCCAATAATTATACATATTGGTATTCGTACTTTACATACAATGTAAGTAAATCAATTTACTTGTAAGGGTGTTGTGGTGTCTTTGATTTTGTGTCGTTGTAGGTATTGTTGTATGTCTGATGTCGCTTCCAATCTGAAACGAAGAAACTAAATATTTAATGTGCTTACAGACATATTTAAAAACTAAATTTATTGTTAATATTTTACAACATGTAACTTTTGTAACCAAGTTATAAAACTAGAATAAATTTTTATTGCCATTAATTGAGTAGTTTCTAATGATCCCAAACACGACGGGTTTGTCTTGAGTACCGTCGAGGAAATTAAATGTTTAGCACTTTTGGACTCTATTTGAATGACGTTAAGGTGCAAAAGTGCTAAACATTCAATTTCCTCGGCCGTACCTAGTTGTTATGTACACCTTCTGTCAAAACTTCAAGTCAATCCGCTACATGTGGCTGATATATGGTTTGTATTGTAAATTTTAAAGATCAACTTACATATGTATGACGACCAAATAGCCTAGTGGTTAGAGAACCTGACTATGAAGCTTGAGGTCCCGGGTTCGATTCCCGGTCGGGGCAGATATTTGTATGATGAATACGAATGTTTGTTCTCGAGTCTTGGATGTTTAATATCTATTTAAGTATGTATTTATCTATATAAGTATGTTTATCCGTTGTCTAGTACCCATAGTACAGGCTTTGCCTAATTTGGGACTAGATCAATTTGGTGTCAATTGTCCCACGATATTTATTTGTTTTATTTATTATTTTTATATGTAGGTATACAGTGACGGACTTTAATCGTTGAGCCATTTAGGGCTCACCTTTTACTGGATATTCATTGCTTAACTATTAAAAACCAAAATTAGTTGACACCTAAATGGCTCAACATTAAAGTCCGTGACTGTATCTACCTATACAGCGTGTAAATTTGATACGGGCGAATAATTTGATGACGATTATTGACGATCCTAAACAACACATTTATCCACATAAATTTCGGTAACTAACTGCTTCATTTTTTTTTCATACAAAATAATCGAGAACGCAATGTACCTATTCACTACACGCCATGTCATTTGTGACCGTGATAAATATCAAAACGTTTGATAAGTCCAATCAGTTTGGACGTTATAGGTACATTGCTGCTCGGTCATAATTAACAAAAATAGCTGGTTATAAAATATAGGTACGCCCGTATGAAATTTACAGGCTGTATTTATACAGGGTGGGCCCTGTAATATGAGCAAAAAATTAAACGGTAGATTATTAAGCTTGTGAGCAATTGTTTCTAAGTGGTTTTAATTGAAAAAAAATTATGGTTTTTTTTTCAACTTAAGTTTACGTGTATTTTTTACTTTTCTGGAGTGATATAAGTAACTTTTTTTATTTTAAAACACTAAAAAAATGAATTGTTTTTTAAAAATCACAAAAATATCTTTTGAAAACCAAATTGCAAAAACTAATATGACTCACTACATGATGTTACCTCAAAATCTGCAATGACTACTGTGCTTTGATCTCATGGTGCCATGATACATTACTCGGAGGTCATAACTTTAGATGAATTTTTCTCCGAGTTAATTTTTTTTTTAAAGAAATGTACAAAAGGGGTTACTACAGATGCTCTAAGGAAGCCTCCTTTTAAATATTTGCTCCTGTTACAGGGCCCACCCCGTATAGCTACCTACATACATACAAATGTAGAAGTTAAAAAACCGGCCAAGTGCGTGTCGGACCACGCACAACGAAGGGTTCCGTGCCTATTAAAGAGGTCGTATAGTCACAGAAATCTGAAGGCACTTACGTTCTTTTCTATAGGCAAGACAGTTTTTTTCAGCAATATCTCGAGAACCGATCTTGTTCAAAATAATTTTCGGTGAAAGAATTTATTAAGCCCTATGTCCATGTTTTTTTTTTCATATTTTTTAAATACACCGTTCAAAAATTAGAGGGGGGAGACACAATTTTTGTGACTTTCGGGACGATTATCTCCAACTCTATATTCACTTAATCAACAACAAAAAAACAGAGAAACCTTATATTTATTTTAAAAGGTCTATCGTGGACTTACACTGTTTTTGTTTTTTTGATTTGCAGTTACGTTACATGTATGGAGTGCATCCCTAAAAAAATATTTTTTAGTCATTTCATTACATTATGTAGCGGCTAATAAAATACACATATCCTCAAAATTTCATTCAAATAAACCTTATACTTTTCGAGTAAAATGCCTGTGACATACATACGGACAGACGGACACGAAATTATAAAGGTTCCGTATTTGCCATTTTGACTACGGAACCCTAAAAAAGATAGGAAGAATGGGAGTGAGCAAAATAAATGTACAAGACGGTAGGTACCTACATCAATTTATAGATAAGTCTAGTTGACACCTGTCACTTGAGTATAGTTTCATCGTTACACGTAAGCACAGCGTTGGAAGGGAGAACCCATATGTTTGATATGTTTAATAGGTAATTAATACAGTGCATTATTAATTTACTTTCATGGTTTTATTAGTGCCTAACAAAATAAGACTTTTATTCGACATACCAGCACTCCGCACTGTTTGGAATACACAAATTACGAGTATAACAAAAGCCAGCGCTGCACGAGCCATGGCGAGAACCGATATCACTAATGCTCTCTCCAACTATGTTTCGCCCATTTATACTGAAATCATTAATTAACGTGTTGTTTTTAACAGTTTTATTACCAGTTTCCAATTTATCAAAACATTTGCGTATTTAAAATACGTATATAGGTACATATAATATCATTCATTCACCAAATTGTAAGTGTCTCTCTTTGGCCCTTGATTAAGTCCGCCATTTGTACATCATTTTTTTGTGCAATAAAGTGTAAATAAATTAATTAGATGCATAAACAATTTATTCATAACCACAAAATATATAAATAAATTCACTAATATAATTACTTAGTTAGTTTTACTGGGCATTTTCCGCAAGTCGACATCCAGCGTGCCTATTTTGCGTGCAATATAATTACTTACTATAATTTTATTTCGCGATATGTTTTTGCAAGTTTTTATTTAACTTGCAATGTTCATATGTAAAGTAACTTATTTATTTATTTAAATTGTTACCCTTGTTTTACCGACAAATTTATCGATGTTTCACAGAATTTTCATTTCATCGAAAACCATTTTTTTTCAGAAACAGTAAACTTTTCGGGATTGTTACAAAACAAACCTAACCTAATAAGTTAACCGTTTCGAAGTTTTCTTTTAGAGTAAATTCGGCGAATCATTCGGTAAAACGTTTGTCGGTAATATAAGGGACTCCGCGTAAAAATAATTATATCAATTAACTTCAAAAGATAAATTATACACTATTTCACATACATATTTGTGAACAGTGAATGTGTTAGCGATTTTGTTTGTGTGCAACATTTTTAATATGATAACTTTAGTCATTTGCACTTGGCAAATGAGCTTAAAGATAACAAATAATTAGTAATAATTAATTGTAATAATTAGTTGAATTATGCGTCGTTTTTCATTATTATAAATTAATACCTAAGTACGTACATTTAATATGTATTTTTTTTTAATCGAAGAGTATCTAACAAACGTTTGACTAATAATTTAATAAATTGAAAAAAACGGCTCGAGAATAACTAAAAATTATAAAGAAACACCGACTAAGAACCATTTTCGACGGAAAAGACTTTATTTATTTATTTATTGCCAGCCAAAATAACACCACATCATAATAAGAAAATACAATATACAAAAGAAACTTAACTATTACACTTAAACTAGAATAACAGTTAAAAAAAGAAGAAGACTTTCAACATTCGTGCATGTGACTTTACATTACATTGCAGCTATTCTGTTACTTGTTTTTACCTCACCTCACCCGTCACGAATAGTATCTTTACGCCGCGATGGTAACTAATCGTATTCAGAGGTGCATGTGCAGTGTGAACCAGTGCATGGTTTCATTTCTATTTTACTACCCAAGTATAAAAAAAAACAAATTCCTAAACATTTTTTTTTTACCAAAATGGCGTCCACAGGTATCGATATACTTACATGTAGTTTCCGATAAAGTTCTCACTAAAAAGCTAACGTTACATGTACTTTACAAACTAGACGAGACAAAGGCTAGATTCAACAAAGTACTTATATTTAACGAATTTAGTTTCGTCGGAGCGCGAATGTCTAAACTTCTTGTGGCTTCCGAATTGGCGGTGTCGCAAACCCCTGTTGTGAGCTAGTTTTGCGACAATGTATTTGTTACAATGAGCTTAAATTAAAATGATGAAACTGAGAAACTATTGGCCACTTCACTTACAAACACACGCTGTTTGCTGCGTGGCCATACGTACGTGTGGACCTCCGTTCCTACCTGCCATGATTGGTGCAACAGACAACGCAGAGGTCTCCTGTTTCCAATTAGTATAATAATAAAATAATAATGGCGTCTTAAACAAACCGTCTCTCCACAAACTGCACTGACGACGTACCATGCGTATATAATGTCCGTACTAAGATATGGAATCCTTATGTGGGGAAACTCTGTTGATGCTGATCGCGCGTTCGTGGCCCAGAAAAAATGCATTCGGACATTGTGTGGTGTTAAAAATCGCGAATCATGCAGACCTCTATTTATAAAACTTAATTTACTTTCACTTCCTTGTCTTTATATCTTCGAAACAGCCAATTTTGTCAAACAACATCTAGACCTCTTTACAATAACTGATAAAGAAACAACTAGACCGCAGAGAAGATATCGCTTGGCATTACCGGCAAATAACAAATTAGCTCTTAGACACAAAAGCGCCCACAACATGTGCATCAAAATTTACAATAAATTGCCGACAACTATAAAATCTTTATCTGACCCAGAATTTAAAACTAAATTATATAAGTTATTGTGCGAACACGGTTTTTATAGTATCAAGGAATTTTTTGAACATAAATTTTGATGGACAGGTTTTTTGCATGTTCTCGCAAGTTTTTTGTTTTTAATTTGACACCATTATTTCAATTTTTTAAGTTTAAGTCTAATTTTTTAATATGTGAATTTGATTTGTATTGCTATTCCTCCAAAGTATCTTGATTTTATCCAATTTTAACCCATTTGTATTATTTTCTTTTAATGTAATTATGTTATCTACCATTTTATTTCTTAATTTTATTGACATGTTTTAATTTATATTAAGAACTGTATTTACAATGTTTATTAATTTTTTACCAAATTTTATTTTAACTTATTTTTTAATGCTGATTTTGAAATCAGATTGATATATTTTAATTTTAATTTCGAACAAAAAAAGCATAAGTACTCAGTTTTAATTGGATTCATTAATTTTTATATTACAATTCTTAATTTAACTTATAACATAAAATTTTCACATGCCTGTTTTGGCGAAACATATTTAGGGACGCTAATTGATTGTAACATCTGTATGTACCATATGTTTCTGGTGAATAAACGACATTCATTCATTCATTCATTCATAAAAAAGTTTTTTTTTTAATACAGATTTTTCTAAGATTTTTTTTTATAAAATAAAGAGGAAAAAACTGTGAGATTGTAGCTCTGTAAGTTTCCTCCCACCCTTCACCCTCGGGGGAATATTTTCATACACAAGCAATGTGAAAAAAAAATACTATAAATAAAACATAAACAAATGTAGAAAAAAAAGAAAACAAAAAAAAATGTTTGGAATCGCAATACGCTACCGAACCTGGCCTTAATGGGTTCACACCAAATTTTTGTTACACCCTGTATTTAAGACTGGCTGTCAGGGATTGTAACCGGTTACGAATTTCATCATCATCATCATCATATCAGCCGAAAGACGTCCACTGCTGGACATAGGCCTCCCCCAGAGACTTCCAAATTGACCGGTCCTGCGCCACCCGCATCCAGCGGACTCCCGCGACCTTTACCAGGTCATCAGTCCACCTTGTGGGGGGCCTACCCACGCCGCGCCTTCCGGTACGTGGTCGCCACTCGAGAACCTTTCCGCCCCAACGGCCATCGGTTCTACGTGCAATGTGCCCCGCCCACTGCCACTTAAGTTTAGCAATTTACGAATTTACCGATATTTATTTAGATTAAATCGGTTAATTATTTTTGTTACGTTCGAACGTATTGATTTAAATAGACAAGACAACAGAAAAAAACCTATGCTACTAGACACAGAAAAGAATATTTACAACATAAAACATAAAGAACTATAAAGAAGAATCGCCCCATTTACATACTCACAAGCGTTGACTTTTAATATTGGAATCAGAGATGTAATCAAAAACGTCACCAACACTTCGGCGAGTCGTGTTGTATTTTACAAATTAATTTCAGAGTTCTAACTTGAGAGGCTGACAAAGCAAAAGATGTCAGGAAGTTTGATTTATAAATACAGACAGCTACGAGAACAATATTCCTTTGCTATTCCGCTAAAACACGTGCAGGTATATTAATTAATGATGATCAGAATTAGTAATAATTTGTATGTTTGCACGTTCCGCATTAAACTCATACAAAAATACGCAAATATGTGCATCTCACCATCGCTTAAAGACCAGCACGTTTTTTCTTTCGTTTCTTTCTTTATCTGGTTAAAAAGCTGAACTGGCCATACGTTTGAGACTTAGCCACAAAAACTGTATCTCAACGCAATACGACATCATGGAGTCTGTCCTAACCTAACCATACTGAATTGAAAACAGTTTGTTATATGTTGCGCTCGCTTCAACGCGTGCCAAGCCTAATGTGTCAGAAGGAGTGCGGGCGACAAATATCAAATCCATTCATATTCAATAGATGTGCACGTTGTTTTTTTAACCATCTTAGACCCGAAGCCAGGGTCTAAGATGGTTAAAAAAACACCAATTTTTCCAAATCAGTCCAGGCGAGGCGTCCTCAAAGTCAAAAAGTCAAAGTCAAAGTGATTTATTCTTCAATTTAGGCATATTACATGCACCTATGAATGTCGATAAACTACCACCGGTTCCTCGAGCAATCAAGGAACATACATAAAAAATAAAAGATTCCTACGGATAATTGATAAACGCTTTATTAAGGGCAAAAGTTACTCCCACGTCTATCACATTAGTAGGAATAGTATGAATGTATGAGCTTGATTAGGTATACGTTTTTACTTTCATACATTTCTATCTATTAACTACAAAAAACCCTCATATTGCCTGAATGTGCGATATCCCACGTTTAAGACCTGACACGTAGGCATTTAACTTCCCGTCTCTACGTGCTAACAAGCTAACCTAGAAATTAATTACGCAAACAATACAAACTTACAACTGTCGTATTGCGAACTCAACCTTGTTACGTTGGTTCGAAGTTCAAATTTAAATAGAATTAGTAACTCTGATACGAGCGTATGAAAGTTATTTAATCATTTGCGCTACAAGGATAACTTTGCTGGTGGGGCTTGGAACTAGCGTTCCTACGGACTTTGTAATAAAGTTCATAATCATGAATAAAGGAAATTTGGACGGTAACTATAAGTTTCTAATGTTCCATATGCGTTGCTCTTTTCTTTTATTTCGCGACCTTAGCGGCAAGCGGCAACTCCTCATAAGATGGCCGCGTATATCAGAGAAAAAATGTTTTAGTGGGTAAATATATTCTAGTGTAACTATTTTTATATGGCTTGGAATAGTCATGAGCAATAGGCATGAGCTACATAATGTAATTAGGAAGCATACATGAACGAATAATTAATTTCCATGGTTTTCCACCGATAGGGAAGGATTTTCACAGTCACGGATTTTAATTCTTGAACCATTTATTTATTTATTTATATAAACTTTATTGCACAAAATACAAAAAAAATATGTACAAATGAAAAATATGTGCAAATATGTGCATTTAGAGCTCAATTTATACTGGACACTTCATAGCTTCATAGAAAACCAAAACCAAAGTAGTTTAACAACCACCGACTAAAATGATACGGCCATCCTCTAAAAATAAATTTTATCTAAAATAACTCTTTCTGCGCACACATATTTTGAGTTAAAGTCCAGATCCGAACATTATTGCAAAAATTGTATTATTTCATAGACTTCAACTTGTTTTGTGAGCCTAATTAAATAAAATAAAAAAGTAAAGTAGAGAGTCAAGTTATACCCAGCACCCAGCAGGGCTGATGCGCAGTCGAGTAAAAAAACCTTATAAAAGTTAATAGCAATGTTGCAGATCCAAACATTGCGCGCTTGATTTAAGGACACATACAATTCCCAATAGCAATTCGTTCAATCCATTCGTAATAGTTTTCTCATACACCCACACGAACAAACAAGATTGTATCCCGCGTGTCCCAGGGGATTTTCATTGCTCAGTTATCTGTCTAGATCCAGACCCGTGTGCTCGATAAATAAAAGTGTTAGGTAACGTTATGTCGGTACAACAGAAATATGTTTTGTGGCCTCGGACGAAGTTTTCTTTATTACCACGTCGGTGGCAAAGGAGCGTACAGCCTTGATGGTAAACGGCTACCGTAGCCTATGGACGCTTGCATCTCCATGGGACTCGCACGCGCGTTGCCGACCTCATAGAGATAATAGGTCGTAGGTCAGGGTAGGCGAACCTATGGCACGCGTGCCATTGATGGCACGCGGCACAATATTTTGGGCACGTCGCCGATCATAAAACATGTGTAAAAATTTTTAATGTACCCAGATGTGACGTCATTTCATAAACTGAACTTCTCTCAGTTCGATCAGAAATTCAAAATTATTTGATGGCACGTCAATGACCCCATTAAACATTCTTTAGAAAAAATGGCACGTTGATGCATAAAGGTTCGCCTACCCTGTCGTAGGTAATCCTCCTGTTATGTCTGTGATATATTTTCTAATTTTAACGATAAACAGAGATGAAAAAATCCCACATCACCCCGTAGTGGTTAGAGGGGATAGCAATGGGGTGAGCTTGGAAAAGTTATGGAGAAAAACTTTTGTATTGTGTATTTCGAATTAGCTTGCCGCAATCCACGTTCTGGCCCACTCTCCGATCATATTTTTCTACCACGTATTCTCACGTATTGCGTATTCCTTCCCGCAATCCTGGTTCCACTCGAGGCCACATATCTTTCACCTCTCACTTCTAGAGACTCCACTTTTTTTAATGTTATAATTTGGCTACTCCGTGTTACCGCAAGATAAGAAAATGTGTCTAAAAGTATAATAAAACTACTTTTAGAGCAACCTGAGCCAGAAAACCTAAGTAGCAACTGAAAATATTCGCGTCCCATCTGCCCCCTTAACCCCCTCTCACCCCATTTTACAGAATCGTCAAGATACTTAACTTCAGCGAAGAATTAGTGTCCAAAAAAGATACTTGGATTTTAACAGTACATTATTGCCGTGGCCGGGAAGGAGGCAATTGCAGGCTGAGTATTTGTTTAAACGGACGAGCTTGCGAGTCCGTTTGATTATAATACGAAGCCTGCAATTGCCATTCCGGCTGAGGCTAATATAGTGCTTTTCTCAAAAATTTAAATATCGTTGCACAACTTGAAAATATTACTACTGATTTCCCGCCGTTTTTCTTTTTAAATTGAATCGCAAGTGTATTTTTCCACCGAAAGACGCAAACTATTTGAGACACATAGAAAAACGTCGCGTTTGCAACAGAAAAATACGAGTTGAATTGGCTGAATACGACCTGTGCCGTCTTTTATATGCCGGTTTCGACTTTTTTAAAAGTTTGGTACTCGACAAATAAAGGAATTTATATGTAACATTCCAGGCGGCCTGCAATGTTTTTTATTTTTTAATTTTGATCTGACCTGAAACTATATACTTTACCTTCCAATATGTAGCGACTTATGTACACTTTGCGGGCCATTTTTGAGAAAAATTATTAATAACTTGGAAAATATAAGGCTCAGGGGAATTTATTTGATGAAGGTCCGTATCCAAGAAGTGACTTCCTTGTTTTCTGTACCCTGTGGGAACTGATGAAGTGATCTGTACCTAAATAGCAATATGAATACCGGTAACACAGCAAAAGAATACTGTACATGGTTTCTCGTATTGTATTACCCACACCACTAATTATGGCAATACTCGTCAGTAACTAAACCTACTTCTTGCGTTGGCGGGGCGGAATCGAGCGGTATTTTGCACTTTACCGAAGGCTTACTGATGTCACCCAGATTTCCGTAATGTCGGTATACTGTCAGCATTGCATTAGTAGTTTTATATCAAGTGGGTGTTTTCCCCTTTTAAATGTACTCGGTTATTGGCGTGTCCCTCGAGTTTTAATGTTATTTCTAATCCCACGCAAACTAATGTTTAGTGAACAAAATGTCAGACTTATTAAATGTACAACCTTGGTAAAAGTATTGAGCACCCCACGTTTTCCTTTGCAACTTATGGATAAAGTATTATTTTTCAATTTCATAAATACACGAAGACATAAAATATAATAAGTGTTTGAACATGTGCAAATCATTAATATATCATTTTTAATTGGCTATTTGCGTGTGAAAACTGAAGCTAGAAAATGTCGGGTTTTACAATAAAAGCTTAATTGTATATTTTTTTCACGGAATTTCCCTTAACGTCAATAAATATGACGATTTTTTCCGATAGATACACAACTTTCTATTATAAAATAATTATATAAATGCAGTTTGACTTTTGTATGAAAAACACATGGGTGCTCAACACTTTTGACCAAGGCTGCATTTATTTATCAGCAAGATTATAAGCATGATTTAGTATGCATTGTAAATGTGAAACGTGTAGTTATATCTTTTTTTTTTAGGAAAATATCGTGTGTCCCCAGGGCCTACTGGACTGGCGATATAAAAACAAGAATATTTATGAATCGGTGCGTAATATATGAACTTTATGAGTCTCAATTTCAAACATGAGAACGATTGCATAAAATAAGCATAAAATTTTGATATAAACTTATTTCTTTAATTACTCAAATGTTTTATCAGTTGCGTCCCTCAATATCGATGTGGTCTTAGTGTGTTTCCTTACATTAATAAAAGAGAGAAATAAAAATACAATGAATAAGAGAAAATCTGGCAAGCTACCCTTTTTGTGCTCTTCTCAAACTTCACTTAGGTATTTTATTTATATCCTCGAAACTTTCAGAGGAAATGCTGAAACATGCCAACCATACTACTTATATCTCGAGATCGATCTGACACTTGTATTTCGCATCCCAATTTGTTAGCAATATGTTTCCCTTTGGTATCTTACTTAGGTACTTAGTAAGCGACCCAAAATGACAGAGTGCCATTCTTCTCGGTTCTGTTTTAACTCTCGCATTTATATCTCATAAATCTGAAAGTATGATGTATGGTATTCCGAAATAATACATAAGTCCTAATTACATATGGGCCTGGACACACAGCACGTATGTGTGGAGCACGTGCACCACTGCGTTGTAAATGTAAAGTATGAATTAGTATGAGTACAGGTAGCGGCACGTAAGTCTAGCGCTGACCGTTGATGCGCAGAAATCGAAAATAAGGTACAGTAGGTACCTATGCGCAGCTATCCCCTCCATGTTTCGTTCACCGCTAGACTTACAGGTAGCGGCACGTAAGTCTAGCGCTGACCGTTGATGCGCAGAAATCGAAAATAAGATACAGTAGGTACCTATGCGCAGCTATTCCCTCCATGTTTCGTTCACCGCTAGACTTTCAGGTAGCGGCACGTAAGTCTAGCGCTGACCGTTGATGCGCAGAAATCGAAAATAAGGTACAGTAGGTACCTATGCGCAGCTATCCCCTCCATGTTTCGTTCACCGCTAGACTTACAGGTCGGCACGTAAGTCTAGCGGTGACGAACGAAACATGGAGGGGATAGCTGCGATTAGGTACTGTACCTTATTTTCGACTTCTGCGCATCAACGGTCAGCGCTAGACTTACGTGCCGCTACCTGTATAAGACATGTCACATCGGATGCGTATGGGTAGAAGTGCACGTGCACATAACGCGTTGTGACATGTCTTATGAGGATTCATACTTTACAACGCATTGGTGCACGTGCACACGCGTGCAGTGTGGCTCGGTCTTTATCGACCTAACATTAGCAAACGGGGGGGCGGACAAAACTTTTGAGGCCTCGCCTTAATATCAAACTGGAATAAGAATCGTATTTGAATATCGGTCCCTGCAATCGCTGATAGAAAAGTTTGATGACGCACTTATGGGTTTTCCATGGCGCGAATTCCCTCCACTTTCCCATGTACGAAACTTTTTTAATTTCGTTCCTTGCCAGTCACGCGGACAAATTGCAGGATTCTTCAAAAATAGATGCTGATAAATTGCCCGGGTGTAGGTATTCACAAGGATTTTCAGTAAGGCGCACATTTCCGAGCATATTGGAGAAAAATATATTATTTCACTGTAGGTACATATATTATGATAACAATCACGCCCACGTCAGGAGACGGGAATAAACATGAGTAAATTGCACAAGTCACCCACGATTAGATATTAGTTAGGCTTATTTTTAACCCCCAACGCAAAGAGAGGGATGTTATAAGTTTAACGTAGGTATCTCTGTATCTGTCTGTAGTATCGTAAGTAGCTCCCAAACTGATGGACCGATTTAAATGCGGTTTTTTTGTGTCATAGATAATTTTAACCCGGGTGTTCTTAGCGTTTCAACAAAATCGGTTCAGCCGTTTTTGAGATATTGAACTTTGAAATGAAAATGTCGGGGGTTTTTCAACTTTTCTGAGAAAAAGTGTAAATGAACTTTTATTTCCAAATTCGTTTTTTTTGGGTTTTTCTTACTCCGAATCGTTAATATTATCGATTTTTCTTGTATGAGTATCGGTAGTAGGTACCTATCAACGATTCTGAGTAAGAAAAACTCAAAAAAATCGAATTCTGAAAAAAAAGTTCATGTACACTTTTTTTTATAACTCTCAGTTATAATAGGAAGTTAGAGATGTTGCAAGAGGACCCTCGCTTTTATTGGTTCTTAAATTGAGGCTATGAAATACCTACGACATTTTTCTGTGATCGTATGGATACAGGGCTCCTTAGCAACAATGGTACTAAGTACACGATTAATTTACGCACAAAAACTAACAACGATTTTTTGACTGGGTTCGTTTTCCCGCCATGGTTGAGGTTTTTTTTCTAATATTGTTGCCAGTAGCTGTTAAATATCAGCGGCGTTGCGTGAGGATTTTCACTGGGCAACCTGGGGCAAAAAACCGGTCAAGTGCGAGTTCAACTCGCGTGGTGAGTTCCGTAAAATATTGAGAATTTTCCGTTACTTTGAATTTTCAAACTTTTTTTTTTAATTATTCAATGTATTTAAAGACTATTAACATGTTGCGAACAGCGAGCGAAAACCGCGTACGGTTTATCTGTCGCCATTGCCGCTCGTTTCTTCTTCTTATAGGTTTTCCTGTAATCTTTAGGCAAGGACCTATTTTCCATATTTTTTTCATAATTTTAAACCTAGTAGTTTCGGAGATAAGGGGGGAATGGTCAATTTTCGTCTGTTTTCCTAAATTACATCAGATCTGTTTTAGCTAAAAGTATAAAAAAAGACTGAGATGCTTACAAAAATCCCTTTCATTTGATATGTCACACAATACAGATTGCGAAACTTTTTTTTTTAATTTTCAATTTTAAAAGTGGCCCCCTTGTTCAGAATTCATTAATTTACTTTACACGTCCATCTTTGGGTCACCAATTTACATATGTTTACCAAATTTCATCTCAATCGGTCCAGTAGCTTCGGAGCAAATCGATTGTGACAGACGGACAGACAGACGCACGAGTGATCCTAATAATATAAGGGTTCCGTTTTTTCCCTTTTGAGGTACGAAACCCTAGAAAAGGTTGTTTATTCATGATTTTCGAGGTTATATAATAATAATAAATAATAAACATTAGAGGACAATACAGTGTGCAGTGGCTTCCTTTTTACCCGACTGCCGAAGGAAAGGCGGGTTATGTTTGTCGAGCGTATGTATGTATATATGTATGTATGTGTGTATGTCTTATTCTTTGGCACGCCCTACCTAAACCGTTTGACGGATTTCGACACATGATGTGTCGTTGGATCCCTCTTAATCGTGGGAGTGACATAGGCTATAAACAAAGAAAGGAGTTGGGTTTTTCGAACATTCTTTTGATTTCACTTGTTTAAATATCTATCGTTAAATTTAAATAATCACAATTATGTAACACCCTCTTAAACAAGGTAGGTACTAAATTGCTTTCAATATTTTTTTCACATCTCATGCTCGAAAAGTGTGTATACATATTATACACACAGCCTAGGGAAAATATGTATACATATTTATGATTTTTAACACATTTAATTTGACCAATCAAAACATTTCACCATATTAAATCCACCAATCACAACTCTTTCAAAAAACATTTATCTTTGCTATCAACCAACCAGAATACCTACAGCTACATATTAAAATCGACCAATCAAACATCAGGTGTTTTTAGTCCCTAATTCCAAATCATTTAAATCCACCAATCACAACTCTTTCAAAAAACATTTCTCTTTGCTATCAATCAACCAGAATACAGCTACATATTAAAATCGACCAATCAAACATCAGGTGTTTTTTAGTCCCTAATTCCAAATCATTCAAAAAGAAAACGCCTCACGCTAAATTGAACAATCTCTTCGCAGTGAAATTTGTCATTGATTGTGGATGGATAATCTTTTTTTTACTATTTCCTCGCAGTCGAAGTGAAAAGTAGAGTGTATTCTCTTCTCGCTTCGCTCGGGAAAATATCCATCTCGTGGTGATATGGCTTATTTTAGCCCCTTGTCATACAATCTACTATTTTATCAAGGCAGCCCAGCCCATATTTCGCTTGGCAACCACAGTTACCAAAAGCAATTCGTGGAAAGAAAATCAATATTATACCTATACCGACTGAAATAATTTGGTATTTGCTTAAGTACCTACCTCTTGCCTGTGCGTGAAAGGTGTATACCTGATCCCTCATCAAAATGGGGTTGAGATTAATTATTAGTTCCTTTAACTCATTAAATAATATTATAATTTCGAACATGTTAACAACAAACATACCAACAAGCTGCCAATGTTTTGTATAATGTATTTTGGGTAGCTAATCATACTAATATTATAAACGCGAAAGTTTGGATGTTTGGATGAATTGGATGTTTAGATATTTGGACGGCTCAACCGATTTGGATGAAATTTTGCACGAAGATAGTTTATAGCGTGGATTAAAATATAGGATAGTTTTTATCCCGGGTCTACACAGGTCACTTGGGCGTCAAGGATCTCTTGGCCAAGATGGGACTATCAAACAGTACAGACTGTAGAATGTGTGGCGAGGAGGATGAGACTATGGAACACTTACTGTGTGAATGTCATGCCCTTGCCAGACAAAGAATGAATCTCTTTGGTAACGGCTACCCGCAACCAAAGGAATTCAGAGTGCTTCATCTAAGCTGCATCATCCGCTTTGTGGAAATGATGGAGCGGGCTTGGGAGTAGCTATAAAGGGGAGGGCAAATGCACAAAAGATCCCAATGGGTCGAAGTGTATCCGAAAGGGCCCTCAACTAGATTAGATAAGATAAGATAAGATCCCGGGTCTACACAGACGAAGTCGCGGGCGGAAGCTAGTCTATACTAATATTATAAAGGAGGAGGAAATGCCGCCAGCATGCTCGGTACAATGCCTCGAGGGCCTTTTTTAGATTTAACTTAGTTTTAATTTTATTTAGTTAATGTTAATCATCATCTTGTATTTACTCCAGATATTATAAAGAGGAAAAGTCTGCATGAGACTGTAGGTTTGTAAAGCATGTTTTGGGTAACACTTTGAACCGCTTATCAGATTTAAAAACTTCTTTCACTTGCGTGTAGAATGGACTTTCAAGATGGTTATAGGTTATATTTTATCCCGCGGGTTTGTCTGCGTTCTTTGCAATACGCGGGCGAAACCGCGCGGGCAGCTAGTATTTAGAAATAAGAAGCAAATTAAAAATTATTAACTGTCTTCGGTTGGAATAAGTATCTAATGCCAACGTAAGTCACACATTAACCCTTAAAGGGCTCACGGCACCGAATGTGGATTCTAGACTAGTTTATAATGGCGTCCAAGCACTGAACAAGCTTGGAAAGCACAATAAGGTGCAAATAGTTTGGATACCAGGGCACGAGGGCTTCATCGGCAACGACAGAGCAGATGAGCTTGCAAGAAAGGGTATACAAATCACTTTTCACACCTCTCATTCAGAAAAGTAAGTTTTGGTCCCCGACGAGAGGGAGCAAAATGCCACTTTTCTGTTCAAGCTACTTTTTTAATTTATTCATTGGCATGTAGCATTTACATTTACGTAATGTGCCAATTGAACACAGATCTTAAGAAAAGAATCGATTGTAATTTCATCGTAATTGATTAAAAACGAACATATTTCAAGTTTTAACTTTAGCAACGTTATAGGTACATTTACATATTAAAACTTGAGAATTTTTCGTAATATTTGAAAAAATTGTCACAACAAACTATACGTTTTACTGAAATCGAAACTATGATGTTATTGTATATAAATTATATAATAATGAATATTGATATTCGTTAAATTTTCCTCATTATCGGTGTGAAAAGTTACATGTGTCACTCTGGAGCAAAATTATTTTCGTCTTGGGCGTTAACACTTGAATCCCTCACTACGCTCAGGATCCTACGTTAGAATCCCTCGCTACGCTCAGGATTCTATTGTAGGCTCCCTCGCTACATTCAGGATTCAATACACCGCCCTCGCCGTAAATATACTATTTTGCTCCCTTGTGACACAAATAACTATTGTAGGTCCCGAACCATTTGTAGGACTCTCGCAGCATAGTTGGGTCATGTATGCCATGATGGCACATTGTGTGGAACAGCCTTAACAGTTAGTTAGACTCTTGTTTGTCTACACCGACCTATCTCTGACTGTATTTGTTATTATTACGTTCATTGATTTGATCCATTTATCTTTGGTTTTCACCATCCTCGCTTGGTTTCAATCATGTCTTCAATGATGTTAAAACTAAAGTGCGTAATGACACCCCTCCAGCCAAATTTTAAGTATGGACGAAATTCTCGTTATAAGACCAATAGGTACCTATATCCATTGGACTTTAGTGCATGTTAACGAGCGAGCGAAACGAACGAAGTTCTCTGAGGGCCTACCGCGAAACGATATTCGTTTTCGTTCGTGTATCTCCCTCTTTGTCACTCGAACTAGCAAGTGCGACAGAGACGGAGATACACGAACGAAAACGAATATCGTTTCGCGGTAGGCCCTCTGATTCAGCTTGGGCCAAAATTCTTTCGTATTATATTCTCCTCTTCATGTTGCACATCTCAATTCTCGTGAAATTTTGTGAGCAGGTTCGATAAGTTCATAGTTTTTTTTGTCGATACATTAAATGGAATTTTTTCAAAAATATATATTTCCAAAAAAACACTGTCCGCGAGTTCTACAGCTCACAGAGCCACAAGCAATTAAAAGTTTACGAAATCACCAGCTTCCAACTTACTGCCGTATCGATTCGATTATCAGTTATCTTATCAGCCACTCAATTCGCTGGCAAGCAATTTCCTTTTTCATCCATTAAAGGGTTCCGTACCTCAAAGAGCAAAAAATCGAAACTATGAATCACTTTGTAGAAGTCTATCCGTCTTTTTCTCCTTATGAAGGTTATTGAACTAAGTTAAGGTGAACTTCCGCAGTGAGCGACCTCCCGTTCTGTATACCTACCTTCTAATTAGAAGTAAGTACATATTGTTGAGATCATTTAATGTGGGCGACTTTTTATAAAACTGTCATTGGAATTGGAATAGACTACTTTGATGCTATTCGGCCAACTCAAATAATCTCAAATTCTTGTTCACGAACATAAGTTAGCCATCGAAAACAAAGTCTCCACTGTCACCCAGTAAGTCTAGGTAGATCAAACCGCAAATTAGATAGCCAACTAAGTATTCTTTTTTATGTGTAAGTATCTAAAATCCATCCTTTTGTCCTTAAAAGTTGTGAAATGCTACATAATGCCAGTTAAGGCTTAAAGATAAATTGATTAGAAATGTGTCTACTTCTAGCATGATTAAAAACAATTTATGACCTGCATAATTAAGAGTCTGGAAAGATATTCGCGGAATATTATAACACCGATAATCTATTTGAGTAAAAGAAAAAAAAGAACGGAGAATATCCGAGTCCCACCTCTCTGCTATCATTCTCAGGATGCCATTTGAGCTCCCCCTCATCTGCATCACCACAGATGCCGTCTTCTTGCGTACTATGGCATAAAAGTCCTCTACGCTAGCATCGGCAAACATCCCAGAGGCGCAGCTTAGGTAACGTGCTTCGTGTTGAGTGTGGATTGAAGGAAACAATGACTAACATACAACAGGTTTATTTTATAAGAACAGTTAAATGGAAACACAAGCGTACATGATACCTATTAGTTGTGTCGTCCATCTTGGATGAGTAGCAAACACGACAGTGCTGCCAACTTACATGTGCATTAGAGATGGGACATAGAAGTAGTGATTTACCAAACATCCCCCTTCTTAAGTTTAAGACAACATAGTATACAGTATAAAACTAAAGTTACAAATTCAAAATTTACATTTCGTCAATTAAGCGTCGTACAGGTTTGATGACACGTCCAGATCTAGTCATTCTGGTATCTGTGGTAACAGGTCCTATGCCTGCAAGTTCTGTTATCTCTGTCTCCCGTCCATCATCCACATGCTCTATGCTTATCCTTCGTGATGAGCCGGATCGCATTTCATTGTTTAAAATACTATAGTGATGTATGAGATGGACCCTATTACGTACATAAGTTACATTGTTTAAATTTCTTACGACATATTGTTATCTAAACGTTTCACAATAACAGCTTTTTCCCACACACTGTGAGGATTTGTTTTACCTATAATACACATTATCTCCTGGATTGAGAATCGACAGTGGTTTTGCTGTTCTAGTTAAATGGAAGCACAAGCGTACTGATATTAGTTGTGTCGTCCATTATGGATAAGTAGCAAACACGACAGTGCTGCCAACTTACATGTGCATTAGAGATGGGACATAGAAGTAGTGATTTACCAAACACTTCGGTTCGGTAGCAAGAAGATGCTGATAACCGCCTAAACCAGTTGTCCCGTGACCAGTGACCAAGGATGTTGTGACACATCCGAAACGTCGGGAAGTAAAGCCTCAAGAGGTAAAGAAATAAGTTAATTATACGCGGATTAGGTAAGTCCCGTTTAGTCAAAATAATGGCATTTTCATTTCTAAATTGGCATTGGCATTTGCATTTTCTTTCGAAATAAACTATTTGTATTTTGTATTTGAAGCGTTATCGGCCCTAGCTAAACAATGGTACTGTTGTTGTACCAATTGGTTTTAAGATGGGATCCGTTCTAGGGATTTGGACTATATTAACACAACTGCATCGCGCTGTGTAGTTATACTGTAGTTGCTTTGTCGGTGCCGACAAGAGCCTAGCTCTTAAATAAATGATGATGAAGGGGTGCTACGTCCGACCGAAGCGGGTAGCAACGACATTTACGTGCTTTTGTTTTTTGGACCTTACTGTTGCTATAATATAGGACGGACCCAATATAGCTGTCGAACTGCATGGTTGGACAGTATCCTGGAGAAAATCCAGGGGGAACTCTCCGGCACGACCACGCGGGGAGTATAACACTGGAATACTCTAAGCGTTTGCGCTCCAGTGAGATTGGTTGAACGGTTTCAACCGAATCTGACGTGTGAGTGGTGATGAACGACTGGGATTGCTGGTTCGCTAAACCTACCCTAGCTGAGAAGAATCCAGCAAGAAACTCAGCTAGGCCCGACCCGGGTCGGGTTGCGTCGGATTGACTAACCATTTTCGTGCCCGCGGAAGTCCACCTTTATAGTGATACTTTATCGAGGCACCGACTTCTGATAATTGTATTTGTAACGTGACTTGATATAGGAAAAGGGTCGGGCCGTGACAGTAACAAACGATGTGACCTTGCGGACCCCGCCAAGTGCCGTGTAAGCAAAAATGTATTATCTACTAGCTTCTGCCCGCGACTTCGTCCGCGTGGAACTCGTTTATATCGTAGCTCGATACAAACTTTCGCCCCCCATTTCGCCCCCCTTAGGGGATGATTCTGGGGATGAATAATATTCTATATGTTAATCCAGACTATACACTATATGTATACCAAAATTCATTTTAATCCGTTTAGCCGTTTAACCGTGATTCAATAACAAACATTTGTACTGTACAAATGGTGAACACAGTCTTGACTTGTTGTACAGTCGAGTTCTCCAATATCTATACAGACAACCTTTCAAAAATATCTACACATGTGTCTTATGTCAGTAATAATAAAGCCTGTGTACAGATATTTTTGTAAGGTTGTCTATATAGATATTGGAGAACTCGACTGTAGTAGCCTTTAAAAGACAATAATAAGAATACAAAACTAAGCACACTGTAATATATTATCAATTAGAATCTTATTGTAGAGTTCTCACGTTGCATTATAAAATAAAAACCGGACAAGTGCGAGTTCAACTCGCGTGGTGAGGGTTCCGTAAAATATTGAGAATTTTCCAAGTAATGACTTTGAATACTCAAACTTCTTATAGGTTTTCCTGTAATCATTAGGCGAGGAACTATTTTCCATATTTTTTTCAGAATTATAAGCCTACCGGAGATTAAGCGGCGGAATGGTCAAAATTAGTATTTTTTCCTAAATTACTCCAAATCTGTTTGTGCTAAAATTTTAAAAAATATAATATCTGAAATGGTTACAATAACCCCTTTCATTTGATATGTCACACAATACAGATTGCGAAACTTTTTTTTTAGTTTTCCAGTTTACCCCCCAAAAGTGGCCCCCTTGTTCAGAATTCATTGATTAACTTTACGCGTCCATCTTTGGGTCACCAATTTACATATGTATAAGTATTAGGTACCAAATTAACTCAATCGGTCCAGTAGTTTCGGAGCAAATCGGCTGTGACAGACGGACAGACAGACGCACGAGTGATCCTATAAGGGTTCCGTTTTTTCCTTTTGAGGTACGGAACCCTGACAAGGAGTCTGATGGCATAGACAACAATCGGGATCAGCGCTCATCACCGTGCCTTCCAAAGCAGGAGCCGTAGCATGGTTGGCCTTGTCACGCGATAGGTGATAGGATAGAGCGTGCGTCACTGGCTGACACCGTTCGATAGAACGAGACGCACGCTCTATCCTATCACGTATCGCGTGACAAGGCCAACCATGCTACGGGGCCAGCTCATAATTAAGTAGACTACTTGATAACATTTATAAATTATATGAAATGATATTCCGTCTTTATTTTAGTTTGTGCCGTCGCTGCGCTTGTCCATAAACTCGGCATAAAGAGCTATCAATCTATATGACATGCCTATTAAACATCACCATGACTGAAACCGCATATTTTCCTCAACACTCCAGTCAATATCTTCTCGCCGAAAACAATGTCCCTACAGGATGGTCGCACCTAAACAGTAACCATGGTGCCTATAATAGATTGACTCTCGAAAAATTGGGTCAACCGTGTGCCTATAGCTCCTATGAGAGGCATTTGTCGTTGTCGATTTAATATTTTCCCCAGAAATGTATCTCGAAGGCCCAATGCAACCCTGAGGGCCTACCGCGAAAGGCATTCGAAGTTTTCCTTCTCTGACAGACTTGCGAGTTCGTACGTAAGTGCAACAGAGAGGGATAACTTCGAATGCCGTTGGCGGTAGGCCCCCTGTTTGGTGATTGTGTTAGAAATGTGTTACATGTGATACGGCACCACACATGGGGTTGCGTGTTCGCGTTGCATCATTGCCTCTCTTTCTTTTGCCGTAGGAAGGAAAAAGATGCAACACGATTATTTAGGCTATACAGTGTGGTGCCACCATAAGTTTGTTTGGACGGCCGGTGTAACGGTCTGTACTGTAGTATTGTATCGTTCTTTATTACTTACTTCTGTCGTAGTTCTTTACTAGGGACGCAACAATTGGTACTATCGGCAACACAGTTAACTGACCAACCGTGCACTTTATATGCATTGCAATAAGGTTCTATATAAATACAGGATGGTGACGGCGTTTGCACCTACATTTCAGTGAAATGTTTCGCTTAAAATAAATATTTCGCTCACGTTCGATTTTGCCGCGCCGCTACGTCACGATTAGTGTTGTACCCGTTTTAAGAAATTACCGGTTAATAAACAATCTCACGCCTGTGAGATATTCAAGGTATAATTGAAGAAATAATATGAATATTATTTATTTCATATATTTTTGTTTTATACTTATTATAATGTTATTGTCTTAAATATTTAACGTTTTTGTCTTTTGACATTTCATTCCTAAGCAAGGAAGGGATTCAGAGGGCCTACCGCGAAACGAAATTCGTTTTCGTTCGTGTATCTCCGTCTCTGTCGCACTTGCTAATTCGAGCGACAGAGACGGTGATACACGAACGAAAACGAATTTCGTTTCGCGGTAGGCCCTCTGAAGTATCTGCAAGATTTTAAAAAAAACGGGGTTTTCTGTAAAAAAAAACGAAGTTTCTGTACCCATTTTTTAAAAATAACATTTTTTTGCAGATTTCATGCTTTGATTGGTTGTTTATTGTTATTGATAATCAAATACCGGTTCATTGTGGTCACCGTCCATTTTTTTTTAATTTTTGACCATTTATACTTATAAAAAAATATACCATCTCAATTAGATGTAGGTACATACTATGAAAAAAATTACTAAAAAGTTTAAAAATCTGTTAAAAACAAATTAAGTACCTACTAAAACCAACAAAAAAGTTTCACCGATAAAATGAGTTGAAATTTCACCCTTTTTAATATATATACAGTTTACCGAGAACCAAATCCTCAGGGGGCCGATTTTTAACTTACGAGCGCTCGAAAATTAATTACCAAAAAGTTAATACGATTGGCATGCGGCTGTAAAACGGCAGTCGTGGGTTTGAGTAACGTTTTTAAAAACCGTGAAAAACAAAATATGTTTTTTTTTCTTACATTTTTCCCTTAATCATCCCTAAATCAACGTAAAACTCAAAGTTAAACCTAAAAGAAGATGTGATATCATAGGGTGACAATTTAAGGGTTAAATAAAATTATTTTGATTATTTAACAATGTTAACTCAACTTTTGCAGAAATCTAACGTTTCTGACAGCTATCGGAACGCAGCTGACATTTACTATTGACTTTCACATTTCTAACCAATCACAACGCTGTATTCAAATTCTGATTCTACAAACTCTTCCATGATTGGTCAATAAACCTAAACGCAACGTAAACAAACCTGTATGAGCAGGGAGGGAAAAAATTGATAAATTTCCAATATGAATATATATAAATTACGTAGTTTTCTTTATTATTAGTGAGAAAAGTTAAGAACAGTGTTATAAGTGCATTATTATGTTCAAACGGCAAAACTATGATTACGATTATACACCGCTGCAGCCTGAAAATGGGTAAGCCCAATTAAAAATGATTGTCTGCTTTTACATTTCAAACTTTTCGATAAATAACTGCCTGCGTTTAGAAAGTAAACATGTAATTGTTCTTGTAGAGCCTCAATTTCTTGGTGCAATTCTATTGTACCAAAACAATATATGGCTTCTACTCTCTGAGGCCCGTTTTACAAATACTTTAGATTAGTTTTTAGTGGTCATGGTGCCGGTCGATGACGGGAACATAAGTTATTGCGTATAGTTCGGTGCTTATTATTCTGTTAAACAAATAGGTACAATACCGACGACAAACAGTAAAAGTAGGGTGATTGTACCGAAAGATTATATGGCTTCTACTCTCTGAGGCCCGTTTTACAAACGGTATTGTTTAGATAACTCATACCAACGTAGAGTTTATTAGTATTATTGTGGTATGTTGAAAATAAGAAAAACACAAAAACTAAATCACTCCCTAATCCGGAAAAGAACAAAAGTCATAGATGCACTTAGCCAGGCCCAGAAGCTTAAGTAAGACGAGAGATGGACGCACCGGGTAACAGTATGGAAAGGAATAGCAGGAAAAAGGAAGAAAGGTTGTCCATTAGCCCGATGGTCTGACAACATAACACAGGTGGCGGGGCCCAACTGGGTCTGGAAGGCCCAAGATAGGAAAAAGTGGCAGGCTCTGGAAGGCCTTTACCTATAACTAGGGTTCTGGCGTAGTTTATTTCAATACCTCAAAAAATTTAGTATGTAAATGTATGTAAAACCAGAAATAAAAGGCTTTTTATTTATTTATTTTATTATTGTGGTAAAAAAATAGGTACAATACCGACGACAAGCAGTAAAAATAGGGCGGATTGCACCAACTTACGTACGATTACAGACAGATCTACGTTAAATATAGCGCCGGCAGCTGTCATTCCATAGAAACTTGTCAAGCTTTCCATTTAGATTTCAACGAACACCGCTTACAATTACAGACAGTTTGGTTCAACCCACCCTTAATATAAATATTCTTGGATGTACCGTCCAGTCAAAGACTCTTTTGTATTCAACTGACTGCAGATAAATTTTGCCGTCTGTCAAATCACAAAGGTAGCTTAGCTCTATCAGGAGGTGGCCACAAGTTGAAGTCCGTTGGTCTTTATTTTGCGTTGGGTACTATGACCATTAAGACTAGTAAAGATGGAGACAACTGCATGAAGCTTCACCAACAAGAGCTCAGCTCTTAAATTAATGATGATGATGATGATGATCACATACTTTTACAGTTTACGGTACTGGCATTTATTAAAATAAAGCACTACATTGCTACTCATATCAAATGAAAGGGGTTGTTGTAAGCATTTTTTTTTTATAATTTTAGCAAAAACAGATTTGAAGTTATTTAGGAAACAATGAAAAAAAAAATTTTGACTTTTAGTTTTATGTATGGAGTGCACCCCTAAAAAAATGTTTTTTTGTCATTTTAATTACAAAACTATGTAGCGGCTAACAAAATACACCTATCCTCAAAATTTTATTCAAATACACCTTATAGTTTTCGAGTAAAATGCCTGTGACATACGGACAGACGGACAGACGGACAGACGGACAGACGGACAGACGGACATGACGAAACTATAAGGGTTCCGTTTTTGCCATTTTGGCTACGGAACCCTAAAAAGACGAAAATTAACCATTCCCCCCTTATCTCCGAAACTACTAGGCTTAAAATTCTGAAAAAAATATGGAAAATAGTTCCTTGCCTAAAGATTACCTACTGTAAAACCTATAAGAAGTTTTTAATAGGCACGGAACCCTTCGTTTTGCGTTTTACCGACACGCATTTGGACGGTTTTTTTATCAAGCAAGCATGTTTGGAATCCATAATATAACCATGTCTGATAAACTTTGTTTCTGCATATTTGTATAAAGTGTTTACACTTATTTTATTGCTTCACTTCTGAAAACATGTGTCTTGTTCTTTGCATAATCATTCTGTATTATTAAGTGTTCATCTTGTTTATTTAGTCATGCCTGAAATAGTTGAATATTAACCGTATGAAGTATAGTTGAGATTATTTAATGTGGCCCCCTTTTTATAAAACTGTCAACGGAGTTGGAATCTTCTGCCAAGGATGGTAGTTACTTTTTGAATGAACTACTTAGATGCAATTCGGCCAACTGATATTATCTCTAGTATACTTGTTATTGTTAACTTTAATAGGCTTTGAACATTATTACAGTCGACATGTACAAGGCCGAGCAGCCTCGACTTGAGGCAAACTGAGGCTGCTCATTCTGAGGCAAGGCTCGAGGCACGTTGCGGCTCAAGGAGAGGCGTGTCGCCTCGACTTGATCCACAACTTCGATTGCGACTTGCGACCTTAGGCCAACACACCCGTCTCAACCGCATGCCTCGGACTGAGGCAACTTTGAGCGCGTCAAAAAACCCCCGCGGCAGCGAATTTTCGTCATGGCGAGGCGTGCCGCAGGTTGCGGCACCGCCTCCACTTGCACTGCCTCGGGCCGAGGCAGCCACTCGGCCCGAGGCTGCCTCAAGTGAATACGCGGCTTACCGCATGTGCGGCATGTGGTAAGCCGCGTACTTCGACGGCGACGGGTAGAGAATACAACGCAACATGCACATATTCGCATTCGCAAAACTTTCGCATCGTTAAGATGCATGCGAATACGAATGCAAATGTTCGTAACATCCCTAGTTGACAGCTAGAGACAAACAAATGCAGTTCCTCAATCTCAACACTGCATCCTTGGAAGGTCCGACGACCTTACGTACACCTTGATTAAAATCAGTTAACCACTGACAGATTGGATCAAACCTTGGGATATTCTACCTTAATACCAATGTAATTAAGTCTTTATTACAACCGTTTTATTTATAGGCAGCGTGTTTACAAAATAAACTCTAATATTCTGACGTTAAGATGGAGTATGGAGTGAATTAATGCTAAATGTCAGTAGTTAGCTGATTTTAACCGTAGTGTACCACCAGGACCACAGCACCAAATAGGCACAAAACCAGTTACCTAGTGGTGTCATTATGGCTGCACACTTCTCTAAAGCCGGGGTCAGATCGCGCCAGGCCAGGACGCGACGGTTCTTATGGCCTGTTGGTCTGGCCTGGCGCGGTCTTGCCTGTGAGAAAGCAGGCCGTGAGACCCCGGCTTAATTAAGCACAGGCATCCACAGGTGTGGCACGATCCGGTCTGTGGGACCTGTGGGACCCCGCCTTAAGGTGGAGGTAATTCTAGGGTGGCCAACCGACTATATAATATAATATTGTACTATACAGGATGTCCCAGAAGTACCACGTCACGAAAAGTCCGCTCAAAAGGCTGGCATTAGGCTGGTTAGATTGCTCTTGAGCTGACCTACCTCCGGTGTCACTGTGACGTGGTACTTCTGGGACACCCTGTATACTGTTGAAAAATACTATATTTTGGGGGACCTTACGAAGTGCTTTAAATTGCCGACGTTTTTACTAAATAGCAACATTGTCCAGCCAAGTACTATATTTTTGTCGTTTTTTTAAATACAATATTTCCCTCAAAAATAGTTGGCACCCCTAGGTACTTCTCCGTTAAGCGAAATGACATTGCGAAGTGCACTAACTCTCTTTTTCTTTACGACGCCATGACTGATTTACACGTCAAGATATTATGAACATCGCAACGCAACTTTCGTGTATTTGAATTCGATTTGACATGGCGTGTTCCCCAGTGGGTTGCTCCAAATCCAAATATACCTAAGCGAGATGACAGTGCGCTAACTCTTTCTCTTTATGACGCCATGACGGATTTACACGTCAAGAGAATTATTGTGAAAAAAACGCAACGTGACTTTCTTGCATTTGAATATTATTTGACATGGCGTGACGGTGACTCAATAATACTCGACGTAGCACTCAAAAGGTTACTTGACTTTCCTAAATGTAATTGTATTAATCACAGTACCACCTCTTATCAATATACTTAATCGACATGATAATTACGTCCCTAAAATAATTAAATGTTTCACTCAATGACACAATACACGTTAATGGCATTCCCGTACATATATTTAGGTGAACCCTACACGTCAATAAATATTGTGATAATTATCATGATATTTACTTATGTATCTTGGGCCAGATCACAGCATACCCTACACCATCAATACGAATCGCGTCAGTACAGAAGCGTTCTTTGTACGAGGCAAACGTATGGACTCTAGACAGACAGAGAAAAATTTGGGCTTGTTTGGCAATAATTATTTGTTTATATTTAAATATATAGTTTAAAGATAAATTGTTTGTTTATATTTTACTCTTATCAGTATGTTTTGACTTTATCCGAAATTGTATTATTATGACTTTAAACAATAATTGTAATTCCTCGATTTATTTATATTTCAATGACATTTAATCAATTATTTCACTCCCTAGATCTCTTTGTGTAATAGCTTTTAAAATATAATGTAATTTAAATTGAATGTACTTATTATATAATAATAATTTCACTGTACCTCATATTATATAATGCATGTTAGCTATTAAAAAATACAACGCAGATTAGCACGTAAGGCTTGACTGTTAGTGTTAATTGTATGCAATAAATAAATAAATAAATGCAAAAAATAATTTCTTTAAACAAACGAGTAAAAAGAAAGCTAGTAGTTTTTTTAGCGCTTTTTTTAAAGATCATAATTATTTTTATTATTGACGTGCGCGCTATTCTAAACTTCTGGCATGGATTCTAAATTAAGAATAAACCCTTTCAAAATAATCTTATCGCCTGTCATGGACTCGTGGCTTCGTGGCACGGTTTCACCGCGGCAGACGGGGAACCCGCAGACGCGGTGTCACCGACGTCCTCCATCGCTGCCGTCTCGCTGCGTACTGACGCGATAAATATTGACGCGACACTACACGCAAGATAACTATCACGATCCAGGATCTAGAATCCAGCGATAAATATTGTGATCCGTCAATACACTACCCTACACCTCAATAAATATCGTAATCCGACAGTTTATATTGACAGATCACAATATGGATCTTGCGTGTAGGGTTCGCCTTAGTCAACAATTTAATGTCGCTGCAATGCGTGTCAACACATGCTTTTAACAATGCGTGACCGCAACAATCGTTAACAAATGAAACCTGTGTCATAGTCATAGCTTATCCACATTTCGCGGCCATATTCAGTATAAACTGACCCCTAGTTTAATACCAGCCAAGAATCTCGTAGGTCAGAGTTAAACTGGTTTAGTAGTAAAGTTTCCGTTGTGCATAGTACCGACCCATACGAGTGGGGGCGAAAGAGATCGAATGTAGCCTCAGTGCAACCGGTGAGAGGCGCCCGAGTTGAACGTTCTATCGGCTGGCCCTCACCACTCTGCGAAAACCGACTGTGTCGCTAAGTGATAAAGTGCATTATTAAACGTAGTGAAGTGACCTGTTTCTAGTGCAAAATGAACGAAGAAAACACAATCGGAATGGATTTGAAAAGAGAAGCAGCTATGTTTTACAATTCTACGGAAAGGTTTGTTAACATTGTCAACTGTCTTTACAATTATATGTTTACAGTCAGCTAATACTTACTGTCACGCGGCTTCCTTTAGAACAAGTTTTGGCCGAGTGTAGTGATAAAGTTGTTTCTTCACATTCGCGACGGACGCTTGGTTGGGTGTCGTTTTAAATTTCATTTTAATTGGCACAGTAAAATCAATGCGGATGTGATTTCGTTGCTCGTGAGTGGCGAAATACAATAATTGTACATTATTGCAGACACTAAGTGAATTGACCATTCGAAAAACGAAAGTCTATCGTAAAATTTGAATATTTTAAAACAAGTTTTCGTCCAAAAATCAATAATTAATATTTTATAATGACTAGTGGCTTTGTGAGCTGTAAAATTCGCGAGCCTGTCGTTTTTAAAAAAAAAAGTACTTTCGATTTGGAATAACTGAATCGACAAATAAAACTATAATAATTATTGAACCTAATACTCACAAAATATCAGTAGAGGAGAACAGCGGGACAGCCGGATATACGAAAGAATTTTGACCCAAGCTGAAACGAAGAACTTCGTTCGCTCCGCTCGCTTGTTCAATAAAAAACAAAAGCATAAGCAGTTTTACAGAAGTGTTTCGATATGCAAATAGCGAAGAAAGTAATATATACCACTGCTGAACCATTGAACCTTAATTTAGGTACCAATAATAGAGTCGAAAAGTGGTAGACCACTTTGGCTTACTGTACCTACGTAGGTACAGTCAGCATCAAAAATAACTACGCAATTGAAGACGTCAAAAGCTCTTATTCCCTTTAAATAAAGATTTTTGCCCGTAGAACCGATGGCCGTTGGGGCGGAAAGGTTCTGGAGTGGCGACCACGTACCGGAAGGCGCAGCGTGGGTAGGCCCCCCACAAGGTGCACTGATGACCTGGTAAAGGTCGCTGGAGTCCGCTGGATGCGGGTGGCGCAGGACCGGTCATTGTGGCACTCTTTGGGGGAGACTTTTGACGTCTTCGTTTGCGTAGTTACTTTTGATGCTAACTGTGCCTTAAGTAGAGTACGAAATTGGAAATGAGGGTGTATACTCCATTTCATTTGCGAAGGCCCGATGCCACTTAAAACTTAACAATGTTTGTCTTTGGTTGTCTAATTGTTATCTTACCTAAGCACTTCAAATTGGCACGTGTTGGTGCAAGCTGCATACAAAAAAAAACACCACGCCGCAAAAGGGTCTTGCCAGGTATTCTTTGTTATTTTCTAATCCTATTGTTATCGCTAATGACCGTCTCAAGTGGCATCGGGCCTTCGTAAATGAAATGGAGTATACAAACCAGTTGGAAAATATTTATGCTACTAACACAATGAAAAATATATTGACTCTGAGTCGCACCACAACTATACTATCTTATCTTTGTAGAAAGACTGCCAGATAGACACATTTACAAGTTTACCTATGGTCCAGAAGGGCTGGCGAATTTAACTCGGGGTCTTTAAATCTCGTTATAACAGTCTATTAAAATGAATGTCAGCCATGAGACTGTTTATATTGAGATTTTCACATGACTCTTTTAAATGATTTATTTAGTTTCACGACTTTCACCTGTCCCGATGTTTGTCATTAAATCTTGCAAATCAAATTTGATCCACTTCCCGGTAACTGATTGAACTGAAATTTTGCATAAATGTGTAAAACGCGAGACAATGCAAATTATGATGACATGGTGCTGATCTGATGATGGAGCTGGAAGGTGGCCATAGGAACTTCGCAATGAAACGACACAACCTCATCGAGTTTGGGCTCGTATAGATTCGTCTCAATGGCTGACTTACCTATGTTGGACAAATAAAATCTTTGAATGAGTAGTTGATAACGGTATACAGAAAAGTACAGTCGGCAATACAAGCTTGTACGAAATATGATTTTTTTGACAGAAACTTATTTCAGCTTTAGGTAAATGTGTTCAGTACTTATTTATTTATTTATTGCACATTACTGCACAAAATACAAAAAAAAATATGTACAAATGGCGAGCTTAATGCCATATGGCATTCTCTACCAGCTAACCATTGGGCTAAACAGAGACTTATAACAGGTGCAAAAAAAAAAGTATGATAATTTTTGTTACAAATATACTTGAGGAGAGAGGAAAAAAAAAACAAATGTGTATGTATGTGATGTACTTATGTGACCACTCGGTGTCTGTCTGTCACTTTGAAGGTTCTAAAGGTTAAAATAATGTCTTCCCGAACACACTGTTTATCTCTACGTGAACCATAGTTACCAATGGTCATGAACTCTTGACCCGTGACCTTTGCAAAACAAGTGTTCGTTGCACACGCAATCGTTGGCGTTCCTTTAGAGCAGCCATGCTCAACCTTTTTTCTACGTGGGCCGCAGACATTTTAGCTAAGGAGCCATGGGCCACACGGTAAATTTATGGTTACCTACTAGATTTAGGTTGGTTACTATAGTTGAAATTTTTTGAACTGCCGATCTACTTATCTTCAAAACAATATCATTCAAGTTAATACGATTGTGTGGTAGGCGTGTGCCAAACTTTGCAAAAAAGAGGTTACCGCCACATAAAATGTTCATTGAATAATGAAGTCTATCGTCTTATTCAATAGATTCAAAATGGACTCAAAGATAAAAAAAAAACCCGCTCACAGCGAGCCAGGTAGGTATAAACTAGAAATTTTTCCTTCATTGTTTGTTGGCACGCGTCGACCACACAATCGTATTAGTTAACTTGAATGCTATTGTTTTGAAGATAAGTAGATCGGATCAGTTCAAAAAATTTCAACTATACTAGGATTGCATGGTGGATGGCGGGCCACTCTCAAAAGCTAACCAGCCGAAGGTCAAACTACTAATAAAACCAATTTTTTATTGATCCATTCGCCACACTTATAAATAAATAAATAAAAATAAAAATTTATTTATTTTCAGATACCTTAGATCCATATATTGTTAGTTACAAAACACTTATAAACTACGTTAGTAAACTAATATTACAAGGCAACATAAACATAAACTACTTATTTTTTGGACGCAAGACGTGAAGGACGGTGTAGCGGCGGAGAATATCAGAGTCCCACCTCTCTGCTATCATTTTCAGGATGCCATTTATGTCCCGTCAGCAGCGTCAGCACTCCTCTCCCTATTTATACTCACACCTTTGAATGTCTTAATACTATGGTAAATTGTACTTGTAAACCTATAAAAATATCTAAATATGTAACTTATATAGGCATGAAAGTAGACAAAAATGTATCTTGGTCTGTTCATTATTATCATTATCATCAGCCTATACACGTCCCACTGCTGGGCACAGGCCTCCTCTCATGAATGAGAGGGAACGGGCAGTAGTCCCCACGCTGGCGCAGAGCGGATTGGGGACTTCACATACCTCTTTGAATTTCTTCTCAGATGTATGCAGGTTTCCTCACGATGTTTTCCTTCACCGAAAAGCTAACGGTAAATATCAAATGATATTCCGTACATAAGTTCCGAAAAACTTATTGGTACGAGCCGGGATTCGAACCCTTGACTGCCGTTTGACAGCCGCATACCTGAACCACTAGGCCACCGTAGCTGTCTGTCTCGGTCTGTTCATACTTCATGCTAACTTTATCTGCGATAAACTAAGAATATTATAACGTAAATTCTTTCATCTGTGTATCAAGATACCAGTTAGCACTTTCAGGTGCTTAATTTATGTCACTAGAAGACTGTATTCTGAATTATCGTATTTTTTTCTACATTTTCCTTTAATAATCAAAATTTCACCACTGTAGAGACATCATTTATTAGTAATAAAGTATTACAGGTCATTGTTTACACTTGTACATTAATTTGTAAATTACATTAATAAGATAATACATTATATATTATTATTATTATTACATTTTTTATATTCTAAAAATTCCTTAGTACCTACTATAAAAAAATTGGTCAGTAAGCCATTCTTTTAATTTAGATTTAAAGGACGGAAGACTCTTAGCTTCCGTGATGCTGTCTGGTAGGTTATTATAAAATATGGGACCCGCAATATGGATGGTCTTTGCTGTCTTGGTGAGCCTATGGGGAATTGTTATTAATTTATGTGCGTTTCGAGTGACCCAAGCAGATCGGTCGCCTCGCCTTCCATATAGTGATATATTCTCTCTTGCATATACGGCTACTTGGAATATTAGTAGTGACGATAGTGTCAGGATACCGAGCGCGACAAAATGCGGCCTGGCGCTGTCCTCATGCTTGGCGCGGGCCAGCGTGCGCACGGTGCGCTTTTGCAAGCGGAAAACGCGTTGCCATTCGGCAGCTTGTCCCCAGAGCTCCAGACCGTATTGCATGTGCAATTCCGTATATAATGTGCAATGCAAGTCCTTTCATATGTTACCCCACTTGGCCTACTTAGAATTGTTGCCCCCCCTCTTATGTACGTCCTTTTGTAGGTAATATAGAAATTAAAAATATATCTTTAATTTTTTTCATTTTCCATACTCGTTGGATTAGCTTTGTTTACAACTATTCCAAATTTCAAATTGATAGCATTAGTAAATTAACTTTGTGACAGACAGACAGACCGATTGACAGTCAGAGAGACGGACGGAGTCGCATAATAAGGGTTCCGTTTGTACCTTTTTGGTCCGAAACCCTACAAACGACTTTAAAAGAAAATTAAAACGACATTACTTAAGTATAATTAGTAATTACCCATAAGGCATAATTGTATGCAATTGTAATTAACCTAAACCTATTTACAAATTAGTTAACTCTGTACTGTACACACAGACAAACTGTTCCGACAGTTTTGTGAGACCCTGATCCCGACGCAAAGAGAAGGGTGTTATAAGTTTAACGTGTCTGTGTATCTGTCTGTGGTATCGTAGCTCCCAAACAGATGGTCCGATATGAATGCGGTTTTTTTTGGGTCATAGATAATTTTAACCCGAGTGTTTTTAGCCATGTTTCATCAAAATTGGTTCTGCCGTTTTTGAGATATTGAACTTTGAAATAAAACAATCGGGGGTTTTTCAACTTTTGTAAGTTGTAGTTATACTCTGTTTATTAAATAAATAAAGAGGGTTACCAGTATCGGATTTGTTTTACATTGTTACCGACACAAAGTGATGGCTAGAATATATATAATTTAAAAAAAAACCCGGCCAAGTGCGAGTCGAACTCGCGCACGATGGGTTCCGTACCATCCATAAAAACGGCAAAAAAATCACGTTTGTTGTATGGGAGCCCCCTTAAATATTAAATTTATTCTGTTTTTCAGTATTTGTTGTTATAGCGGCAACAGAAATACATCATCTGTGAAAATTTCAACTGTCTAACTATCACGGTTCATGAGATACAGCCTGGTGAGAGACGGACTGACAGACAGACGTGAAGTCTTGTAATAGGGTCCCGTTCTACCCTTTGGGTACGGAACCCTAAAAAGGCCAGACAGGAATCGGATGCAAAATTGTGTAAAACGCCTGTCAATCTTACTTAGGTGTCAACTAATTTTGGTATTAAATAGTTAAGCTATGAATATCCAGTGAAAAGAGAGCTCTGAATGGCTCAACGATCAAAGTCCGTGACTGTTCATAAACAGACTCAAGTTAATATTGACCTTGCGTGAATATTTCCTACTACACTTATATTTGATTACGGATGTAATCATTGCATTCACTTCACATAGCCAACAGCTATTTACTACATACTATGTACTACCTCTATTCAATTCACCACTCTGACTAGACAAAAGAGGTGTAGACACTGTAGACACTAAATAAAATAACCAAGAATGTTGTATTTTCTCGAAAAAACCGGACAAGTGCGAGTTCAACTCGCGTGGTGAGGGTTCCGTATATAATCTAAGTTTCATAAGTGTTTTTGAATACTCAAACTTCTTATAGGTTTTCCTGTAATCTTTAGGCAAGGATCTATTTTCCATATTTTTTTCAGAATTTTAATCCTAGTAGGTTCGGAGATAAGGGGGGGGGGTGGTCAATTTTCGTCTTTTTTCCTAAATTACTTCTAATCTATTTTTGCTAAAATTATAAAAAAAAATATCTGACATGCTTACAACAACCTTTCATTACATATGTCACACTATACACTTTGAGATTTTTTTTTTTTAATTTTCTAGTTTACCCCACAAAAGTGGCCCCCTTGTTCAAAATTCATTAATTTACTTTACGCGTCCACCTTTGGGTCACCAATTTACATGTGTGTACCAAATTTCAACTCAATCGGTCCAGTATTTTCGGAGCAAATCGGCTGTGACAGACGGACAGACAGACAACCGAGTGATCCTATAAGTGTTCCGTTTCTTCCTTTTGAGGTATCGGATCGGAACCCTAAAAAGGATTAAAAATGTAGTAATGGAGAAAAAAGGCAATGCGAGAGGTTAAATAATAACAAAGTTATAAGTGTCCAAAGTTTTAAGAGGGGGTATGTTCTGTCCCTTTTCCGCAAAACGCACGTTCATATGAAACGATTGTCATTTACTATGACGCTCGATAGTCGTGACGTCACAATCTACGAGCGTTTTCTCTCTCTAACGAGCAATATTAAAACGGTTGTAGCTTCGTAATTTTTTGAGATATTTGAATGGGATTTTCGTTATTAGGCGTATTTTTGTGCCTTTTTTCTTTTGAAGTTATATTAAATTTAGAGTCTACACCCCTATTTTGAACCTGCCTGCTTGTAAGCAGTGTAATCTAAGGATTCTTTCAACAGGTATGTTATTCTTTACGTGCTCATGCGTCTCACCTCACCCGCCACGCCTAACGAAACTAGACCTCTAGTAGAGGTCCTATATCAAGGCCTAGTTACTAGATTATAGTTGTTTTTTTTTTAACTGAGCCGATCTACTTATCCTCAAAACGATAGCATTAAGTTAAACAATACGATTGTGTGCTTGGCGTGTGCCAAACTTTGCAAAAAAGAGGTTTGCAAAAAAGATTCAAAATAGACTAAAAGATTAAAAAAAAACCCCGCTCACAGCGAGCCAGGTATATATGTAAACAATAAATTTTCCTTCATTTTTTGTTGGCAGCGTCAACCACACAATCGTATTGTTTAACTTGAATGCTATTGTTTTGAAGATAAGTAGATCAGCTCAGTTCAAAAAAAAATCAACTATACTACGTATCGCGGCGTCAGGATCTATTTGTGGGTGAGCGTTGAGGTGAACTTAAAACAAGTTACAGAATAGCGGGACTGGAGTGGAGGAGTCGCGTTTCCGATATTGTCAAGTTGACAAGAGATGTGTCCTTTATTCTCAACACAGGATACTCTCAGGGTTCTGGTGACTTTGAACCAGGGATCGGATACCGGTATTTTCACCATACAAAAATACCGGTTTTATTTCGTTCTTTGGTTTATAATAACATTTTTGACCAGGCTGTCTAATAATACGAAAATGTTACCCTAAATACATGATAGAGTCCTACATTAAGAGTCTAAAATAATTCAAAATATTTGACTACTTCGGGGACTTTTGAAAAAACTGGTTCCGATCCCTGCTTTGAACCCATGAACAGAGAGATCCAGTAGTAGTGTTATTAAATGTGTGTACTAGGAGGCCATAATTATATTGGATGAGGCGTGTTGTGAATACCAGTCGATTATATACATATAGGTGCAATTATTACATGTTATCGTTCATCTGGTTTGGCGAACGGATGTCATACGTATTAAAATATATATTAAAATTTATATTTAGCGTCCCAGTTGGACAATAACTCTACGAATGGACGTGGTCAATAGCAGGGCTATTATTCGCTATACGCGCTCATGCGCCTCACCCGACGCGTCACGCCTAACGAAACTAGACGTCTACCTACGCTTAGTTACGAGTACTAGTTACTACGCAACGCAGTTTCAAGTTATATTTGTGGGTGAGCTTAAAACAGGTTACAGAATAGGGGGCAGATCAGAAGTGACTTGACTTGGGTGTAACTTTCAGCCCCAATTTGTCCGCGACAACGTAGAGACTACGTTGTCGCGGACAAATTGGTATTTCTTGCTTTCCATCTGCGAGCGTTGTGTTTTGTTTACAATTTACATTCGGCTCTCGCTTCATTCGGGTTTGTAGCGAGGTCCTTTGGCTCGTGTCCAAAAACCGCTACGATAGCTCATTTAGGTACACTTGCGTACGAGTCGCGGGACAACTGAACCAGGGATCGGATACCGGTATTTTCTCCATACAGATTAAACCGGTATTATTTCTTTATTTGTTTATGATATCATTTTTGATCGGGCAGTCTAATAATACGAATATGTTACCTAAATACACGACATTAAGATCCTTAAATAATTCAAAATATTTGTCTACTTCAAGGATTTTTGAAAAAACCGGTTCCAATCCCGGAGCTGAACTCACCACGAGAGTGAACCTAAAACAAATAGACCGCACTTTATCAACAAGTAGACAGTTGACAGTTGTAAGCCGCACTTTATCAACAAACAGACAAGGGACAGTTGTAAGCCGCACTTTATCAACAAATAGACAGTTGACAGTTGTAAGCCGCACTTTATCAACAAATAGACAGTTGAGAGTTGTAAGCCGCACTTTATCAAACACAGAAAACCCACTCTACCATCCTTGTACATCTTAGAAATATGTAAATTTGTCCGAGAAGAAGAAGACGAGAATAACGAGAAGATACACCTGCACCATATATTATGCACTAAGAAATAAAACTAGATTAATAGCACCACTCTCCCGATTAAAACTTCATTCATCCGGACCTTTAATAATGTCCATAAAATTAAATTATATAATAAACTACCAGATAAAATTAAAAAAGAAAGCAAAGAAAATAAATGTATAAGTCAGTTAAATAATGAGTACTTAGAATACAAATTATTTAAACAAGTAAGTTCTTAAATAAAATCTTCACAATAATACCTAAACAAACTGTTAATATCACCACTAGTAATCTTACACCAACAAGCGTTCACTAACAATTCGGTGCAGAGATTTTTTATATATAGCTATAACATTACTTTAAGATTTGTTCGTTTTTAAGTTAGTACCTATTTAACTTAAGTACTACGTTTGCCATGCCCTTGCAGGGCTCATGTTTGATACGTCCATATTATAACACTTTAAACACTTACCCACTTTATGTAACAACATGAATGCAATAAATTACTTGATTACATGAGTGTAAACGGGAAGTTCATTTACCATCGATCACGCGATATGGAGATGTACTATTGTGGCCGATGACCACAACCACAGAACAATAAAAACAATGTTTTTTTCTGTTCCGTGACCACAACAGTACATCTCGATAGTCAGCATTGTGACGCAGCGTACAGCGTGATTTATAGGACATTTAATAATCGTACCTACTAAATGAAATTACTTAACAATGTTACACGGTGTTTCTTATCTCAAAGTAATAGCAAAAAACATGTCTTAGCAGGAAATCGCTCGTTAAACCAGTCAGACGGGTGTTTTAGCAATTTTAGCATGCAATCATTCAACCATTCAGGTGTGTTTAGTTCATGTCCCGCTGCGGTTGTTTTTTTTATATACCTCGACGTTGTGAACTTGCGACTAGATGATGTCATTGAACTGATAGTGCTTGCGAATATAATATCGTTCATGGCATCCGAGAAGTATTCTCGCCTTAGGTAATAATCTTAATTTAACTTAAAACCTTGCTATCGCTAGTTCGAAGCAATGTTTTTTTTTCTGTAATTCAAACAAAAGTTGTTCTTTAAAATTGTATCACTAGAACTTTTAAATGCGTAAAAAGCGCGACAATTTTACTACAATGTTTACCTATTACTAAAAGGAATAAAGCAGATTGTTTTCGTGTTTCTGCCAAGGTCTGGGAGTCAAAGGTAACTCATTGTTGTCTCGTTATATTACATACCATTGTTACCGAGTAGGTATAGTTATTAATTACACGATACGTAATCAAATGTCGTGTTTAAAGGACTATAGTTTCAAGTTTCTTTATTTGGCCAAGTAACAAAATAAAGTTACATCTAGCAAGTCATGATACATTAGTTATTTACGATACAAGTGCAGAAAATAGGAAATTCGCAACGAGTGATAAATTAAAACACGACCGAAGGGAGTGTTTTAAATCAACACGAGTTGCGAATTACCTATTCGCACGTGTATTAGTGCGAAAATGAGCACTTTCCGTGAATATGTTGAAACTTTGAAGATCCATATGTACTGTAAAACGTTGTACGATACATGTGCGAATAGGTAATTCGCAACTCGTGTCGATTTAAAACACTCCCTTCGGTCGTGTTTCCTATTTTCTGCACTTGTATCGTAAATAACTATTCTCTTATTTTAATCATGCACTTTCTTATGAAATACGATTACTTACAATAATGAAAAGTTAACATGTCAAAACTTCAAGTATGTTTACATACTATATAACAATTTATAAAAGTGGTCTCTCTTGTTTAAATTTTTCTGTAAATTCGTTGATTGTGTAGAATGGGTTACATTGATAGAAGCGTTTTTATCGTAAGAATCAATAGCTGCACGTTTTGACCATAATAATAAACTTTCCATCCTATGTGATGGGTGACTGTTTCTTACTTTAGTTTAGAAAGTCTAGCCTATCATCTATTGTTCACATGGCGGTTATTATAAGAGGCTTTTGTTCTGTTATCAGCTTATCAGGCCATTGTAATTGATTAATTACTGTGAATAATTAAGATGTTTTTTAATTAAGCGGCGTGGGTAGGCCCCCCCACAAGGTGGACTGATGACCTGGTAAAGGTCGCGGGAGTCCGCTGGATGCGGGTGGCGCAGGACCGGTTTATTTGGCACTCTTTAGGGGTCGCCTATGTCCAGCAGTGGACGTCTTTCGGCTGATATGATGATGATGATGATGACTGTGGTAATTGATTCCACCTTCTTGGAAATTGGAAACTAGAGAGCTGCACAACAAATATAAATGTAAATAAATTCTACTAAATACTTTTACTAATATTATAAAGAGGAAGTCTGTTTTTTTTGCGAACAAAAAATACAAAATTATTACGTCTTGGCAAGAGTTACCAGAGTTTAAATTGCTTTTAGTTCAGTACGTACTTGTCATTTTCGACTTAACCCCATTTTCGAGGTTACCCCAAGTCACCTTACATACCTACTAAAACCCAACTATAAAAAGAATACACCATCTAAAGGGTCCGCCCTGCGGCATGGTTGTGTAGCTAGAGAAATTCTCTGCGCGAGGTAAGCGCCGGCTCTGGGGTCCCCTGAGGTGTCGACCAGCCGCGACGAGAGGGCTCTGACTGCCCTCACGTCAGTCTACCAGGGTCCAAGTGTCTCCACTGCGAGTGCCGCAAACTCGTAATCCTACTTCCTTATAATATTATAAACGTGAAAGTTTGGATGGATGGATGGATGGATGTACGTTACACTACACTTAACAGTGTTGGGCGTAATTAATTACTTTTTGTAATTTAATTACAATTACACAATTATTAATTCAATTACGTTAATTAAATTGAATGTAATTAAAATTTCATGTAATTGAAATTACTTGTAATTTGTAATTGAAATTACTTGTAATTTGTAATTGAAATTACTTGTAATTTGTAATTGAAATTACTTGTAATTTGTAATTGAGATTACTTGTAATTTGTAATTGTAATTACATTTATTTGTAAATTAAATTACTAAATTACTTTAAGTCAACTTTTTTTATAAACAATGAGAAGCATAGGTACGTGTTTACTTGGTCTGATTGCAATGATGTAATAATCAAAACAATAAATGTGTGTACCTATATTTGTATTTATTTGAATTGACTGAAATTTGGCACGCAGATAGCATATTTCCAGAATATAAAGTACCTAAGCATATTTTTTATCCCGGAATACTAATCCTATCCGGTTTTCGTTTCACCGATCGTTTATTTTATTCAAAAAATAAGTGATCAAAAATATTCTATAAAACAAAAGTAATTTGTAATTTAATAAGTAATTAATTGCAAAATGTAATTAATAATTCAATTAATAATTACATTTTGTAATTGTAATTGAAACTTATAATTACAATTTCATTTTCCCTGTAATTATAATTTGTAATTGAAATTACTTTTTGTAATTGTAATTATTAATTAGTAATTCAATTACGTTTTGCCCAACACTGACACTTAATCTCAAAAACTACTGGACGAATTTATATGAAACTTTCTAGTTACGTAATGTACCTTATATATCAGAATAGGACATAGGCATAGGCTATAATTTATGTCAAATTTCATCCCTTTTAAGGACAAAAAAGGGGATGAAACTTTGTATTGCTCGTTGCCTTCATCAGGCGCATGGTAAAAATGTATGGGAAAACTAAAATCCAACTCGCACTTGACCAACATTCTAATTGATATTATTTAATTGGCTACAATTTATGTCATTCCTTTTAGGAGTTCTACGTGGACGAAGTCGCGGCCAGAAGCTATATATAATATTATGAATGCGAAAGTTGGATGTTTAGATGTTTGGATGTTTGTTACTCAATCACGCTTAAACGGCTCAACCGATTTCAATGAAATTTTGCATAAAGATAATTTATAGCCTGGATTAAAATATAGGATAGTTTTTATCCCGGGTTCACGCAGACGAAGTCGCGGGCGGAAGGAAGCTAGTCTTTTAACAAAGACGAATATTTGCGGCGCTTAAGAACTTGGCCCTGGTCGGCCGCACCCCCGGCCTACTAATAATGTTAACTTTTTCGAAATCCAATTGGGAATGGATGAAAATTTTAGAAATGCCTGATTATTTTTTTGGTGATAGGAATAACCTTCCTTAGCACCAGAAAAAAGTTTCAGATTTTTCAGAGGCGTCAATTTTTTTTGAAAAATATAAACAGTTTCATCACTTACGTTTTGGGTCAGTTACGGCACCTTCCTCGATCGGTCTCATATTACAAAAATATATATTAAATATGTGTGGTAAACAGACACTGGCAATGATATTGACACTTGCAGCAGCTATATTGATCATCACCAGTGTCAGTTTACCACAGATATTTAAGATAGTTTTTTGTAATATGAGACAGATCAAGGAAAGTGTCTATTTACCGTTCTTGACCCAAATCGTAAATGAGGAAACTGTTTATATTTAAAAAAAAAAATTGACGCATCTGAAAAATCTGAAACTTTTTTCTGGTGCTAAGGAAGGTTATTCCTATCACCAAAAAAATAATCAGGCATTTCTAAAATTTTCATCCATTCCCCATTCATGAAAGGCTATTGCTCTTCATATTGCCCACTTATTAGAGAGGTCGATACACCCACGTGTTATTACTCCGTCAGTTAGCGTTATCTTTCTATCTGCGTCATGACGCCCACACGAAACAGGAATATATACTCACATTCTCCCAAATAGTACAAAAGTGGGAGGAAGCCCTCCCCTCTCACGAATAGCGGGCGGTAATTGCCACTTTATGCCCAGGTGTATTCAGGCTTAGAGCATACATAACTGGTCCCGTAGCATGGTTGGCCTTGTCACGCGATAGGTGATAGGATAGAGCGTGCGTCACTGGCTGACACCGTTCGATAGAACGAGACGACGCTCTTATTTTGTCACTTGTCGCGTGATAAGGCCAACCATGCTACGGCTCCTGGCCCCGTAGCATGGTTGGCCTTGTCACGCGATAGGTGATAGGATAGAGCGTGCGTCACTGGCTGACACCGTTCGATAGAACGAGACGACGCTGTTATCTTGTCACTTGTCGCGTGATAAGGCCAACCATGCTACGGCTCCTGGAGTAGCCTTATGTTGTATTTGCGTACAAAAATGTCTGCCGAATATTCCGGGGGGGGGGAGCATCTTAATAGGATATTGAAACTCAATTGTATATTGAAAGCTTGAAGTGGTTGAACGTTTATAATATCAAGTGCTTACAGCAACATGCGGGCATTTTTATGATCAGTGATCTTGCGAGGCGATTTTGTGAATGACCATTAATCGATTGTGAAATTGTCTTAGTATGATTTTTTGCACATTGTGCAAGGTTTTTTTACAGACGGGTAAGTTACTGAAAGGCTACTCCAGTTATGTATGCTCTAAGATTCAAGGAGACTTCCACGTCAAGGTTATGCTGGGACAGATAGTGCACGCGAGGAGGTCAATCGGTCGTCCTTTTTTAAGGTTTAAGGATTCCTGTCCTGTAGCGAGACATGATCAGCTTTAGTATCGAAACGCAGTGATGGGGGAGGCGCGCTGAGATGAGACCTGAGTGGCGTCGGGACTTACGGAATGGAATGACAAAGCACTTCGAAGTCTGGTTAAAAATCCTCAGACGGGAAAGACTTCGCAGTGCTGCAAGACTGCCGCAGGCCTCGCGGCATGTCTGCGATCGATGTGGAAGGGTGTGTCGGTCTGCTATAGGGCTTTTCAGACATAAGAGGCGGTGTTGACTACTACTCCAGGCAAAATACGATTTTGAAAAACATTAATTTATAATAGCGTCTTTTTGTTTATTTCATTTTAAAACGTTATTCTAAGATGCTTTATTCAAGAATCCAACAAACTTTCCACCCGGAAGTAATTATATAGATTTAAATTAAGCATAGCATATTTAGGACCGGTCAATTTGGCACTCTCTAGGGGAGGCCTATGTCCAGCAGTGGACGTCTTTCGGCTGATATGATGATGATGAAATTAAGCATTCATTGTCTTTTTTTGTTTGATTTATATTGAATATTTTAAAGCAAATGTAAATGAACCAAAATAATGATTAAAAAAATTATTAATATTTATTCCGACTTTTTCAGGAGCTAATTAAGTTATGTATTTTTTGAAGTCTGATTTTTTTGTTGGATTTTGCCTCTAGGTAACTATTTAATTGATAATATATCCGTTACATTTAAAAGATTTGCTATTATAAGTTATTTCCAAATTTGACATTTTTTCCATACAAGTTCATTGCCTGGACTATACCGCCATAATTACTTTTTGCCTAAATCTTGGTTGCTATGGCCAATGTGTGTGTATATGGGCAATCAACCTGGGACCGCTATTTGACACTGACACACATCTTCGCATCACATGAGCCATTATAAACCCTTACCAACATGGATGTTTACGGCATATAAGATACACCAAAATTGTATAGATCTCAACTCACCTATCCCATTCATAAAAGCCACGATTGCTGACAAGACTTAGTTTGGGGCCCGACTTGGCACAAATTATGTTTTGTCTCATTACGAGAACAATATTCCTTTGCTATTCCGCTAAAAAACGTGCAGGTCGATCAGCGGAGATCAAATGCAACTATTTGCGTATAAACGTCTCTAAATTTAAGTACTTAGGGCACTGGGTAGCAGACACGCTATGTGATGATCTGGATGTAGAGAGGGAGCGCCGAGCGTTGGCGGTCCGCGGTAATATGCTGGCGCGTAGGTTCGCACGCGGATGTAGTGAGAGTGTGAAAGTTACCCTGTTTAAGGCATTCTGCCAATCTTTCTACTCGTGTGCACTATGGGTTAGCTATACGCAGCGGGCCGTCAACGTACTTAGGGTGCAATATAATAATGTGTTCAGGATGCTGATGGGGCTCCCTCGTTATTGTAGTGCGTCCGGCATGTTCGCGGCGGCGGACGTGCCGGGATTCCACGCAATCTTACGCAACAGAATGGCGTCTATGATGACGAGAGTGAGGAGCAGCACCAACAGCATCCTACAAACATTTGCTGAGCGGGCGGATTGCCCGATTATGCGACATTGGGACCAGGCGCACGCTCCAGTTCTTGCCTCCCCCCGTCGATTTTAGTTGTAGATTATTTGTATGTAATACCTATCTTACTAACATTAGCTGTAAGTATACTGTAACTAACAAATTATGGACCTCGAGTCCGAAATAAATCATATTTAATTTAATTTAATTTAATAAACATGCAAATAATTACAGCAAACCACCACCAATAATGAAAAAACCTCGACACGTGTTTCGCCTCTCTACGAGGCATCATCAGGAGATGCTGGCAGGAGATGTTGTTTTGTCTCATTTTGAATCTTGACATATACTCACCGGCAGAAAATTTGGCCCAAATTGGAAAAAGTTTACTATGCAGAAAAACATTATTTAATTTATTCAATTTATAGTTTGACATCACGAAAAGTTTTTGGGCCAAATTTTTTGCCGGTGAGTGTAGAATAGGAGTAAACAAATTGTAGTTTGTTGTTGTTTGGTGTTGATTATGGTACTCTTTTTAGCTTAATGTGACGTCACCCGGAACTTTAACGGGCTATGTATATCTTTACCATGTTATCGAAGCCAACGTTTTCTCACAGAAAGTTCACTCAAAGAGCTGTTTAACCACGTATAGATACAGTGTATCGCATGTATCTGATACATATCGTGTGACATGCGAGTTTCCTTTTCCATGTGCCACTTATATACTACAGGGAGACATCGGAGACGTGGTCGGAAATGAGATGGTGGGGTATGTATTGAAAGAAATACTTCTTAAGGTGGACCCAAAATTGTACTCATTTTTTGATCGTACAGTAACACTATTATTTTTCAAATCAATTACAGAAAAGAAAATTTGGTCACAAATATTCATCACACTAATAACTACCCATACCAGCCCCCCTATTCTGTAACTTGTTTTAAGCTCACCTCAACGCTCACCCTCAAATATATCTTGACGCCGCGATTCGTAGTAGCTAAGCGTAGGTAGAGGTCTAGTTTCGTTAGACGTGACTGGTTGGGTGAGGTGCATGAGCGAGTAGCGAATAACAGCCCTAGTATGACCGTGTACCTTTTCGTTCATCAAGGGTCTTCTTCAACCTCTTTAATTCAAGGGCACAAATATTTTCAGTGGTTTGATCTTAGGGCCGCACCGCACCACGTGTGAAAGTTGTGAAACATAATAATTAAGCCGGGGGTTGTAGGCCCCTGCGTTAAATTAATAGGGTAGTTGCATCATTAAAATTAATAATGTAGGTAGTGTTGCCAAATGGATAGTGAACCATCAAATCCTTTCCTATACCATTAAACGAGCAATACATATATATATAGGTATATATATATACAGGGTAATTCATGAGACGTGCGCAGGATCAACCCTACGGATTCAGTAGATTATAAGCTACTTATCCGTACCAGCATTGGTAACATTAACGTTCATTTTTTAGGGTTCCGTAGCCAAAATGGCAAAAACGGAACCCTTATAGTTCCGTCATGTCCGTCTGTCCGTCTGTCTGTCTGTCCGTCTGTCCGTCTGTCCGTCTGTCCGTCTGTCCGTCTGTCCGTCTGTCCGTCAGTCCGTCAGTCCGTCTGTCCGTCTGTCCGTATGTCACAGGCATTTTACTCGAAAACTATAGGTAAGGTGTATTTGAATAAAATTTTAAGGATAGGTGTATTTTGTTAGCCGCTACAAAGTTTTGTAATTAAAATTACTAAAAAAAATTTTTTTAGGGGTGTACTCCATACATAAAACTAAAAGTCAAAAAAGTTCGTTTTGCGTGGTCCGACACGCAGTTGGCCGGTTTTTTTTAGTTGTGTAGGGTGACCATGATTTTAGAATGATACTTTTACTAACACAAAATGAAAAAAAATAACGGTGTTTAACTTAATTACGATGGTGAACGATCCATTAACATTTACTGCATGTGTCGGGTTAGTCCTGCTCACGTCTCCTGAATCACCCTGTATACAAATATTGAAATATTGCTTTTTTGCAATCACGTTCTCGGAAACTGCTCTCACGGTTTCGATGAAATTTGGAATATAAGGGTTTACGGGGGCGAGAAATCGATCTATTAGCTAAGGTCTCATGTCTGGGAAAGTTCGATTTCTCCATATTTTCATCCGAGCGGAGCTCGGTCGCCCAGGGACTAAAGTATAAATTACAAAATATAATTAATCATAAAAAGTTACGGAACTTGAAAGAGTTGAAAGTTTATATGCATTTTTTATTGTTCAAGAGAAAATTTAAAGCTACATATAGCTATAGAGACATAATTTTATAACATCTGAGCCCTCCGAATTGCTAAACTTAAGTGGCAGTGGGCGGGGCACAATGCACGTAGAACCGATGGCCGTTGGGGCGGAAAGGTTCTTGAGTCGCGGGAGTCCGCTGAATGCGGGTGGCGCAGGACCGGTCAATTTGGCACTCTCTGGGGGAGGCCTATGTCCAGCAGTGGTCGTCTTTCGGCTGATATGATGACTTAAGTAAACGCAGTAGGTATTTCACGACCGAAACAGCAATTTTCTCGATTTTCCATACAACGATTAGTACAAAATTAGCAAACTGTGACGTCATCATGTCATTTAGTATGAAACGTTTCGGCTGCCGCCAACGAGATCCGTCTTTGAATCAATTTTTTTGGGATTTATGTTATTTAATTGTTGTGGCTCCCATACAAACATTTGTTCCTCTCCAATACTGGTTCGAATGGCATCGTAAAAAATCTTAGGTCCACAAGCCTAATTTTTTGAGCTAATTTTAACTCAAAGGCAAAGTTGCCCGGATTGATTGTAAATAATATATAACTATACATATATACCTAAAGCGGAACCTCATTCGGTTTTTAATGAACGAATTAAACCTTGTATCATGAGTACCTACTTAATTAAAATTCCTATCTAATGTTACATTGAAGGTTTGTATTGCAATACAGGAAGTGATTACTTTTTTGAAAGTAAATACAAGATTATGATTAACATTAACTAAAATAAATTAAAACTAAGTTAAATCTAAAATATCTGACTAGTGTCAAATTGTCAATGTCAAACGAAAACGACGAACAATATAGGCTATAAAACCGGCCAAGTGCGTGTCGGACCACGCAAAACGAAGGGTTCCGTGCCTATTAAAAAGGTCGTATCGTCACAGAAATTTTACGGCACTTACGTCCTTTTCTTCGAGGAAGGCAGTTTTTCAGCAATATCTCGAAAACCTCTGAACCGATCTTGTTCAAAACAATTTTCGGTGAATGAAATTAATAAGGCCTAGGTATGTCCATGATTTTTTTCATATTTTTAAAATACACCGTTCAAAAATTAGAGGGGGGGGACAGAATTTTAGTGACTTTCGGGGCGATTATCTCCGACCCTATTCACTTAATCAAAAAAAATGCTAAGAAACCTTATATTTATTTTGAAAGGCCTATCGATTGATGTGACACACGGGGGGTCACAATGAAAAAAAAAAATTGACTTTTAGTTTTATGTATGGAGTGCACCCCTAAAAAAAATTATTTTTGTCATTTTAATTACAAAACTATGTAGCGGCTAACAAAATACACCTATCCTCAAAATTTTATTCAAATACACCTTATAGTTTTCGAGTAAAATGCCTGTGACATACGGACAGACGGACAGACGGACAGACGGACATGACGAAACTATAAGGGTTCCGTTTTTGCCATTTTGGCTACGGAACCCTAAAAATGATAAAACTCCATGGAACTAATTTTGACTGAATTTTTAATCTATTATTTTCGTAATATTTTGATTTTTGACATTAGATTGTTTTTTAATCTATTATTTTCGTAATATTTTGATTTTTGACATTAGATTGTTTTTCTAGAAATATTCTACTAGTATTTTTTATACAATTTTTATATCAAATATATTTTATTCTTTATGTTTAAAAATTACTCTAAAAAGTTAACTGACGATTTGAAAGTGCTTGTTACTAGGCCTACTTGAATAAAGATCATTTTGAGTTTGAGTGCATTGAGTTTGAGTTGAAGCCCTCGAGGCATTGTACCGAGGATGCTGGCGGCATTTCCTCGCTGAATTGCAATGCTGATGCGTTGCGCGAGAAAGCCGCCAGCTCATCGGTCACCAGTTACAGTTTCGCGATTTCTGCAATACTAGTATCTAATATCTACTTGTGTCTTTTAAGGCGAAAATCTACTCCAATATAGCATGTTTATACCTATGTGATATACCTAAGTACACTAATGCTCTTATTTATATACGTTCGTATAATGTCGTTGAAATTCGTTTATTTACCTACCTACCTTGTCACTTTGGAATTTGTATTTGTGAGAAAAGGACGAAAAACATGTTAACTTTATGAATAACGGGGTAGCTCCCTTATTCTTAAAAAGTCAAAGTCAAAGTGTTTTATTCTTCAATTTAGGCATATTACATGTAAGGCATGCAATCCCGGGATTTATTACTACTACAATACCGGGATCCCGGTATTGTAGTAGTAATAAATACCGGGTTTGCATGCCCTAATTACATGCACCTATGAATGTCGATAAACTACCACCGGTTCGGAAAGTAAACCTCTGCCTCGAGAAGAACCGGCGTAAAAAACTCGGCGAGGTGTCATTTTTTCAAAACAGTATACAATATATCATTTCAGTATCAGAGTATTATAAAGTTTTAAAATTACATTGCTACAGTCTTTGAGTATTAAGCCACTGGAGATGCCATGACGTAAACTCTTCGAACAAATTTTTTCGCCACTTTTGGCGGGGGGCGAGGAAATATACCTGTGCGTGCTTTGTTGAGGCAGATATTAATGCAGACGTACTATAGATATTAATGTATTTTTTTTAAGAGCCTATTGTGTGTCCTACTGCTGGGCAAAGGCCTCTCCCCGTGATCTCCATGCGTCCCTGCTAGGTACTTCTTCCGCCCAATTGTTGAGGAATAGATCCAGGTCGTCCCGCCATCTCCGTCTAGGTCAGCCCTGTCTGCGGCGCCCGTCATGTGGCACCCATTTCGTAGCTATATTAGCCCACCTGTCTGGATGCATGCGACAGACGTGGCCGGCCCAGTCCCACTTGAGCCTGGCAGTTTTTGCACCCACATCAGCTATGCGTGTTTTGGAGCGCAGTGTAGCGCAGCGCAGTGTCCTTTTGACACCTAGAATACTGCGCTCCATAGCGCGTTGTAATGCATTAATTATACAAAATTTTCAACGTGAGCACATGCTGTAAATACATCGACCTTCATGTGTTTACAATATTAATCGCCCACTTTTTAATTCTGACATAGGAACAATGCCAAATCAGTCAAGTCACCGTATTGTTCCGAGACAGTAAAAAGTTACTTGTCACTTCGACCGTGCGACAGTTGTTTTTAGCTACCAAGGTGACCAGCGGGATGGAACCAGTCTGGGGCTCTATTTGGCCATATTACTAACGTATTGACATCAAATTTGAATTACATATATTAGGGCGTTATTATCGCTTGCCCTGTTAAAAAGTTGCACAATGGTACCGCTTCATACCAGGACATAAAGCGATACAAATGACTTTACATCCTGGATATTTGGCAGCGATAAAATCCTGCACTAGAAATCTATCGTAAAATAAATAGGCTTACTACTGTAGCAATGTAATTTTAAAATTTTATAATTAACTGATACTGAAATGATATATTGTATTCTGTTTTGAAAAAATGACACCTGGCCGAGTTTTTTACCCCGGTTCTTCTCGAGGCAGAGGTTTTCTTTCCGAACCGGTGGTAGTTTATCGTCATTCATAGGTGCATGTAATATGCCTAAATTGAAGAATAAATCACTTTGACTTTGACTTTTCATCTCCTTGCAGGACTGCCAGGATCGTGGACACATCTTAAGGACACACCCACTTTCATTTTGGCCTCATATAGCGTTTTGACAAATGAGTGAAAGAGTGACTGATGATAGTATGCTGAGGTTGAATTAAATAAATAAATATGTGGGGATAGTCTTACACAAATCGCCCTAGTCCCAAACTAAGCAAAGCATGTAGGGTAGACTGGGTACGGTTGTAACAGCTCGAGTGTTTCCTAAACTATCCACAGGAGTGTGAGGGGTTCGATGGGAAAGGGACGCGGTAGGCAGGCATAAACATGATTATAGTTGAGATTTTTTGAACTGAGCCGATCTACTCATCTTCAAAACAATAGCATTCAAGTTAAACAATAGGACACGTGCCAACAAAGAATGAAGGTAAATTTCTTGTTTATTACCAGGCTCGCTGTGAGCGGGGTTTTTTTTTAAATCTTTTAGTCCGTTTTGAATCTATTGATTAAGAAGATAGAGTTCATTATTCAATGAACATTTTATGTGGCGGTAACCTTTTTTTTGCAAAGTTTGGCACGCGCCAACCACAAACAAAGAAACTTGTTGGCACGTGTCGTATTGTTTAACTTGAATGCTATTGTTGTGAAGATAAGTAGATCGGCTCAGTTCAAAAAATCTCAACTATACCAGTGTCGCTGCGCCGTCCGCGTGGTAAATACGCGTGCAGAAGGGTACATTGTGTTTTGTGCATCATTAGGTATGTTACAACCGTCCCCCATCACTGTTACAACCGACCTCGGTATGGGGACGGTTGTAACAGTGGCACACAAATTGAACAATGCCTCGCTGACGACAAACTATTGCATATATGTTATTTATTTAAAATTAAACGTTAACCCAAAAGAGTATTCTTCAATTTGTAATGTTTTATTTAATTCTTAGAGCTATAATGGCGTTGATATGAGCGATAAAAGCAAAATTGTTACAACCGTACCCAGTCTACCTATGAGTATTACTTATACATAGAAAACATCCATGACTCAGGATTCGTGCTTACTGCTTATCACACAATTAAATGCCCTTGCCGGGATTGGAACCCAGGACCTCCAGCTTCGTAGGCAAGGTCATCCCCTACTAACTAGACTAAAGCAATCATTCGAAATTTGATTTTTCATCATCATCATCATCATATCAGCCGAAAGACGTCCACTGCTGAACATAGGCCTCCCCAAAGAGGACCAAAAAAAGACGCCCCAAAGGTCATCCCCTACCAACTAAGACTAAAGCTATCATTCAAAATTTGATTTTTCATCATCATCATCATCATATCAGCCGAAAGACGTCCACTGCTGGACATAGGCCTCCCCCAAAGAGGCCCAAAAAAAGGTGCCCCAAAGGTCATCCCCTACCAACTAAGACTAAAAATATCATTCAAAATTTGATTTTTCATCATCATCATATCAGCCGAAAGACGTCCACTGCTGGACATAGGCCTCCGCCAAAGAGTGCCAAAGTGACCGGTCCTGCGCCACCCGCATCCAGCGGACACTTGCGACCATTACCAGGTCATCAGTCCACCTTGGGGCGGCCTACCCACGCCGCCGCCATTTGATTTTTATTCGAAATTAATTGACTATCACTGAATGAAGGCTCTATAATCTGATATATATTTGCCCGTGTCGGTTACAGATACCTAGCTATTATTATTGATGACACAATGGCATATAAATCTCATGACATCAGAAATAAAACGTTACAAAATGGTCCCATTGTTACTCATTCAGTGGTTGCGTTGTGCAGTCCTGCTGGTCGATTACGTAAGGCAGTACGCGCGTCAGGTAAATCTAAATCCCACCAAAAACATAAATATGTGAAAATGGGAGCCAATTTGTGACAGTCCATAAGTACTTTTTAGGGTTCCGTACCTCAAAAGGAAAAAACGGAACCCTTATAGGATCACTCGGTTGTCTGTCTGTCCGTCTGTCATAGCCGATTTGCTCCGAAACTACTGGACCGATTGAGTTGAAATTTGGTACACATATGTAAATTAATGATCCAAAGATGGAACCGTAAAGTAAATTAATGAATTCTGAACAAGGGGGACACTTTTGGGGGTTAAACTGGAAAATAAAAATAAAAAAGTTTCGCAAACTGTATTGTGTGCTATATCAAATGAAAGGGGTTGTCGTAAGCATGACAGATATTTTTTTTATAATTTTAGCAAAAACATATTTGAAGTAATTTAGGAAAAAAGACGAAAATTGACCATTCCCCCCTTATCTCCGAAACTACTAGGATTAAAATTCTGAAAAAAATATGGAAAATAGTTCCTTGCCTAAAGATTTCAGGAAAACCTATAAGGAGTTTGAGTATTCAAAGTAACGGGAAAATTCTCAATATTTTTGTGTATTTTGTATGGAGCGCCTAATTCTTAGAGAATAGGAATATTACGGAACCCTCACCACGCGAGTTGAACTCTCACTTGTCCGGTTTTTTTTTATTAACTTCACGTGTGTTTGATATATATCAAACTCGCAGTGTTATTACACTGACTTAGAATGTTGCAAATTCATTTTCAGCTGCTTCTATGTAGTGGTGGATAAGATGTGATCTTTCATTAACCATTAGTTTCTTCACAGATCGCCACTAACTACTTGATCACCTACTACTTGATTTTATGATTCATTTTTCTACTGCCCAAAGGTTGTCTGGAAGAGGTCGCTGTTTAGCGATAAGACGGCCTGTTGGTTTACCTCTGTCTCCCTGTGTTTTGTTTTGTACTAGCTTTATTGTGACGTGTGCTATAAAGAGTATTTGTATTTAGAGAACTATTTTCATTATTTTTTAAGCCTAAATATTGTGGAACGAGTAGAGACCTGTTCGTATACATGCAATAGAACGAAAGTAGAAATTCAAACTCACAACAAGTCTTTATTAGTTTATTGTTAATTACAAAGTTTCGACCCTCAAAACCTATCGAAGTATTGAGTTGAAGGTAAACATGATAAAAATCATATAATAATAGCCCTGGTTAGGTTCCTAGCCAATGTTTCAAGTTACTTCTATCTACTTCGCCAATAACCTAATTTCCATCGTTCATATTACTTCTGAATCTGCTTCGCCATGAAGCTATTGTCCATATTCAGGTGCGTTCCTCCATCGACCTTGACTATATTCCCCGTGACCAGCTCGCTAGCCTCGCTGGCGAGGAACACAACCATCTTGGCCACGTGGTCAGCCTGGCAGACGCGACGCATCGGGATGCCTTGGGCCATGTTGGTCAGGTAATCGGTGTATTGCTCCTCAGTGAAACCCGTGAGACTCTTCATGAAGTCACTCACCTGCGGGATAGGATATTAGAATATTTGCACATCCTATATTTAAGAGCCTAACCTAACGTCGTGAAGAAACTGGTCTAATCCCAAGAAGGTCTAGTTTTCCCTCTAGGCTGGAAGTTCAGCTGGCGGACTTTAGGGTAAAACCGGGATTTAAGAGCTCTTGTCGGTGGTAATCGCCGTTTTGTTGGCTTCTACGCCAATGTCTATCACTCCATATTGGGGAATATAAATATGGTGGTTTCCCCACTTGACTTCCTCATCACAGTATTATGATTATAAAACCATAATACCATAATACGGATAACCGTTATCCGGCCACTATGGTGTTACTCGCGTATTAAATAGGTTTCATCTCAAATGCCTGCGTGACATAATGATCATCTCCTGGGCGGACCGTGTCAGGAACACGGAAATTCTACGTCGTGCTAATGTCAGCGGCATTGAAGCCTATCTAATGCGTAGACAGCTGCGATGGAGTGGTGGTGTCTCCCGCATTGCTGAAGAACGAGTGGATAAGCGCATCTTTTACTCAAACTGTATGAAGGCAAGCGAAAACAGGGCGACCAGCTTCTGTGCTATAAAGATGTGTTGGAGCGCCACATGTGGAGATGTGATATTGACCCATCGCGCTGGGAGATTTTGGCTCAAGATCGGTCAAAGTGGAGACATACAGTGAAGGTTAACGTCGAAGAACGAAGACGTAACGAACTCGACGCTAAGCGCGAGGAGTTGAAGGCTCGACCAACCAGCCATCCACTACAATTTTGTTGGAGGGGTGCTGACTTGTAAGGAATGTGGTCGCACATTCTCTGCCAAGATAGGCTACGTCAGTCACCTGAGAGCTCACGAACGACGCTCCAGTTAGCCAGAATTCTTCTCTTTTTCCAGTCGCCGTGGTCAAAATCGGCCAGGATGATGATGATGGTTTTACTCAAAAAAGTCCTACCGTTAATACTTATTACTCATGTGCCTAGAAACTTACAGTCACCCCTGGGCTGACGTTGTTTACTCGGACGCCCTTAGGGGCCAATTCGAGGGCAATCAGCCGCGTAAAGTGGTCAAGTGCAGCCTGAAACAAAGAATAAAGACGTGTTATGTATATTAGTACAAACAGATAAATATGGTTGAGGATATTCTCGATAATTCGTGAGTGTCATGATCACGCAAAAAAGGCATAAGATGCGGGCAGAACAAGCCAGTCGTTGTGGAAATCCAAAGTTAGTGACATATACGCTAAGTTGAGCACATTTGACCTTATCAGAAGGGAAACTAGAATCTATTGTGACGTCCTGCGCCTCCCGCGTCCAGCGGACTCTTGCGACCTTTACCAGGTCATCAGTCCACCTTGTGTGGATGAAAATATATACCTATCTAATTGGTTGCTATTGCTATGTTAGTGAACTCACCTTCGCCATGCCATAAGGCAGGCTCCCCACCACCACCGTGGTACCAGCAATGCTGGAGATATTGACAATGTTCCCCTTAGTCTCGATCAGGGAAGGCGCCAGGAGGCGTGTGAGGTTGTACACTCCTCGTACGTTCGTGTTGAACACCTGGTATAATGTCCACAGTAGGATTATTAATTAGTAATCACTATTAAATAGTACAGTCACCTATATAGTTCAAAGCGCCTAAAAATATCGGACACTCCAATGATTATTATTAAAACAAAGATCCAAGAACATGTAAAAATTATGAACCTGGCAGGATTTGAATTGAACCAGCATCTCTGTTGGCTATACCGATAACCCTATAGGTCCAGTGCCAATGAATTTCGTTGTGTGCTTTAGATATTGATATTTGTATTTGGATCTCATCATCAAATGTCAGTTCTGTCTGACAAGAATATATTCCTAGATATCCTAAATATCGGAATTACGTTGACGAATGGAGAAACTCCTTTTTTTCGGAAATCGGTTCAATGCGCACCAGCAGTAGATAAGATAAATAAGATATTCTTAGGTCCAAAAAGTTGACTAGTCATACATTGTAGCCCTCGACTAATGGCTTTGTGAACTGTAGACCTCCTGGGTCTCTCTTTTATGAAAAAAATCCAAAAACTGAATCTACATATAAATTACATACAATTGTCGAACCTGCTCACAAAATGTTACATGAATCGGTTGGGAAATGCGACCTGTAGAGACAGGCATACGAAAGAATTTTGATCCAGGCTGAAACCGAGAACGTCGTTCGCTTCGCTCATTCATCCAATTTCGCCTTTAGACATATTTAAAGATAATTACGAGTACATTCGGATTGCTCTCCCGCGGCCGACCGTATAGCATTAATACTACTGCGTAAATATCCAATTGATGCATTCAAAGCGTGAAAGCAGGACAAGCTACGGTGCGCGTGCGGTGCCCGAAAATATGAGGAAGACCAAATATGTACGTACAACCCGTCGGAAATATCTGCGAACCTCCTCGCTGGAATGCACTTCCCGGTTTTGTTTGCATGACATCATTAAGCCAGGTTTGCAGATATTTCCGACGAGTTGTATGCGCAAGTACAACCCGTCGGAAATATCTGCGAACCTCCTCGCTGGAATGCACTTCCCGGTTTTGTTTGCATGACATCATTAAGCCAGGTTTGCAGATATTTCCGACGAGTTGTATGCGCAAGTACAACCCGTCGGAAATATCTGCGAACCTCCTCGCTGGAATGCACTTCCCGGTTTTGTTTGCATGACATCATTAAGCCAGGTTTGCAGATATTTCCGACGAGTTGTATGCGCAAGTACAACCCGTCGGAAATATCTGCGAACCTATACCTTGTCTATTTAACAGAGCTAGTACTAGAAAACAGAGAATGCACGTAATTGGTCAGCGATAAGGACGATGCACAGGCACAAGGTAGGTTTACATGCCTGTCAAAATTTAGTCAACATCTGTCGCTCGTACGGTGCTGAGCTGACGCTTTCAAGTGCTTATCTTTGGTTACAAATTTTTACCTGGCTCGTTTATTGGACTGTTTCCCATTTAACCTGTGACTCGGCTCCTTTGTTGGACTGTTTCCTATTTAACCTGTGACTCGGCTTGTTTATCGAACTGTTTTCTGCTTCTTTTGTGACTCGGCTTGTTATTGAACTATTTTTTGTTAAAATATGGAAAACCCGCCAAATGTTATGTTGTTATAGCTGGAAAGCGCTTCCCCTCGCGCTTCCCGATTTAGTTTGCATGACGTCATTAAGCCAGGTTCGCAGATATTTCCGACGAGTTGTAAGTCATCTTCCGCTCCAAGAAATGTCAGTTATTATGTCCCAACATACTTTTAATTATTAATTTGTCGGCAAAACCCTAAGTTACCCTCCACCACTTTAAGAATAAATGTAGTTATTGAAGTACATTGTCGAACGTTTCCATATCCGCTCGCGCGAGATTCATGCGTGCGCCGACTCCGGCATTGTTCACCAGCACGTCTAATCTGAAATTAGAAATACAGTATTGAGTCTCGCTAATCCGGCACTTGAGTAGTCTGGTACGTCCAATAATAATCCGGCACCGTCCGCCCGCGCTTTTCTCACCCGTCCCTACTTTCGCAGCTTTCGCTGCGGGCTTGCTGTTAATGTCTCACTCAATGCTTTATTTTATTTATTATGATTTTTTCTACACAATCCTGTAATCCGAACATTCCAATAATCCGGCAGCACCTAGTTTTTAATAGTGCCGGATTACTGAGACTAATTTTTTAAATGTCCATTGGAAATTTTAAAGTCTATTCCCATTCGATCCAAGTGTTCTCCTCAAATATTGTAGTGTAGTAGTAGTAGTCGTATAGGGTAAATTGATTTTATCTTATTTTGGGAGGAATGAGTGCTTGCGGATCCAACGGGGGGCTAGTGGGTATTGTATGGTAATTTATGAATCGCAAAAGAAACATTACCTTCCATAATGCTCCAGTGTCTCTTTTGCCGTCTTCTCGCATCCCTCATCAGTGGCTAGGTCAGCGACGATCTCCAACGGCCTCCTACCGTTCTTCGCGCATGCGTCTGCGACTTGGCGCAGGTTCTGCGTATTGCGGCCGACAATAGCAAGGCTCGCGCCTCGCTCGGCGAACAATATGGCTATGGCTTTACCGATACCAGCGCTTCCACCGGTCACTAGTACCACTTTATTGTCAAAACTCATCTTGAGAAAATCGCTCTACCTATAAACATAGGCGAATAAATAAAATGTAGTGTCTAAGACCGTGTAATGCGTCTTAGACACTACATTATACTTCGTTCCCATGGTATCCAATGCGTGAACGACTCTTGTACTAAAGGTTGTATGTTTCTCCGAAGAGTATTCATTCATCCAGGCACTTTTCTATCCTTATAAATAAGTGTAGCTAATGAGACATACTGAGGATCAGCTGGCCGCACACTAGCAATCCTCGCAATACCACATTAATGTTTTTTTTTAACAACTACTTATAATCATCATCACCCATACCCGCCAAAAGTTATAAATTAGTTCGAATAATATTCAATTGTCATAGCAATGGCATTTCTTATGACTTAAAATAATTATGATCTTCAATGTAATGACTAAAAAAATTATGATATTCAACGTTACGGTAAAAAAAATGTCATAGTATAGTTATGACAGTGAAAGTATTATGCGCAGGGTCATTAATGACAAAAGACTTATGAGCAACAGCTTTATGCTAAAGTGTTTTGCCAATCAAAATTATGACAATAGATATTATGCGACTAGACGGGGACCCCGCAGTGGCCGATGTTTGTGTCGATGATACTCGTACGGTTAAGTTTGATCTAATATAACTAATATTCGTTGTTAACAATAAAATATCAGAGGACAAACTTATAAAACAAATTGAACTAGACCCGCAGCTCAGTAAGGCTTGTGTTTATATGGTTAGTAGACGATGTAAATACCTGAATGTATAGAATAAATCCAAGATTCGGAGACAAATATTCATTATATTTGCCCTCACCAGGATTCGAACCTAGGGCGGTCAGCTTCGATGCAGGGCTTTATAAGCTAATCTAAACCGATCGTCAAACAATAGATCGATACCTAAACTAATTTCGGCTATAAATCTGTTTTTTGTTGCTCGAAAGTCGAAAGTGCGGTATGTTAACGTTTAGTAAATGAGACTATCCGTTATTAAGAGATCAATTTTAAACATGACTCACAGAAGTTTAAATTCAAATGATGTTAACGATTATTTCAGAATACAGAAGAATATCACTTGACACGGTAGATATTGTACGAGTATATACACTTGTACTATGCGTGTAATGACACAGCCGTCTTCAAACTGAAGATAATAACGCAGACACTGTATGATATACCAATACTTAAACGGTGTTATCGCATGATGAGATAACAGTAGTCCTGGAGCCAATTCTCGGACCGTTACAGATTATGATCTTTATTGACGTAATCTCTATGGAAAAATCTCAGCAAGATTTTGGTGTCTTCAAGATAAGATACAAACGACAGTTAAGGTACAAGGGCCAGGCCTAACTTTAAAATATCACTAAAAAACCTAGGACAACCGTGACATGGCGGCAATGCCGCCTTATGTCGCCCGACCCAACCATTACAGTAAGATAGGAGGTACAGATAAGATAAGGTACCTAACAGGGTAAGGTGGGTTGTACGTTGTTTTATAGACAACACTTTACCTTAGAATATATCAATAAAAATACAAGGACCAACTATTGAAACATTTTCTGCGAAACGAAATTCTATGATATTTCTGTCTGCGTAACAAGGGAACGCCGGATTAGGTGGCAACAAAAACATGACGCGTCAGATACGAATTAAGCCCGATTTCACAAGTTGTGCAATCGGTGCAGCACTGTTTGCCGCAACTCAAAGGCTGTTGCCTTAATAAGTCTGTTGAGAATGGTCACCCTGCTAAACTGTGGAAATTTCTAAAGTCACTTGGAATTAGAAAATCTCAACCTAATTCCTGTTTCAAAGACGTCGTTTGCCTCCTCTACAATCTTTAGTGGTCCTGCTAAGTCTCTTTTATCTCTTCCAATTCCAGATTCAACACAGCAGCAACAGCTTTTTGTCTTAATCGAATCGAACAACAGTGATGTTAAAAGGAACATACTATCCATTACTTGAAATCTCTTTGGTGTCGATAGCGTAATATTCCTATAATACCTGCATCCTCAATGCTCCTATTACGTCAAAGAAGTCCAACCCTTCCTCTTTCTCACAGTATCGACCTATTTCCATTCTTCCTTGAACGTCTAGTTTTCTAGCAACTCACATCTTTCCTAAATAGAAATGATCTCCTTAATCCTTTTCAGTCTGGCTTCCGCTCTGATCATAGTACGGCTTCTGTTCTCGTTAAAATTACGGATGACATACTGTCAGGTACGAGTATCATTGATCAGAAGTTGACAGTGTTAACGTTGCTTGATTTTATCTTATGTTGGGTATACTGCGTTCTTATAACATATCTCCTGCTGTCATTGGTTGGTTTCATAGCTATTTAACAGGTCGTCGGCAGCGTATAAAAGTGGATACTTCCCGATCCACATGGTATAGCACGTTAGCTGGCGTTTTGCAGGGCGGCGTATCAGCTCTACTTTTATTCCATTTTCATAAATTCCATTACTTGTAATTTATATTCATCATATAACCTTTATGCCGATGACCTTCAAATTTATTCCCAGGGTCAGGTCAGGGATCTGCCATTAGTCATCTCAGCATCTCGCAGTCAACCACTGCGTATAGTTGAGCAGTTTAAATATTTGGGGCATTTGGTGAACTCAGACCTTAAAGATGACGCAGATATTGAGCGCGAGCGCAGAGCGCTGTCCGTTAGAGCAAATATGATAGCCCGCAGGTTTGCTAACTGCTCAAAAGAAGTGAAACTTTGTCTCTTTAAAGCCTACTGCACTACCTTCTACACAGGCAGCCTGTGGGCAGATTACACGTATAAACGGTATAGCGCTCTGCGTGTGCAGTATAATAATGCTTTCAGGGTGCTGATGGGGCTGCCCAGATTTTGTAGCGCTTCAGGGATGTTTGTAGAAGCGCGGGTAGACTGTTTCTACACCACTATGCGCAAGCGCACTCTGCGCATATCCCTGGTGCGCAGAGTGCGGGCTAGCTCCAACAGCATTCTAGTAATTATGGTCTTAATGTTTACCCAGCAAAGATCAATATTATCATCATTGGTAGCAGTAGTAAGATGGTTTCTAGAATGGATTATGCTAATCTCCCACGGATTTTGTTTAATGGCGTATTGATTGCATACTCTCTGCAAGTTAAGAACCTTGGCGTTATTTTGCACCGCACTCTTTCGTGGGTCCCACAGATGAATGAGGTTAGCAGGAAGATGTTTGCTGTTGTGGGTTCTCCGAGAAGGTTTCGTAATTTTCTCCCTATTTTAGATTATGCTGACGCTTCCTGTATGATCTCTCTGAGGAACAACTTAACAAGCTTGATGAACTTATTCAAAATTTATGTATATATTTGGGTTACGCAAATATGTCGTTCGTATCCAGTTTCCGTTCTTAACTCAAGTGGCTTGCTATCCGATCCAGACGTAACTCTCACATTCTCGCCCTCCTTTATGGAATTATTTTTAACTCTGCAACTCCTCGCTACCAAGGAACGTTTCCATTTTTTTTCTTCTGCTCAGAAGTAGCTTCTCAGTGTTCACCCATTAAACTCTAAATTCTACAACACAGTTCTTTTACTTTTCGAGCTGTTCAATTGTGGAATTCTTTGCCTATTGAAATTTAACGTAGTAAGTCTCTTGCCATTTTTAAAACTAGACGAAAGGAGTACTATTTTTCTCTTCCGTGACTATTCTTTCCTACTTAATTGCTATTTGTTTTCGACTGTAAATGATACTGTTTCTCTGATATTTAATTATTCTTTGTGTATGTAGTAGGTTTTTGCATATATTTATTTATGTAAGTGTAGTCTTTCTTATAGTTCAGTTCTTTTTACTCTGTTTTTTAGTTTCACCTACTCAAATCATATGAATATTTTGCAACGTCTCCACCCAAAAGTTGTCTGGAAGAGATGGCTGTTAGTGATAAGACCGCCTGTTGTCTACCATTGTTTATGTTTAATTTACCTCTGTCCTTCTATCAAGTACTATTTTTGGTGAGCAATCAGGAATATTTGTATTGTATTGTACCTACTACTTTCTCTGTAAATAAATAGGTATATGTGTATTGTTATGCTCCTGATGGTGAGTAAGGTCGCCAGAGGACGCAGTATGCTGATAGTGAGAGGCTTGCAGTTTTCCCTGATGCTGTCAGCACATAGATTTCTCATGTCTTATTCGCCAACTTTTTTACAACAAGCAAGATCATGAATTTAAAAGGATTTAAAAATAACAAGGCAGTGAGTAGGTTCTCTAGAGTCGCTTATTGCTGTTATTGAATCTGGTTAGAGACGAAATTAGTGTCCATTCCCAAGGCCGCTCCCCCATCGACTAGGACTTCAGTCCCCGTGACCAGCTCACTATCCTCGCTGGCGAGGAACACGACCATCTTCGCCACGTGTTCCGGCTGGCAGACGCGACGCATCGGGACACGATTGGCAGCGTTGTCCAGGTACTCCATGTATTCGTCTTCACTGCAGCCGGTGGTGCGCTTTACGATTTCGCTGACCTGGGGGTAAAAGTATATCGATAGATCATTTCTTTGTCTAATATGCGGTCATAGCTGTCTCTCCCGTACCGGCCTTACGAGTTATGTACCTGCCTAAGTGCAGAACCGCCATAACATAGACGCTACTTAAATCATCTTACATGTGCAGGGTCAAAGATGATGATTAGTATTTACGTCACGAAGTATAATATATTATCTTCTTCTGCAGACCATCGTTATATCATTATGCTCAAAGTTCTGGGTAAGCTTGAGGTGCACTGTTAAGCCAAGTTTAGACGAAAACTCTTTGTACGAGGCCAATAACAAGCCAGCGCTGGCTACTGGCAGCCAGCACTGGCTTCGTCTAAACCTGGCTTTAGTGCAAGATGTTGAGTCCGTATTCGAATATTAGCGGCTCAACAAATAGGTACGACTGCTTTGCAAACTGCCAACAATTCAGGTCTTCGGACATCTGATAGCTTAAGCATTTCTAACTGGAAAGTCCTATACTCACCAAACAAAAAACCTAATGAAATTCCTATTTGGATTAGGACAATTGTCCGTTCTAGGTTAGGATGTCAGATGGTAGTAGCTTTCAAAAATATAATAATCGTACCCTTGGCCCAAAGCTGGTCCTGGTGGCTTCAAAACGTACAGAGAAACACGCAGCTACATAGGACTTATACTACAATGGCTCACCGACCCTTCTTAGCCTTTTACACGAGTTGTCTTGCCATTTTAGTTTATGACTTGAAAATCGGGTTTTCGTCATTCCAACGATACCCCTAGGGCATCCGACGAGGCCTATAAAATATTATTTAATACTTACTGTGAATCCAGGGCTGACGGTGTTGACTCGGACACCTTTAGGGGCCAGCTCGAGGGCGATCAGACGCGTGAAGTGATTAAGGGCAGCCTGTGGAAATGACAGAACCCTGATATTTTACAACCAAACAAAATAAAAAAACACCTAACGATATACTTTTCATATTATTTATTTTATTTATTAGGTACCCAAAGGGGAATATTGTAAAATGTTTCAACCAGCGACCTATAAGCGGCCATCTCTCTCTAAACAACTGAACTATCAGAACCATGCTCGACGAAATTTTCGACCAGTTCGTTTTTATTACGGTGCATGTTGTGTACTAACATCTGATTCGAAGACTCAGACTTCCTAAAGCTTCTAAGGCGTATGTCAGGAGGTCGCCACTATGGTTCAATTCAAATCTGGCTCGGATATAACGCAACGTAAAATAAAAGTACAATTAGCTAAAATAGCTAATATGTATTGATTTTGAGAACTTGTTAAATTAGTACCTCTTCCGTTTGTATATTTTTTAACCGACTGCCGAAGGAAAGAAGGTTATGTTTTTCGAGCGTATGTATTGTAAGTATATATGTATGTGTGAATGTTTTATTCTTTGGCACGCCCTACAACCTAAACCGTTTGACGTATTTCGATGAGGTGTCGTTGGATTCGTCTTAATCCTGGGAGTGACATAGGCTATAAATATTTCTAAAAAAGCAGTTGGGTTTTTCGAAAATTCTTTTGATTTCACCTGTTTAAGGTTATGAGTTCGCCATATTATTCTTACCTTTGCCATGCTATAAGGCAGGGCTCCCACAACGACCATGGTGGCGTAGCCACTGGAGATGTTGATGATATTCCCTTTGGCCTCGATCAGGGAAGGCGCCAGGAGACGTGTGAGGTTATATACGCCCCGCACATCTGTGTTGAACACCTGGTGATATTAACAATGTTATTATTGACTACTTGCTGCCCGCTTGTTATACAGAGAACATTAGGCGGAGCCGCGGGATAAAATAAAGCATATATACATCCCGAAGGTTAGGTAGACGAGTTCAGCTGCCCCCCTCTGCCCGTTTCTGTGTACTCCCTTGTGTGTAAAGTATAAACTCCTTATGAAATAGACTCTTCCTCAATCGATCTCGCATGACTGAGGATCGTGTTGGTGACCGCGAAAAGTTGCGCTGGTAGCCTGATAGAGACTGCTTCTGGCAGTAGCTAATACTTGACTGCGCTCCAGCGGGCAGGGATCGTTCCTCTAGTGCTCCTCTCCACGGATACGTAAAGTATACTATAGTAAGTATAGGAAGAGAGGGAGACCAAGAAGAAAGCTCAGAATAGAGAGGAATGGAAATTGCTCCACCGACAAGAGCTTAGCTATATGATGATGATAAGGCTAAGTATGTAATGCACCTGGTCGAAAACCTCCATGTCCGTATGCTCAAGGTCCGTTCTTGAACCTACTCCGGCATTGTTCACCAGGACATCTAATCTGAAATTAATTCAATAAATACAGCATGTGATATATCTGTACACAGTTTTTGACATGTATTATTTGTAGAAAGAAGATAAGGTTTAACATGATCATCGTACACCACATTTATTATGACAGATGATATTAACATTATGTATACGAGGTCCGAGGGACAATGCCACACGTGACTATACAAGCCAATCCAAGATCGACATTTAAGGCCACATTTCTGGCACGAATTTGAAAGAGAGGTTCCAAGATCTACCCCACAAGCGTGCTAAAAGGCATAATCGTTAAGAATTATCTAGAATTCTTGAATATTGTAAATTAAAGTAAAGTTTGAAATGGAATACCTATGTACAATTAAAACATTGAAATAATGACTGCGTCAAATTGGCCACTTTGTCCGGTTGTTGATCATTCAGTCAGTAAGCAAGTCTCAAGGCAAGAAAACAGCCTGCAATATGTGGCCTTCTTCACTGGCTTGTCACGTGATAGAGAGAGACAGACACTGTATCTTGTTTCTGTGAAGGAACCTACCTTCCGTAAAGCTCCAGAGTTTCTTTAGCTGTCCTCTCGCAACCGTCGTCGGTGGCCAAGTCGGCTATGATCATCAGCGGTCGTCGCCCTTTCTCTGCGCATATTTCTGCGACTTCGTTCAGATTTTGCGCATTGCGACCGACAATCGCAAGTCTCGCGCCTCGCTCAGCGAACAATGTGGCTATGGCTTTACCTATGCCAGCACTTGCTCCAGTCACTAATACAACTTTGTCTTCGAAACTCATTTTTTGGGAAGGGAACTTTTAGCCTGATAAAACCCACGTTAACTTTGCAACAAGTAATTTGGCTTCACCTGCACTCATTAACTGGCAATCTTAAGATGGTTTAACGGTTAAGAGCCTTAATCTAATCTACGATTTAACTATTTTCAGTTTCGTAACGGCAATTACCCATATAAAATGTATGGGTAATTGCAGATACGAAACTGAAAAAAGTTAAATCGTAGACTAGATTAAGGCTCTTAACTATATACATTTTTTTTGCAATCCACACTACTGTCAAACAGTGACTTTATAATCGAAAGACTTTTACCGAAAAACAATTAATGCGTGGAACAGCCGTGTTCAAACTGGAAGATAACAACATATTGACGGTATATTATATCAGCTACAGATAACGTATCACATTGAACATTAGATATAAATATTACGTATATCTAAGCTATGCCAATAAATATTAGATCCTAAAATGTCACCCAATAGTGATATACAGGGTGGCCAACTTCGAGGACAACCTTTTTTGCCGCCATTTTGTTTTGTCGGCAAATATGACAGTTACTTTGTGTCGATACGGCACATTTGTTAAGGAGCGTTTTACGACTGGGGCCACGTGTCACGCGGCACGAGCCACAATAGAAACATTAAAAAGAACGTTTCCCGGTCGATTAATTTCGAGAAACGGTGACATTGATTGCACCCCAAGATCGCCTGATTTAAGAGCTCCTGCCTGACTTTTCTGTGGGGCTATCTAAAGGGAAGTGTCTATGTTAACAGGCCAATGAACCTTCAGCAATCAAAATAAAATTCGAGCCACAGTCACTGAGATAACACAGGAAATGTGATGAAAAACGCAATGAAAAGGGTTCACATCTGCCATGCTGCTAGAGGATTTGTGTGAGATTATTAACCCCCGACGTAAGAAGAGGGGTGTTATAAGTTTGACGTGTCTGTGGCGTCGTAGCTCCTAAACGAATAGACCGATTTTAATGCGGTTTTTTTGTCCAAAAGCTGACGTGATCGAGATGGTTCTTAGCTACGTTTCAACAAAATCGGTTCAGACGTTTTTGAGATATTAAACTTTGAAATGAATAAATGAGGGGTTTTTTCAACTTTTCTAACTTGTAGTTAGATATCCGAACTGTTCTGAACTGATGGAAAGTCAGCGACGCGAACGCGCCAACCCAATGGAACGGCCGTGAATGTCAAAATTTAACGTAAAACAAATGGCGCACATACGACCACAACAAAGTGATAGCTGTATGGCGCACCCGTGAATGTAGTAAATTTTCCAGAGTATTTACGTCCATTCATTTGGATGCAATCTTAGTTATTGTCACGACAGAAGTAAAGGAAATCCTTTCATATGTAGGTTAGAAAGGACCTCGGGTCTCGAGGCGATGTCCCTGATTTATTCCCGTAAGAGCACCTTTTGTTTACATCTTGCACGTGGAAAAATCTACAAGATAGATTGGCCTTAGTTAGGGTTGCCACCTAATGTTTGGACTTTTGTTGTAAATTATGGAAAATTAACCGAAGCAGCGCCGTAGCGAAGCAGGGTGGCGCAGGACCGGTCACTTTGGCACTCTTTGGGAGAGGCCTATGTTCAGCAGTGGACGTCTTTCGGCTGATGTGATGATGATGATGATGATGCTTTTCGGATAATTGACTCGCGGAATTATACAGTGTTCTCCGCACAAGCTATACTCAGTAACGATTGTCACATGTCACATTATCAGTGCCTAATGAGAGAAGCGGTCCCGTTTTATTACCGAACTGCCAAGTCAAGATGGGTAATGTATTTCGCATGTAGATATCATTGTGGGATATTAATCGAACTGATCATTTAACCGATTTTACCACTAGTTAGCCACGCAGAGAAAACAAAACTTTTAAACGATGTGCCACCTTGTGTGTCCGAAATCATGCTTTTTCGGAATATCACAATCGCTGAAAGAATTTTAGAGTGTTTAGGATGTAATACTAAACTAATCTAATTGTATATTCAAATTAATTATCTACGTCCAAATTTTAATTTAGCAAAAAAACAGCTTATAGAATTTGAAATATCGAAATGCCTAACGATGCTTTGTAATTTTTGCTTACAAGATTGTGCTGTATAAAATGCAATATACTTATTTCCAAAGTTGCGAAACTTGATATGTAGAATGTTCTTCGTAATTTTCTTATAGTAGCCTCTCAAAATGAAATGGAACTTCCTAAACGGAAACTAGTCTTAAGTTCTCGTGAATGTTTCCAGGAGTAGCATGGTTGGCCTTATCACGCGACAAGTGACAAGATAGGGGCGTCGTGTCGTTCTATCGAACGGTGTCAGCCAGTGACGCACGCTCTATCCTATCACCTATCGCGTGACAAGGCCAACCATGCTACGGGGCCAGAAATTGCTCAGACTATTCCTGTACCTTTTTGAGAATGTACCTCAACTTTTACATTTGCGCTGTATCCCTTATGATGACAACCCTCAGGCCTCAGTGGCTGTCGTTAAGTAAATCCCAGTGGCGCTATTATTTGCCGAGTAATCATGGCCGCCATAAGACAGTCGATGGTGTCAGCCGACCTAATTAGGCTGTGACCCAATTGCAGTTCGGTGAGGAACCGTTTAAGTCAACCGTTTTATGGCGATTCCACCTTAAGTGTCGTTTGTGGCGTTTTTATATTTAACCGACTGCCGAAAAGGGGAAGTTTTGAGCCATTCTCATTTTTGTACACTGTCAAAGCCGTGAATGCAATTATGAAATGCTTGTCTAATGATGAATTTATTTATAGTATCTAAAATAAGTAAGATATAGGGTACTTTTCTAAATAAAGAGCAAAATTCCTAAAAGAGCCTAAATACAGGTTGTCTTTTTAGGGTTCCGTAGCCAAAATGGCAAAAACGGAACCCTTATAGTTTCGTCATGTCCGTCTGTCCGTCTGTCCGTATGTCACAGGCATTTTACTCGAAAACTATAAAGTGTATTTGAATAAAATTTTGAGGATAGGTGTATTTTGTTAGCCGCTACAAAGTTTTGTAATTAAAATTACTAAAAAAATTTTTTTTAGGGGTGTACTCCATACATAAAACTAAAAGTCAATATTTTTTTTTCATCATGAGCCCACGTGTGGCACATGAATCGATAGGCCTTTCAAAATAAATATAAGGTTTCTCGGCAATTTTTTTGATTAAGTGAATACAGTCAGAGATAATCGCGCCGAAAGTCACTAAAATTCTGTCCCCCCCCCCCCCTCTAATTTTTGAACAGTGTATTTTAAAAATATGAAAAAATTAATGGACACAGCGCTTATTAAGTTCATTCACCGAAAATTGTTTTGAACAAGATCGGATGAAAGATTTCCGAGATATTGCTGAAAAACTGCCTTCCTCAAAGAAAAGGACGTAAGTGCCGTAAGATTTCTATGACGACGACCTTTTTAATAGGCACGGAACCCTTCGTTTTGCGTGGTCCGACACGCACTTGGCCGGTTTTTTTTATTTAATTTCGAATAAGTGACTTAACAGAAAATCTGTTAACGAACCTGCTCACAAAATTTCACGAGAATCGGTTCAGAAATGTGACACTGGGAACCGTTTTTGACTTTCGAGCGTCTCTCACTCGAAAACTGTCAAAAATAAACATATTTCACAAATGTGTGTGTGTATGTGCGTGTGTGCATAATGTATGTGTGCGCGTTTGTGCTTGGGTGTGAGATGGTGGTTGAATTAATGATGGAAATTCCACAACAGCATTATACCTAGGGTTCAGTTTGTATGCGGTATTCTGACCAGGCTGTCGGATTCGTTTCAGCATATGACAATGTTAGTAACCATTTCTTCACCACACGACACGTCTGGCTTGAAGAGTAGAATTTTTTTTAATGTTCTGGTAATTGGGCCAAAATTCTTTTTAGTGCCCAAAATAGAGATGATAATTTTATAAACACTTATAAAAAAATGTAGATGTCTCGAAATATTTTCCTAATAGTTTTACGTTAGGTTTCAACCGGGCCTCAGTGTTTATTATGAATTTTTCCACCACCCTGGGTTTTATATTACAAAAAAGTCACATTTGGTACTAAAATTACCACTGCGTTACCAGTCCCCATGAGCCTTCAAAAATAATGTCCACTGCGTTACCAAACATATTTTTTTTCGAGCCCAAATATTTCGATAATGGACATCATTTGGGTATGCATACGATTATGTCATTGTGGATTAGAAAATAATAGTGTTTTGAAGATTATCCGAATAAGTAAAAAATTATGGGTTAAAATGTAAAAGGGACATTTTTATAGGCATAAAATAGAATTCTGGCCCATTTTGCTGAAATACGTAGGGATGTGAAAAAGCTGGAGATTTACGAGTAGGGTTTGCAAGATCCGACCATTTTTAGGATCCGGATAATTCGGATATTAAAATTTGACGGATCCGGATATCCGGATAATTCGGATAAAACGGATCCACGATAAATAAAAGAGTAGTTTTTCTTGATTAATAGGTTTAGTTGAAGCAAGTTAGATAATTAAGGCCGCAAATATCTGTAATCATGGTTAATCTTTATTGTTTAGGTTCCGTATACTAAATTATAATTATAAAATCAACAATCGACTTACAAATAATTAAAATAAAACAAATTGTATATAAACTTGTTTCTCTCCATTATGTAAATCAGTCTTAGAAAGCTAGGAACTACCAACGTATCAGCAATTGATAAATATTAGAAACATTGATAATGCAATGTAGCCCACTATTCAAATAGGTGAAACAATTAAATAAAAACTTTTACCTCGCAAATAAATCAGTCTTGTACTTGCCCTCAACCAAAGTGACGCCTGAGCCCATAAAGAAAGACAATGAAAAACAATGCAAAAGAGATAAACCGAGCCTATGGTTTTATGGCCTCAGTCGTCACATTGGTTGAGGGCAAGTACAGAAAGGAACATGAGTAATGATAGATTATCAACAATCAATATATATTATTTCATGCTTGATTAAAATAAAACAATCATATAAAAAAAACTTGCTACACATCTCACTCAACACTTTTTGAGAGGAACATCAGATATTCATGAACAAAACATCAGTAATCATGATTCATTAAAGAAAATAAAAAAAAATCATCACATTAAATACCAGTTATAACTAAGTGAAATTATATTGATGCTGCAATAAACATAAAGACAGTGAATAATTCTGATTGCATCCAAAAGCAGTAATCACGATATTAGTTTTTTTTACACGTGATTTCTCCGTTCTTTGGTAATGTGAACGCAGGAAACTCAACGCATCTAATGAATCTACGTTGAGCCGTGTCCGGAGATGGATGCATAAGTAACCCGCTGATGAAAATACTATTTCAGCCTCCACACTAGTTGGTGATATTGTTAGTGTCAAGATAATAATAATAACCTAGGTGGTGGGAACATCCTCGTTAAAATGTGTATTACCTATGAGGAAAAGTATTTAAATCTCAATTTAGCAATTTTTTTAATAGACATTAAGCAGTTATGCGTCAAGACAATAAATATATATTTTCCTAGCTTACAAATATTGTTTCAAAGATCTTGGATTTGTTTCTTACTGAAATTGTAAGATTTTGCATCGCGATATTATATCGTGTTCATATTTATATACGCCATCCTTTTAAATAGGTATATTATAAAATGAAGTACATAAAACCTGAACTTGATAATGCTTTATTTCATTTTACTTTTAATATTTAAGGTATATTGTATAGATCCGTAAGATCCGAAATATCCGGATCCGGATAGCCGTTGGATCCGTATCTGAAATAGGGCGGATATCCGAATAATTCGGATATCCGGATATCCGGATTGCAAACCCTATTTACGGGCTAAAACTGATTTGAGCGGTGCAGTGGCAGGGGCGCTCTACATATGCGAAAATGATGAAACACGATAGAAAATGGAAAAACGAATGGTATTGAATTTCGGCGGCAAAATATGACAGTTGTTGCATGAAAATTACTTTGTGTAGATACGGCAGTTATGGAGCGTGTTACGACTGAACTTAATTATTAAAACTTTCTACTCAACCCAATCATGTATTGCGAAAACTCTAAGAAAAATGCGGCCAATGTTTACCCGATTGCCGAAGGAAAGGAGGGTTATGTGTTTCGAGCGTATGTATGTATCTATGTGTGTATGTCTTATTCTGTGGCACGCCCTGCAGCCTAAACCGTTTGACGGATTTCGACATATGAGGTGTCGTTGGATTCCTCTTAATCGTGACATTAGGCTTTAATATTTGCAAAAAAGCAGTTGGGTTTTTTGAAAAATCTTTTAATTCCACTTGTTGGTAGAAATCACTTACCGGCTAACAATAGCCCGTATAGTGAATCCTGACTTTTTTTCTGTGGGTCTATATAAAGGGACGTGTCCATTAACAGGCCAATGAACCTTCAGCAATTAAAACATATTCAAAACACAGTCACTGAGATAACGCAGGAAATGTGTGAAAATGTGATGAAAAACGCGATTCACATCTGCCATGCTGCTAGAGGTGGGCATTTGTCTACAAACACAAACGGGTCGTTCTTCTTTTTTACCGACAATGAACCGAGGTTTTTCTGTTTTTTTGGTTTTTGAACTATCGAAAATTGTGGTTTTGAAGTGCGATTTAAAAAAAATGCATATGTTTCTTCATTAGAACTAATTAAAGTTTCCTTTCTGGCCAATATAAATATTTATTTACGGTTGGTTTCTAAAAAAAAACATGTGACAAAGTGGACTCTTTCAGTGGGGACAACATTTTAGTTTACCACTCTGTCACGGCATTCTACGAAAAAAAAAAAACATTTAAAAAAATGCTAGTTAGAGAAAGTGAAATATTAAATATCACTAATTAATAAAATAATATGGACGTTCATTCGAACATTATAAAACCGTAAACATCATTACTCAAATGAGATGCCGTAATAACACGAAGGACAGGCTATTGTCGGTCGAAAAGAAGAACGACCCAAACATAAAATTACAAAAACTAAAGTGTTAATTGGCCATCCTGTCCATATAGTAGATGGTAGAGACCTCCCCGTGGATCGAAGTGTCACACAACCGTCTGTGACAGTATGCAAAACATATATGAGAATAACCTCTTTCCGCGTTGTGCACTACTACCACTTAGAATTCATTAATTTCAGTAGTTTAATTTGATCTCACAACATTGGCGAAACTCGAATGCCATGCTGAATTGAGCGGCTATTACTGGAAATAATATTTGCATTACGGGACAAAAACAGTTTCCATAAAAATATAGGTATGCGTGAAAGTGTATCTATAGGTTCAAAAGTACACTTTCTTGAAGGTACTGCTGTACATATCTAATTTTACCTAAACATTTTGGGTCTCAACGGGATTGATTGAAGGGTCCCGCGTGTCCATTACGAGCCGTCCAAAATGGCTGGATAAATAAAATAAATACAGTTAAGATTCCCCAGAGTTACCTCGCTTAAAATGCAGATGGACCGAAGTGGCACGTGTAAATTAAGAAGACAATCGTGACAGCTGACTTTTGTTCACTAAATGTAGTCTGTTTTAGCCGTGGTTATACGTCTGGCCAGCTTAACGTGGTAGCATAAAGCAGCTGAGGATATTCACCTGATAAATCAACACAAGTTATACGAAAAAACCTTTTAAATTATACGTTAGTAGTAGAAATCCTATATACATCAAAAAATGCCCACTTTTGCATACGTCTACATTGCAAATGGACTACTTCGCACTAAACTGAAATCGCTTAAGCACCTCATTTAAAAATCTATGTCGTCGAAATTACCACGCCATAATAATTTATGGCAATTAAAATTATGGCTAGCGACGGTATCTGGTCAAAACTACATTGCAAAAAAACGTGACTTCAAAACGTTAGTGAACCGTTTACATTTCATTATGATCACGAGCCAGGGCTCGGCAAACTTTCTAACCAAAGAGCCAATTTCAGTAAAAAAAAAAAATTAAGAACCGTAAAAGGGCCTTTTACGCAATGTTCGATCTCACATTTCCTTGAACCTATCTTTATGAGGGGTCCTCGAAGAGCCGCAAATGACCCTTCAAAGAGCCGCATCCGTTCCAAAATAAAAGTTTCTTAAAATGAACGTAGGCCAAAACACCCGGTTCTCACAGAGTCCGTATGCCAAAAGATCCGTCTCTCATGACACCCGTATTCCCAAAAGACCCGTTTCTTATCGCATCAGTATGTCAAAACACCCAGTTCTCGTAGCATCCGTATGCCAAAAGATCCGTCTCTCATGACACCCGTATTCCCAAAAGACCCGTTTCTTATCGCATCAGTATGTCAAAACACCCAGTTCTCGTAGCATCCGTATGCCAAAAGATCCGTCTCTCATGACACCCGTATTCCCAAAAGACCCGTTTCTTATCGCATCAGTATGTCAAAACACCCAGTTCTCGTAGCATCCGTATGCCAAAAGATCCGTCTCTCATGACACCCGTATTCCCAAAAGACCCGTTTCTTATCGCATCAGTATGTCAAAACACCCAGTTCTCGTAGCATCCGTATGCCAAAAGATCCGTCTCTCATGACACCCGTATTCCCAAAAGACCCGTTTCTTATCGCATCAGTATGTCAAAACACCCAGTTCTCGTAGCATCCGTATGCCAAAAGATCCGTCTCTCATGACACCCGTATTTCCAAAAGACCCGTTTCTCATCGCATCAGAACAGAATATGTATAATGTGTATTTCTCAAATACACATTCTTCACCTTCCGATCTTAGAATTTTATTCAAGTTCATTTTAACAATAAAGTCGGCATCAGCATGACTTTTGGGTAAAACATTTATCGGGAACCGGATCATTCAGGAAAAGGTGGTGACGGGAACGTATGTTTTGGGAACGGGTGTATTGGGAAACGGATATCAAGATAAACGTATCTTTTGGTATAGGCACATTTTGGGAAACGGATTATTTAGGAAAAGGTAGTGACGGGAACGGTCATTTCGGGATTAGGTCTTTTCGGAATACGGATATCAAGCTAAACGTGTGTTTTAGGAGAAGCACATTTTGGGAAACACTTATATCGGGAAACGGATTATTTGGGAAAAGGTGGTGATGGGAACGGATGTTTTGGGAACGGGTGTTTTGGGAAACGGATGGAACGTTCCGAAACCACGAGGATTAGCTTTGATTACAACTATTCCAAATTTCAAATCGATATCATTAGTAGTTCCTGAGATATTTGACGGACGGAGTCGCACCATAAAGGTTCCGTTTTTACCTTTTTGGTCCGGAACCCTAAAAATGATCGCTGTTGGCCATCATCATGGAACTAACGATGTTTATTGTTCCACAGAGAGCGTCCAGAAGAGCACCAAGCTACGTGGTGTTTCTGGCGTCGTCGGCGGCTCGTCGTGGCGCTGCTGGCGTTCTTCGGGTTCTTCAACGTGTACGCGCTGCGCGTCAACCTGTCCGTCGCCGTGGTCGCCATGACAGAGCCTGTGGAGACCAAGCTGGAGAACGGGACTGTAGTGTTTGTGAGTAAACTTTACTGATACCGAGTATTGAGCACCCCACGTTTTCCTTTGTAACTTATGGATAAAGTATTATTAGTATACCTAGATATTTTTCTAGCACGAACGACTTATTGTAAGTGATTGACAAAATAAAAACATCGACAGTCCTGTTATCGATAAGTACCACTTCAACGTCATAGAGGTAAATAAATACAAAAATATATAGGGTAATAGGGTGCGTTAAAAAATTTATAATAATAACAAAACTATTACAATTTATTTATATTTTACATACTTCAGAAAACAATTTGCAATACTTTCGTAACTTTCTTTCTTCGTGTCAGTGAATTAATTATCCCCTAAGTCACTCCATAATACACACACACACACACACACACACCGAAATTGTCTTTCAAATCGACGCAGAATGTCACATGTAGTTTTTCCCAAACCCATTTTTGGTCCCAAAACAAATCTGTGTCTCTGTATATGGTTACAGTGTAGGTGCACGCGGCGTCTAGGTAGATAGCCAATATATGTCTGTGGTTGTATGTACGTATTGTCGTTGAAGTAGTATGTACTTATCGATAACAGGATTGTCGATATTTTTATTGTGGCAAGCACTAAACAAATGTTGTTCCTGCTAGAAAAATATCTAGGTATAATTATTAGTCAATTTCATAAATACACGAAGACGTAAAATATATTAAGTGTTTGAACGTGTGCAAATCATTAATATATATATCTATTGCGTATGAAAACTGAAGCTAGAAAAAGTCGTGTTTGTACAATAAAAGTTTAATTGTATTTTTTACACTACATTTTTCCGATAGATACACAGCGTTCTATCATAAAATTGTATGAAAAACGCACTTTTGACCAAGGCTGTAGATTAATCAAAAGTACCCTAAACCGACGAGCATGTATGAGAAATGTTATGAAGGTGAGTGAAGCGAAAGTGGTTTGTCAGGATCGTTGCAAATCCGTGATCTCTGCCTACCCCTCTGGGAAAGAGGCGTGATTATATGTATGTAGATTAATATGCAGGTGCGCTGCTCCCGACGCAGCGAAAGCGAGGACTTTGCAGAGATACGAAAATATAGAGAGAGCTGTCTTGGCGCAGCTGGTATCGGCTTCTTCGTGTTTGTACGCGGTACGTGCTATACGCCGGAAACTGTGTACCTACTCTACGTAACAGCAAGAGGACAAAAGCATCGATTTATTGTCACATATCTTAACAAACACAACGTGAACACATCAAGCTTCCCGCCCTCTTGTGGCAAAGTAACACGAGCACCACACCTCTGGCCAGTACTCTTGCTAGACGACGCAGCGCACAGCAGGCACTCCCTAGCTTATTACAATTTCTGGATATGTCCAATATATCTAAGACATTTCTTTTATGGGTAGGCCCCCCACAAGGTGGACTGATGACCTGGTAAAGGTCGCGGGAGTCCGCTGGATGCGGGTGGCGCAGGACCGGTCAATTTGGAACTCTCTGGGGGAGGCCTATGTCCAGCAGTGGACGTCTTTCGGCTGATATGATGATGATGATGATGATGATTTCTTTTATTTCAATTGTTAATCTTCAACATGTAAGATAGTTTAATAAGCTAAACCCTTGATGCCCCGGGAATACCATTACATTACATAGTTACACTGAAAAAAATGTCACTTTGGGGTAATCTTAAAATATCGAGATGTCCGTCTAAATTAGGGGCGTTGTCTTAAAATAAGGAGATATCATGTCAATATTACGCTATAATTGAAATGTTTTAGGACGTAATAGAATTGTTTGGGTAGATAATAAAATATTACGATACTTGTCATAGTAAAAATCGTCACTTTCATCGTACTTTTTGGTGATGTCAGTATGCTCCCTACTTTTAGTGAATTCATCTTAATTTACGGTGAACAGTTTTCTCAGTGTACATTGTTTCGCTGGCCGAAAGGCATTCTCTGCTCTAGATAGAACACTTTTACACCAGCGGTTGTTGGTTCTACGTTACATGTACATGTGTCATTTCAGCCTATTTTGAAAACTATACTCTGGTTCTTTGTCGTACTTTAATCTGAATTGTATCCCTGAAAGCCATAGCTCTCCACAGCGCGTAAACCCATCATAAATCACATAAAACCCCGGATGTTCAGCGTTATAAGCGATCAGATTCGTGACATAAGTCGCTGTAACTCGCATCGTTATAAAACGCAAAACGGTGCAAGGGTCGAGACTATTCAAGGGCATGGCTATCGTAAATTTTTATTAACACCACAGGCTTTCGCACCCTTTTCCGAGTTAAGCTGCGCAAATTAAACCTTATGACCGAGGCCGTAAGGAGCTTACGACTTACGACCCGGTTTTATGTTCTCACTGGCCAAAATCGACATTGAATCCTATTTAAATTTTGTCACCGTGCTAGCAACTTTATCTGAAAGGAGCAAATATCAGTTCTGTTTGGACGATTGTTGTATGAAATTAATAAAGGCTGTGTAAAAACCCCCAATTTCGGTCGTAAAAAAATCAATCCAATAAACTTAAGTAGGTATGTTGTGTTATGGGTGTGTTAAAATATTGTTTAGAGTACATTTCCACTTGAGCTATGCTATGCTATGTTTTCATACATTTGACACGTAAGCTGTAGCTGGAGAATGTCAAAAACAGCAGAGCCTATAATATGTTACGTTGTGTTTCTATTATTTTTTTACTAAAGAAATACGTGACATAAAAATGCATAGGTATAACCTAAATATATTCGTCAATATTTTAGGTTTATACCTCGTTCCATATACATTAGAATTTTAACGGACAAATTCGTCTACGGTTTATTCTTATATCTTTATCTTTTCGTTCGTTCTTTTATTACAGAGAACCCAGACGGAGACATGGGTCTAACCTACCATCCAGGAGCCGTAGCATGGTTGGCCTTATCACGCGACAAGTGACAAGATAAGAGCGTCGTCTCGTTCTATCGAACGGTGTCAGCCAGTGACGCACGCTCTATCCTATCACCTATCGCGTGACAAGGCCAACCATGCTACGATGCCTGAGAGTCCAATCTATATACTGGTTAAAGATTTATTGAAATCGGATGAGTAAATCATTGGATTACCCCCTTCATACAAACTTACGAATTTGCAAAGCCACAACCTCACAGACAAGTAACATATTTATAAATTTACTAGCTGTTGCCCGCGACTTCGTCCGCGTAGACCCGTGATAAAAACTATCCTATATTTTAATCCAGGCTATAAACGTATCTTCGTGCAAAATTTCATCCAAATCAGTTTATCCGTTTAAGCGTGATTGAGTAACGAACATCTAAACATCCAAAATTCAAACTTTCGCATTTATAATATAAGTAGGTTTAGTAGGATAATTTAGTAGTGATCCTGTTTTCGTTTGAGGTACATAACGAATTGCTAGTTATGTACCCCAGAAAAAAATAGGAAAAATACCACGGAATAAGAAATAAGGAATTTTTTTATCAGTGAAAAATACTTACCTACTTAAATTATTAATTAAATTATTGGTATTACTTTTAAGCTTTGATTGCCAATTCATGGGATGAAAATTTCAGAAGTGCCTGATAATTTTTTTGGTGATAGGAATAACCTTCCTTAGCACCAGAAAAAAGTTTCAGATTTTTCAACTGCGTCAATCATTTTTGACTCTGACTCAAAACGTGACTCAAAAAGTAAAAATAATTGTCGCGGCTGAAAAATCTACAACTTTTTTCTGGTGCTAAGGTAGGTTATTCCTATCAGGCACTCCTGAAATTTTCATCCATTCCCCATTGTAATGTTTTCAATCATGACAATGATGTTCCTTACAGATACCGGAGTTCGACTGGAGCTCGCAGACCAAGGGTCTGGTGCTGTCCTCCTTCTTCTACGGGTACCTGGTCACCCAGCTGCCCGGCGGCTGGCTCGCGGCTAAAATAGGAGGTAACAGGTTCGTTCCGCACATTACCACTAATATCGTCAAGGGGCTTGTCGCTCTTTATAACCCTTAGATGCATAATGGTATCAATCACTTTGCTTATGGAATGGCTTATGTACAATTATTGCCAAAAAAAAGCACAAAATATAAAGATTATGATTAACATTAATTAAAATAAATTAAAACTAAGTTAAATCTAAAAAAGGCCCTCGAGGCATTGTACCGAGGGTGCTGGCGACATTTCCTCGCTGGATTGCAATGCTGATGCGTTGCGCGAGAAAGCCGCCAGCTCTTCGGTCACCAGTTACATCGACCAGACGTTTCGCGATTTCTACAAATAACCCTACAACTGGGACCCCACCGACCGAGGGTCTCGACGCCAAAGGGTACAAAGTCGTACTCTCTGCCGAGGCCTCTATATTTACTACATTTCAGATTTTCGGCGTTTTCCGCCGCTGCGCCCGCTTTAGAAGTAGTCCGTTGGAGGTGAGACGGTGCCAGTGTGTCTACACATGTAGCGTCCCACACAAGCATCCGTCCCAATCTCCACGGAACCAGAGACACACCATTAATTAAATCCACGTCACATTTGAGACTACATATCAAGTTTGACAAAGTCTATAATTGACATTAATTTTATTACTACTTGCGACAGTTGTAGCCTTTTGGATACAGTATGGGTAAGGGTTAAAAGTACTTGTGCGTTCCGTGGGTTACGTACGGTGCTGTCTGAAAACCAGCGCTGTAGGTGTCTGTCTGACACCTCGGCATAATGCTGAGACAAGCGACCGATTCACCGCCGCGAAGACACGCACAATATTTGTCAATGTATGGCTACTCCCTTTGTATCTGTGTGTCTTTTGTGTAGTGAATAGATGTCTTCTTTTTTTCTATCTATCCTTGATTATGCTTCTCCTATCTCGATCTAACTGAGGAGCAACATAAACTTGATAAATTATATCTTATCTTATCTTGAGCGTATTCAAAATGTCTGCATTCCTTTCATGCTTGGGTTACGCAAATATGACCATATCTCTAGTTTTCGTTCTCAACTCAAGTGACGTCATCGTCGTAACCTTCACATTTGTTTCTCTTCTATATTGTATTATTTTTAATCCTGCAACTTCCCGCTTCCTAAAATAACGTTTCAGTTATTTTAATTCCATTAGGTCCTCTGATAACTTGCTTCTAACTGTACCATCGTCCTGCGTGATCGCATCAGAAATGAGGCTATTCGCGGCAGATCCAAGGTAACCGATATAGCCCTCCGAATCGCTAAACTTAAGTGGCTGAGGGCGGGGCACATTGCACGTAGAACCCATGGCCGTTGGGGCGGAAAAGTTCTCGAGTGGCGACCACGTACCGGAAGGCGCAGCGTGGGTAGGCCCCCCACAAGGTGGACTGATGACCTGGTAAAGGTCGCTGGAGTCCGCTGGATGCGGGTGGCGCAGGACCGGTCATTGTTCGTGGTGGAATGTTCGCGATCCCATGGCGCCTCCTTAACGGTAATGCGGGTGACGCCGGTGTGTTATTAGTGGGTATGCTCCTCGGATGGCGGCGGGAGGAGAGAGTCCCACATAGCCCCCAAATGGGCCTTCCCCGGGTCGGGGGTGTGCGTAAAGCATTTTCACACCGTCAAAAAAAAAAGACCGGTCGTTGTGGCACTTTTTGGGGGAGGCCTATGTCCAGCAGTGGATGTCTTTCGGCTGATATGATGATGAAATAACACGTGTAATTTGATCAGTCTGTAATCGTTAGTTGGTGCAAACCGCCTTATTCAGTGTATGGTTGTTGTTCCAGAATGTTCGCGATAGGGATTGGTGCCACGTCCCTGCTGACGCTGTTCACGCCGCCGCTGGCGCACGTCAGCACTTCCCTCCTCGTCGCCGTGAGGGTTGTCGAGGGACTTTTTGAGGTAATATGAGAGATATCAAAGCAAATAAAAAAAAATTGTCTGTATTAAAGTCGGTTTACGGACGACTTAAAATTAAATGCGCTAAAAAGAATAAAACAAACTTTTCCTTTAAAACTGTTACTATCAACTTATAACGTCATATCACATTTTAGATGATATAAAAGCTTGTCGCGAGATTTACCTGAGTAGGTATATACGAGTACCTGAATCTCGCGACAAGCTTTTATATCATTTAAAATTTGTTATGACGTTATAAGTTGATAGTAAAAGTTTTAAATGAAAAGTTTATTTTATTCTTTTTAGCTTGTTTTTTAAAAGTTTTTTACTTTTAATTTATTTTTTACTTTTTAGTCATCGCTGGACAGGTTTCTCAGTATATTGCCCGCCATATTGGATTTAGAGTGACGTCACTTTATTTTTCGAGTTATTCTCAGCAAGCCCTTTCATTTGATACCCATATTGTAGGAGTGCATTAAAAATAACTAGCCCGCCATCTTTTTTTTGCCGACTGTACTTTCTTTTTGTACACTCATCAACTGTTCATTGAGAGGATTGTAACGAGCCCAAACACGACGGGTTTATCCTGTGTAATTAAGGAGTTCCTACGGCCACCTTCCGTCTCCATCATCAGACCAGGTTTATGGTACCATATTATTGCATTGTCATCCGACTTACATAATTGTACAAAATTTCAACTTGACTGAACTCCGGGAAGTTGGTCAAATTTAACCTGCAAGATTTCATTACATAGTTAGTTACATACAGGTCGACCTAATAAAAGCTTGTTAAAAAGGAGGAGATTCTCAATTCGACTGTATGTTTTTTTTTGTGTTTGTTACGCGATAACTCGGTAATTTATGAACCGATTTGAAAAATTCTTTCTTTGTTTGAAAGCGTATACTTCCAGATCGGTCCCATTGTCACCAAAATCCAGTTCTGATGATGGGATCCTGGAGAAATCGAGGGAACTCTTCAAATTTTATAGGCAAACTTGAAGCAATCTGGCTACTGATTTGAGGTCGGTTAAAACATTGTTTTTAAAGTAAATTTGTATTTTACGTGACAACGTCTGAAAACATTGATGAAAAATTGGATAACACGTACTTACACATTTATCGTTAGGAATAGGTACTCGTGTGAAGTTTCGAATAAAATAGTCGATCTAATCTTGTTTCCCCATACAAACTTTGGACCCCCATTTCACCCCCTTGGAGGGTGAATTTTGAAAAATCCTTTCTTAGTGCACCCCTAGACCTTATAAGGAACCTACGTGCCAAATTTGGAATCTCTAGAACCAGCGTTTGGGCTGTGCGTTGATATTTCGTGTGTGCAGCCGGCGTTCGGAACGGGACAATGAGTGACACTTTTTCGTGCGTGCAGGTTATCACGTCAATAAAAAAAAAATATTTGTTTCGGATTTTTTGTTAGAAACAACTTAACCCTTCGGATGTATTTACACTGACGTTGCTGAACGATTATAATTTTTTTCGTTTCTGTCATTAGAGCCAATAGCACGGATCAGTGCTAAGTCGTACGAAGGGTTAAAAGTAGTAGTTAGTAACAAAGTAACTTAACAGCTAAAATTGGCGCACTTATCGAATGAATTATTCTCTAAATTTCGAAGACATAAAAGCCGAGGCTATAGGTGTACGCGGGCTGGATTTCCGCAACTCGACGTCATAAATGCGCCTATTTTGCGTGTGGGTTGGCACTACTATAATTCGTGCCAACCCAGTTCCACCAGGATGCCTAGCAGACCCTTTATGTTGCCGACGGCCTCCGGCAGTGACCCCGGTGTTCCGAGGTGCTTTGCCCGGTAGTCTGCCACCCCGGGGCACGTCAGGATGACGTGGGCGGCTGTCTCCTCCTCTTCCATGCATGCTCTGCAGAGAGGAGGAGAGACTTGATAGAAAGCCATACCCCTGATAAGACGCCTTCAGATGATTCGTATCGCAACGATTCTTATCTACCTTTGAGTTAGTATCAAAAGCATCGGCTACCAGCGGCTTAAAAGCTGACTTTATGTTATTTTTTCTTTGCGCTTAAAATATTAATGAGTATATACTCGTACGTATATCTTCTGTACAGTCGACGCCAAAAATACGTTTACACTTTTGCACCTTATTCCATTGCAATACGGCGAATGGTGTAAACGTATTTTTGGCGTCGACCGTACCTGCACCAGCATAACATCGCGATTTGTGACTGAAAAAATCGACGTGGTATACGAAAATATGCACATTGGGCTGATAATTGGGGTGTAGACTAAGATTTTTTTACGATACCATTCGAACCAGTTTTTGGAGAGGAGCAAATGTTTGTATGGGAGCAACTACAATTAAAGAACATAAAAAAATTGAGACAAAGACTGACCTGGCCAGCAGCCCGAAACGCTTCATACTAATTGGCATAAAAGTATGACGTCACAATCTGCTATTTGTACTAATCGTTGTATGTAATGGTTGTAAAATGCTGTTTCGGTCGCGAAATACTGCGTTTAGGTCCATAGTTGTCCAACAATTTTGTTTTATTAAATTCTCATTCAGACAACATTGTATCTCATGAACCCTAAACTTTCGGAACCTGAAAATTCGTGAATAGTTTTCTATTTATGAGTACTATAAAAAAAAAAAAAACCTCCAAATCGACGGTCCATAACGGAAAGTTTATCCCGAGAAGGAAATACACGAATGAACGAAGTTAGCGTTTCGCGGTAGCCGCTCCGCTGTATCATTTTCAGTATCTTACGATCTCTTATAATATGGGGTATGATATTATTCGATTAGAATACGGCTTGGGGGTGGACAGTCCGTATGGTATTGTCATATAAATTACTATAAATTATTATTTAAATTTTACGTGGTGGTTCTGACTGCCCTGAACTGGTAGAGCGGATAGTGTACAGTACATTCCGTTGCAATCTCGGATACATCTACGTCCGCGAAACCGACCACTGCTTGCTCCTCCGGAGACGCGAACTGTGGCACATAGTAAGTCACGCGAACTGTGGCACATAGTAAGTCACGCGAACTGTGGCACATAGTAAGTCACGCGAACTGTGGCACATAGTAAGTCACGCGAACTGTGGCACATAGTAAGTCACGCGAACTGTGGCACATAGTAAGTCACGCGAACTGTGGCACATAGTAAGTCACGCGAACTGTGGCACATAGTAAGTCACGCGAACTGTGGCACATAGTAAGTCACGCGAACTGTGGCACATATTAAAGCCGGAATTACATTACGAAATTAGTGGCATGAAATTAATTTCGTGACATAAGTTTTACCAACAGTTTCACGTGTAATTTATTAATTTCGTAATGCATGCATTAATGTCGTGCATGCAAATTAGTTTCGTGCTCTGCGCGATTTTTTGGTGAAATTAGTGTCATGCAACGAGTTTCATAGTGTAAAGCCGGAATTACATTTCGAAATTAGTGTCATGCATGTTGAAATAGCTGATGCTGATGTTGCCATGGCCACGCGATACATCGCGATACTGTTGTTTTCACGACACTAATTATGTTACGAAACTACTTTCGCATATATCGAATCTACTTTCGTGAAACTGATGTCAACATGCATGACACTAATTTCGTAATGTAATTCCCGCTTTAGTCACGCGAACTGTGGCACATAGTAAGTCGCCGCTTATTCGAGCTGTGCACTGCCTCAATGTACTTCTCGCATCTGCATCCGACTGGGATGGTTTTGCTAGTAGCTGGGTAGTCTGTTGTGAATGCTTGAGGTTCTGCGAGGCGATGGATAACCGACGGTCCTCGGTAGTATATTAAGTGATCAAGTAATGTTAATTCTAAGATTCACAGTGCATTCGTTTTGTAACTGTAATACTGTGTAATAATTGTTTGAATAAATAAATAAATAATAATAAATAAATAAATAAATTTGTCAAAGTTTATATGAACTGACAGCTATTCCAATCCCATTCTAATCGCGGTTTGGTAATATGTGTAATCAGTGCAAATAAATGATACGATATGCTTACTAGAAACCTTATTCATTCTTGTCCTCTATTTCCAGGGTGTAACATACCCGTGCATCCACGCCGTGTGGTCCCGCTGGGCGCCAAGCGAGGAGCGCGCGCGACTCGCCACTTTTGCCTTCAGCGGCAGCTACGCGGGCACCGTAGTGTCCATGCCGCTGTGCTCGTTGTTAGCGCAGTACACGGGCTGGCCTGGCATATTCTACGTGTTCGGTAAGTGTTTATACTATACATACTGTAATCTACTGTCTGTTTACATTGAGCGTCGAGATGTTAGTGACGCGCGCGACTCGCCACTTTTGCCTTCAGCGGCAGCTACGCGGGCACCGTAGTGTCCATGCCGCTGTGCTCGTTATTAGCGCAGTACACGGGCTGGCCTGGCATATTCTACGTGTTCGGTAAGTGTTTATAGTATACATACTGTAATCTACTGTCTGTTTACATTGAGCGTCGAGATGTTAGTGACGCGCGCGACTCGCCACTTTTGCCTTCAGCGGCAGCTACGCGGGCACTGTAGTGCCCATGTCGCTGTGTTCGTTGTTAGCGCAGTACACGGGCTGGCCTGGCATATTCTACGTGTTCGGTAAGTGTTTATAGTATACATACTGTAATCTACTGTCTGTTAACATTGAGCGTCGAGATGTGAGTGACGCGCGTGACTCGCCACGTTCGCCCTCAGCGGCAGCTACACGGGCACTGTAGTGCCCATGTCGCTGTGTTCGTTGTTAGCGCAGTACACGGGCTGGCCTGGTATATTATACGTGTTCGGTAACTATCTGTAATCTATTGTGGTTACATTGGGCGCCGAGTCAAGACGCGCGCGAATCGCCACATTCGTCTTCAGCGGTAGCTACACGGGCACTGTAGTGTCCATATCACTGTGTTGACTACTAGAGCAGTACACGGGCTGGCCTGACATATTCTTAGTAACTGCCTAGCGTCTAGCTAGTCTGCTTTAGTAACTTTGAGCGAGATTATGCGTCAATTATAATAGATCAATCTGTACAATCAATAAGTAAACCTGGGATGTCAATAAAATTGTGGAAAGCGTTTCAGTGGCCCATTTTTTTTATTCCAGGTATAGTGGGGCTGGTGTGGACTACAGTTTGGTGGATCGTGGTTAAAGAGTCTCCCGAAAAAGATCCTCTAATATCGCCAGCGGAGTTAAAATATATACAGGTATGAAGCAACGTTTGAAATCCAACCCCCCCACCTTTACCAAAATGGACGAATCCGTGAGACAATATTAAGTTGCATTACTCAATCCAATCTTTCACCAAATTCATCATCAAAGTCATGTAACATAAATCGTCGACCGGTTAGTCTGGTGGGTAGTGACACTAGTGACGCTGTCTACGAAGCTGAAGGTCCTGGGTTCGAATCCCGGTAAGGGCAAATATTTGTGTGCTGAACATGAATATTTGTTTGAGTCTTGGATGTTTTCTATATATTTAAGTACGAGTATTACTAGCTTCTGCCCGCGACTTCGTCCGCGTGGAGCTCCATAAAAACTTTCGCCCCCCATTTCGCCGCCTAAGGGGATGATGCCCGGGATAAAAATAAAAATAAAATAAAATATCTTTATTTCAGAACAATCATTTTTTTTTTATATAAAAAGAAAAAAGCATTCTATATGTTAATCGAGGCTATACACTATATGTATACCAAAATTCATCCTAATCCGTTTAGCCGTTTTTGCGTGATTGAGTAACAAACATTTAAACATCCAACCTTTCGCATTTATAATATTAGTAGGATTTATATCTATTAAATATATCGTCGTCTAGCCTATTATGGGGCTAGATCGATTTGTATAAGATTGCGCTCTTTATTTATTTATTATTATACATCCTTAAAGTGACAATAATAGTTTAAAAATAAAAAAGCAAATCGATTGAATACATCCCGAAAAAAAAAACATTAAAAAATAACTTTAATAAATCATAAGTCAAAAATTGACACAAGCAGGAAGTTCATACTCAGCATAATACATGCTTACAACAACCCCTTTCATTTGATATATTCTTCAATATAAGAGGTACAGTCGCCATCAGATATATCGGAGCGGCCAAAGTTCTCACAAATATCTGAACACGTCTCTAATGCCTCGACAATAGAGACGTGTTCAGATATTTTTGAGCACTTTGGCCGCTCGGATATATCTGATGGCGACTGTACCACCTAGTTTATGTTATTCATTGTTCCATACAGGAGCAACAAGATGATTGAATCTCTTGGATCTTCAAAAATGTTCGGTTGTATGTCGTTCGTCTAGGATTTGGAATGCAAGTGTCGAGCGCGGCGTGGCTGTGACGTATGTGTGTGAGGGTGTCTGTGATTGGTTAGCTACAAGTATGTCGTGATATGTGAGTATTGTGATTGGTGAAAGGAATACAAGCCAAAGTGAGCGTTAATGCAAAGGTGTAAGTGTCATTTTTGTGTATTTAAGGCTAAATATTAAAACTAGTTAACGGAGCGGCGCGAACATTCATCTTCTCCACTCCACGGCCAAATTCATAAACTTCAATAAACCTCATCATCATCATCATCATCATCATATCAGCCGAAAGACGTCCACTGCTGCAATGGACATAGGCCTCCCCCAAAGAGTGCCAAAGTGACCGGTCCTGCGCCACCCGCATCCAGCGGACTCCCGCGACCTTTACCAGGTCATCAGTCCACCTTGTGGGGGGCCTACCCACGCCGCGCCGCGCCTGTACGTGGTCGCCACTCGAGAACCTTTCCGCCCCAACGGCCATCGGTTCTACGTGCAATGTGCCCCGCCCACTGCCACTTAAGTTTAGCGATTCAAGGTCAATAAACCTATTTTAGATAAAATGCCATTACAACTCGTTTGTCTTTATCCGTTACTTCGACATTTGTGTTCGTAAGGGACTTTAACATGTTTTATTTATCGGATGCATTTTAAGTTTTTTTGAATAAGGGGGTAAGTCTCTGTTTATTCCAGGACTCCCGAGGCACGCAAGCGATAGACGGCTCAAAAATCAAGCATCCATGGCGCGCCATGCTCACCTCGGGGCCGGTCTGGGCCATCGTCATGGCGCACTTCAGCGAGAACTGGGGGTTCTACACGCTGCTCACCTTCCTGCCCACTTTCATGCAAGGTACAGTGACAGGTTTCTCACTTTCATGCAAGGTACAATGACAGGTTTCTCACTTTCATGCAAGGTACAACGACAGGTTTCTCACTTTCATGCAAGGTACAGTGACAGGTTTCTCACTTTCATGCAAGGTACAACGACAGGTTTCTCACTTTCATGCAAGGTACAATGATAGGTCTCTCACTTTCATGCAAGGTACAATGATAGGTCTCTCACTTTCATGCAAGGTTCAACGACAGGTTTCTCACTTTCATGCAAGGTACAGTGACAGGTTTCTCACTTTCATGCAAGGTACAGTGACAGGTATCTCACTTTCATACAAGGTACAACGGCAGTTTTCTCACTTTCATGCAAGGTATAACGACAGTTTTCTCACTGTCATGCAAGGTACACTAACAGGTTAACATTGAGGGTAAAACGTGTAATAAAACACGTTCTATAGTCAAATGACATATGTTAAAATTAAGTCATAAACAATAAAGGTACTTAACCTGTACAAAATTAGTTATTTATGATTTATGATACAAGTGTGGAAAGTAGGTAATTCCCAACGAGTGACGATGCCCAAAAACACAACCGTCAGGGAGTGTTTTTGATCGACACGAGTTGAGAATTACCTATCCGCACGTGTATCATACAACATTTTACAATGCATCACGCAAGGAAATAAAAATATGTAAATAAAAGGTGAAATTTTAACTGTCATGAAATCTCATTCTCGCACGTGTGTGGGAATATTGGCCCGAAATCCACGCCCGCGCGGCGGTGCGGGCGGTGCAGTTATAGCCGTTTTACCTCCCATGGGCTGTTAAGTTTAGTTTTAAAATATAGAACCCTCTGATTGGCTTAAGCAAATCTGGTTGCTCTGTGATTGGTTGCAAAAAAATCTAGTTGGCCAAGCCGGCCCCGCCCCGCAAGAATGCTCTGTGATTGGTTGAAAAATTGAAGCTGCGCGCTCCACTAGCGCTGATCTGGAAGTGAAGTTGTCAATTTTTGATTGGTGCGGCTGCATGAAACTTAGATTTATCTGTCTTTTGTAGTTATTTATTTCCTCGCAAATGTGATGAAAAACATTGTGTATAACACGGGCGCAAGAATATTGCAAACTCGAGTCATCAAAAACCCTCCGCCTTCGGCGTGGGGCTTCTGATAGACTCTCGTTAGCAATATTTCACTTACGCCCCTCGTTAAACAATGTACTATTTCATCACACTTGCTCGTCAATGGCGTTATTACTTGCGAGCGTACAGAGCAGTTATAGCCGTTTTACCTCCCATGGGCTGTTAAGTTTAGTTTTAAAATATAGAACCCTCTGATTGGCTTAAGCAAATCTGGTTGCTCTGTGATTGGTTGAAAAAAAATCTAGTTGGCCAAGCCGGCCCCGCCCCGCAAGAATGCTCTGTGATTGGTTGAAAAATTGAAGCTGCGCGCTCCACTAGCACTGATCTGGAAGTGAAATTGTAAATTTTTGATTAGTGCGGCTGTATGAAACTTAGATTTATCTGTCTTTTGTAGTTATTTATTTCCTCGCAAATGTGATAAAAAACATTGTGTATATAACCACGGGCGTTAGAATATTGCAAACTCGAGTCATTAAAAGCCCTCCGCCTTCGGTGTCGGGCTTCTGATTGACTCTAGTTAGCAATATTCCGCGTACGCCCCTCGTTAAACAATGTACTACTATTTTATTTATGTAATGATTGTTGTTCCCAGACGTGTTCAAGTTCGAGACGTCGGCCACGGGCTGGCTGTCCGCGGTGCCGTACCTGGCCATGGCCGTGGTGCTGCAAGTGGCCGGCCATCTGGCCGACTGGACGCTGGCCAGGGGCCTCATGTCTCGCACTAACGTCAGGAAACTCTTTAATTGCGGAGCTTTCCTCGCACAGGTATGTTATTGTTATAGAAGATAACTCGGCGACCTTAGTCCTATTTTAGTTGAAATGCCGTAAGAATTCAATTCAACAATCCTTTGTTGGCGCCAACACTGGCCGGCCAGCCGAAAGGTGTCGGTTTTTCGAGCACAAATCAAAGGATCTTTTTTTGATTTAATTTAATTTATTTTCCAAAAAAGTACATAGCATTATACATATAATAATAATAATAATTTATTCATAAAACATAATGTACATAGTTACTAAAGACTAGGAGCTTATTATTAGAGACAAATAACACGTGCCTGAGGATACCCTGTGTTTCAGGCAAAAAAGGACTAACAATTGAATATGTTATTCACATGCAAAAAATAATAATACAATATCATTCTTATTGAATATAGTACAAATAATTAGGAGTTTATAACCTATGCGGTATAAAAGATAGAACAAAAATTATATTAGAACGACAAATAACTTCTCTGTATCTTCATAAGACATATTTAGTAGGGCTTCTCGTAGAGTTGATTTACATTTCATGTAGTTTAGGGAATATAGATCTAGCCGAGCATTAAGTCTATTGTAAAGAAGTGTAAAGAAGTGTATATAATATATTAATTAAATTACCCGCCAAACTGCCAGAAGAGTTTGTTGGCGAAACCGTGCTCAATTTATGTTTATACAAACTATGCTATGGCGTGCTAACTACCAACATACAGCCGTCAAGTAGATTATAGAGCTCGCCTTTTACTGTACCGCTGTCACATTAACATTCAACTAGTGAAATTCAGAAACCTCGTAAAAGGCATTTAGTATTTATTAAGATGACCGTTGACCGATGGCCGTTGGGGCGGAAAGGTTCTCTCATGGCGACCACGTACCGGCGCGGCGCGGCGTGGGTAGGCCCCCCGCAAGGTGGACCGATGACCTGGTAAAGGTCGCCGGAGTCCGCTGGATGCGGGTGGCGCAGGACCGGTCATTGTGGCACTCTCTGGGGGAGGCCTATGTCCAGCAGTGGACGTCTTTCGGCTGATATGATGATGATGATGATGATGAAGGGTTTCTTGAAGTAGTCGGCGTTTCCAGACGGTGTTCATGGTGGCGGCGTCGTACGCGACGTCGGTGGCCGGCTGCCTCGCGTGCCTCGCCGTCGCCGTCGGGCTGGGCGGCTTCGCGTGGTCCGGATTCAGGTGCGTCGCACATTCACCCTGTATATTTATTTATTTACTAGCTTCTGCCCGGCATGGAGCTCGTTTATATCGTAGCTCCATTTTCCAATCCAATTTCCCGCCTCCCTGTCACCCCCTTAGAGGATGATTTCCGGGATAAAAACTACCCCATAACTTTCCCCGGGACTCGAACTATCTCTATACCAAATTTCATTTAAACCAGTTCAGCGGTTTAGGCGTGAAGGGGTAACAAACAGGCAGAAAGACAGACACACGTGTATCGTACAACGTTTTACAGTACATATGGCTCTTTAAAGTTTCAACATATGCACGGAAAGTCCTCATTTCCGCACTCGTGCGGGAAAGTAAAACCATGTGTACTGTAAAGTAGCACTTTTTGAGCAACTGTATTAAAATATACTATTATTTGTTTGGTTGGCAGCGTGAACCACTTGGATATCGCGCCGCCCCACGCCAGCGTACTGATGGGGCTCTCGAACACCGTGGCCACGCTACCCGGCATCGTCAGTCCACCGCTCGCCGGCGCCATAGTCACTGGCAAGGTACTGTCGCACTTGGATATCGCGCCGCCCCACGCCAGCGTACTGATGGGGCTCTCGAACACCGTGGCCACGCTACCCGGCATCGTCAGTCCACCGCTCGCCGGCGCCATAGTCACTGGCAAGGTACTGTCGCACTTGGATATCGCGCCGCCCCACGCCAGCGTACTGATGGGGCTCTCGAACACCGTGGCCACGCTACCCGGCATCGTCAGTCCACCGCTCGCCGGCGCCATAGTCACTGGCAAGGTACTGTCGCACTTGGATATCGCGCCGCCCCACGCCAGCGTACTGATGGGGCTCTCGAACACCGTGGCCACGCTACCCGGCATCGTCAGTCCACCGCTCGCCGGCGCCATAGTCACTGGCAAGGTACTGTCGCACTTGGATATCGCGCCGCCCCACGCCAGCGTACTGATGGGGCTCTCGAACACCGTGGCCACGCTACCCGGCATCGTCAGTCCACCGCTCGCCGGCGCCATAGTCACTGGCAAGGTACTGTCGCACTTGGATATCGCGCCGCCCCACGCCAGCGTACTGATGGGGCTCTCGAACACCGTGGCCACGCTACCCGGCATCGTCAGTCCACCGCTCGCCGGCGCCATAGTCACTGGCAAGGTACTGTCGCACTTGGATATCGCGCCGCCCCACGCCAGCGTACTGATGGGGCTCTCGAACACCGTGGCCACGCTACCCGGCATCGTCAGTCCACCGCTCGCCGGCGCCATAGTCACTGGCAAGGTACTGTCGCACTTGGATATCGCGCCGCCCCACGCCAGCGTACTGATGGGGCTCTCGAACACCGTGGCCACGCTACCCGGCATCGTCAGTCCACCGCTCGCCGGCGCCATAGTCACTGGCAAGGTACTGTCGCACTTGGATATCGCGCCGCCCCACGCCAGCGTACTGATGGGGCTCTCGAACACCGTGGCCACGCTACCCGGCATCGTCAGTCCACCGCTCGCCGGCGCCATAGTCACTGGCAAGGTACTGTCGCACTTGGATATCGCGCCGCCCCACGCCAGCGTACTGATGGGGCTCTCGAACACCGTGGCCACGCTACCCGGCATCGTCAGTCCACCGCTCGCCGGCGCCATAGTCACTGGCAAGGTACTGTCGCACTTGGATATCGCGCCGCCCCACGCCAGCGTACTGATGGGGCTCTCGAACACCGTGGCCACGCTACCCGGCATCGTCAGTCCACCGCTCGCCGGCGCCATAGTCACTGGCAAGGTACTGTCGCACTTGGATATCGCGCCGCCCCACGCCAGCGTACTGATGGGGCTCTCGAACACCGTGGCCACGCTACCCGGCATCGTCAGTCCACCGCTCGCCGGCGCCATAGTCACTGGCAAGGTACTGTCGCACTTGGATATCGCGCCGCCCCACGCCAGCGTACTGATGGGGCTCTCGAACACCGTGGCCACGCTACCCGGCATCGTCAGTCCACCGCTCGCCGGCGCCATAGTCACTGGCAAGGTACTGTCGCACTTGGATATCGCGCCGCCCCACGCCAGCGTACTGATGGGGCTCTCGAACACCGTGGCCACGCTACCCGGCATCGTCAGTCCACCGCTCGCCGGCGCCATAGTCACTGGCAAGGTACTGTCGCACTTGGATATCGCGCCGCCCCACGCCAGCGTACTGATGGGGCTCTCGAACACCGTGGCCACGCTACCCGGCATCGTCAGTCCACCGCTCGCCGGCGCCATAGTCACTGGCAAGGTACTGTCGCACTTGGATATCGCGCCGCCCCACGCCAGCGTACTGATGGGGCTCTCGAACACCGTGGCCACGCTACCCGGCATCGTCAGTCCACCGCTCGCCGGCGCCATAGTCACTGGCAAGGTACTGTCGCACTTGGATATCGCGCCGCCCCACGCCAGCGTACTGATGGGGCTCTCGAACACCGTGGCCACGCTACCCGGCATCGTCAGTCCACCGCTCGCCGGCGCCATAGTCACTGGCAAGGTACTGTCGCACTTGGATATCGCGCCGCCCCACGCCAGCGTACTGATGGGGCTCTCGAACACCGTGGCCACGCTACCCGGCATCGTCAGTCCACCGCTCGCCGGCGCCATAGTCACTGGCAAGGTACTGTCGCACTTGGATATCGCGCCGCCCCACGCCAGCGTACTGATGGGGCTCTCGAACACCGTGGCCACGCTACCCGGCATCGTCAGTCCACCGCTCGCCGGCGCCATAGTCACTGGCAAGGTACTGTCGCACTTGGATATCGCGCCGCCCCACGCCAGCGTACTGATGGGGCTCTCGAACACCGTGGCCACGCTACCCGGCATCGTCAGTCCACCGCTCGCCGGCGCCATAGTCACTGGCAAGGTACTGTCGCACTTGGATATCGCGCCGCCCCACGCCAGCGTACTGATGGGGCTCTCGAACACCGTGGCCACGCTACCCGGCATCGTCAGTCCACCGCTCGCCGGCGCCATAGTCACTGGCAAGGTACTGTCGCACTTGGATATCGCGCCGCCCCACGCCAGCGTACTGATGGGGCTCTCGAACACCGTGGCCACGCTACCCGGCATCGTCAGTCCACCGCTCGCCGGCGCCATAGTCACTGGCAAGGTACTGTCGCACTTGGATATCGCGCCGCCCCACGCCAGCGTACTGATGGGGCTCTCGAACACCGTGGCCACGCTACCCGGCATCGTCAGTCCACCGCTCGCCGGCGCCATAGTCACTGGCAAGGTACTGTCGCACTTGGATATCGCGCCGCCCCACGCCAGCGTACTGATGGGGCTCTCGAACACCGTGGCCACGCTACCCGGCATCGTCAGTCCACCGCTCGCCGGCGCCATAGTCACTGGCAAGGTACTGTCGCACTTGGATATCGCGCCGCCCCACGCCAGCGTACTGATGGGGCTCTCGAACACCGTGGCCACGCTACCCGGCATCGTCAGTCCACCGCTCGCCGGCGCCATAGTCACTGGCAAGGTACTGTCGCACTTGGATATCGCGCCGCCCCACGCCAGCGTACTGATGGGGCTCTCGAACACCGTGGCCACGCTACCCGGCATCGTCAGTCCACCGCTCGCCGGCGCCATAGTCACTGGCAAGGTACTGTCGCACTTGGATATCGCGCCGCCCCACGCCAGCGTACATGTCGACTCTACATATCGACATTACATGTCGAGTCTACATATCGACATTACATATCGAGTCTACATATCGACTCTACATATTTAGATAGATGTCCACAATATTAAATTTCAAAATCGATGCCAGTTTCGTAATAACGTCCATAAAAACCATGAAAACGACACCCATATTGACATTTAGACATTTCAACCCCAGCTCAGCACAACAGGGGAGATGGTATTTCACGTCCGCCACGTTGGATTTGAAAAATAAACCATAGAAACGATACCCATGTTGATTTTCAGACTGTCACCACATTCCCCCCTTTTAGGGGTTGAATTCTCAAAAAACCTAAAACATGTGTTTCCTTATTTATCGTTAGGAAAACTGTTGTGAAGTTTCAAACGAAATAGTCTAACTAATCTTGTTTCCCCATATAAACTTTGGACCCCCATTTCAACCCCTTAGGGATTGAATTTTGAAAAATCCTTTTAGTGCACACCTTCTAAGGAACCTACTAGCCAAATTTGAAATCTCTAGAACCAGCGGTTTGGGCTGTGCGTTGATATGTCAGACAGTCAATCAGTCAGTCAGTTTCTTCTTTTATATATTTAGATATATGTCCTCGATATTAAATTCCAAAATCGATGCCATTTTCGTAATTAACGTTCCAAAATACGATAAAAAAACACCCATATTGATATTTTGGACATTTTAACCCCATCGCACCCCAACAGGGGAGATGGTATTTCACGTCCGCCGTGTTGGATTTTAAAATCGTTGTTGTTTTCGTAATCAGCGACCCGATAAACCATAGAAACGATACCACATGGGTACTTACCACAGACTTTGTCGTTGTTGAATTCTCAAAAAACCTGAAACATATGTTTACTCATTTATTGTTAGAAATACTGCTATGAAGTTTCGAAAGAAATAATCTAACTAATCTTGTTTCCCCATACAAACTTTGGACCACCATTTCACACCCTTAGGGGTTGTATTTTGGAAAATCCTTTCTTAGTGCACCCCTAGACCTTATATGGAATCTACGTGCCAAATTTGGATTCTCTAGAACCAGAACTCCCAAAATACCATAAAAACGACACCCATATTGATATTTTGGACATTTCAACCCTATGGCATACCAACAGGGGTGATGATATTTCACGTCCGCCATGTTGGATTTTAAAATCGTTGTTGTTTTCGTAATCAGCGACCCGATAAACCATAGAAACGACACCCATGTCGATTTTCAGACTTTGTGACCACATTGATTGCTCCCTTTTAGGGGTTGAATTTTCACAAAACCTAAAACATGTGTACTCAATTATCGTTAGGAATACTCCTGTGAAGTTTCGAATAAAATAGTCTAAGTAATCTTGTTTCTCCATACAAACTTTGGACCCCCATTTCACTCCCTTAGGGGTTGAATTTTGAAAAATCCTTTCTTAGTGCACCCCTACACCTTATAAGGAACCTACGTGCCAAATTTGGAATCTCTAGAACCAGCGGTTTGGGCTGTGCGTTGATATGTCAGTCAGTCAGTCAGTTTCTTCTTTTATATATTTAGATATTTATTTATAATTTAGCGATTCGGAGGGCTACCTTCGGTTCTTGCGGATGGCCTCATTTTTGATGCAATCACGCAGAGAAACTCCCAATATAGCCCTCATACATACCACACTAGGCGCTCTTTTCTAGGCCTATCTTCCCTGGCCAGACTAAAACACCACTAACAGAAAGTTATTTTAATTTCAGACAGCGGAGCAATGGCGCGTTGTGTTCTTCATATCCAGCGCTATATACCTGCTGGGGGCCATAGTGTACGGTATACTGTGCTCGGCGGAGCGCCAGCCGTGGGTGCTGGGCGCGGAGCCCGCGCCGAGCTTCGACACGGACGGGGGGTCCGTAGCCGCCGGGGGCTGCGACAACAAGGCCATGGACCACAGCGAGATGTGACACCCTCATCGGAATCCTTCGTCGCGATCGTAAGCAACCAAAAGATGGCCACCGCTGGACATAGGCCTCAGAATAAATAAATAAACAAATAATTGCGGATAATCTTACACAAATCGACCTAGTCCCAAACTAAGCAAAGCTTGTCCTATGGGTACTAGACGACGATAAACATACTTATATAGATAAATACATACTTAAATACATAGAAAACATCCATGACTCGGGAACAAATATTCGTGCTCATCACACAAATAAATGCCCTTACCGGGATTCGAACCCTTCGTAGGCAGGGTCACTACCAAGTAGGCTAAAGCGGTCGTCGAATAGGATTGTGACCTCACTGATAACTTAGTGTTGCTAAATGGATAGTAAACTTAGAGCATACATAACTGGAGTAGCCTTTCAGTAACTTACCCCTCTGTTGAAAACCTTGCACAATGTGCAAAAAATCAAACAGACAATTTCACAATCGATCACAAAATCTCGCGAGATAACACTGATCATAAATATGCCCGCATGTTGCTGTAAGCACTATATAAACGTTTATAATATATAAACGTTCAACCACTTCAAGCTTTCAATATACAATTGAGTTTCAATATGACGACCGAATAGCCTAGTGGTTAGAGAACCTGTCTATGAAGCTTGAGATCCCGGATTCGATTCCCGGTCGCGGCAGATATTTGTATGTTTGTTCTCGAGTCTTGGATGTTTAATATCTATTTAAGTATCTATTTATCTATATAAGTATGTTTATCCGTTGTCTAGTACCCATAGTACAGGCTTTGCCTAGTTTGGGACTAGATCAATTGGTGTGAATTGTCCCACGATATTAATTCAATTAATATCCTAAGATGCTTCTCCCCGCCCCCGCAAAATTCGGCAGACATTTTTGTATGCAAATACGACATAAGGCTATGTATGCTTTAAGATAGTAAACCATCAAATTATTGTAATGAAGTATAAAATACAAAATATTATTTTTGTACATTTGACAAGGATGATGAGGGTGTTCAAGAATGTCGCTAGCTGGCAGCACTATGGCAAGAGGTCCATATATAAATAAATAAATATTTGGGGAAAATTATGTATGTAATGCACATATTGTACACACAGACTTATTTATTTAGGTACCCAATATTATTTGCAAGCTTTATTTATTTATTTTATTTCTCTTTTAATATTTCACCTGCATCGTGACCTGAGGTACTAGCAGAATATCAGCCCTGCTAGCATAACTTGACTCTCGACTCTACTCGCGCGCGAGATAGACTGTCCGTCACTTTCTGATTAAATGCTGTCAAAATGTGACGGATAGTCTATCACGCGCGCGAGTAGAGTAGAGAGTCAAGTTATGCTAGAAGGCCTGTGTTTAATCTTTTTCGTAACACAATTGTTTTTACTTGTTCTTTTACCTTTTTCTTTCTACTTATTTTTGTGTACTTTTTTATGTTTGTTTGTTTTATTGTTGTTGCAAAATGTCTATCATATTACTTTATCATGAAATTAATAAATAAAATATTATAATATCGCCTGACATCAGTAGGAGCTTTGTCATTGAGTTCAAAGATGGCGTTAGTGAGCTAAACAGAAGTCTTAGGGTCATCCACGCTGGAGATTTGCGAAGCTAAGTTTTCTTATATTTGACACCTAGGTAATTATCAAACGTGCGAAGTGTATATATGAACACATCTTCGCACATGGCTGGTGGAAATTCACCCTAACGATGCTCCATGGGTTTAAATACTTGCATATCAAAGTCGTAAAATATAATTCCAAAACATATTTTGACACTTTTTGTAACACGTTATCCTGATATGATTCAAGTGCTGGCACATAAATATATCGAAAAAGATAGAAAATAACCCTCCTTTTGAGGCAGACAGGTAAACGACAAAATCTGTTTTCTTTGACATACGCTTAAAAGACGCTCTTATAGATGAGAAGTGTTTTTATCTACACACGTACTATAAACCCACTAAAATGCGTTCAGAAACTGGCAGTAATGACCATCATTATTATCAATAGGATTTATAAAAATAAATTACTTGTATCTGGCCGTAGGTAATTTTGTACGTATTTTCAATATTGATAAAGTAATGACTCAAATTTCGAAGCGTGGCCCAGAGATCAGAGCAAATCATGACCAACTAGATTTTGTTATGGAAATCCAGTCGGCCATGGCGGGGCAATGGCGGTTATTCTAATGGTTCCCGAACACATCCATTCAGGATTATTTTAAGTGTGTAGATGAAATAGTATATGCAAGTGTACATAATTAGGCCTTAAAACACTCGTGAAGGGAGGGATGACAGCTGTCAAATAAATAATGCAAATAGGAATGCAAAATCTATAACTTTGCTGTGCCACTGAAAATGGGAAAAAAAAAAAAAACTTTGCTGTATTACTTATAGTTGAGATTATTCAATGTGGCCGACTTTTTATAAAACTGCCATTGGAATTGAAATCTACTACCTTGCACGGTAGAGTTGCTTTTTGGACTACTTTGATGCTATTCAGCCAACTCAATCTCAAGTTTAAGTGAAACAAAATCTACCGCGAAACGAAAACGAACTTGGTTCGTGTATCTCCCTCTCTGTCGCTCGAACTAGCAAGTGCGACAGAGACGGAGATACACGAACAAAGTTCGTTTTCGTTTCGCGGTAGGCCCCCAGAACATTCCTCAATCATGTTTAGCTTTAATTTTTGTATTCTCGCCTTTTTAGGTTTAGTTTTTAAGACGTAATGCTATGTTCCTATTTTACTGACTAGATTCTGACCAATTTCCGTCCATTATCATGGTTTTTTTAAAACCACGAATGCAGCAAACAAACACATGGCCTATCTGTTGGTAAACAGGCACTGTAGCCTATGGAGGAGACAGGTCTTGTGTGTCGTGACAAATAGTTGTTAATTCTATTTTTAAGATTAAAAAGAAGTGGATTGTGTCGGAGATACACACATATACACATAATTAAGTTTAAGTGGATACTTCTTTGTTGGTTATGAAACCCTATTAAAAAAAACCGGCCAAGTGCTAATAATATATATAATAATAACTGTCCCTGTCCTAAATTGAATTCCATGCATTTGCGATTGATTTCAATCTAAAGGGAAAATCTACTTAGATAAGCATTTTCAATGAATTGTTAAATTCAAAGTGTTTTGATTATTTAAAGGAATCTGCTATTATGGTGTACACGTAAAATATATATCTGAATTAATTCACTAGAATCTGTATAAGTACAGATAAATCGGTATATATGGCAACATTGACTGACGTAGCTCATTTGACTCGCGATACATTGAAAATGGCGGTCATTTCAGCTTTCATTTCATGTCCGCCACATAAACTAAATAACATTTTGTGATTAACAACTAATGGCAAATAAAGAAGGATTAAAACATGTAACAAACAATTATTTGAAATCAGATTAGGCTTCTCTACAAAAAGTTATTCCGGAAGTCACGTGATACATTTTGAACTACGAGAGCAAAGAAGTATCCACTTCAAAAATTGTATCCCAGATTCTGATGGTAGGTAAATAAGCACCATGCCATTTGATGGATGGGCTTTGAGATCTGTGTATTGAATCAATGTGATAATTTTGTATGTGTAAATGTCAAGTGTATTACATACTATTTATGTTAAATATTGCTGTGTGTTGATAAATTAAAGAATTTTATGGAAATGAGACATTTTATACCTTTTCAAAACCTTATATTAGACGAGCTGCCCGCGGCTGCGCCCGCGCATTGCACAGAACGCAGGCAACCCCACGGCATAAAATATAGCCTATAACCATCCAGAAAGGCCATTCTACACGCAGACGAAAGATTTTTTGAAATTGGATAAGTGGAGTGGTCGAGAGGGCTATGCTGGGAGTATCTCTGCGTGATCGCATCTTCAGAAATGAGGCTATCCGCAGCAGAACCAAGGTAACCGATATAGCCCTCCGAATCGCTAAACTTAAGTGGCAATGGGCGGGGCACATTGCACGTAGAACCGATGGCCGTTGGGGCGGAAAGGTTCTCGAGTGGCGACCACGTACCGGAAGGCGCGGCGTGAGTCCCCCACAAGGTGGACTGATGACCTGGTAAAGGTAGCGGGAGTCCGCTGGATGCGGGTGGCGCAGGACCGGTCATTGTGGCACTCTTTGGGGGAGGCCTATGTCCAGCAGTGGACGTCTTTCGGCTGATATGATGATGATGATGATGAAGTGGATGCGGAGTTTACCCACTACATACAAACTTACAAAGCTTCTCGAAAACTTTTCCTCTTTACGAAGCGAACGAAGTTCTATGCTTGGGCCGAAAATTGTTTGTCCGCGGTCTGTCTCGCTGTCCGGCTGTTCTACTCTACATGTCGCATTTCTCGACCGATTCTCGTGAAATTTTGTGAGCAGGTTCGTTGATTATGTAGATTTTTTTGTCGAGCCACTTGTTCGAAATTAAAAAATAGTCTTTTATACAATTGTTACACAATCAGGTGAGGGCTCTTAAAGTCGAGTACCGTGTTAGATTAGAGCCTAAGTAAGATACGAGAATGTTGTGTCTCTGACATCGAGTTACGAGTAGACCAACTCGTGAGACTTCTTTTCAAAATATTTTTTTATCAAATTAACTATCGAACCGGCTCACAAAATTTCACTAGAATCGGACATGCGAAAGCATTTTGGTCCAAGTTGAAACCGAGAACTTCGTTCGCTTCTCTCGCTCGTTCAATTAAACGCAAAAGTTCATGAGAATTTGTGATGATTCTGTCACGCAAAAACTAGCTAACTAATTTTGAAACAAATAACAATAAATGATGACTCACGCTAGAAACTAGAAAGCCGTCGCCGCCGCCATTTTCTAAGAAGCTTGAAGGCCTTTTGTATTTATTTTACAAGACTTACTCTTTTACAAAAACAAAGCATAATTTATTGCAGCGCCGAAAACCCGACTATCGGGTAGGTATTTTAAGATTTCGTTCCCACGCCGGATGACTCGATAGTCGGGATCGCGGTACTGTAGCTATACATAGACGACTAAAAGCCACGCCGGAAGACCCGATATCGAGCACTGAGGGGAGGAGCTATCGCGAAACGAAAACGAACTTAGTTCGTGTATCTCCCTCAGTCGCTCGAACTAGCAAGTGCGACAGAGACGGAGATACACGAACGAAGTTCATTTTCATTTCGCGCTAGGCCCTCAGTTGTTGACGAACAGAGGGGCTACCGCGAAACGAAAACGAACTTCGTGTATCTCCCTCTCTGTCGCTTGAACTAGAAAGTGCGACAGAGACGGAGATACACGAACAAAAACGAATTTAGTTTCGCGGTAGGCCCTCTGGCTTGCCGCTAGAGTCTGGCAAACGAAAGCGTGACCTGAGAAAACGCGGCAAATTCAAAAAATATACATTTGTATGATGAATACGAGTGTTTGTTTGTTCTCGAGTAGTCATGTTTATAAGTATGTTTATCCGTTGTCTAGTACCCATAGTACAGGCACAGATTATATAATAATTCTAAGTACAGGCTTTGCCTAGTTTGGGACTAGATCAATTGGTGTGAATTGTCCCACTACCTATATTTATATATTGAATTACAGAACTCTATATGTAGAGGCTAACAACAAGCTAGTTTTCGAGTAAAATGCCCGACATACAGACAGACGAACATGACGAAACTGAAGGGTTCCATTTTTTCCATTTTGGCATCCACATCTTAGATTATTCGAATTTCCCGCCTTTGTCGCCTTTTACTACTAACACTTATGGTTAGTCAGACATCGTTTACAACTACGAATTACAGTTGTGTATTCATCGAATGGCCCTCAAAAATGGTTTTAAACAATTTAGTGGTGCAGCGCCATCTAGTGAGCAATCTCGTAATTACTCTCTGCAAGCTTGTCGCAGTAACTTTCTTTAGCTATAGGGAAATGTATTCAATTCACGTACCTTTTTATGCCTTATTCTCATAGCAAGAAGAGCGAAAAAGGTACGTGAATACATTTCCCTTACTGTATATAGTTATAATTACCGTTATAGATATAATTATGTATAGGTAAAAGATGAATATTTGACTACTTAATCGATTATTAATTAAACATCTCGCCATGTATGTTTACGATAAATGAACTTTTTCCTGCCACTTCATAGATGCCTATTTTAATTATTTTTAACAACTCATTGGCGGCCAATATACGGTGATTAAATACTGATGATCCATCATAGCTGTCTCACTCTATCGCATGTTATATATAGAAACAACTATGGTAAATCATAAGTAGTATTTAATCACCCTGACGCCGCCTATTGCTACAAACACTGACAAACCAGGATCATCATATTGAATTAGTAAAGTAGTAACACAATGGCGGCCAATACACGGTGAGTAATACTGACAATCCACCTATAGCTGTCTCACTCTTTTGCATGTTATAGAGTGAGACAGATATATGTGGACTGTCAGTATTACTCACCGTGTATTGGCCGCCATTGATTGGTAATAACCATGATGGTGGCACCAAACTTGGCAGTATTTGCCCAAATATTCGTGTTGCATCTTTTTCCTTCCTACGGCAAATGAAAGAGAGGCAACTATGCAACGCGAACTCGCAACCCCAAGTGTGGTGGGTGCCAGAGGGGCTACCGCGAAATGCTCCCTCCCTGTCGCTCGAACTAGCAAGTGCGACAGAGACAGAGATACATGAAAGAAGATCTTTATTTTTTTTCGCGGTAGGCCCTTAGTATTAAATCGACGCAACTTACCTAGGCCTATTTACCCGACTGCCGAAGGAGGGAAGGGTTATGTTTTTCGAGCGTATGTGTGTATGTATGTTTTATTCTTATGCGACGACCGAATAGCCTAGTGGTCAGAGAACCTGACTATGAAGCTTGAGGTCCCTGGTTCGATCCCCGGTCGGGGCAGACATTTGTATGATGAATACGAATGTTTGTTCTCGAGCCTTGGATGTTTAATATCTATTTAAGTATGTTTTTATCTATATAAGTATGTTTATCCGTTGTCTAGTACCCATAACAGGGGCGAGAAATCGATCTAACTAGGTCTCATTTCTGGAAAAATCGTTTTTACCGTATTTTCTTTTTAGGGTTCCGTAGCCAAAATGGCAAAAACGGAACCCTTATAGTTTCGTCATGTCCGTCTGTCCGTCTGTCCGTCTGTCCGTCTGTCCGTCTGTCCGTCTGTCCGTATGTCACAGGCATTTTTTTCGAAAACTATAAGGTGTATTTGAATAAAATTTTGAGGATAGGTGTATTTTGTTAGCCGCTACATAGTTTTGTAATTAACATGACAAAAAAAAATTTTTTTAGGGGTGCACTCCATACATAAAACTAAAAGTCAATTTTTTTTTTTTCATTGTGACCCCCCATGTGGCACATCAATCGATAGGCCTTTCAAAATAAATATAAGGTTTCTAAGCATTTTTTTTGATTAAGTGAATAGGGTCGGAGATAATCGCCCCGAAAGTCACTAAAATTCTGTCCCCCCCCTCCTCTAATTTTTGAACGGTGTATTTTAAAAATATGGAAAAATTCATGGACATAGGGCTTATTAATTTCATTCACCGAAAATTGTTTTGAACAAGATCGGTTCAGAGGTTTTCGAGATATTGCTGAAAAACTGCCTTCCTCAAAGAAAAGGACGTAAGTGCCGTAAAACTTCTGTGACGATACGACCTTTTTAATAGGCACGGAACCCTTCGTTTTGCGTGGTCCGACACGCACTTGGCCGGTTTTTACAAATATTATACTCAAACATCCAATCCAACGACTCGTTTTATACATACCTACGTAACCTACCTATGCTTTGCTTTAATTTAAATTTTGTATCGATATACATGCGTTTTTAGACTAATATGTTTCCAAACAATAAAAGTAGTAATATATGTGTTCATACGTACTCGAAAACCATGTAAAAATACGACGAATTGAATTAAAAGTCTTTAAATTAAAATTACCTACGACTCCCACGACCACCATATTGCTTTGCTATGCTTTCGATAAAATACAAGTACTTTATTTACGAACTACTACTAATAATTGTAAATAATATCGACCGTTAATAGTAATATCCGATGATTTATTTATTTCAATAGTTAAAATCTATTTTGGTGTCCAATATTACAAAATTATTGATTAAAAATACTTGAATTCGATTATTTGAACCGTTGTGACGTCACACCCGGGCGGCCTCCTGTCGGCGAATTATAAAGGGAGCCGACACTTTGTCGCGCCGCCTTTTCGTATTCACTCGCCGCTCAGTTCAGTTGATTTCGAAGCGCACTTGCAACTGGAACTTTTGAAAACCGTTTTAAATTTGATTTTTTAAACCATGGCTGAACAGGACAAATTAATTACTTACAAGCTGTTGCAATTGCGAGAGAAAACTGGGTACGACATTGTGCAGGAAAACGGGCAACGGAAATTCGGGCCTCCGCCGAATTGGAGTGGCCCGCCGCCCCCGAAAGGCTGCGAAGTCTTCATCGGCAAGCTACCTCGTCAAATCTTCGAAGACGAGCTCGTCCCGATCTTCGCCAGACTGGGCAAGATCTACGAGATGCGGCTGATGATGGATTTCAGCGGCTCCAACCGAGGGTATGCCTTCGTCACGTACACGCGAAGAGAAGACGCCGCGGCCGCCATCAGAGAGCTGAACGGCTACGAGATCCGTCCAGGCCGGCACATCGGCGTCGTGAAATCCGTCGACAACTGCCGCCTATTCTTCGGCGGCATCCCTCAATCGAAAACAAAAGAGGAAGTGTATGAAGAGCTGTCCAAGAAAGTGACTGGAATAGTCGACGTGATTCTCTACAAGAACTGCTTCGATAGAAGGAAGAACCGGGGGTTCGCGTTTGTGGAGTTCACGTCGCATAGGGCTGCGGCGATGGCGAGAAGGGCCCTCGTGCCGGGCTGCGTGAAGCTGTGGGACCAGGACGTGATGCTGGACTGGGCGGAGCCCGAACCAGATATTGACGATGAGCTGATGAAGAAGGTAAGATCTTTTGTATACTTTGTATTGCGTTGGCGAATTTTTATTTATTGCCTGTGTAATGAAAATCATTTGAGTAGGTACATGTAAGGCGGCTAAAATGCGTCTTAAGTTTCCGCCGGGCCGAGGGCTTTAATTTCGATCAGATTTTTTACCGTGAATTCTGCGTAAACTTTACGACCAACTTTCACCCCTACATGACCTTGCGATGATTTCCATTTCATCGTTATCCGTCCAGACGTTGAGGTTGATTTATAATGTGCAGTGCTCAGCTAAAACGGACGTTAGTGCGGGTAGCACCAAGGTGTATTTTTCTGTACAGTTAATTCCATACTCGAAATTTTCGTTACACAGCCAATCAAGTTTTGTGTATGCTATGCTTTGCGGCTCTGCCATTTCTTATATTTGTACCGCTTTGCGTTCCAGGTAAAAGTACTGTACGCACGTAATTTCCTAATCAGTACTACGCCCGATACCATTCAAAATGTGTTTGAAACCACCATCAATGCAAAGGTGGAACGCGTTAAGAAAATGTATGATTATGCTTTCATACATTTCTTTGAAAGAGACCAAGCTGAACTAGCGATGGCTAAGCTACAGAGAACCGAGGTTGACGGCAGTATGATTGAGATAAAATGGGCTAAGCCCGTTGATAGAGAGCTTTACCGAATTCAAAAATCTAATAAGGGCAATGCGAAGTTTAACCATAATATGGATTTGACACAAACATTATTGCTTTACAAACAGCATTTCGACCAGAAAGAATACGAGAATGGGAAGGAGGACGAAGGGATCAGTTCTGGATGTGCTGCGGAGTCGGTTTGTGGGTCACCGGGGGACGGGACTTCGAGCTACAGGAGCGTTGCCCCGAAGGATAACTACATGCTGGCACCTGCCAAGCTTGATGCTTTGTGTAAGACGTGAGTAATTTCATTCTCTATGCCTCAAGTTGCAATTGAAATTGGATCTTATGTGTTAAGAATTAGATTGCTAATTGCGTAAATTTGATTGGCTCATATTCCATTTTAGTTTAAGTTGGACTTTATTATTTGTAGAAATTAGTCTCTGCAAGTTTTTTTTAAATCTTTTTTTTTTGTTTCTCTATTGTTAGTGTGAAATAGCAAATATTGGAGACACTATAAATCAAGAGGAATTGCTCTTGGTAACAACAGAGTACTTGACACCTACGTAATGGTCATGTGATCACACTCAAGGGTCTGGCTAAGGGACAAAAATAGATTTTTTGTTTTTTAGGGTTCCGTAGCCAAAATGGCAAAAACGGAACCCTTATAGTTTCGTCATGTCCGTCTGTCCGTCTGTCCGTCTGTCCGTATGTCACAGGCATTTTACTCGAAAACTATAAGGTGCATTTGAATAAAATTTTGAGGATAGGTGTATTTTGTTAGCCGCTACAAAGTTTTGTAATTAAAATTACTAAAAAAAATTTTTTTAGGTGTGTACTCCATACATAAAACTAAAAGGCAAAAAATTTTTTTTCATCGTGAGTCCACGTGTGGCACATGAATCGATAGGCCTTTCAAAATAAATATAAGGTTTCTAGGGATTTTTTTTGATTAAGTGAATACAGTCAGAGATAATCGCCCCGAAAGTCACTAAAATTCTGTCCCCCCCCCTCTAATTTTTGAACGGTGTATTTTAGAAATATAAAAAATTCATGGACACCGCTCTTATTAAGTTCATTCACCGAAAATTGTTTTGAACAAGATCGGATGAAAGGTGTCCGAGATATTGCTGAAAAACTGCCGGTTTTCAGCAATATCTCGGAAAGGACGTAAGTGCCGTAAGATTTCTATGACGATACGACCTTTTTAATAGGCACGGAACCCTTCGTTTTGCGTGGTCCGACACGCACTTGGCCGGTTTTTAAGTAGGTATCTATTCCCTATAGACTGCCAATGCTGTGCTCAATTTGTCTTTGATATTGAGCGTTTTACAAAAAAAAATCACATGAACTTTTTTTCTAGAATTCGATTATTTTGGGTTTTTCTTAATCAGAATTGTTGATAATCAATCCTCATACAAGAAAAAAAAATGTCCCAAATATTCCATTCCAGATTGTCACATTGTATGCAGTCTTTTTTATTGACATGGTTGTGACGCACTGGAAGAAAGAACTTGCATAGTAAAATCTGGGACGATAGTATCAACGATTCTGAGTAAGAAAAACCCAAAAAAAAACTGAATAAGTTCATGTACACTTTTTTTGAAAAACGCCCTACTAGAAGATTTTAATGGTTGTACCACTTCATATATGTAGATGTAGGTGTAAAGTGGGGTCAATACCTATCTGCGTAAGCTCGAGAGCGCTCGGTGCCAGGCGTATCCTCATTTCATCTGGAGTTTCGCATTGTGACAAACAGTTCAATGTTCACTGTCTTTTTTTTCATTTTTGATATTTAACAAGGAATTTGTGTTTTAGGTATGCCTGGGCCCCTCCTAACTACACCTACCAGCAGTTGGTCGACCTGTCGGGCGCAGTGTTGTACGTGTGCCGCGTGGAGCTGCAGGTGGGGCCGCCGCTGCTGGCGGCGCCGGGCCCCGTGGGGCCGCTCGCCACGCGCGCCTGCCCCAGCGCGGCGCAGGCGCGGGTCGAGGCGGCGCAGGTCGCGTTACATTGTATTAAGGTAAGAATCTGGGAAGCTCCGGCACACCTCGTCCAATATTGCATTGGACGAGGTGTGCCGGATTGCGTCCATTATATGCAGTGTGTCAAGACGAGAGTTCGAGAGTCTTTGACCAGTGTGTTGCCAGTGATGACATGTGGCACTGAAACATGGTCGTTTACTGTGGGCCTTAGGCTTAGTCACTAGGGCAATGGAGAGGGCTATATATGCTGGGAGTTTCTCTGCATGATCGCATCAGAAATGAGGCTGTCCGCAGCAGAACCAAGGTAACCGATATAGCCCTCCGAATCGCTAAACTTAAGTGGCAGTAGGCGGGGCACATTGCACGTAGAACCGATGGCCGTTGGGGCGGAAAGGTTCTCGAGTGGCGACCAAGTACCGGAAGGCGAGGCGTGAGTAGGCCCACAAGGTGGACTGATGACCTGGTAAAGGTCGCGGGAGTTCGCTGGATGCGGGTGGCGCAGGACCGGTCAATTTGGAACTCTTCGTCTTATGTCCAGCAGTGGACGTCTTTCGGCTGATATGATGATGATGAAGAATCTGGCAAGTTAGGCCGCGTTTAGGAGCGCCATTCTGTGATTAGAATTTGTACCTTGGACTTACCGGCATGGAATGGATCTCACCTCTGACTAAAATCAAAGATACGGATCTCTGCACGGCTATCATACAAGACGGCGCGCGAGCTCACTCGAGTTTTCTCGCACTATCCCTCTCATTAGAAAACTTAGAAAGAGAGGTATAGTGCGAGAAAAATCGAGATACTGCTAACACTGTGCTCATGATTAGTGGAAGACGTTTTTGAATGTTTGAAGTTGCCTTTAGTTTTATAATTTGATTGTCACTGGTCAAAGTAAAGCTTCTCATGAAAAGCGACTAATTTAGTTTTAATTTACAGGCCCTGCGACAGAACGTCGAGCGATCCTCGGCGACCCCTGTGCCAGTGTACTCTCCGCTGGTACAGCCGGTGCCGACCTACAACGTACCGTACGACTACAACGTCTACGCCCGACCACCGCCGATGACTATCCCAAACCTGTACCAGTACTTTGACAATATGAGAATTTAATTGTACTCTAATGTTAGCGCGTTAAGGTTTACTTTTCTATGAACATAAGTTGTTAGGCTTTGTTGTTCCACTGCGAAGAAATTGCGACCTTATTCTGAGCTAATAAGTCGCAATTTTACTTGTTGCAGAGGATTATTTCATATGAGCGCTTGTGCAGAGAAATTGCAATCTTATTCTATACGAATAAGGTGGAATTTCGTTCATGCACGGCAATCTATGAAATAAGAACGTGTTTGTAATTGTTGTATGTTTGACTTAGTTTATATTAGTTGTTAGTAAGACGAGACATTTGTTTTGACTTAACAGTTGATTAACTATGGGAACTCTCAATTATTTTTTTTGATGACTTATATATGCATAATTGCAGTTTTTCGATTTTCTTAATGACTATTCAGACGCGTAATTGCAGTTTTTCGATTTTCTTAATGACTATTCAGACGCGTAATTGCAGTTTTTCGATTTTCTTTTGAAGAATAACCAGCGTTTTAAATAATAATTAAAAGTTAGTTAAAAATGTGACCATTTTTAATCTTGCTTTATATTTTGTAATTATTTAGAACGCTGGCTTTGACTACAATTGATAACCATGTTTCTTGACCATTGAAAGCATTCAGACACGTATTACCATAATAATACCCTAGATTTAAGAGTGTTGATTCATTTATTGTTTAATTACATAGATAGGCATTATTTACGAAATGTAAAGCCGCCTTCCACTACTTTCTTGTGTTTATACCGAAGTATACTCAGAGAAAAGTGGTGATATATTTAATGTTATGTTCTGATTACTTAAATAAACAAATTTTGTACTGATAATGCATATTATTTTATTATAACAAAATTCGTTGTTTATCCTACAACCCGTTTGTAAGTTTGGACCTTCGGTTTGGTGCCGGTTAATGTACGGCCCGACCGTCATCGACGCCAGGTCCAAATTAAACTTATAGTAAACGGGTTGTAATTGTAAGTATGAATTTTATTAACCCTTATTAGGACAGCCGCTCGCCCCGCGTCGCTCCTTGTAGCCATCGATCTGAACAGTGGCTGCTAAAAAATATTATCAAGTAATTTATCAAAAACAATCTAAAAAAAACTATAATTATCGAACCTCAGGGCCTACCGCGAAACGAAATAAGTTTTCGTTCGTGTATCTCCGTCTCTGTTGCACTTGCTAGTTCGAGCGACAGAGACGGAGATACACGAACTAAAACGGATTTCGTTTCGCGGTAGGCCCTCAGAGGGCCTACTGCGAAACGACAACGAACTTCGCTCGTGTATCTCCGTCAATTGCAAGTTCGAGCGACAGAGAGGGAGATACAGGAACGATGTTCGTTTTCGTTCTACTGGCAACATTGGAATCTTGACCAATAAATGCAATTTCCATTGTTAATCCAATGTTTGAATGCAATGATTGTAGCATTAAACTCTGAGCTTGAAATATATATTTTTATGTAGCTTGAAAGTGCGTTTAAATACTAACGTTACTTTGGCATGATTTTTTTTTGAGTTTGAGATGTGGATCACCGTACTCCTAATAAACATTTTAATTATTCAAGATATGTCAGTATCTGTTTTAATTATTCTGTTATATAAATTTTCTTCGAAACGCGGCGCAAATATTATTGTCACTACTAGTGTGTAATTTTTTCGTGATATTTTGAGTGAACTCGAGTTTGTAATTTTCAACTGACAGTTGTGGCTGACAGTGACGTTAGTGACAGCGACTAGACCAATGACCAAAGAAACTAAAGGACGTGAAGTATCAACAAAATGAGTGTGTCCAGTATGGGTGACAAACATGGCGGATGTAGTGCTGTCCCGCTATCGATAATACAGCGAACATGTTTATCGATAAAATAGACAGATCTCAGAACATAAAGTTATAAGTACATTATTTTATATGAGCTAATTGAAAGTGTAGTTTTTTTTCAATTATGGATTGTATCAGGCATTACTTAGCGGAATTCCATGATTTATACGAGGAAAATAATTCTTTGCTATTCTGCTAAATATCATGGTTATTACGAATGTATTTATTACATGCAGTCAATAACAACAAGCAGTATTAGATTTTCCTCTTGAGCTGCTCCATGCATAACCCTAAATGTGTACCTACTGTAAGATTCAATAACATCTTCTGTATAATTCAAATCTTGCGTGACTTTTGGGACAACGTATTTATTAAGTATTTTATTTTACAATCATGTCTCCTTTTAAACGGCGTGAAATGGAAGTGATATTCATATAAATAATAATAATAACTAAATATCGTGGGACATATCACAACAATTGATCTAGTCCCAAACTAGGCAAAGCCTGTACTATGGGTACTAGACAACGGATAAACATACTTATATAGATAAATACATACTTAAATAGATATTAAACATCCAAGACTCGAGAACAAACATTCGTATTCATCATACAAATATCTGCCCCGACCGGGAATCGAACCCGGGACCTCAAGCTATATGTATATTAACAAATTACAAGTCGACGAGTGAACATGAGAAAATAATGACTTTTATGTACACGACACGATAATCCGTCCACTTTTAAAATAACATGAGATGATAGTAATCCATACTTTATTAGATATGCGGAAGTATGACTTTCGGTACCCTTTCATGCTTAATAGCACAAGAAATAAAAGTTAAATTGGCAGAAGAGTCCTGGGAAAGGTACAGGCAAGTATTATGTATTGAAAATTTAAAAAGCGTAAAGAGAACAGGGTACTCCAGCAAAATGTAGAGAGCAAATGTTTCTTTTACATTGTCTTATATTTTCAGGTCCAATTGCCTCCAACCATTTTTTCTTGGCATATTGGTAACCTTTAAAAATAGCTATATTAGCGAATCAATGAATCTTGTTTAGTTTCAAGGTACCTACTATAAAATTTTACCAATCTTGACAACCCAGACTTTTCAGGTTTTGTAAATTCAAGATACTGGCTCAGAGCTCACTGGTTATAGAACTAGAAAATTCGGTATTGCGAATGACGCATCGCCATTAATTATCGATATTTTCAAGAACAACCCTAACTGCCACTCAAAGGTAACTTTCAGTACAAAAATATCGAAAATAAAGCTAAATCCTATTACAACGTATAACGAATCTTAATATGTGTACACATTACAACATAATGCAAATGCTCAGCTCTCGATAATGCTTAAATTATCCAATATTTCAATAAAAATACATTTACGTACCGGTGCAAGGATAAACTTTGCCGATTTGGGCCTTTTCGTAAGCCACATCCAATAATGCTGCAGCTGGGCATGGTCACCACATTCCACTTATCCGTGTTCTTTCAGCCTTGTGCAGTTTATAATTTTATTTCGAAAGATATTTTAATATTTTGATTTGTTTACATGTGTCGTTGACAGATGATGTACCCACTAAACTGACGGGAACTGACATTTCGTGGCAACAAATATGGCGATTTTGGGCAACATTTGACATTTGATGATTAATGTTCGGTTCTGACTGTTATACTACCATCTCTTTTTTAATAGCCAAATGGTGCTTGGTTAAAATGAGACAGTGCTATTTTGGAGAAGTTTACGTCTAAACAGATAAATACACCCTGTCCATTAGTTTCTTTTGTCATTGGACTAGACCGGGTTTGCAGAATATTGTAAACAATACTTAAATGAAGTAATTTATGCAAAAGTAATTAATAAAACTCACTAAAGGTAAAGGATTGCATATTGGAAGTCGCCTAGCAACATCGCATTGCCAATCTCTGTAAACAAAGTGAATAAATATGTGGAGAAGAAACCTAAATCAACTAAAGAAATTCTGTCCTAACATTTCAACATTATTCGACCACACGGTAATCAACTCAAGTTACACTAGATTACATCGTTCAGCGTCGCAATCGTCTTGGAAGATAGGTTTAAATAATCGTCATACCAGTCAAAGGAATGTGGCATTACCGGACCAGTTTAGCATAGAAGACAGTTCAACTGAAAACTTTAGCACGTTTACGTATAGAACTCATACTTGTGGTGAATTAAGACCTAGTAATATAGGTGAGAAAGTGTCTCTCTGCGGTTGGGTGCAGTACTTACGGCTGTCAAAGTTTCTACTACTCCGGGACGCCTACGGAATCGTGCAGTGTACTGTTGGAACTGAGAACATTGACTTTACAAACATACCGCTGGAATCTGTCGTTAATGTTCGTGGAAAAGTGACACGGAGACCACACAATGCAGTTAAATCTGATATGGTAACTGGTGAAATTGAGGTTATAATTGAGAGGTTAGAAGTATTAAATCCAGCTGCAAACCTACCGTTTAATTTAAGAGAATATCAGAAACCGAATGAGCAGCTGCGGATGAAGCACCGTTACATCGATTTACGGTTTCCAGAAATGCAAAGTATTTTAAGAACAAGGTCACAAATGCTGCACAGTATGAGGAGGTTTCTTGTTGAACAGCATGGCTTTGTTGAAGTGGAGACACCAACTCTGTTCTGTCAGACTCCTGGAGGTGCGAGAGAGTTTGTGGTTCCTACGCACCACGCGGGACTGTTTTACTCCCTGGTTCAGAGTCCGCAGCAGTTTAAACAAATGTTGATGTCTGGTGGCATTGACCGGTACTTCCAAGTAGCGAGATGCTATAGGGATGAAACTACTCGCCCGGACAGACAACCAGAATTCACTCAGCTTGATATAGAGATGTCATTCACTAATTTAGATGGAGTCTTGTCTATGATTGAATCATTGCTTTTTGATGCATTTCCAAAACTTCTGCAAAAACCGTTTAGGAGAATGACATATAGATATGCATTAGAAAACTATGGTACAGATAAACCCAATATGCAATATGATTTAAAATTAGAAAATATAAAAGCATTATATCCAGAAAAATCTAATGACTCCAACTTTTTTGCTTATGCTTTACCATACCCTGTCGAACTAGGCAAGGTCACAACAAAAACCAAGGAACAAATAAAGCAAATATCTAAGAAATATAATGTAAATGTTGTCCTTGACCAAAACATTCATAAAGCATTCAGCAAAGAATTTGAAGGCAACTTGAAAAACATTATTGGTGAACAAAGCTCTGCCATAATTTCAACAGGGGATTTTGAAAATGTCTGCTTATGTTTAGGAGAAATTCGGGAACTTATTGCATCTTTATTAAAATCTAAAAACAAGCTGAAAATAAAAGAAGGCATGCAAGTACTATGGGTAGTGGATTTCCCATTGTTTACAAAAGGAGATAATGGTTTAGAAACATGTCACCATCCCTTCACTTCGCCACATCCCGAAGACATACACCTCTTAGACTCCGATCCACTGAGAGTCCGTTCACTGGCGTACGATTTAGTTATGAATGGAAATGAGATCGGTGGAGGTTCAGTTAGAGTACACAATGTGGAATTACAAGAGAGATTGTTAAAGATATTGGGTATGGACGCGGAGAAATTGAGACACTTTTTAAATGCATTACAAAGCGGATGTCCACCACACGCCGGGATTGCTCTAGGCATAGACAGACTAGTGTCAATAGTGTGTAAAACTGAGTCTATTCGAGATGTTATAGCGTTCCCTAAGAGTCATGAAGGAAAAGATCCGTTGTCCGGGGCGCCTAATGCTATTTCGGACAAAGATAAAGAGTATTACCATATAAATGATAAATCAATTAACTGAACAGCTATAATTATATATTTATTTAAGTGACTATACGTTTCGGACGTGTTGCAAAAGTTGTTAGCCGCCCAAAATGACGCAAATTAAGTACAGGTAAATTATTTTCTAGACATTTTTGCATTTTTAGTTGTGACCATGACGTCAAAGTGTACGTGTGTCCCTGTAAATACACAAATACTACAAATGCAAAAAGTCTCGAAAGTATGTATAGTCCCATTTATTACAAAAATGTGAATAATGTATGTATACTCGATACTGTAAGAAATGATTGTATCCATTAAAATATTTTTTTTGTAAGTTTACCATTCATCATCATCATCATCATATCAGCCCAAAGACGTCCACTGCTGGACATAGGCCTCCCCCAAAGAGTGCCACAATGACACCCGCATCCAGCGGACTCCAGCGACCTTTACCAGGTCATCAGTCCACCTTGTGGGGGGACCCACGCTGCGCCTTCCGGTACGTGGTCACCACTCGAGAACCTTTCCGCCCCAACGGCCATCGGTTCTACGTGCAATGTCACTTGCCACTTACCATTATTAAGTTTTAATCAATCAATCAATATTCTTCCATTACATAAGGGCGTGTCAGATATTTTTGAAAGGTTTGTTGTAAGAATAAAATATTTTTGCAAGTGACTACATCAGACAGATCAGACTTGTTAGAAGAACGGCATATGCATGAGGCGCATTAAATTCTAAAGTTGCTGTTGCTGAGAACCTAACTATTAAGGTTGAAAATCGAACTGCCTTAAAATTAAACGTTGACAGCTGTGAATAATTTTTGTTTTAAACGGTAATGAGTAAGTGATAAGGTTGAAAATCGAATAAACTTTGATGTTACGTTTCTTGCCTAATCGACCTAGGGACTTCTCTCGCATGGTCGGTCGGTGTAGGGGCATACCCCAGAACTACTTAGTTATGCAGAAGCTGACGCAATTGAAAAACAACTTTATTCCAACGAAATACGGCCTACTGAACACGCAATTAAGTATGTTTATGTTGACTATGTTTTTATAGTAATATACTTAGAGGATAAAGTGGTCATTAATTGGCAGTTGGATATTGTATCTCGCGCATTATGGAAGGTTGGGTTTTGCTCTCTATTGTTGGATTAAGTTTCAGTGGTGCTAGTCCGGTTGATTCGGGCGAAAAAACAGGTAAGTAGGTAGGTAGGTACTTAGGAAAAAAATTAAATCGCACCACTATCTCAACCTTTTGATCTTTATATTACCGTACTTGTTTAGTTAATTACATTCAATCGGTCGATTTGTTATTCGTTATTCTGTACCGCAAGAAGGCAAAAGTACCTACAGTCAAGAGCGAAGAAAACGGATAAGTGGGTCGTTCTTCTTTTTTACCGACAATGAACCGAGGTTTTTCTGTTTTTTTGGTTTTTGAACTATCGAAAATTGTGGTTTTGAAGTGCGATTAAAAAAAAATGAATGAATGAACTAATTAAAGTTTCCTTTCTGGCCAATATAAATATTTATTTACGGTTGGTTTCTAAAAAAAACATGAGACAAAGTGGACTCTTTCAGTGGGGACCACATTTTGGTTTACCAGTCTGTCACGGCATTCTACGAAAAAAAAAACATTAAAAAAAATGCTAGTTAGAGAAAGTGAAATATTAAATATCACTAATTAATAAAATAATATGGACATTCATTCGAACATTATAAAACCGTAAACATCATTACTCAAATGAGATGCCGTAATAAGACGAAGGACAGGCTATTGTCGGTCGAAAAGAAGAACGACCCAAGTACACTTCGCATAGAACATATTCTGTGAATTAATAGTCAATATTTGAATAAGTCACCCAGGAGAAGGTACCACGCCACTAATTACTAAAAAATATAATTAAATTACCTAAGTACTTACACGAAAACCATAAATTGAAAAGACCTTACAATTTATCTGATTTGCCTCAAGGTTGATTGGTAGATAATGCTTTATAGCATTAAGTCCGCCTTTTGTTACATTAAATTCTTTGTGCAGTAAAAATTAAATAGAAAAAAAAAATATTCTGATTGTAATTTGTTAGGGTTCCGTACCTCAAAAAGAAAAAAACGGAACCCTTATATTATAGGATCACTTTGTTGTCTGTCTGTCTGTCAAGACCCTTTATCTCGGGAACGCGTGGAGGTATCGAGTTGAAATTAAAACCATAATATACTCAAGTCTACCACCATCATTTGATATTGACCATTAGCTTTTTGGTGAATGAAAAGGTGAAAGGTGAAAAAACATGGTGAGGAAACCTGCATACATCCGAGAAGAAATTCAAAGCGGTATGTGAAGTCCCCAATCCGCACTGGGCCAGCGTGGGGACTACTGCCCGTTCCCTCTCATTCATGAGAGGAGGCCTGTGCCCAACAGTGGGACGTATACGGATATAGGCTGATGATGAAGACACAAGTGTATAGTCCCTCGAAGCTGTGAAAAAATCAAACTTTTAAGTTAACGTTAAAAAAGATTACGGCCGTTTATGCCGCAAAAAACGTACATTTCGATACCCTCAAGGAAATCAAAATTTATAGGGTAGTCTGACTCACATTTGTGGTTTCTTTTTTTTTAGCGCTGCAATGCGGTGAACGCGAAGAATACACATCCTGCATCCAAAGCGGCTGTGTAGCTCAGAACTGCTCTCAGCTGGGCCAACCCGTAGCCTGCGTCAGACTCGACCCCAAGTTCTGCCGAGAAGGTTGCGTGTGCAAGGGGGAGTACTTGAGAGACGAGAGCGGGGAATGTGTTAAAAAGGAGCAGTGTAAGGAAGGTAAAGTTACCATATTCCATAATCATCTTAGAGCATACATTAGGTAACGGGAGTAGCAGCCTTATGTCGTGTTTGCGTACAAAAAAATCTGCATAAAATTTGATCAGTCTGAAATCTCGCCAGATTTCAGAGCTAGCTGAAATCTCGCGAGACCACAATTTACGAGATCTCTCGAGATTAGGCGTTGTTCACTAAAAACTTATAAGTAGGGTCACGGACTTTAATCCTTGAGCCATTTAGGTGTCAACTACTTTTGGTTTTTAATAGTTAAGCTATGAATATCCAGTAAAAGATGAGCTCTAAATGGCTCCACGATTAAAGTCCGTGACTGTACAAATGCTATGAATTATTATCAACATGGTAAACAAAAACAAAAGCTGCATGCAAGTAGGTATTTGTTTATTAGTATCCGATTTATTTCAAAATACGACGCGATGCGATGACAATTTTTTGAATATTTAACCTTATTAGGGTTCCGTAGCCAAAATGGCAAAAACGGAACCCTTTATAGTTTCGTCATGTCCGTCTGTCCGTATGTCACAGGCATTTTACTCGAAAACTATAAGGTATATTTGAATAAAATTTTGAGGATATCTAGGTGTATTTTGTTAGCCACTAGAGTCAAACATAATCACCCCGAAAGTCACTAAAATTGTGTCCCCTCCCTCTAATTTTTGAAGGGTGTATTTTAAAAATATGAAAAAAATCAAGGACATACGGCTAAATTCTTTCAGCGAAAATTGTTTTGAACAAGATCGGTTCAAAGGTTTTCGAGATATTTCTAAAAAACTGCCTTCCTTAGAAAAGGACGTAAGTGCCGTAAGATTTCAGTAACGATAGACGACCTTTTTAATAGGCACGGAAGCCTTCGTTGTGCGTGGTCCGACACGCACTTGGTCGGTTTTTAATACTTATAATTAAAAGTAACAAAACCGTAATCAAATAATAGTAGGTTAATTTGTAACCCAGATTAATCTTTTGTCATGCTGTGTTTTATACGGGAAGAACCATCTCGCAACCTCGCTAGATTTCATACAAAAATTATACGAGACTCAGTCTATTTAATAAATAAATTGATTTTTATTTCAAGCAACTATGACTCATACATTTAACATTATAATTAATTAATACAAATAAACATTCAACACAATAAAATACCATTACAATGATTACAATTCAATTCCGATTTAAAATACATTTACTTTTATATTCTTACAACTTTGACGTGCCTGTCGCAACAATGCCGACCATATGGACAGTCAACTTTATTCGCTATCATAGTCAGGACGGCATTGGAGCTGGCACGCACTCTGCGCACCAGGCCGGCGCCGCGCGCGCGCATGCTCGCGGGGAAGTCCGTCACGCGCGCCTCCGCGAACATACCCGACGCTTACATAGCGACGATTTACATAGCCGATACTTACATCTAATTTGAATCTCATTCCTATCCAGCCATACAATGCAGCGAGAATGAAGTATACTCCCCCTGCGTCAATGGTGGGTGTGACGCCCGCAATTGCAGTCATCTTGGCAAACCGGTGCCGTGCGTCAAAATGGATCCAAAGTACTGTGTTAAAGGCTGTGTGTGCAAGCCTGGATACTTGCGAGGAAAGGGGGGATGTGTGGAGGAGGAGCAGTGTCATAAAGGTACCTTTAGACCTCAAGACCCACCACTTGTACTCATAATTAGAGAATATTACTTCATCATATCAGCCGAAAGACCGGCCCTGCGCCACCCACATCCAGCGGACTCCAGCGACCTTTACCAGGTCATCAGGAGCCGTAGCATGATTGGCCTTATCACGCGACAAGTGACAAGATAAGAGCGTCGTCTCGGTCTATCGAACGGTGTCAGCCAGTGACGCACGCTCTATCCTATCACCTATCGCGTGACAAGGCCAACCATGCTACGGCTCCAGTCCTCCTTGTAGGGGGCTTACTCACGCCGCGCCTCCGGTACGTGGTCGCAACTCGAGAACCTTTCCGCCCCAATGGCCCTCGGTTCTACCTGCAATGTGCCCCGCCCACTGCCACTTAAGTTTAGCGATTCGGAGGGCTATATCGGTTACCTTGGTTCTGCTGCGGACAGCCTCATTTCTGATGCGATCACGCAGAGATACTCCCAGCATATATAGCCCTCTCCATTGCCCTAGTGACTAAGCCTTCTTACAAGGCCCACAGTAAACGACCATGTTTAAGTGCCACATGTCATCACTGGCAACACACTGGTCAAAGACTCGAACTCTCATCTTGACACACTGCGGAATATTGGACGAGGTGTGCCGGAGATCCCATTGCTCTTTGGGTGACTTTGAGCCTTCTTATGAGGCCCATAGTAAGCGACCACGTTTCCGTGCCATACGTCATCACTGGCAACACACACTGGTCAAAGACTCTCGTCTTGAGAAAGACTCTCGTCTTGAGACACTGCCCAAGCTGCACACACCGAATGCTGCCCAGCCGAGTCGTATTCGACGATTACCTCTTTCTCGAAGTTGGACCTACCTGACTGGATATGCAGTCTGTCCTAAGGTACATATATTACTTACATTCATATTATTTCTTGTGGAAGTATAAGGCTTGTTCACGCAAAGATGTATCTAGCCACTGTTGTATAATTCAGGTTTTCAATATAAAATGACAATTTTTTAAGAACTTAATTAAAAAAAGGTCTCTTCACCTATCGTTTTGAGTGGCGTTATGGGTATTTATAGTTTTTGGGCTAACTTTCGAAATCTCTGGATTGTCATCGTAGATTTTGTAATTTTCACGTTTGGGTCATAGAGGTTCTTTTTTTTCCTTTTCTCAAATACATTACCGATTATAATGTTCCGCGAATATCTTTCCAGACTCTTAGTTACCGTATGCAGGTCATAAATTGTTTTAAATCATGCCAGCAGTTCACATTTATATGCAATCGTTTTAGCTAAAAAAAGAATACTCATCAGTTGGCTATCTAATTGCGGTTTGAACTACCTAGAAAAACTGGGTGACAGCGGATAGGTACTTAGTTTTCAATGGCTACTTTTGTTCGTGAACAATCCTTACATTGTAACTTAACACTTCATTTGTTCCAGAACTCTGTCCCGGCCCGCACGAATACTTCTCCTGCGGCGGCGCCTGCGACAACGTTTGTGCGACGTTGCACGAGCAGAGTCAGAAAGACTGGGTATTTATTTCAATTGGCGTAAATTGGGCGGTTTGGTAAAAAAAAGAAAAAAATATCGTTTTCAATAGCAAATTAAATCTTAACTAAAAGTTTATTATATAAGAATTATAAAAAAAATTGAGGCCCTCTCCTAGGGGACCAATTACTAAAGATATGGGCCCCCAAATGTTTAAACGTCACGGTAATGACATTTTGCATGCTTGGTAATGACTATTGGACATGGTAATGACAAATGTTTCTATTTCCATTTCGTTTGATCAGTTTTTGCAGCATCTGAAGAGTACTGTGTTTTGATGTATACAGTTTATTTCTAAAATAAAGATTATTACTATTAAAAAGATGAATAAAATACCATAATTATGATTTATAATAATTTATTAATTCCACAAGATTATAGGGTAATGTGTTGGTTACTGTAAGTGTGTTGACAAAAGAAATTTAAAAAAATCAGTACTCATAAAAACTATAACAACTAGCTGGACTGCACGGGCCTATAGTACTTATTACACAGGTACATTATCTTCATAATAGTTGACTGATGCGCCTAAGCAATTATTTATTTTGTTGTTTCATATCTAACAAACTCTTCTTGTAGCGAGATTAATTTTTGGCCATTTCATACCGACATTTACGAGCATCAGAAAACTTGCCTTTTGCTGACCTTTTAGGGGAGGGACAATGAGATGGACTACAAGACGGGCCAGGAAGTTCATCTTATGGGTTGCGTTTAGATGATGTTGAAAGCCTTTTAGAAAATGATCACGAGATGGCCCGGGAGGTTCATCTAGAGGATTAATTGCTTATGTTGATGAACGCCGTTTAGGAGAATGACCGTGAGAGGGCACAGGTTATCCCTCGATAATCCCGAGGTCGTTTTCAGGTTCAGATGCAGCGTATCTTTTTGCATCAGTTTTTTTTATCCGTAATGTTCTTGCTCTTAAATTCTGTTGATTGATCTTCGATTTTTTTCTTTGCAATCTCTGGAGTCTTGGTGTTAACTTATTTATTATTAGCAGTTTTTTGCCTCTTTTCTTTGAGCATACCGTGCTTTTTCTTTTTCTGGGTATTATTTATACAGCTTAGGGTTAGATTCAATTCTTTCAAGCCGATTTTTACAGCTATGCATTTTAATAGCATCATCTCTACTTTATAAACTGAAACAAGCAATACAATGATTTTTTTTATAGTTGTATGATTGGTATACGAGAAATACACCAAAATTCACGGAAACTATGCACAGACATAAAAAGCAAACATATTAATATTCGGACTCTCATAATATTTAAAAATATTTCTATCCACGGTAGTGACAGTGACTCCGCGGTAGGGACTAACTGCAGATGGTCCTTGCCGTGGAGTCACTTTCACTGCCGTGGATTGAAAAGTCCACGGTAATCCATGGTAATGACTACCATGGTAATGACAAAATCCAGAAATGTCCAGTTAGGTATGCGATATATTAAATGTTCCAGAATGATCTACCGATTAAGACACATTAAATCAGTTAGGTTATAAGATAAAATGGGATTAATACAAATAGTGAGTGTACTTACCGAGGAATAAGACCCACGAGAATGACAACTTATTTTGACAAAAGCCACGGTACGACACTGTGAAAACCAAAATAAATACCAATTTTTACGTGAGCGACGTGCGTTCACTCTGCCATCTGTATAAAGATTGGAGGCGTGCGGGGACAGCGGCGGGGTTTATGCGAAACTATTTAGTGAGGAGCTGCACGTCGCATCACATAGTGACACGGTGATGACGAATTAAGTAGGGACCAAAATGTATGATAACGCTGTTAAGTTTTATAGAATACTATTTAATTTGTGCAATCAATAATGTATGTCATAACTATCAAACTTTTGAGGTAAATAGCAATTTCAGTCGTAGACATGCATTTAATAGGTCTTTTTACAGAAGTATTACCGAAAATTGGAAAGTGGACACCCCTTGGTAATGACAATTTGGCCCTTTTGACGAAAATAACTTTCTTATACTTTTATATAAAATACATTTTAATGAAGCACCAGTTAGGGATTATTCTGTATAACAAGTTATCTTATGACACGGTAAGGATCCTACTTCATTAAGAGGGTGATTTTATCGCGGACATCCGATTTGCACCAAATGAAATAATTACCCGACTGCCCTATAAGGAACATAAGGTGCAACGAGATGTGCTACTGCGAGGAGGGGTATGCGAGGGACGCGGGGGGCGCTTGCATCCCTATTGACGATTGCGCACATTAAACTGTAGTAGTAACCTGAGTGTAATAGCCTATAGACCTAAGTTTTTTTTATACGATGTCATTAGAACCAGTTTTTGGAGAGAAATAAATGTTTGTACGGGAGCAACTACAATTAAATAATATAAATACCCAAAACATTGAGTTAAAGAGACACCTCGCTGGCGGTAAGTGAGGAAACTCTTTATATTTTTCAAAAATAATTGACGCAGTCGGAAAATCTGAAACTTTTTCTGGTGTTAAGGAAGGTTATTCCTATCGCCAAAAAAATAATCAGGCACTTCTAAAATTTTCGTCCATGCCATGCCCAATTGGCAGAGCCTGCTTACTAAAAGAAATGCTTTGTGTATTTTACTATATTTAGTTAGTGCTACTTTTCTATGTATTTGTAGGTATAATGTATACCTAACTGTCATGTACTTATTTATTTTTAAGTCCTAACATTGTAGACGCTTTGGTTTTACTGTAAGCCTATATTGTAAATCATTAAATAAATAAATACATTAAATTGATTACGAATCTTTGCTGGGCGGCGGCCGTCCGGTTAAATAAAATAGCATAGAATAGAAAACGGTTTATTCAAATAAATTTTACACTATACGGAACAACAAGTTGAAGCTAAATAAAGATTTAGATTTTAGATAGATTTCAATTTATTTATTTCACAACATACCTACAATTGCACTTAAAATTACACATAGTAAATTTTTAGGAATCTGAATTCTGATCGTCAGGATATTAAACAATGTCATAATTATCATAATAATAAACAATGGCAGGGACAGCATCCTCGGTGTACTCCTTGCATTCCATTAAATTGTCAAAAGGGCCTCTACGTGTTGGCTCAGTTGGTACTTTGGAGCCCCACGCACGCCTCCCAAAGGTCCGGGACATCATGTCCCGTGAGCGGGAAAAACAATTCGAGCATTATGTCAACAAATTACAAAATGAGTTATGGACTAAGATCACCATTCGGGTCGTCAATAAACTAGAAATAAACTACATCAAACAATATTTAAAATATTACGTACAATTCAGATGTCAGTACTCAAATTAATAAATCTAATTGGTAATGGTTGATATATTTGCTTTGCTTTGTGGTTTTGTTTTATTTTACTATTTGCAAATTATTGTGTAGTGTACACATTTATTGACATCGTCATATTATTGTATATTTATTTTTAATTAATTTTGACGATCGTGATAAAGAATCTTATTCTTTTGACATGTATACAAATTTGTAATGTATTTTTTATCATTAAATAAATAATCTAATCTAATCTAATCTAATGTCATAATACTCATTTATCGAATATAAAGGATTTTCCAATAAAAAGTTTCTCAGTCGACTTTTAAATTTTTCGTCAGATGTGTCACTTCTTTAAATAGGTATGAATAAGAATAATAATAACTTTATTGCTTTCATGTTGGCGTACAGGTGTTGTTAAAATATTTTCAGTACAACATGGGACCCTGTAAGGGTATTGCAAGTCTTAAAATCTAAAACTTAATAACTAAAGTAATATACCTAGTACTAGTCGGAGGTAACAAAATAGTTTAACCTAAAAATAATTTCAATCTTAATTAATGAAAGACCAGGAGCCGTAGCATGGTTGGCCTTGTCACGCGATAGGTGATAGGATAGAGCGTGCGTCACTGGCTGACACCATTCGATAGAACGAGACGACGCTCTTATCTTGTCACTTGTCGCGTGATAAGGCCAACCATGCTACGGCTCCTGAAAGAAAGAAAGAAAGAAAGAAGACATTTATTAACTACACAAAAGACACACAGATATAAAGGGAGTAGACATACAATACAATTGACACATTGTGTGTGTCTTCGCGGCAGTGAAACGGTCGAAATTTTTTTAGGGGTGCACTCCATACATAAAACTAAAAGTCAAAATTTTTTTTTCATTGTGACCCCCCGTGTGGCACATCAATCGATAAGTCTTTCAAAATAAATATAAGGTTTCTTGGCTTTTTTTTTGATTAAGTTAATAGGGTCGGAGATAATCGCCCCGAAAGTCACTAAAATTCTGTCCCCCCCCTCTAATTTTTGCTTATTAATTTCATTCACCGAAAATTGTTTTGAACAAGATCGGTTCAGAGGTTTTCGAGATATTGCTGAAAACCTCCTTCCTCAAAGAAAAGGACGTAAGTGCCGTAAAATTTCTGTGACGATACGACCTTTTTAATAGGCACGGAACCCTTCGTTTTGCGTGGTCCGACACGCACTTGGCCGGTTTTTTAAAATATAAAACAGTAGCACAACGGGGGTAGCGGTTTAAGTCATACCTAAAGTACAAATGTAGGCACGAGCGCATGAGGTTTAAACAAGTGTAAGTATTTAATTAGATTATTGTGACGAATCAATGACGTGAGGCGATAAAACTCGCATTAAGGTAACAGATAGTTTGCGCAGACGCATCGCGGCGAGTCGACGAGCAACATGGCTAGAGTAATGTGCCTTTTTGTTTTTATCACGCTGGGAATAGCAGCAGCTTCAGGTGAGATACTATATAGTTGTTTACTTATTATAGGAAATTAAGTAAGACCCGGTTGTGAGGTGACCTGAAGGTAGATTATATAGATGTTACATTTCGTAGGTACGTTATACGTAGATCTGAATCTTGAATGTCATTATTTGTATAGGGGGTGATCCATTTGCGAGCAAAACCACCGGTACGCCAACGAGCCCGCGAGTCAAAGGTCTAAACCGCCAATGGAGTGAATATGAATATGAATATGGAGCGCCATAAGTCCGCGGTCTTAAAAACCGGCGGATTTGCTCGCTGGGTCGCTGGCTCTTTGTGCATGCTTCAAATGACTGAGATTCGACTGTTTTGCTCGCTAATGGATCACTACGAGAGTCGGCGAGCCAACGAGCTAACGATTTATACTGATACCGTTGGCCCGCCGGCTCGCAAATGGATCACCCCTTATGGGAAAATAACAGTTTCGTTGGCCTAACACTCGTTTGAAAAATTCTCTTTCATCACACTTGCTCGTCAATGGCGTTATTACTTGCGAGCGTACAGAGCAGTCATAGCCGTTTTACCTCCCACGGGCTGTTAAGTTTAGTTTTAAAATATAGAACCCTCTGATTGGCTTAAGCAAATCTGGTTGCTCTGTGATTGGTTGAAAAAATATCTAGTTGGCCAAGCCGCCCCGCCCCGCAAGAATTTACGCCCCTCGTTAAACAATGTACTATAATTACTCTGTTCGAAAAGACATTAGGTACATAATAATAAATATTACAGGCTCCGTAGCATGGTTGGCCTTGTCACGCGATAGGTGATAGGATAGAGCGTGCGTCACTGGCTGACACCGTTCGATAGAACGAGACGATGCTCTTATTTTGTCACTTGTCGCGTGATAAGGCCAACCATGCTACGGCTCCTGGACATTTTACACTAATCGACCTAGTCCCATAGTAAGCTCAATAAAAGGCTTGTGTTATGGGTATTAGACGACGATATATATAATAGATATAAATACTTAAATAAATAGAAAACATCCAAGACTCAGAAACAAATATTCATGTTCATCACACAAATATTTGCTCTTACCGGGATTCGAACCCAGGAAGTTCAGCATAATTATAAACTGTAATAATTAAAACGAAACAAATGCTTCGTACAGATGTAGTGCAGAATTGTTTTCCATCGTATTTTCTCGGAAACGTTCGTTTTTGCCATGCTACTTCAGGCAACCTCAGTACTTTTTGCACTGTGATCGACTGAAATAGCAAGACACGTTCGTAAGTACGTTTCCGTGAAAATACGATGGAAAATAATTATGCACAACATCTGTATCTATATGCAAACCTAAAGCCGGCTGTGTACACATTGGGTCCACAATGGCGCGTGAGGACGCAGCTATGCGTTAGAGGGAGAGGGCTATAATTGGCTACTTTCCTAAAAAAATATATTTTTCACGCCACTGCTCGGAAATGTGGCAAAAGATGGTCAGAATTCAGGCTTCAAAGCTGGGGATAGTTGGACGTCGCACGAACAGGCCATCTATGACTTCAAACTGGCCAACAATGCTTTTGTTGGTCAGTTTGAACAGCAATCGACCAATCACAGGGCACCGCGCGCGGTCGGCCGGCGTGCGTGCGCCCGTTCCTCCTCCCCCGCGCCGGGCGCGAGGCAAGCGAGCCTGTTTAGTATTTATGATCTTCAATTAGATACTTAATTTTGATTTTAAAATTATAATTATTTGCAATTTCCTCGCAGTAGGCGTGAAAAGCACTATGTTAAGCCTCGGCCGAAAGGGCAATAGCTGGACTCGTACTTTCGAGGGCCTCCGCTACGCGTCGGCCCTCGAACTAACTCGTCCATCTATTGCTTGCTTTCTAGCCTCTTCAACAATGTACTATAGTCCGTCAGTTAGATTATCAAAACATAGTGGACACGTATTTTTTTGTTTGTTACAGCCCGTTAAAGTTCCGCGTGACGTCACATTATCGTACACTTTTTAGCATAATGAGACGTCACGCGAAACTTTGACGGGCTATATCTTCGTAATTTTTTGTTTAATTGACTAACAAAAAAATAGATGTCCAATATTTTTTCATAATCTAACTGACGGTAAATAGTTTTTTTTTTACCCAGCAAAGTACCCAATTCGATCTCATTCGTTTGCATAGCTGCATCGCCTGCATCCTGCTCACTCGCTAACTTTGGTCCAATGTGTACAGCTGGCATCGTTTTTCGAACATATTAATTAGCATCGGCTCAGCAACGGCGAAAAAGCCGAGGCGATAAGTTAAGTGCCTGTTTCACGTAGGTTAAAATTACAATTTTACAAGTTCATACTGGCTACACTGAGGCGCTTAACCATAACGAGTGTTCATTGGATCTGTTTAGACTTGTAACTTCCTGAAACGGGCCAATGGTCGTGCTGTGTGGCCACGGTATGGTTGTATACCTTTTTTTTTAATTGGAGGAAATCCGTTATGGATACCTCCGCGCCACGGCACGAGGATAGCGCGGAGGTTATGTCGGACTCACACCGACTGTGGGTCCTACCTTTTTAGGGTTCCGTAGCCAAAATGGCAAAAACGGAACCCTTATAGTTTCGTCATGTCCGTCTGTCCGTCTGTCCGTCTGTCCGTCTGTCCGTCTGTCCGTCTGTCCGTATGTCACAGGCATTTTACTCGGAAACTATAAGGTGTATTTGAATAAAATTTTGAGGATAGGTGTATTTTGTTAGCCGCTACATAGTTTTGTAATTAAAATGACAAAAAAAATTTTTTTAGGGGTGCACTCCATACATAAAACTAAAAGTCAAAAAAAAATTTTTCATTGTGACCCCCCGTGTGGCACATCAATCGATAGGCCTTTCAAAATAAATATAAGGTTTCTTAGAATTTTTTTTGATTAAGTAAATAGGGTCGGAGATAATCGCCCCGAAAGTCACTAAAATTCTGTCCCCCCCCCTCTAATTTTTGAACGGTGTATTTTAAAAATATGGAAAAATTCATGGACATAGGGCTTATAAATTTTATTCACCGAAAATTGTTTTGAACAAGATCGGTTCAGAGGTTTTCGAGATATTGCTGAAAAACTGCCTTCCTCAAAGAAAAGGACGTAAGTGCCTTAAAATTTCTGTGACGATACGACCTTTTTAATAGGCACGGAACCCTTCGTTTTGCGTGGTCCGACACGCACTTGGCCGGTTTTTTTATATGATTGCAGCTCCCAACTGCAACCGTGTAGCACTCCGAGGACCCCTTTTAGTCCCCTTGTACGACAGGCAGGGGATAATTATTGGGGTGGAAAGGTTCTCGAGTGGCGACCACGTACCGGAAGGTGCAGCGTGGGTAGGCCGGTAGGCCCCCCACAAGGTGGACTGATGACCTGCACGGCTAATCACAAGACGGCGCGCGAGTTCTCTCGATTTTTCTTGCACTATCTTTCTAAGTTTTTTGATAAGAGAGAGACGGATAGTGCGAGAAAAATCGAGAGAGCTCGCGCGCCGTCTTGTGATAGCCGTGCTGGTAAGTCGCTGGAGTCCGCTGGATGCGGGTGGCGCAGGACCGGTCATTGTGGCACTCTTTGGGGGCTCCTATGTCCAGCAATCTTTCGTCTTTCTTTATCAACGCACGTCTTTCGGCTGATATAATGATGATTCTAATTCCCGGGCTACAGGGCGCATGGTTGTATACCTACCACCTACCTACCTACTAAAGTAGTTTACTTGTACAGAATGCAACAAACCGAACGAGGAGAAGCGTTGCGTGACTGACTGTCCGCCACAGAAAACCTGCGCAAATAAGGACATGCAAGTGTACTGCTTGCAGAGGGTTACAGATGAATGTAATGACCTTTGCGTCTGCAAGGAGGGGTATTTCAGGAACCCTGGAGGGGAGTGTGTGACTGAAGACGACTGCAGTAAGTGCCTAACCTCTTCTTCGCACTTTCAGAATTTAGTTTCTTAATCCTACAGCATCTAATTTCTTGTCCCTTTAGGGGTCCTCCTAATACAACGCGACTATGCAATTATCGCAAGTTCGCGCGAATTCAACTCGCGCGAACGCGCGATCAAACATATTGGACTCGAATAAGTAGGTGTCCTAATTGTTCGCGCGATTGTCAATTAGGACACCTTTTCGAGTCCCATGTCTCGAGTATCGAGTCCGCGAGTAAAATTCGCGCGAACTTGCGATAATCGCGTAGTCCCGTTGTATTAGGACGATCTGCACGGCTAACACAAGACGGCGCGCGAGCACTCTCGATTTTTCTCGCACTATCTGTCTCTCTCTTATTAGAAAACTTAGAAAGAGAGGTATAGTGCGAGAAAAATCGAGAGAGCTCGCGCACCGTCTTGTGATAGCTGTGCTGGACGATCCCTTATACAATAAAATCGATCAAGTCGGCTGTTATTAACCTTTCTCTTTCTTACAAGCACAAATGAATGCAATAGGACCTTTACTAAGACCGTTCAAAATAGAGACCACTCCAACACTACCATAGATTCGCAATCGGAGATCGCTTATGCCTTGATCACACGTACCGAGTATTATGCCTTGATCACACGTACCGAGTATAGTGGCCGCCCAACTAACATTTGGGTAATAGCTAAGGGTATTATTATAACCTTAACCTTTATAAGTGAGTTATAATGTTCTCAGTTATAACTAATAGTCTTATAAAGGAGTTAAGAAAAATAATTAAGTCCTAAAGCATTATAAGAGTGTTACTCAAAGCAATTACACTTAAGATGTTAAAGCTTTAACCTGTTTTTAACACTTAAACACTTACAAGAGTCTTAGCTACAGGCAGAGACTTTATAACAGAATTAAGTCTCTTGTAAGTATTGAAACTTTTTCTAACGCTTAAGGTGTTAGGCAGATACACTTTAAAGACACTGTAAGAGTGTTGTAAGTCAATAAGCGTTATAGTTGAGTTAACTAACGCCTAAAGCTTTAAGGTAATTCGCCATTGTTTTGGTGGACTCTAACCTACAAATTGATTAGGTTATTCAATATTTGACATCAAGATGTTAAAAAGGTAGGATTTTACCATGCGAGCAGAGTGGGCAGTGTTGAAGTATGGTAACAAACCAATCATTCATCGGAGCACTAATAAAATACGTTTAAATCTAGATAATCACAATAATATATTTTCTGACATGTTTCAAGACATAGTCACTTGACAGACAATAACAAACCAAAAACTTCTTAATATATACGCTAGGTTTTACATCGATATGAAAGAGGTTTCACCTCAACACCTTCTCTCGATGTGTAGACCTAGCTGATTCACCAGCTTTTCAAGTCTCGGTCTAGCGAGCGGCTTCGTAAAAATATCCGCCAGCTGCAACTCAGTGCTGACCCTCTTCACGATGAGACGTCCGTTTGCCACTAACTCACGCACAAAGAAATGACGAATGCGTATGTGCTTAGTCCTCCTGTGGAACTCAGGGTTCTCCGCTAAGCGTACAGCTGCCTCATTATCTACGTATAACACTGGTAAACCTTCTGTCTTGATCAATCCACTAATAAGACGAGTTAGCCAAACGCTTTCTCTTCCAGCTTCGCTGGCTGCGACTATCTCAGCTTCCGTTGTAGAGATTGCAACGCTTTGCTGTCTCTGACTGAGCCATGACACAGCTCCACCGGCATATAGGCTTAAAACCCCAGAAGTTGACCTTCCTGTAGCAATATCTCCACCGTGGTCGGCGTCACTATAACATTCTATGTGACCCTTCTTATAATTCCTTTTGTACAAGATTCCCATATCTGGAGCATACTGCAAATAGCGTAGAATACGCTTTAGCCTCACACAATCTGCTTGAGTTGGATTCTCTAGGCTTCTTGAGACCACACTCACGGCGTACGCAATATCCGGTCTAGTGCCTACCATCAGGTATGCAAGCGCACCAACCACTTGTCTATAGTTAGTAAGAAAGTAGTCTTCCACTTCAACATTCTTTTGTATTTGGACTACATCTTCTTTCACTATTGGAGTAGTAACCGGCCTGCACTCTTGCATTCCAAACCGCTTCAAAATCTTCTTCACATAGGCTGTCTGGTGAATTCTAACATCACCACCTTCTCTGGTTTCTATCTCTATTCCTAAAAAATAAGAGATTGATTTCGTAGTAATTTTGAACCTTGCTTTTATCTGCTCAAGGAATTCCTCAACTACTTCCTTGCTTGAACCAGCAACCAGGCCATCATCGACATAGAGAGCCACAATCAACTTTCCATTAGCCGTCTCTCTCTTGAATAGGCACGGGTCAGCCTTACTGACTTCAAATCCAATTTCCTTGAAGAAGTCCAGAATAGTCCTGTTCCAGCAACGAGGAGCTTGCTTTAGACCGTAAAGGCTTTTCTTTAGCAGACAAACTCTACCCGTCCCGTCATCATACCCTTCCGGTTGCTTCATATAAATTTCTTCATCAGATAGAGAGCCATACAGGAAAGCTGTTGAGACATCGAACTGACTTAGCTTCATCCCTTCACAAGCCGCTATACTCAACACAGCTCTGACTGTTGCCATCTTGGCTACAGGGCTAAAAGTCTGGTCATAGTCTTCTCCCTTTCTTTGTCGAAATCCTTTTACTACCAACCGAGCCTTATACTTACTGACTGTTCCATCCGGGTTGAGCTTCACCTTATAAACCCATTTGCAAGGAATTGCTTTCCGATTCTTAGGTAGCTTCTCTAAAATCCAAGTTTTATTCTCCTTCAAGGATTCAATCTCGCTATCCATAGCTTTATTCCATAGTTCCTTATCAGGGCAGGCTATTGCTTCCTTATAAGTGTTCGGTTCCAAGTACGAATCTGTACCGATATAAGAAACGTAATCATTGAATTTGTCCGGGCGTCTGAGGCTAGAGCGATCTCTTAAATTCATACCTTGCCTTGCTAACTGCTCGATGACCCCGCCTACATTATCATTATTCTCAATGACGCGCTCTTCATCGCAGTTCTCCCCGCAGTTCTCATCCTCATTCTCCCCCTCTAATTCAATAGATTCGTCTTGTCCCGGCAACGCATCCTCGAACTCTACCTCTTCCTCATTCACTTCGGCTTCAGGAGTGAGTGTCTCCTTTCCAACATATAAAGGAACTTCCATCTCAGTCACTTCTTTCCTGACTTCAGAATCCTCGACATCAATCCTTGATTCTATAGGTCTTTCGTCGAATGTGACGTCCCGAGATCTTACTAGAGAGTTCGATTGCTTATTCCAAAGCCTGTAACCATCGTCATTATCATAGCCTATTAAGATGCATTTCTGTGCCTTCTTCTGCATTTTCTTCCTATTCTGTTTCGGAATATGCATATAGCATGTAGATCCGATGATCCTCAAATGTTTTATTTGCGGTTTCTTTCCAAACCACAACTCGAATGGAGACTTTCCATCTACAGAAGTTGGCCCTGTCCTGTTTAGTATGTAAGCTGCAGTCTTCACCAACTCTGCCCATAAAACTTGAGGAAGCTCTTCGTGTGCATACATCATAGCTCTGACCATTTCGACGATTGTACGGTTTTCTCTTTCGCTAGTGCCATTCTGCTCTGGGGTGTAGGGCATAACTAGGCGTTGGTTTATTCCATGTTTATCCAATTCTTTGCGAACTTTTTCGTTGTCGAATTCACCACCATTATCGCTTAGAAATTCCTTAATTCGGTGACCTGCTACCTTCGCTTCTTCCAACATTAAGCGCAATAGCTCAGGTACTTCCGATTTATTTTTCATAATGTAGACGTAACGATACTTGGAGAATTCGTCTTTGAATAGGACAAAATACCGAGCCTTCGAGCAACTAGGTGGGAACGGACCACAGACATCCGAATGTATGCGTTCTCCTGGACTGACAGCTTTTTCTCGGACACCAAAATTCTTTCTATGTGTCTTTCCAAAAATGCATCCTTCGCATAGACTCCCGCTGTCCTTCGACTTCACATCCAGTTCTCGTTCAATGACTCGCTTCACATGGCGTTTGTCTTGATGACCCATGCGTTCATGGTAAAGCTGTAAGGTATCAACTGCATTTACCATTACGCTTTCCTTGGGTTGAACCGGTCTACAGTTCAGCTTGTACAAACCGCCGTGTTCTTGCCTGCTTCCGGTCACGCACAGTTCCCCGTTGATGATGAATGAACATGTTGTGCCTCGTGACTCAAACAAGCTTTCTGTGTTGACATCATGTGCTGAGAGCACAGAAAAGAGATTCTTTGTGACTTTCGGAACATGCCACACATCTTTCAACATGAATGTCCTTTTCTTCGTCTTCATCAGAATCGAACCTTTTCCCAACGCTTCAATTGTTTTCCCATCAGCAGTTGTCACGATGTGCGGTTCTTGGAAATGCTCGAAATCCTGGTACCAGTCACTTCTCATTGTAACGTGGTGCGTGGCTCCATTATCAACGTACCACTCGTTCCGATCCGTATTACAATCTGTGACATTTACTAACACAGCCATCATGTTGGTCATGCCAGGTTTTCCATTTCGATCCTTCTTAGGGCAGTCCTTCTTGAAGTGACCCACTTCTCCGCACCCATGGCATTTGAAGGTTTTAGTTCTCTTCTTGATTGTCTTTTTATTGCTGTTCACCACCAGTGCTTCACCCGAAGATCTTGACACGCATCCATTATCTTCCTTGGAGGTTGTCGTCAATGCCCTTTCGTGCGCACACAGCTGACCAGTCAAATTATCTACCGTTCTGTCCTTCTTTGACATCATAAGCCAACTCGACTTAAAAGAAAAGTATTCCTCCGGCAAGGTATCCAAAATCTTGCATATCAAAAGTAACTGGGGTAGTTCTTTCCCTTCGTTCTCTTTAATGAGCTCTTGATTTAATTTATGCCATAAATTCTTTGCTTTTGAAATATGAGTTGCCATGTCGTCATTGATGTCCATCTTGAGTTGAAACAATTCCATGCATGCATGATATAGGCGGTCGTCGTCCACGCCATCATATAGCCGATGCAGTTCATTCCAGACATCACTTGGACTTGTGAACCTGAGTATCTTGTCTAGTGCGTCATCCGTAATATTGTTCGTAATCAGTAAGAGAGCAGTACTTTCCCTCTTTAAGTACTCTCCTAGACTCTTGTCATAGGCAGCCATTGCCGCTGTAGCAGCCGCATCTCCAGTGCCACCACTCACCGCTGGCTTCTCAGGCTTACTTATTTTTCCTTGAACTATATCCATAAGTCCATCCATCCCGTGTAGCAGTGCAGTCATCCTGTATCGCCACTGCACCCAGTTGGTACCATCCAACTTGGAGATTTGGATTTTACTTAGTTCCATGGTTAGTTATACTTCGTACGTGCGGTTACCATAACCTGTTAAAAAGGTAGGATTTTACCATGCGAGCAGAGTGGGCAGTGTTGAAGTATGGTAACAAACCAATCATTCATCGGAGCACTAATAAAATACGTTTAAATCTAGATAATCACAATAATATATTTTCTGACATGTTTCAAGACATAGTCACTTGACAGACAATAACAAACCAAAAACTTCTTAATATATACGCTAGGTTTTACATCGATATGAAAGAGGTTTCACCTCAACACAAGATTCTTCATTATTTATGTTACTCTTGCCATTATATGGATGCCACTTAATTTATCATGCCACTGGCCAAGAAACAAGAATAGAAAATGATAAAAACGTTAAAATTGAGATGGGAAACATGGTATACACTTACCGTAAAATCACAAGGGCAGACTGTTTTCACTTCATGTCACACACACTTCCAATTTAATTCACTTTCAATTAATACGACTCCATAGCTGTCAAATATTAATACCTATACTAACTATCTGCGCCATTTTGTCGGAAGACTATATTTGTATCATAATTTTATGGGTAAAGAATAGAGTAAGATGCTCACTTTATACTGCGTAAGAGCTAGACTCTTATAAGACTCTCAGCTAACACCTTAACCTGTAATTCGTGGGCCTCTTTCGTAGTTATAAGGGTCTTAGAGCACGCTATAAGACCTTTTTTACAGGCATTCTTAACACCTTAACACTTGGCTGGAACCGATATAAGAATGATATAAGGGTTATTTTAACGCTAGTGTGCTAGTTGGGCGAGAGCACTATCTCGGCCACTATACTCGGCCACTACTCGGGCGAGCGAGTAAATAAAACAAGGTCCGAGTGACTCGCTCGCCACTTAATCACTCTCTCGCCACTTTACTCGATAAGTGTGATCATGACCAAGGCATTAGACTAAAGACTGTTATGAACAAGAACATACCCGTAGAGCTATCCTACTCTTTCAGCCAAATGCGATGGTCAAAACGAGTAAATGGCAGCCACTTTGCGATTGGGTAGTTTCCTGGGTAAAAAATATAATTCTATGTAGTCCGTCAGTTAGATTATCAAAAAATATTAGACACGTATTTTTTTATTTTGTCAATCAAACAAAAAATGATGAAGATATAGCCCGTTAAAGTTCCGCGTGACGTCGCATTATACTAAAAAGTGTACCATGATGTGACGTCACGCGGAAGTTTAACGGGCTATAATATATCTTCATCATTTTTTGTTTGATTGACAAAATTAAAAATACGTGTCTAATATTTTTTGATAATCTAACTGACGGATTATAGTACATTGTTGAAGAGGCTAGAAAGTAAGCAATAGATGGACGAGTTAGTTCGAAAGTACGAGTCCAGCTATTGCCCTTTCGGGCGAGGAAATTGCAAATAATTATAATTTAAAATCAATATTAAGTATCTAATTGAAGATCATAATACTAAACAGACTCGCTTGCCTCGCGCCCGGCGCGGAGGAGGGGGAACGGGCGCACGCACGCCGGCCGACCGCGCGCGGGGCCCTGTGATTGGTCGATTGCTGTTCAAACTGTCCAACAATGTTATTGTTGGACAGTTTGAAGTCATAGATGGCCTGTTCGTGCGACGTCCAACTAACCCCAGCTTTGAAGCCTGAATTCTGACCATCTTTTGCCACATTTCCGAGCAGTGGCGTGAAAAATAGATTTTTTTTAGGAAAGTAGCCGATACTGATCATAGATTCGTATTTGGAGAACTCTTAGCCCTCTAGACATCAAATTTGACAATTACGAATAAGAGCATAACTAATCTACTCTTCCAGCCAAATGCGGTGGTCAAAATGAGTACTACTCGACCAGCGGTCAAGCCGACGTGGCTTGCGCGTCGCTCGGTTCCGACACAGACGGACAACAGACGGGCCAGAGTGACGGCCAGTGCTTGTGCAGCCCCGGGACGTCGAGGGACGAGAACAACGTGTGTGTGCCGCACGACCAGTGTAACAAACGTGAGAACATTTTAGTATATTGCTCGTAAATGGGAAGCATCGGGGAATTTCCGAAGCTACGACCATTTCCGATCATCCAAACGTTTTCGGTCTCTCAATAAACCGCTTTTTTACCCGACTGCCGAAGGGTTATGTTTTTCGAGCGTATGTATGTATGTGTGTAGGTATGTCTTATTCTTTGGCACGCCCTGCAGCCTAAACCGTTTGACGGATTTCGACATATGAGGTGTCGTTGGATTCCTCTTAATCGTGAGAGTGACATAGGGTATTATATTTGCAAAAAGCAGTTAGGTTTTTGAAAAATCTTTTAATTCCACTTGTTACCCGACTGCCGAAGGAAAGAAGGGTTAAGTTTTTCGAGCGTATGTATGTATGTACGTATGTATCTATGTGTGTAGGTGGGTCGTTCTTCTTTTCGACCGACAATAGCCTGTCCTACGGCATCTTATTTGAGTAATGATTTTACGGTTTTATAATGTTCGAAAATGAACGTCCATATTATTTTATTAATTAGTATTATTTAATATTTTAGTTTCTCTAACTAGCATTTTTTTTTAACGTATTTTATCGTAAAAGTCGGTGACAGAGTGGTAGGTAAACCAAAATGTAGTCCCCACTGAAAGAGTCCACTTTGTCACATTTTTTTTTTTAAAACCAACCGTAAAAAAATATGTAGGTATATTGACCGGAAAGGAAACTTTAATTAGTTTTAATGAAGAAACCACTGCATTTTTTTAAAATCGCACTTCAAAATCACAATTTTCGATAGTTCAAAAACAAAAAAAAAAGGAAAACCTCGGTTCATTGTCGGTAAAAAAGAAGAACGACCCAGGTATGTCTTATTCGACGACCTGTAGCCTAGTTGGTAGTGACCCTGCCTACGAAGCCGGAGGTCCCGGGTTCGAATCCCGGTAAGGGCATTTATTTGTGTGAAAGGTAAAAAAGTATACAGTAAAGGAATTTCATACATTTTCCTGGCCGCTAAAGCTGTACAATAATGACTTTTAACTTTTTAAATTTGCGCTTGTCAGTAACGAGGAACTTCACGTAGCTACTGTTTTTGCTACAGTAAGGCGCACATTTCCGAGCATATTGGAGAAAAAATAGATTTTATTAACAGCCGATATTTGACAATAAACGTCAATAATTACAGAAATTGTACTGAGGTGACAGCTGTCAAATACTAGATGTAAGGGCATTTTCACAATAACGACTCTTTAACTGTCATAACTACTAAAACCTGCAATACACTAGCGCGGTGGCGGTCAATAGTAAATTTGACAGGTAATGACAAGTTTACTATTGACCGCCGAGGCCAGGCCGCACCATTCTGTGAGAGGCTTTAATTAAACCGGATGTAATGGTAAACACCTCCTCATTGGTCTTACCCTCCCGGTGCACAGTAGTCCCGAATTGAGTAAAGTGGGACTTTGCTTATTTTTTGGAATTCTGAGAATAGCGGAATAATAGTGAAGTAGCGCAGGCAAACCTGCGGGATACAATATAGTCTGTGTCTATCCAGAAAGTCTATTCTATAAACAGGTCAAAGAATATTTGAAATCGAAAAATTGCTCCTGAATATTACCAATACTTAATAGTTTATTGCACATAATGACAAAGGTGTTACAATGTGGAATGACGTAAACATTATGTACCCTGAGAGGGCGCTGCAGTAGTTAGTTAGTTAGTTAGTTTTACTGGGCATTTTCCGCAAGTCGACATCCAGTGTGCCTATTTTGCGTGAAACGGCAGGGTGGCGCTACTCTAACCACCCCAGCTCCTCCAAAAAGTTTAAGAGTGCCTTGGTATTACTGACTGCGTTCTTTAGTGTGTCCGGAGACCCTAGGTGCTTTTTCCTGTATACTTCTACCTGCTTACAATCCAGTAGAATATGTTTAGTCGTTTCTTCTGCCTCCATGCACGCTCTGCACATGGGGCTGTCTGTGATACCTAAATTATAGAGGTGTCTGTTCAAGGTGTTGTGTCCGGTTATCATCCCTACTATCTTGCGTAGTTGGTTTCTGTGTGTCTTCATTAGTGTGGTTGTGAGTTTGTGGTCCCGCTTCGACAGAATCTCTTTGGTCTGTCTGCATGTGTCTATTTCCTCCCAGTATCTTTGGTGTAGGTCTTTGGTGTATTGGTCTAGTTTGTTATATATGTAGCTTTGTGGCAGGGGTAAGATTGGCTCCGGTCCGTATGCCGTTGTTTCTGAGCCTTTCCTGGCCAGTTCATCCGCTGCATCGTTTCCTCTTGAGCCACTGTGCCCCTTGATCCATTGTATAGTAACTTTGTTTCTATCTGCGCACACCTCTGTGAGTTTTTGGTGGCATTCGTATATCAAGCTAGATGTGATGTTGTCACTACACAGTGCTTGTAGTACCGATCTACTGTCTGAGAGTATTCGTATGTTTGTGTCCTCGACTTGACGTTTCTTTATGGCATTGCAGGCTTCAATTATCCCCACGCACTCCGCCTGGAATACCGTGTTTTGTTCACCCAGTGGTTTAGATATGTGTATGTTTAAATCCTCTGAGAACACTCCACATCCCGTTCCCGTATTTGTTTTTGACCCGTCTGTGAAAATTCTAAGGTCTGTTTGGTTTAGCCCCTCTTTCGGGTCTTCTGTTAATAATATGTCGTAGTCTTTCCTGAAGACCGCAGTTTTCGGTATTTTGTCAATTGAAGCCTCCATCATTGGGAGGCTTGTGATCAGTTTGTCATGGATCTTCGTGTGGGGTGTGTTTAGTTTTGTCCATAGGTTAAGGCTTTTTAGGCGTATTGCCGTCGCAGCCGCTTCCTTCTGTATGTGCATATGTAAAGGTAGGAGTCCTAGCATGATTTCTAGCGCTGCCGTTGGGGTTGTTTTCATACAACCTGTGGCCGCGACACATGCTAGTCTTTGCGTTCTCTGTATTTTGGTAATTGCAGTCGTGGTTTGGGTGCGGGGCCACCATACTATGGCACCATAGCTTATCATTGGTACTATTACCATTTTGTATAGCCACAGTATAATGTGGGGAGCCAGTCCCCATCTTTTCCCCACCATCCTTCTGCATTGCCAGAAGGCTACTGTTGCTTTGTTTAGTCTGTTGTCTAGGTGTTTGCTCCAGTTTAGTTTATCATCTAGTGTTATACCTAGGTATTTCACCTCCTTCGAGAGTGTTAGTTTTGTGCCGAATAGAGTTGGCATTTCGTAGTTACCCAGTTTTCGTTTATTTGTAAAGAGAATTGTGTCGGTTTTCTTTGGGTTTACCGATAGGTCATTCTCCTTGCACCATTTCTCTATTATTTTTAGTGCTGTTTGTGTGAGTTCACACAGTGTGTTTATGATCAGGCCGCTGACCAGTATGACTATGTCGTCCGCATATCCTATGGTTAGAAAGCGGTTATTGTTTAGTTTTGTTATTAGGTCGTTTGCTACCAGGTTCCACAGCAGTGGCGAGAGGACTCCTCCTTGTGGGCATCCTCTTACAACTAGCGCCTGGTGACTTTGGTTTTCGGATAGTTTTATGATTCTCTTTTTTAGCATGTTCATGATCCATTCTATGAGCAGCGGTTCGGTTTTGTGTCTTTCTAGTGCTTGTTTTATGCTGCTAAAGTTCGTTCTGTCAAAGGCACCCTCTATATCAATGAAGGTACCTAGACAGGAGTTTTTTCTAGCAAGCGTATCTTCTATGTTGGTTACTACAGCATGGAGGGCTGAGTCTGTTGATTTGCCCTGGCTATAGGCGTGTTGGTTTGGATGTATTTTTATGTTTTTAAGGGCCGTGTCCTTCAAATCCCTATCGCAGAGTCTCTCCAGAGTCTTTAACACGAATGAGGTCAGGCTTATGGGTCTAAATGATTTTGGGTCTGAGTAATCACTTTTTCCTGGTTTGGGTAGGAAAATTACCTTTACTTCTCTCCATTTTGTTGGTATGTATCTGTAGGCAATGCAACTGCATAGTAGGTTCGATAGATGTTTGATCAGCGTTTGTCCTCCCCACTTTAGTAAAGCAGGGTAGACACCATCCAGGCCCGGAGATTTATAGTTCTCGAAACTATTTATCGCCCAGGCTGTTTTGTTTATCTCTGTTATTCGTTCTGCTATCTTCCACTCATTGTTTGTTGGGTGATAGTTTTCCTCCTGATCTGCCCAAGTTTGTGTGTCAACTACTTTGCACCCCGGGAAGTGCGTTTCTACCAGCAGACTTTCAGTCTCAGATGGATTGCTGGTGTTGGTGTTGTCTGGTCTTCTCAGTGTGCCTAGTAGTTGATTGGGTTGGTTGGCTAGTATCTTCCTTGTTCTGTTGGCCTGTGTGCTGCTAGATATGTTGTCACAGAAGTCCCTCCAGGAGGCAGATCTTCTGTGTCGTATTCTCTTTTTGTATTCGGCTTTGATTGTTTTATATTTGTCCCAGTCTTCTTCTGCTTTTGTGTTCATTGCTCTGTTTAAGAGTCTTCTCATTTTGGTTCTCATCCGCTCCATTTCCGGTCCCCACCAGTTGGATTTCGTTTTGTTCCCTGTGGCTGATGGTGTCGATAATGGGCATGTGTTTTCATAGCTTTCTGTTACATGTTGTGTGAATGTGTTTACCTGTTCCTCCAACTCTATGATGTTGTGAGGCCTGTGTGTCTTATCGTCTAGTTTACCTTCCAGAATTTCCTTGTACGCATTTATGTCCGTGCGTCTCGGGTTTCTTGGCGAGGGCGCTGCAATTAACAACATTAAATTTTTTTGACTCCTTAATTTTGTTTAGGCATTTAATAGTATTTGAGAAGTTAGGAGACACGTGTTTTTTCTTTTCATTTTATTTTTAGTTAAACCCCCTTAATTTGGGTGTTTTAAACTACCACGTTCGAAAAGGGCATATGTACATTTAAAGGATGAATAAGATTATTACTGTGGTCAATTTATCGAATTAAAAAGTAAATAGCAAGCTGTGTCTGTGACAGTGACATTTGACATTGACAAGATAGGAGTCAAATAACTGTCAATGTCACAACATTTTTTTTTCTTACAAGATGCATAAGCTATGGAATATCTGCATTCAGCCTTTAAATGGCTTCTTCAAAGTAATTTCCAGTTTTCTCAAGAACTAGCGAATATAAAAATCCATTATTTTTTATATTTACTCAGCAAGCCCAAATCTCTGAATGGTTTTTAGTTTGAGCCGCTATGAAAAAATGAAATGATGTCAATTATGGGAACGGAGCACTTACATGCTAATACATAAAGTTCTTAGTCTAATATTATGGCTACTTATCTATTATTTTAATATTATATGGTAACGATGGAGTCTATTCTAACTTATCATCTAAATATTCGTTCGTATCTTCTTCTTGTGGCGGTATACAATCGTGAAGGTTGAACACAATCGGCCTCCCCGCAGTTTCGTTCCTCAACAAGTGGACCGCATGGGAAATACTTCCAAATGCCCTTTTAATTAACTAATCTATTCCCCCTACATTATGGATTACCTACACTTAGGTACTCGCAATCTAGAATCAGAGACTACAGTTAAAACAAAACACACTGAACTATAAATGTCTGCAGCTTGTGGCCTCGAAGAAACGAAGGACTACTGTCCTGCTGACTGCTCATCAGACTCCTGTCCGAAGAACGAGAACACAGTGTCCTGCCCTCGGCCGAAGAACTGTCCTCCTCCGCAATGCAAGTGCAGGTTCAACAGCCGTCGAGCTGACAACGGGACCTGCATACCCACTCGTGAATGCCGTAAGTATAGTAGACGAGTGCAAAAGTCCCCTATTTCGACAACACACAAAAATTCCGACGATAGATTTGGCCGAAAGCATCATAATTCCGAAATTTCAACATACCGAACGCTATTTTCAACACAACAGGAGCCGTAGCATGGTTGGCCTTGTCACGCGATAGGTAGGATAGAGCGTGCGTCACTGGCTGACACCGTTCGATAGAACGAGACGACGCTCTTATCTTGTCACTTGTCGCGTGATAAGGCCAACCATGCTACGGCTCCTGAGGGCCTGCGGCGCTACCACGAAAATCGAAACTCGAAGTTCGTATACATGCATGCATCCATGTCACTCTGAGTATTGTATGTGCAATAGAGATACCCGAATTTCGAAGTTCGTTCGTTTTCGTTTCGCGGTAGCCCCTCAGGCCTATTCGAATTTATACTTTCGTGAGACATGTTGATATAATGCAAACAATTAAACGGTTGAACTCACGCTTTAAATGTCACGACGGGCGACATGTTTCGAACTCTTCGGGAGTTCTTCTTCAGGATGTGTTGAATCTCTGCCCGCGCCCGCTCGGCCCGTCGCGCGGCGGGCGCCGACGGGGAAGCGGGAGGGGGGCAGAGGGAGGGGGGACAGTCTTGCGCTGGAGTTGTTGTGTGAGGTTGCGGCAGGAGATCGTCTCCTCCGACCAGCGAACGAAAAAAACTGTAGAAGGCGAACTCCCTACAAATTTCTACCCAAACATGTGCCCAAAACCCGGCATGCGCATGCGCATGTTCGAACTAAACGGCTGCTTGGCATCCTTCTGACACCCCGCCTCCACGCCCGCATAATGGCAATGTGCATCTTTTCTGTGGGGCCACTTTTCGGCGCTAGTTAGACTTCTATGGTTTTTTCGTTCGATGCCTCCGATAGTACGTCAATGAGCTTTTGGCAAAGAGGCTATCACTTCAAGGGTCCATTCGATAAGACATTTAATTATCTTATCTTGACACTTCACCACTATTATTGAACAGGGGCCGTAGCATGGTTGGCCTTATCACGCGACAAGTGACAAGATAAGAGCGTCGTCTCGTTCTATCGAACGGTGTCAGCCAGTGACGCACGCTCTATCCTATCACCTTATTGCATTGTGAATGTTCTGGTGCCGTAGCATGGTTGGCCTTATCACGCGACAAGTGACAAAATAAGAGCGTCGTCTCGTTCTATCGAACGGTGTCCGCCAGTGACGCACGCTCTATCCTATCACCTATCGCGTGACAAGGCCAGCCATGCTACGGGGCCTGACAACATTTCAAGGAATTGGGGTCTCAAATTAAGGTTCGTGACTGTACTACAACTCATCCAGAATAAAACGTGTGTATCCACAGCACCCTTCAAGTGCTCCAAGCCCTTCGAAAGGTACGACCCGTGTCCACCACTCTGTCCAAATGGCTCGTGCTCCCAAGCCACGCCGACCGGCCGCTGCCCGCCGCTCTTCGGACGCATAGGCATCGTGCTGGAATGCTCGCCCAGGTGTCGATGCAAGCCGGGTTACTACTGGAATGACGACAAGACCTGTGTGCCTTATAACCAGTGCCGTGAGTATTTTATATTCCGCTATTCATAACTATGCATAACTAGAAAATTTAAGCGGCACATCATACTTAGCTAAGAATCGGCTTGACTGATAGACAAGACTTTCAAAAAATCGGCTCATCCCTTTGGAAGCTACGATGATTCGATGTTCATGCCCATATCGATTCTTCCTGTTCGCTTACTATGCTAACGCTAAACGCTTACTATGGGCCTCATAAGAAGGCTCAAAGTCATGCAGCACCCAAAGGATTTTCTCTGCGTGATCGCATCAGAAATGAAATGAGGCTATCCGCAGCAGAACTAAGGTAAGGCCTAGGGTAGGCCCCCCACAAGGTGGACTATTGACCCGGTAAAGGTCGCGGGAGTTCGCTGGATGCGGGTGGCGCAAGACCGGTCACTTTGGCATTCTTTGGTTGGCCTATGTCCAGCAGTGGAAGTCTTTCGGCTGATATGATGATGATGGTGATCACACATGTAAAGCTTATAATGATAATATATACTTCTTTTTTTTCGTCGGGGGTCAAAAATAGGTAGTCTACAAGTTTGCTAAATGTAAGTTCTTGCGTCTTAAAGTTCACAAACTTACAAACTACCGCACTTTTCGCATCCGAAATTAAAAATAATTTCGTCTGTAAGTATATAGAATAAACAAACCAATTTTAATTATTGTTTCAGCCGGGAAAGGCAATACTACCACTACTACAAGCGCAGAGTGATGGATGATCAACCCTACATGAAAATTAAAAGAAAAAATATGTTTAATGTATTGTTTTATTTCAATCCTAATTTTAACTCACTCTTTCAGTGTCTTTTCAGTGCATTCGCAAAGATCACCAACCGCACAATTCTGAAAACGAACACGTTTTGATTAGGGGGCACACTGGGACTTTGAATCTGGGATAGGATACCGATATTTTCTCCATAGAGATACAAATTAAACCGGTATTATTTCGTTCTTTGGTTATTATATCATTTTTGATCGGGCAATCTAATAATACGAATATGTTACCTAAATACACGATAGAGTCCTACATTAAGAGCCTAAAATAATTCAAAATATTAGACTACTTCGGGGATTTTTGTAAAAACCGGTTCCGATCCCTGCTTTGAATACGACATCCTTTGGCGATCTCTGCATGACTCTGACACATTTTAAAAGAAACAATACAATTCCATGCCTATCAAAAAGCAAAAATAGTACTAAATACACTTTTTTAAAGCGTTTGTCAAAATCAAAATGGCGCCGCCCAGTTGGAAAACGGTTTTTGGTAGGTACTACTTATCTACTTAACGTCGTCTTCCACTGACTGATAGCGTATAGCAAAATTTTACAGAGCAACGTCATTGCCATCAGCGCCATTTATATTTTTATTTTCTGAACGAGCGAGCGGAGCGAACGAAGTTCTCCGTTCTTCCGTATGCCCGGCTGTCCCGCTGTTCTCCTCTAAAGGTCGTATTTCTCAAGCGATTCTCGTAAAATTTTGTGTGCAGGTTCGATGAAATTATATATATTTTTTATATTTGTCGACTTTAATGTTTGAATTAAGAATAAACTCAAGTCTCAAACCACATACTTTTTTTTCTATGGAGCTCCCAAATCAACTATAATAATTATAATACAACGCTTTAGACAACTAAAATAATTTCGACCAATCACGTGGCGCCTTTACTGAACTATAATAAATTTGACCAATGGCACGTCACGTTCGGTACATAGTACCTACAAACGACATCAACGACGTTGAGTCGCCGGCACCTCTGACTTGTATTTCGTTTCAGCAGGGCTTAGATTTTCATTAGATACCAAGTCTATTTAATTATTTCTGTTGACTCGTATAAAAAGTATTGTATACTATAGTTACACAATTAGCTCTTAAATTCTCGTACTTTACTTAGGCCACTCGGCAAGCTTCGTGGCCTAAACACAGTACTCGACTTTAAGAGCCCTTGTTGTAAAACGATTATATAAAATACAATTTTTTGTCGATTCAGCCACATTCAGATTTAATTTTTTTTAAAGACACTCGCGTTTTCTTTAGCCCACAGAGCCACTAATATTTATTTTTAAGAATGGTTTTGCTAGAAATTGCTCCAAACCGGGGCGGGGCTAGTGGTGAATATTCACAAAGAGATATGCTAGGTCGCTAAGCTGCGTGCTAAGAAAAATTCCACGTAAGTATAGGAATCATTAATACTTAGATTGTACAACAAGTGCATAAAACGACCCATTTTAATAAAATGAGTTTTATGCACGTGTTTTACACTCTGCTTTTCACTTCGATTGTGAGGAAATAAAATAATAATAATCATAGATAAAAATAGAATTAGTTGCGTGCAGGTCGATGACCCGACGACCTTGGTCCGACATAGAAAGCAAATGAAATAAAAAAGTAAGTTATATTCTATGAATGTATACAGTAATCGTGTCGGTTGGCGTGATTACCTTTGTTTTAGACGAGGATTTTACTTTATGCTCGAGAACATAAAAAGCGATTTTATGCCGCCTGTACCCAGCATAAAGTCGAACTTTACGAGCATGAGTACTTGGTACCCAATTGATATTAGTTATGCAAAAAATTCAGAAGATAATCAGATATTATGAATAAACCCGCAAAATTCACTCGCAAACTATGGCATTTGACATTTTGAAGACCTCTTTACATATATGTTTGTTACTACACGGAACAAAAGGAATAATGCATGTCACAGATACTTACTGACATATGTTTGACAGTGACATCAACTGTGCTTCATTATGGAAACAAGGTTACAAAACATGTTTAATTTATTTAAATATTATTTACCTACTTAATTTTAAAATGGTAATGGTTGAACACCACTCGTGGCCATAGTACCTAAGGTATTGTTTCAAAAATAAAAATACACGAATCGAGGCTAATTTTTTATTTTGAAAATTTAGATAGATAAAATCATTCCGGATAGCATCTAGAACAATGATGTAATATAAAAAGAGGTAGATATGTTGTCTATACGAAATTCCGTGTTTAAAAATGGCCACCAAATCTGACAGCTAACGTTTCCATTGACGACTCGAAACTGAGGCAAGTAGTGCCAATGGACACAATTTTAGTATGCCATTTTGGAGCGCTTATAACCTATCTACCCTTTTTTATATTACATCATTGATCTAGAATGTTAAAATGATAGTGGTCCTATAGGTAGTGTAAAATATACCTACTTATGTTTTTTTTATGTATGATGTGGAGTGAAAAATGATTATGACGTGTTGCTACAGCGTTAGGGTAAAGTTGTTGGAGGAAGACCCAGGCGAACGGTCCTCTATCAAAATGTTAGTTGGGGCGTTAGGGTAAAGTTGTTGGAGGAAGACCCAGGCGAACGGTCCTCTATCAAAATGTTAGTTTTGGCGTTAGGGTAAAGTTGTTGGAGGAAGACCCAGGCGAATGTTCCTCCATCAAATTGTTAGTTGGAGCGTTAGGATAAAGTTATTGGAGGAAGACCCAGGCGAACGTTCCTCTATCAAAATGTTAGTTGGGGCGTTAGGGTAAAGTTGTTGGAGGAAGACCCAGGCGAACGTTCCTCTATCAAAATGTAAGTTGGGGCGTTAGGGTAAAGTTATTGGAGGAAGACCCAGGCGAACGTTCCTCTATCAAAATGTAAGTTGGGGCGTTAGGGTAAAGTTATTGGAGGAAGACCCAGGCGAACGTTCCTCTATCAAAATGTTAGTTGGGGCGTTAGGGTAAAGTTGTTGGAGGAAGACCCAGGCGAACGTTCCTCTATCAAAATGTTAGTTGGGGCGTTAGGGTAAAGTTGTTGGAGGAAGACCCAGGCGAACGGTCCTCTATCAAAATGTTAGTTGGGGCGTTAGGGTAAAGTTATTGGAGGAAGATCCAGGCGAACGTTCCTCTATCAAAATGTTAGTTGGGGCAGTGCTACCTAACTGCGCCGTGGGAACTCAGAATTATACCTAAACTTTGCGCGCCGCATTCGGTACATCCGCCAGTGGGTTGACGCACGCGCTCACGGCCGGACGCTGCTTACGCGTACAAGAAAAGTTATTCACCAATTCTTTAAAAATGAGTTCGTAATGTTTTTTACGGAACACCTAATACCTATTTCAAATACTTACGTAATACATTTTTAAGGCCTGCTTGAGTTTCGGTAATTTTGTATAGGTACCTACCAAGAGCCTCCGACAAGTTTAGGTACTCCACCACTCCGTTGTTTGTATTGATTTCATGTTTATATTTATCCCTGTCTAGCAGCAATTAGTATAATAGTTTACTTAGTAAGATTTGCGGGGTGCATGCATTGCACGGCCTAAGAAAGGGCGTAAACATCGTCGTTGCTATGGGGACTTATAACCTTTTGGAAGTGCTTGGAATGTACTCGCGAGGATGAAACACGTATCTAATCAGAATATTTTAAAACAACTTATGCCTAGTGACTAATTCCAAGTTTGTAATGCTACTTTTAAACTATTATACAATATGTCGTTATTTATATACTTACGTTATAAATAACGAAGATAGGAAGGTACCTACCTACCTACCAAACTTTATTTCGTACTGTCGTCGCGATAAACCTACTAACTTGAAAAAATTAAGTTACCTACACAACAAGTTTCGTTTTGTTAAACCTATGTGGTAGGTAGCTGGTAAATTAATAGGTACCTACATTCAGACTGTCGTAACCATAGACAGGGTGAGAGATACTTGACATTACATCTTATTTAACATGCTGCGTTGATATGCCTGTATGTAGGTATGTAGCTATGGAGTTCAGATACAGGCAGAATCTCCGGAAATACAAGTCTTTTGAAAAATGAATATTGAAAAACGATAACAATTAAATTAATCTAATCAGTGAAGTGCATGGAATGTGTGGTTCTGCACGAATAATAAAACGTCCTAGCCGACACAATGTTTTTTTTTTAATACTACGACGGTGGCAAACAGACACCGTAGCCTTTGGACGATTGCGATTCCAGAAGAATCACAAGCGCGTTGCCGACCCTTTATTGATTTGAGGATTTGTTGTGACAGCTGAACGGAGATTTTTATTTTTTTTATTTAGGTTCACCAACTAATTGTTAACATCAGTACATTCATGATTTCATTCATTTTGCTTTGTAAAGATAGATGTCACAATCATTTATAGGTAAACACCACATGCGTTATAATTTATACAAAAACCTTAGAATTTAAAATATAAAGTAGGTTCTTAAAAAAAACTTGTATTATTATTAAAACGTTACGACGTCTGTTACGTAGATACATACAGCAGGGCAATTGCGTAACTCTTCATACGCGTGCCCGTACATATAATCTACCAGACTGCCAAAATATAATTGTCATGCCATAAATCTCAACTTTAACATTAAAATTGACATGTAAGTATCTGAGTAACGAACGTGTGATGTTCTAATAAAACTACAATAAATTTAAACTATCGTTAAGGTGCGTACGAATTAGAGCAGCCTCTGGTTGAGGCACGCACGGTTCACCTATTTTACTCAACGCGCTCACGCGCTAAACATTTAGAGAAGGATAAAAATTCGTGCAACATTACATCAAGCTGAAGCAATTGTAGTTGGTTACACATCATTATAAAAAATATTTCAAAGAATAAACCGTTTTTTATTTCACTCAACTACTAATTATAACTTCATTTCTAAGCGGTGTCAACCCTAGCCTCTATTAGCCGGGGAGTGCGGGCAACGACCGGCGCGTTCAAGGTTGCTCCATTGTTAAATTTAGTAGGCATGGAAAGCGGTAGGTATGCGCGTTTTTATTCAGAGTCGAGTATCTGTTCGTTAGAACTATTATATAATCTGTGGTTGGGGCATTAGGGTAAAGTTGTTGAAGGAAGACCCAAGCGAACGTTCCTCTATCAAAATGTTAGTTGGGGCATTAGGGTAAAGTTTTTGGAGGAAGTCCCAGGCGAACGGTCCTCTATCAAAATGTTAGTTGGGGCGTTAGGGTAAAGTTGCTGGAGAAAGACCCAGGCGAACGTTCTTCTATCAAAATGTTAGTTGGGGCGTTAGGGTAAAGTTTTAGAGGAAGACCCAGGCGTACGGTCCTCTATCAAAATGTTAGTTGGGGCGTTAGGTTAGGTTAGGTTAGGTTAGGTTATTTGTAAATTTTTGCAACACCCCTAAGGGTTCGTGCATTATACTGTATAACTGTGTAATCATGAGTGCAATAATTAAATAAAAATAAATAGGGTAAAGTTGTTGGAAGAAGACCCAGGCGAACACTCCTCTATCAAAATGTTAGTTGGGGCGTTAGGGTAAAGTTGTTTAAGGAAGACCCAGGCGAACACTCCTCTATCAAAATGTTAGTTGGGGCGTTAGGGTAAAGTTGTTGAAGGAAGACCCAGGCGAACGTCCCTCTATCAAAATGTTAGTTGGGGCATTAGGGTAAAGTTGTTGGAAGAAGACCCAGGCGAACACTCCTCTATCAAAATGTTAGTTGGGGCGTTAGGGTAAAGTTGTTTAAGGAAGACCCAGGCGAACGTCCCTCTATCAAAATGTTAGTTGGGGCATTAGGGTAAAGTTTTTGGAGGAAGTCCCAGGCGAACGGTCCTCTATCAAAATGTTAGTTGGGGCGTTAGGGTAAAGTTTTGGAGGAAGACCCAGGCGTACGGTCCTCTATCAAAATGTTAGTTGGGGCGTTAGGGTAAAGTTGTTGGAAGAAGACCCAGGCGAACACTCCTCTATCAAAATGTTAGTTGGGGCGTTAGGGTAAAGTGGTTGGAGGAAGACCCAGGCGAATGTTCCTCCATCAAATTGTTAGTTGGGGCGTTAAGGTAAAGTTGTTGAAGGAAGACCCAGGCGAACGTTCCTCTATCAAAATGTTAGTTGGGGCGTTAGGGTAAAGTTGTTGAAGGAAAACCCAGACGAACACTCCTCTATCAAAATGTTAGTTGGGGCGTTAGGGTAAAGTTGTTGGAGGAAGACCCAGGCGAACGTTCCTCTGTCAAAAATATGAAAAGATTTCGTATTAAGTAGAAAGGAGTGGTCGTAGTCCTCTCCTAGGGAAAAAGCCATAATTTTACTATATTCATGTACCTATTCAATTATAACTAAGTACTTACAACTTAGAAAAGTTAAAACCCCCGACATTTTCATTTTCATCTCAAAAACGGCTGAAACGATTTTGTTGAAACGTAGCTAAGAACCATCTCGATCACGTCAGCTTTCAGACAAAAAACTTTAAAATCGGTCCATTCGTTTCGGAGCTACCATGCCACAGACAGACACACAGTCAGATACGCACACACGTCAAACTTATAACACCGCTCTTTTTGCGTCGGGGTTTAAAAATCATCGACTAGATGACCGCAACTTTCAACCTCATTTCTTTTTTGCCCGACTACGGCAGAACCTAAGAGATATATTATATAAAATTGTACACTCACACATTGACTGTCCTTCCCTTCTTTTCCTCTTAAACTTTATTGCCAGGTACAGATCTCGTAATCCATCACACAGATTATTCCAACGAAATTTACAAAAACAACACATCATTTTATAATCCCGTTGTCCGAATGTGCCGTTTGTATAATGATGTAGTGGCTGAACATCCTTCTTTGGACATCTTTAAACACACCCTACCCACGTTCAAAAATAAAGTTGAGATGCATTCAAATTGGGTAATTAGTTATTTAAGTTTTAAGTTAGAGTTAGATGAATATTATTAGATACATATTTGACGCTATATACAGGTAAATGTCATGTTAATTATTGAATGTATTATTTTATGCACAATAGGTATCTAAGTGAATAGTTTGTCTTTAAGTTATGAATCTTTTTGTGCACACACTGTTTAGAATTATAGTCCAGATCTAGACACTAAGCTTCTTATGCTACTGTATGTATGACTGTAATTTGTTGTGTGAGCCTAATAAATAAATAAAATAAATAATAGATATGTTTTAGCAGTCTACGTTTGTATAAACGTGTGTTCAGGTGTGTGCAATAGATTAGTTCGTGCCTTCAAAACGCCCTGTGCATGCCAACCTTACCTTTCATCATCTAAAGTCATAAGAAAACCTCAGACAGTCGTTTACCGTCCGCCGAGAGGGCCGGCCGCGACATTCTAAATTCGAACGGTCTCATTCGAAATTCGAACCGAGATTCGAGTTCGCGAGTGTTTTGTTTCAGTGGCGGTCTTCCGTTCGATAAGTGACCGTTTTCGAGAAGGCAAAGGTTGGTTTAGTTTTAATTAAATGTCTGTTTATTCAGAGTATACCTAGTAATTAGATATTTTATGGACAAAATCATGGTTTATAAAAAAAATGCTGTTTATGCAATAAAAAATTTGCAATATTACTTACCTAAGTATTCATATTTTCTTAGTAATGTTACGAATATGCGAACTGCGTTGAAAATTAAGTTATATCATTGTTTTTTTTAATGGAACAAAAAAAACTAATATTATTATTGTCTCATTATCCTAGCGTTATTCCCGGTTGTGTCCTAAAGCAGCCCGGGGTCCGCTTTGACATCTAATCCCAAGATTTGGCATAGGCACTAGTTTTACGAAAGCGACTGCCATCTGACCTTCCAACCCAGAGGGAAAACTAGACCTTATTGGGATTAGACTGGTTTCCTCACGATGTTTTCCTTCACCGAAAAGCTAACGGTAAATATTTCGTAGGTAGGTACATAAAAGTTCCGAAAAACTCATTGCCCTCATTGGTACGAGCTGGGATTCGAACCCACGACCACCGCTTGACAACTTGCCTGAACCACTAGGTTACTACTGTAGCTTTTTAGGGTTCCGTACCTACCTCAAAATTAAAACGGAACCCTTATAGAATCACTTTGTAGTTTGTTATACGATTGTCTGTCTGTCAAGACCCTTTATGTCGGGAACGCGTTGAAATTAAAACCATATACGCAAGTCTACAGTCCCTTGAACCTGTGAAAAAATCAAACTTCTAAGTCTACGTAAAAAAAAACGTCCGTTTATGCCGCAAAAAATTATATTTGGGCCGTTCTTCTTTTTTACCGACAATGAATCGAGGTTTTTCTGTTTTTTTGGTTTTTGAACTATCGAAAATTGTGGTTTTGAAGTGCGATTTAAAAAAAAATGCATAGGTTTCTTCATTAGAACTAATTAAAGTTTACTTTCTGGCCAATATAAATATTTATTTACGGTTGGTTTCTAAAAAAAACATGTGACAAAGTGGACTCTTTCAGTGGGGACAACATTTTGGTTTACCACTCTGTCACGGCATTCTACGAAAAAAACAAACATTTAAAAAAATGCTAGTTAGAGAAAGTGAAATATTATATATCACTAATTAATAAAATAATATGAACGTTCATTCGAACATTATAAAACCATAAACATCATTACTCAAATGAGATGCCGTAATAAGACGAAGGACAGGCTATAAATTGTCGGTCGAAAAGAAGAACGACCCATTTCGACACTTTTTTAATTTTTTTGTTTTTTTTTTGTTTTTTTGAGTGGTTTACTGAGAGCCGGGCCACTAGGCCCTTTTGCTCTGCGCTGGATGTGCGTAAATTGGCCAGGAGGCCAAAACAGCAAATATTTCGACACTCAAGGGAATAAACATACTATATAGGGCACTTTCCGTTGACCTAGAACTGAAATTTGGCAAGTAATATCGTCTTATACTACAAGTACGTACCTATAGGGAAAAATCTGAAAACTATACATTTGTAAGTTTGTACGAGCACGGTGGGCGAGTGCGACTCGCACTTGTCCGAATTTTTTATTATTATTGTGTGACACGACACAATAATAATAAAAAAAAAAATAAAAAAAATGTGTTTGTGTCTATGGAAGTATGGAATACATATGTATTAGTCGAGACTGACGAAAAATGGTAGGTACATACAGTTTGTATCGACTTAAATGTACCAATTTTTATTGCTATTATTCTACGTAATGGAATACCGCGACCGCGAGTGGATTTCTACCCTACCCACTTCCAGTGGGCGGATATTTGGTTTAAATTGGATGACAATGTAATAAATAATAAAGTACCTACCGTTAAAGCAAAAAAAAACATTCTTTCAAAGTATTTTTTTACCATAATTAACCTCTAAAGGATGGCGTCCACTAGGCTCGCCGAAGCGAGTCGAATCGAATCGAAAAAATTCGCCTACATACATTAACTACATATGAAAGTGCGTCCATTGATTAGGCGCGCCGCGGCTCTGCGTCAATCGACGCACTTTCATAGTTAAATGAATGATAATTATTTTCGCTTCGATTCGACTCGCCTCGGCGAGCCTAGTGGACGCCAGCCTTATGATATGATATGGACTGAACGGTTCGAAATAAATGAATATTTGATTTAATTTAATTTAATAGTTACTACTCCGTCGTCTTTCCTTTAATTGGGTAGTGGCCCAGATGTTCAAGTACCCACATATATCCCATTTATTATAAGTTTGGACCTGACATCTATGAACCATCATAGATGCCAGGGCCAAACTTGTGACACCGAATAATATTTTCGTTTCTATCACACTTATCGAGATTTGTATGCTACCATCTCGCTCGGACGTTGTATTATTATTACCATAGCTTGTCCTGAGTATCTAGGGTTGCCAACCGTACTATATTATATAGTATTGTACTATATTTTGACTCTTTGTACTATTATACTGTAGAAGAAATATACAGCGTGTATTTTTAATATTACCTCAAATTGTAACCAGAGGTAGGTGTTAAAGCTATGAACTGATATTGCAAGAAATTTCTCTTAACTACCTACTTTTTTGTCCATATAAAATAATTCAGCACGCAATGGATCACTACTTTGTCTTACTGACGCGACGTCACAACTGTCACAAGTGACTCGCTTCTTCCATGAGTCAAATGAGTGTACGCAATACATTGCTGCTCGATAATTTTTCAAAAATTAATTACGCTTCGGTAGTTAAGACTAAATTAAAATTTTCTTGCAATATCGGTTTACAGCCCTAACACCTACCGAGAAAATACTATATTTTGGGGGACCTTAGGAGGTGGATTGCAAAAAAATTGTACATAATTAAGAGCCTTAATCTAATCTACACTTTAACTTTTTTCCATTGTGTAACAAAAGTCACCCATATAAAATGTATGGGTAATTGCCGTTACAAAATGGAAAAAATTAAAGCGTAGATTAGATTAAGGCTCTTAACTAGTTATGTAATTTTTTTTATGCAATTCACCCAAGCAACATTGCCCAGCCAAGTACTATATTTTTTACAGTATAATTTTTGTAATTTTTTTCTGGAAAATACTATATCTGCCCCAAAAATAGTTGGCAACCCTATGAGTATCATGGGTCCATGATCATACTGCTTCTATTTGGCGCCCCAAGACTGGCGCGGCGCCCATCAGGTGAATGCCTAATTATCAAAGTCATCAGATACTCGTACGTCTAAACTGGGATTTTCCTTACCATTATGCTGACCGCTAACTATACCTACTTCCGTTTGTAACTATGTCACGCTATTATGTTCTAGCGCATCAATACGTTACTAGATATTTGTAATTGGGTCGTTCTTCTTTTTTACCGACAATGAACCGAGGTTTTCCTTTTTTTTTTGGTTTTTGAACTATCGAAAATTGTGATTGTGAAGTGCGATATAAAAAAAAATGCATTGGTTTCTTCATTAACACTAATTAAAGTTTCCTTTCCGGCCAATATACATATTTGTTTACGGTTGGTTTTTAAAAAAAATATGTGACAAAGTGGACTCTTTCAGTGGGGACTACATTTTGGTTTACCACTCTGTCACGGCATTCTACGAAAATAAAAACATTAAAAAAAAATGCTAGTTAGAGAAAGTGAAATATTAAACATCACTAATTAATAAAATAATATGGACGTTCATTCGAACATTATAAAACCGTAAACATCATTACTCAAATGAGATGCCGTAATAAGACGAAGGACAGGCTATTGTCGGTCGAAAAGAAGAACGACCCGATTAAACAAAAAATTACGAAGAAAGTCCGTTAAAGTTCCGCGTGACGTCACATTATGATAAAAATTGTATCATAATGTGACATTCTCGCGGATTGATAATCTAACTGACGGACTAAATATCATTTTTTAGGAATGTTAGCCAATTCTATAGATACCTACTAGCTGCTCTCGCGGCCCCGCCCGCGTATTACAAAAAGCGCGGGAAGAATATAGTCCATGTCCTTCCCGATGATATAATAATCTGCTCAGCCGTTTTTGCGTGATTGAGTAACAAACATCCAAACATCTAAACATCCAAACTTTCGCATTTATAATATTAGTAGGATATGACCGTCTTGGTTCAGTGCAACTGTATATGTCCCATTAATTTCTGCACCCCATAGCATATGTATGTAAATTTTAAATATGTATATAATACATAGGGATATTTCTATATCCCTATTTTCTGTAAGCACCATATTTCAATTCCGTATCGTACGAGATTGATAAAAATATCCGTGTTATTCCGTATTCCAGATAATAATCTATTGATTGAGGAAAACTATGATAATCTACAATTATATCCGTTACCTGGTGATTGCATCTATTAATATATAAGATGATGCAGAGTTGCATTTCCGTGTACGTATTATATCTATGTACCTATCATCGATTACTTATTGTAACTTAAGTTTTTACCTATAAATGAATGGAGAAGGTAGCCCCCGTCGGTTTTCTATGGATTTAATTAAGTATCCAGAGAACGTGATTACGAGTGTAGTATAAGATGTTAACCATTAATATTGAATTATTAATTTTATTGTTTTAAATTGCGACTATGTCAACAAAAAAAAACAATAACAAAAGTTAACATCTATGCCTACTTTTGTGATAAAAAACAAAAAGAAAACAAGTGATACCATAACATGTCAATGGGGGAATTTTCTAAAAAAATGTCTGTACCTATACTGTTTGCGAAACTTTTTTTTTAATTGTCCAGTTTACGCTTCAAAAGTGGCCCCCTTGTTCAGAAGTCATTAATTTACTTTTCACACCTCTCATTCAGAAAAGTAAGTTTTGGTCCCCGACGAGAGGGAGCAAAATGCCACTTTTCTGTTCAAGCTACTTTTTTAATTTATTCATTGGCATGTACCTAGCACTTACGCAGTGTGCCAATTGAACACAGATCTTAATAAAATAATTGATTGTAATTTCATCGCAATCGATTAAAAACGAACATTAACAACGTTATATGAAAATTTATATTTTTTTGTAATATTAAAAAAAATTGTCACTTAAAATTTTCATTATTTTTAGAGCATTTTATTTAAATTTTCCTCATAATCGGTGTGAAAAGTTACGTGTCACTCAGGAGCAAAATTATTTTCGTCTTGGGCGTTAACACTTAAATCCCTCACTACGCTCAGGATCCTACCTTAGAATCCCTCGCTACGCTCAGGATTCTATTGTAGGATCCCTCGCTACATTCAGGATTCAATACACCGCCCTCGCCGTAAATATACTATTTTGCTCCCTTGTGACACAAATAACTATTACGCGTCCATCTTTTGGTTACCAAATTTCAACTCAATCGGTCCAGTAGTTTTGGAGCAAATCGGCTGTGACAGAACAGACAGACCCACGAGTTCTATAAGGGTTCCGTATTCTTTCCTTTTTAGGTACGCAACCCCAAAAATATTATACTTTAATCCAAGATTAGTGCATACCATTTTGACGTTTAACCTTACGCTAGGAAACTTCAACGCTAGTTCAAGTTCTTCGTTGAAATTTGAGTCTGTTTAGAATATTACATATAGATAATGCAACTTTGTAAAGGTATCGGCGGTTCTCTTGATTTATTCGCCCATGATAAAACACAAGGTAATGATTGGCAGTTTTTAAAATGCAGTTATTTGTCCTTTGACTTTCTATTATTCCACAGCCGTCAATAGTATTACAAATGCAAAAATGCAGTGTATAGTATAATCAAGTTAACTGAATCTACCTGGTGAAACGTGTTGTTTTCCCGGCCAAAGGCCCCTTGAAAACACCATGTCACAGACATTTATAAAGACAATATAAACACAAAATAATGTTCAGTATCTAATGAATATAATATTGCATTTATTAATAATATTATAAATATTACATGTCTTCATTCTTAATTAAATACAATTAAAACTTATAAAAATTAAAAAAAACCAACAACACAATTAAAAATTAACAATTAAATACTTATACAACCTAAGCTTAGTCAAAAAGGCCCCCGCGAGTTGCTCCGGGCGCAAAGGTGCCCATCACACTTGCAGCGTTACCACGTTGGATCGCGATGGACAACCTTTGCGCCAGGAAGCAAGCCGCGCGAGCCTCGGACCCCCTTTCCCTTATTCTTCTCCCCACTTCTCTGATGAAGGACATCGCCTCCGACCCCCAGCACCCAGTCGTCTCAAAGGCTAAGGGAACAAAATAATAATTGCCCTCTAGGGCCGAATATTTGTCCCTCTTTCTAACCGCAGCAAATTCTGCCGCGGCACCAGCTATCCGCACCGTTCGGCCGAGGTGCGAAGCGGCAAAAGTGCTGACGCACGTAGCGTCCCAGAGTAAGCACTTGCCCTTCTGCCACGGAACTAAAGTTAGCCCGTCCGGCCTTTTGCCATCCGCGCGACATAGGCCGGGTGGTTCCAGCACACACGGGATGTTAGCGGATATTAAGGCCCTCCGAACGATGTCATTGAGAGCGTGGTGGCGAGGAAACCGCCCTGAACACCGACAGCAACTCAACGCGTGATGGCCGTTCGCTTCCACCATGGAGCCGCAGATGCATCTATGAGGTACACAAACATCGCAGCCCAGGCGGAAGTATCTAATGTAGGTAAACTAAAACCCAGGGAAAGCGTAGATTATGGTTAAAGAACTTTATTCTCATAAGAATACATGGGATTCACTTACATGAGAACATTATTTATAAAGTGTACACAATAAAAACGGATGCAGGTAGATAAATATTCGGCATGCAAACTAGTTTGATGTCGTGCGCGCAGCGTTCATGTTACGAAGACATTGATGTACGCATTGCCAATTAGAATTGCCAATTCGAATTAAACTATTTATTCATCAGAATAACGTGTTTGTATTGCATCTATCGGGAGTCCGCTGGATGCGGGTGGCGCAGGACCGGTCAATTTTGCACTCTCTAGGGGAGGCCTATGTCCAGCGGTGGACGTCTTTCGGCTGATATGATGATGATGATGTTTGGGTCATAGAGTTTCTTTTTTTCCTTTACTCAAATAGATTATCCATGCTATAATGTTCCGTAAATAACTTTCCAGACTTAATTACTCTATGCAGGTCATAAATTGCTTTAAATCGTGCCAATAGTAGACAGATTTCTATGCAATCATTTTAGCTTTAAGCCTTAACTGGCATTATGTAGGATTTCACAACTTTTAGGGAAAAATGGATGGATTTTAGATTCTTACAAATAAAAAAGAATACTGAGTTGGCTATTAGCCGAGGCAAAATACGGTTTCGAAAAACATTAATTTATAATAGCGTTCTTTTTGTTTATTTCATTTTAAAACATTATTCTAAGATGCTTTATTCAAGAATCCACCAAACTTTCCACCCGGAAGTAATTATATAGATTTAAATTAAACATTCATTGTCTTTTTTATTTTATTTATATTGAATATTGTAAAGCAAATGTAAATGAACCTAAATAAAGATAAAAAAAAATATTAATATTTATCCGGACTTTTTAGGAGCTAATTAAATATTGATTTTTTTTGATGTCTGATTTTTTGTTGGAATTTTGCCTCTAGGTAACAATTTAATTGATAATATATCCGTTACATTAAAAAAATTAGCTATTATAAATTATTTCCAAATATGTCATTTTTTCCATACAAGTTGTCACTTCATTGACTGGACTATATCTAATTGCGGTTTGAACTACCTATTAGACCTACTGGGTGACAGTAGAGACTTAGTTTTCGATGGCTACTTTTGTTCGGTAGTTCGGGGTAGGCCCCCCACAAGGTGGACTGATGACCAGGCCCCGTAGCATGGTTGGCCTTGTCACGCGATAGGTGATAGGATAAAGCGTGCGTCACTGGCTGACACCGTTCGATAGAACGAGACGACGCACTTATCTTGTCACTTGTCGCGTGATAAGGCCAACCATGCTACGGCTCCAGCCCTGCTAGCATAACTTGACTCTCTACTCTACTCGCGCGCGTGATAGACTATCTGTCACTTTTTGACAGCATTAATCAGAAAGTGACGGACAGTCTATGTCGCGCGCGAGTAGAGTCGAGAGTCAAGTTATGCTAGCAGGGCTGTTAAAGGTCGCGGGAGTCCGCTGGATACGGGTGGCGCAGGACCAGTCACTTTGGCACTCTTTGGGGGAGGCCTATGTCCAGCAGTGGACGTCTTTCAGCTGATATGATGATGATGATGACTTTTTTTCGTGAACAAGCCTTATATTCTTTTCAGTAGTGAACGTGTACCTACTAAGAAAGGATTTCTACCTTATCTTCTTACCTTTATGCTTCCCATTCAGATGTACCTCTCTAAGTCATTTAATATCATTAACACATTAGGAAAACAATAGTACACTGTTGAAGAGGCTAGAAAGTAAGCAATAGATGGACGAGTTAGTTAGAGGACCGACGCGCAGTCGCATACGAGTCCAGCTATTGCACTTTCGGCCGAGGCTTAAAACAGTGCTTTTCACGCCTACTGCGAGGAAATTGCAAATAATTTTAATATTAAATCAAAATTAAGTATCTAATTGAAGATCATAATCCTAAACAGGCTCGCTTGCCTCGCGCGGAGGAGGAGCGGCGCCCGCCGGCGCGAATCACTGTTCAAACTGTCCAACAAGAACATTGATGGACAGTTTGAAGTCATAGATGGCCTGTTCGTGCGACGTCCAACTAACCCCAGCTTTTGAAGCCTGAATTCTGACCATCTTTTGCCACATTTCCGAGCAGTCGCTGGCGTGAAAAGTGAATTATCTCGCTTAACAAGCCGGCGTCCGTTGCGCCTCAACGAGCGCGCTTTCGTCAGTTGCAAGTGCAACACACGGCCTTGCGCATGCGCATACACGGATGCAGTCGCAACCGACAACCTGTATTCGTGTTATATTTGATTTGAGTATTGTGTACTATCGTCCAAGGGTACGGGTTCACACTTTCTGTTCAAAATCGTCTGCACATGCATAGCGAACGCTCGAAAATGACCCAGGACCCGTATCCTTGGGCGATAGTACATATTGGCAGAGTGCAAAGCGGGTGCAGGGGGTAGCCTAAACGATCACAGCGCTCGCTGCGGCTAAAATTGTCATTTTTGTCGCTGACTTGAGCTGTCAAATCCATATTGCAGTAAACATTTTCTAATCGTTTTTGAGATATAGTGTGGGCGTTTGGTGAAAAACCTTACTTTTTTTGATAAAAGTATGAAACTTGGCACAGTTATTCCTTGTGTCAAAATAAGTCGATTAAGATCGGTAGCCCTCGGGAGCCCCCCCTCTGGGGCCGGGGAGGGGGGGTTAAAGTCCCGCTCCGCCCGGCTTCATTCTAAAAATTCTAACCGTCCATGGCTAGCTAATATGTCGTGTTTGGTATCAATTTCGGATAAATCAATAACGTAGAAGTCATTTCTGGTATAAAAAAATGTTATTTGTCTTGAAATTAAAAAAGAAAACATAAAAATAAAGATTTTCAACTCCATTTTTTTTATTTTGAGCATTCGTAAATATTAAACGGCCAGCTATTTCTGTATACAAAAAATATATTTATAAAGCCAATTTATTGTAGATTTGAAAATATATAACTTTTAACTACCTTTGCTAACAATAAATAGTGTAAAAAAAAAAGATTAAGTGGCGAGCGGTAGAAAATACCGCTCCGCCCGGCTTCATCCTAAAAATTCTAACCGTCCATGGCTAGCTAATAGGTCGTATTTGGTATCAATTTCGGATAAATCAATAACGTAAAATTTATTTTTAGGATAAAAAAATGTAATTTGTTTAGCAATTAAAAAATAATATATAAAAATTGAATTATACAACTCCAATTTTTTATTTTGAGCCTTCGTAAATATTAAACGGACAGCTATTTCTGTATACAAAAAATATACAAATAAAGAAAATTTATTGAAGATTTGAAAAAATATAACTTTTTGATATCATTGCTAACAATAAGTATTGTAAAAATTTTTTTTTGTAGCGCGCTTTAGAAAACACCGCTCCGCCCGACTTCATTTAAAAATTCTAACTGTCCATATTTAGCTAATAGGTGGTATTTAGTAACAATTTCAGATAAATCAATAACGTAAAAATCATTTCTGGTATATAAATGTAATTTAACAAGCAATAAAAATATTTTACTAGAACATATTTTTATTATGAGCCTTCGTAAATGTTAAACGACTAGTTAGTTCCGTATGCAAAAAATACTTAAACAAAGCCAGTTTAATGTAGATTTGAACAATATAACTTTTAGCTACCTTTGCTAATAATAAATAGTGTATTTTTTGTAAGTCGCGTGCCGGTGCTCAATTTTTACCGCCTGTTCAACCTAAGTGCACATTCTGGAGACCGAATGTGCTATATTCGTTCTTGTGATCATAAAAATGATGAAAGATTAAGAAATATTTGTAACACAATTTTAATTTGCACAGTAGTGGCGTTCCCATAGAGAAGGGACCTTAGAAGTGTCGCGAGGCCTCATGTTTGTATTAGGTGAGAGCGTCACTATTAACGCCAATGTCACTAAGATCCCTTTTTCAAAGTCGTATTGTACGAGTATAAGCGGAAAAGGCACATTATTACGTATAATTTACTACACGTCTCGAGAGTCAACGCAGTTTCCTCCACTGAGACATAACTGGGTACATTTCAAATCCCTTATCAGTTGCATTGCGTTTTGCAACCAGCTTTGCATTTACATCTTGTTTAGTTTAAACAGATGCTGACCACACCAGGGTTGTCAGACCAGTGTGGAATCCATTGGCCAGCATTTTGCTTCCATGTCTAAGCAGAGGGACTGGGTAAGTTTTGATGACGAACAAACGCCTAGTTCGAAACATGTAGGTACCTACCCCTTGGTAAACTGCCCGTTATGTGTGCTGGTATAGAGCAGTTTCCTCTAATTCCTGGTTGTTTATCGGGTTATCGTACTCTTCGCATCGCTTTATTTTCATCAACCTCTAATACAAGACGTAGTACTATTACCTATTCTGTGGTACAAGTTATATCTAAATGTTGAGATTTAAGTACTAAAAATATAGCAATAATAATAAATATTAGGGGACATTCTTACACAAATCGAATTAGCCCTATAGTAAGTTCAATTAGGCTTGTGTTATAGGTACTAGACGACGATATATATAATAGATATAAATACTTAAATACATAAAAAACATCCAAAACTCAGAAACAAATATTCATGCTCATCACACAAATATTTGCCCTTACCGGGATTCGATCACAGGTCCCCTTCAGTTCAAAAATATTTGTTTACTAGAATGAACCGGCAATTGGAGGACATGCCTCAGACGGAAACTGCCCTATACACATAACGGGCAGTTTACCAAGGGGTAGGTACGTTTTTGGCTATGTGTTAGATCGTCATCAAAGCTAACCCAGTCCCTCTGCTTGGACATGGAAGCAAGGTGCTGGCCAATGGATTCCACACTGGTCTGACAACACTGCTGGGGCCAGCATCTGCTTAAAATAAACAAGGTGTAGTGTAGATGCAAAGCTGGTTGCTAAACGTGATGCAAAAATTATGAAGAGGGATTTGAAATGCACCCAGTTACGTCTCAGTGGAGGAAACTGCGTTGACTCTCGAGACGTGTAGTTAATTATACGTAATATTGTGCCTTTTCTGCTTATACTCGTACAATATGACTTTGAAAAACGGATCTTAGTGACATTGGCGTTAACAGTGATGCTCTCACCTAATACAAACATGAGGCCTCGCGACACTTCTAAGGTCCCTTCTCTAAGGGGATGCCACTACTGTGAAAATTAAAATTGTGTTACAAATATTTCTTAATCTTTCATCATTTTTATGATCACAAGAACGAATATAGCACATTCGGTCTCCAGAATGTGCACTTAGGTTGAACAGGCGGTAAAAATTGAGCACCGGAACGCGACTTAAAAAAAATACACTATTTATTATTAGCAAAGGTAGCAAAAAGTTATATTGTTCAAATCTACATTAAACTGGCTTTGTTTAAGTATTTTTTGCATACGGAACTAACTAGTCGTTTAACATTTACGAAGGCTCATAATAAAAATATGTTCTACAAAAATATTTTTTATTGCTTGTTCAATTTCATTTTTTTATACCAGAAATGATTTTTACGTTATTGATTTATCCGAAATTGATACTAAATACCACCTATTAGCTAAACATGGACAGGTAGAATTTTTAAATGAAGTCTGGTGGAGCGGTATTTTCTAAAGCGCGCTACAAAATTATCTTTTTAACATTACTTATTATTAGCAATGGTATTAAAAAGTTATATTTTTTCAAATGTTTAATAAATTGGCTTTATTTATATATTTTTTGTATACAGAAATAGCAGTCCGTTTAATATTTACGAAGGCTCAAAATAAAAAATTGGAGTTGTAAAATACAATTTTTATATATTATTTTTTAATTGCTTAACAAATTACATTTTTTTATCCTAAAAATAAATTCTATGTTATTGATTCATCCGAAATTGATACCAAGCATGACCTATTAGCTAGCCATAGACGGTTAGGATTTTTAGGATGAAGCCGGGCGGAGCGGTATTTTCTACCGCGCGCTACTTAATCTTTTTTTTACACTATTTATTTTTAGCAAAGGTAGTTAAAAGTTATATTTTTTCAAATCTTCAATAAATTGGCTTTATTAACATATTTTTTGTATACAGAAATAGCTGGCCGTTTAATATTTACGAATGCTCAAAATAAAAAAAATGGAGTTGAAAATCTTTATTTTTATGTTTTCTATTTTAATTTCCAGACAAATAACATTTTTTTATACCAGAAATGAATTCTACGTTATTGATTTATCCGAAATTGATACCAAACACGACATATTAGCTAGCCATGGACGGTTAGAATTTTTAGGATGAAGCCGGGCGGAGCGGGACTTTAACCCCCCCTCCCCGGCCCCAGAGGGGGGGCTCCCGAGGGCTACCGATCTTAATCGGCTTATTTTGGCACAAGGAATAACTGTGCCAAGTTTCATACTTTTATCAAAAAAAGTAAGGTTTGGCCATTTTATGTCGCTAAGGATCCCCACTAATAAAAATATGGTCCTGGTAAGATGTGTTGTTGTGAATTGTAATAACACAAGATTTCATTAATATTTTTCACAATATTTACTTACTTCTTGTTTGACAGCGGTGACAACATTGTCCATAATGGCCGCCTGTCACGTGGCGCTGTCGTCGCGCTCGGTCCCAATACATAAGTACACTAGCTTTTTCCCGCGGCTTCGCCCGCGTAGTAAGTGTATTTTTTGCAATAATTGTTGAAATGTTACGCCGGCAAAAGCCTACTACCTACTAACTACTACTTACTTCCCCTCTGTGAATAATCCTTCGTCGTCATATATATACAAACTTTCAAATTTATACTTTAAATGAATTTCGAAGTTCGTGTGGTTGGTTATACGCAGGACCGGTCACTTTGGCACTCTTTGGGGGAGGCCTATGTCCAGCAGTGGATGTCTTTCGGTTGATATGATGATGATATGTGTTTGTAATTATTTACGGATGAACCTACAATAGGGGAAGGTGAGGTATAATGATCCCCTTAAGGGAAAAACTTAACTGTGGCCAAAGTTGAAAGCAAAATCGCAAGATTTCTAGTGTTGGAGGTAGTGAATTTACTTAACTTTGTAACTGCATACTTATTTTTTATTATATGTATGTAGTTTTTTAGGGTTCCGTAGCCAAAATGGCAAAAACGGAACCCTTATAGTTTCGTCATGTCCGTCTGTCCGTCTGTCCGTCTGTCCGTATGTCACAGGCATTTTACTCGAAAACTATAAGGTGTATTTGAATAGAATTTTGAGGATAGGTGTATTTTGTTAGCCGCTACATAGTTTTGTAATGAAAATGACAAAATAGTTATTTTTTCAACAAAAGAGCAAAGTAGTTTTTTGCTGCGAGTGATGATGTTGAGTCCCGAGCAAGCGAAAGATTCTATAGTTGAATCACGAGCGTAGCGAGTGATTCAAAATTAGAATCTTGAGCGTAGCGAGGGACTCAAAAACACGAGATGCAAATATCTTTGCTCTCGTGTGATACATACAACTTTTCACCTCAGCGGCGAGAACATTGTAACGCAAAGGAATAAAACGCCACATAGAAGCAATTAAATCATTTTATGTAAAAAAACCGGCCAAGTGCGAGTCGGACTCGCTCACCGAGGGTTCCGTACAAACATGTAGGTATATAAATTATTAAAAATATAACGCAAAGGAATAAAACGCCACATAGAAGAAAAAAAATCAAACAATAAATATTATGAAATAACAAACATTAACTACAATTACTCTTTCCAATAACATTACCTTTACATGACGTTAAGAAAAGTTAAGTCCGCTTACTTATGCATTTTGCTGATACTTGTCCAATGTCTTAGTCGTCGGTGCACTGACTTAGAAAACACAGTTCAGCCTCTTTGACGGTATCTCTCAACTCTTGAGGAGTTAAAACATCGGCTTCGTCTCTTAATTCACTGACATTTAGTACAGTTTTTAGTTCCTGCTTAAGTTATGTTCTATCTCCAAGAAAACGTAATACGAATAACATTTAAAAAGTTCAATCGCGCTAACTTTTTAAAGAATATAAAGTGCGTTCTGAAACTGTATAGAAATTTATATTCGTTCACCATATAAAAAAAACTAAAGACTTATAATATTAAATGTTCGCGATAAATATCGCATTTCTTCATTGTATTTTAAGAATAATGTAATACTTAAATGATTAAAATAATATTAGATTTAATATAGGTTTCATATTTTTTTACACGAGTTTAACACGAGTCGAATTTTATTTTGTTTCGGAACGAGTTTTTCGTTCCCGCTTTTTGGGGGCCTACTACGAAGGTTTCGAAGTCGAATGACGAATCGACATATTTCATCTCTCTCTTTTTTTGTAACGGAGTGAAAGTGACAGAGATAACGAAGTTTAAATGTTCCAAGTTTGTATTACACCCCGCAGTATGAAAAGATGACCTGCGACTAACCTACGATATGAAAAATTAAAAAGTTAGTTTTCTTCACGCTCGCAGCAAAATTGCATTTTCCTCACTGGTTTCAAGCAGCAAAACCGCCATGTTCGAGCCGCTGAGGTGAAAAAAATTTTTTTAGGGGTGCACTCCATACATAAAACTAAAAGTCAAAAAAAAATTTTCATTGTGACCTCCCGTGTGGCACATCAATCGATAGGTCTTTCAAAATAAATATAAGGTTTCTTGGCATTGTTTTTGACTAAGTGAATAGGGTCGGAGATAATGGCCCCGAAAGTCACTAAAATTCTGTCCCCCCCCCTCTAATTTTTAAACGGTGTATTTTAAAAATATGGAAAAATTCATGGACATAGGGCTTATTAATTTCATTCACCGAAAATTGTTTTGAACAAGATCGGTTCAGAGGTTTTCGAGATATTGCTGAAAAACTGCCTTCCTCAAAGAAAATTACGTAAGTGCCGTAAAATTTCTGTGACGATACTACCTTTTTAATAGGCACGGAACCCTCCGTTTTGCGTGGTCCGACACGCACTTGGCCGGTTTTTTAATATTGTTTTATGAACCTACAATAAACACCAAGTATCAAGATATTATTTAATTGAAAACTCCAATAAGCATACAATAAACAATAAACTCCCGTCCCGTGATGATTATTTTAACAATGCACCGTTGCTACCGATCCGCAAAAAACACGCCAGACGCGTAAGATTCCCTTTTAACCTAAAAGAACAGTAGGAACAAGAGTCCATTGACCTTACTACTTCGGAAAAAAATCTGGCGCGATAAAACATCTGCGTCATTACGTAACGGAACGTATATAATTGTGCACACTTCTCAGTAATCTATTTAGTTTTCGACTTTGTTAGTAACGGGAATCTCACCAAACGTCTCATTCGATTAAAAAAAACCGGACAAGTTCGAGTTCAACTCGCGTGGTGAGGGTTCCGTATACAATCTAAATTTCATAATTGTTTTTGAATACTCAAACTTCTTATAGCTTTTCCTGTAATCTTTAGGCAAGGAACTAATTTCCATATTTTTTTCAGAATTTTAGTCCTAGTAGTTTCGGAGATAGGTAAAGGGGAGGGGGGGGGGGATGGTAAATTTTCGTCTATTTTTCTAAATTACTTCAAATGTGTTTTTGCTACAATTATAAAAAAAATATCTGACATGCTTACAACAACCCCTTTCATTGGATATGTCACACAATACAGTTTGCGAAACTTTTTTTTTTAATTTTCCAGTTTACCCCCCAAAAGTGGCCCCCTTGTTCAGAATTCATTAATTTACTTTACGCGTCCATCTTTGGGTCACCAATTTACATATGTGTACCAAATTTCAACTCAATCGGTCCAGTAGTTTCGGAGCAAATTGGCTGTGACAGACGGTCAGACAGACAACCGAGTGATCCTATAAGGATTCCGTTTTTTCCTTTTGAGGTATTGGAACCCTAAAAACCGGACAAGTGCTAGTCGTACGCCCACCGAGGGTTCCGTACAACATTACTAATGTACCTATAGTTTTCAGATTTTTCCCTGTTGTACCAATTTGTTGTTTAAATTTCATAGTTCTATTTCTGGGCCATCGGAAAGTACTCCATAAATTTTGATTTCCTTGAGAGTGTCAAAATATAAGTTTTTTGTGGCATAAACAGCCGTAAGTATCTTTGATTTTTTCACAGCTTCAAGGGACTGTAGAGTCTGTAGACCTGAGAACAGACACGCAGATAAACGCAGAGTTCTATTACGCAAATGACCATAATATATCTTTCGAAGCATAGTCCCAGACAAGCAAATTACCTTACACAGATGACCAGATTTTCATTCGCAAATTGCCAGACTCGCAGATGACCAAGAGTTCTGTTACGCAAATGACCATAATAGATTTTGCGAAGCGCGGCCGCGGTCCCAGACACGCAAATTACCTGAATACTTAGTTTGTTTTCCTGTTTATTTGCTATCAGCCACAACAAATATGAGCAGATGAGTTGAGAGCAGGGATCGGATGCCGGTATTTTGACCATACAAAAATACCGGTTGTATTTGAAATATTGAAATATATTTTAATTCCCGAAAAAGCAATACAGAACAGATGCTATGGTCCCACACTAGGCTGGGCCTGTCCCGTGGAAACCAAACGGTACCGATTAACAATTTCGTCGCCTAAAATTAGTTAAAATAGCAACTAATTAAGTCCTAAATGCCAAGTGTGCCAAATCGACGGAACTCCTCAAATATTTTCGGCCCACATACATTGTCGTCTGTAATAATCAACGTATTTACTCTCGGTAAAATGGAAAGGAAATGTTCATGTGGCTAAGCGGAGTACTAAATTGAAGTAAATAAATAAATATAGTGAGACAATTCACACCAATTGATCTAGTCCCAAACTAGGCAAAGCCTGTGTACTATGGGTACTAGACAACGGATAAACATACCTATATAGATAAACATACTTAAATAGATATTAAACATCCAAGACTCGAGAACAAACATTCGTATTCATCATACAAATCTCTGCCCCGACCGGGGATCGAACCCGGGACCACAAGCTTCATAGTCAGGTTCTCTGACCACTAGGCTATTCGGTCGTCAAGTCAACTAGGTTAAAACTTTGTTTTTAAAGAAAGTGTTCTAATTAGAAAGAGACGAATAGTCTATCTCGCCGCGACACAGCACGTGCGCCGTCCTGCACGTCTAGCACAACTTGCTGCTCAGCCGCTTCTCGCGCGACTAAGCGTCCCCTATCTCACTCGCACCGTACAAATTAGAAAAAGGGGGTTGAGCTTTCTCGACTCGCGTCGCGGTGCGGCGTCAGTTGCGCTAGCCCCGCTGTGATACTCGTGCAAAGACGCACACTTATATGGCGCGTATTTGTACTACTTTCCATGATTAAAATTGAAACAAATCCGCCCTTCAGCACTCTACGTTGACCTCGAAACAATCGCACGAGTAATAACTCTAACAATGACGAATACAGTTTATTTCACTGCCATCAACTGCCCAACCTTGACAAGTAATAAACAGAGATGCTACGTTTGCATAATTATATCTCTGATCATCGAAACTGCAATTAGCTCATTCTGAATGACGCCTTGACACGCAAAATCAGTAATTTCTCAGGCCAAACGATATTTTGATCCTCAATAAGTACTACATAATACGAATGACACAGTAAAATAAATTATACTTATTTATCGACAGCATAAAAAGAGCTCGGCTTATCTCGGGGCGAAAGTTTGTATAGCTATAGGTACAAACGAGTTCCACGCGGACGAAGTCGCGAGAGGAAGCTAGTATAGGTATTATAAAACGAACACTATTCATAACAAATCTTTGTAAAATTACCTATATTAAAATTTTGTCTTATTGCTAAAACAAAAGAATAATTCGATCTGGGGCAAATTTTTTACCTTTAGTTTTAGTTATATTTGTTATTTCTTTTCTTAGTTACGTATATCAATAATTTAAATAATACCGTGACATACCTATTTAAATTTATGACAAATCGATGTCCAATCAAACATTACATAACTAAAAGATCACACACACCCGTGAGCCGCTTTTTAGGGTTCCGTACCCAACGGGTAAAAACGGGACTTATTACTAAGACTTCGCTGTCCGTCCGTCCGTCTGTCTGTCACCAGGCTGTATCTCAAGAACCGTGATAGCTAGAGAGTTGAAATTTTCACAGATTATGTATTTCTGTTGCCGCTATAACAACACATACTAAAAAACCGGCCAAGTGCGAGTCGGACTGGGGCTCCGATACAACAGACATGATTTTTTTTGCCGTTTTTATAGATAATGGTACTGAACCCTTCGTGCGCGAGTCCTACTCCCACTTGGCCAGTTTTTTAGGGTTCCGATACCTCAAAAGGAAAAAACGGAACCCTTATAGGATCACTCGGTTGTCTGTCTGTCCGTCTGTCACAGCCGATTTGCTCCGAATCTACTGGACCGATTGAGTTGAAATTTGGTCACATATGTAAATTGGTGACCCAAAGATGGACGCGACGCGTAAAGTAAATTAATGAATTCTGAACAAGGGGGCCACTTTTGGGGGGTAAACTGGAAAATAAAAAAAAAAAGTTTCGCAAACTGTATTGTGTGACATATCAAATGAAAGGGGTTGTTGTAAGCATGTCAGATATTTTTTTTTTATAATTTTAGCAAAAACAGATTTGAAGTAATTTAGGAAAAAAGACGAAAATTGACCATTCCCCCCTTATCTCCGAAACTACTGGGATTAAAATTCTGAAAAAAATATGGAAAATAGTTCCTTGCCTAAAGATTACAGGAAAACCTATAAGAAGTTTGAGTATTCAAAAACACAATTTAGATTATATACGGAACCCTCACCACGCGAGTTGAACTCGCACTTGTCCGATTTTTTATAGTTTGTTATCTCACATCTACTTACAGGACATCAATATCTACGGTAGCAGTGTCACTGCTCACTACGCTAAGTGTTTTGTTTACTTGAACAATAATTCAATGATTACTTACTCATAACGCGGTTGAATGTTAAGAGGCGAGTGGATAGCCCCTAAACTTTGTGTCGTACGTTTACTAATAATAGGTATGTTCATCATATCAGCCCAAAGACGTCCACTGCTGAACATAGGCCTCCCCCAAAGAGTGCCACAATGACCGGTCCTGCGCTGCGCCACCCGCATCCAGCGGACTCCAGCGTATATAATAGTAATAGGTATGTTAGTTCTATACTATACGGACCAACATGTGAAGTTAGACAAAATAAATGATTCCTTTGGGTTATCATATCAAACGTAGATTACAAAATTTTCGATAAATGAATCTCACTAATTCATGCCCAGAGTGGTTCATTGGTCTGAACTGAATGAGCGAAACATTGTAGCCCTTCTTAGGTAAATCAAGAAAAATCTCAATAGCGCCATCTAAAAGAGGGGTCAGCGTCATCTAGCGGCACATTGGTATTAATACATATATATACATTACGGGTTATACATTAAGACTCGTAATTTAGAAGCAGTAGGTAGTAAATTACTTGAAAACAAATCATTTTATTTTGAATTGAAGTTTTTTTAACAAGCTTTTACAAAAAAATCAAAGGTATAATAAAGGTAACATATTATTAGTGAAATATCATAGGATAACATATATTATATTTTCAGACTTTTCAGAAGCTCATTTAGGAACATTTAGCATTTTAAAAACAATCAGGGGACCGTTTTGACTTTCGAGTCACGACTCTTTCACTCGAAAACGCCATTTTTTTTGAAATAGCGATAGAAAATTAAAAACGCGTGGCCACTCGTATTCAATTCTATCGGTAGAAAGTAAGTGTCTGCAATTTTGAATGTTTAACACTACAATCATATTTACTTAAACTACTTTAATTTTCGAGAACTCGAAAGTCAACAATCGGCCCTCTGGCGTAGTTTAGCGTTTAAAAAAAAAACTGTACATGAACTTTTTTTCAGTTTCTGTTTTTTTTTTGGTTTTTCTTACTCAGAATCGTTGATACTGAGGAAAAAAAGTGTCCCAGGTTTTACTATGTAAGTTTTTTCTTCCAGTGCGTCACGACCATATAAATAAAAAAAGACTGCATTCAAAAGTGTGACGATTTGGAATGGAATATTTTGGACACTTTTTCTTGTATGAGGATCGATAGTATCAATGATTCTGAGTATGAAAAACCCAAAAAAAATCGAATTCTGAAAAAAAAAGTTTATGTAAGTACACTTTTTTTGAAAAACGCTCAGTTACTCCCCTTAAGCTAACAGCACGGCTATCACAAGACGGCGCGCGAGTTCTCTCGATTTTTCTCGCACTTTTTTTTTTTTTTTTAATTTTCTAATAAGAGAGAGACGGATAGTGCGAGAAAAATCGAGAGATCTCGTGCGCCGTCTTGTGATAGCCGTGCAGATAATTTGAGTGACACTTGAAGAATCCGGCGACTACCGCGCCTAATCGGACTTTGGCACCAACAATCACGTTGCTTCGCTCATCTCATACTGGCACCACACTTGGGGTTGCGTGTTCGCGTTGCATCGTTGCCTCTCTTTCATTTGCCGTAGGAAGGAAAAAGATGCAACACGAATATTTGGGCAAATACCGCCAGTGGTGCCACCATTAGGTACTGCTGACCACTTTATAACTTGAACAGTCTATAAACATTGGAACACTTTGGGAGGTTCAACAGTGGTATAAACATCAACTGGTTAATTATTGGCAGAGTGCAAAGCGGGTGGAGGGGGTAGCCTAAACGATCACAGCGCTCGCTACGGCTAAAATTGTCATTTTTGTCGCTGACTTGAGCTGTCAAATCCATATTGCAGTAAAAAAAAATCTAATCGTTTTTGAGATAAAAATATGGCCCTGGTAAGATGTGTTTTTGTGAATTGTCCAAAATTGTGTAATATAGTAAAAAAACACAAGATTTCATTAATATTTTTCACAATATTTACTTACCTTTTGTTTGACAGCGGTGACAATATTGTCCATAATGGCCGCCTGTCGCGTGGCGCTGTCGTCGCGCTCGGTCCCAATATGTAACACTTTAAACTCTTAGGCTGCGGTCTGGATGCCAGCGGGCAGCGTGGCGACGAGCGGCTGCCCATACATTGAAATCGCTCGAATGTATGAAATGAACTGCTGTACTTTTTTTTCAGAATTCGTTTTTTTGGGGCTTTCTTACTCACAATCGTTGATACTATCGATCCTCATACAAGAAAAAAATTGTCCCAGATTTTACTATGTAAGTTTTTTCTACCAGTGCGTCACGGCCTTAAATTATATAAAAATAGACTGCATACAAAAATGTGACGATCTGGAACGAAATATTTGGGACACTATTTCTTGTATGAGGATCGATAACGATTCTAAGTTGGAAAAACCCAAAAAAATCGAATTCTGAAAAAAAAAGTTCATGTACACTTTTTTTTGAAAAACGCTCCGCCACGCTGCCCGCTGACGTCCAGTCCGCGGCCTCACGCTTTGTAAATATTTAAAAGATTACTTTAACATCCGAATTGGGTACTTTCCTGGGTAAAAAAATATATAATTATATTTAGTCCGTCAGATTATCTAAAAATATTAGACACGTATTTTGTTGCTTGTCAATTAAACAAAAAATTATGAAGATATATGTAGCTTGTTAACCCTTTGACAGCTAAAGACGGCCACAGCCGCGCGTGCGCTTTGCGCATGTGCGTTAATATTCTGTAATAAAAAGCATTACAAGTAATTTGACCCCTTTTTTTTAATAGTTCATTTTACGTACATTAATTTTGACATGACAATATTTATAAATATATATCAGAAGTTTCATTTTATTCAATGTTTTGTTTTGCACCCTCGCTGACAAAAGGTTAAAGTTCCGCATGACGTCACATTATGCAAAAAAGTATACCATAATGTGATGTATATGTCTTCATAATTTTTTGTTTAATTTACAATCATAAAAATACGTGTGCAATATTTTTTTTTTGATAATCTGACGGACTAAATATATTTTTTTAGGAAAGTAGCCATTTCCGAAACCACGGCCACACGGCCAGCCGTAAAAATGGGCCGATTTTTCTATCATCACAAGATTTGGATTAGTAAGGCTTTTGGGAAAGCGACTACCATCTTGACCTTCCAACCGAGAGGGAAAACTAGTCCTTATGGGGATTAGACCGGTTTCCTCACGATGTTAATGTCGCGTGCCTTACCACTAGGCTTTAGTGGCTTCTTGAGATACTGCTATAGTTAATATATATTCACGGCTGCGTTTCCACCAGAGATGTGCGAGGATGCGTTGTGAAGGATGTTTTTGTCATGAACCAATAGGAACACTTCATTTACCTATCCTAGCTTAGCTCTGGTGGAAAAAGCTCAGCGGAGCGAGGTTTTTGTACATACAAAAGAAGGGAAAGATGTGTGCGAGGAATGTGTTGCGAGGGATGTGTTGTGAGGCGGCGTCTGGCTGAGGCTGCGTTTCCACCAAACATGTGCACCCGCTTATTTAACAACTTAGAAAAGAAAAACCCCCGATTTTTTCATTTCAAAGTTCAATATCTCAAAAATGGCTGAGCCGATTTTAATGAAGCATGGCTAAGAACACTTGGGTTAAAATTATCTATGAAAAAAAAAGCGTCCGTCAGTTTGGGAGCTACGATACCACACAGATACACAGACACGTTAAACTTAAAACACCCCTCTCTTTGCGTCGGGGGTTAAAAAGCTCAGCTACCTCGCACATCTTTAGTGGAAATTATCACACCGTTACACCTCCTCGTTACACATTGCAGCCTCGCATCGCTTAGCTACCTCGCACATCTCTGGTGGAAACGCAGCCTAGGATATACCTAAGGTTGAGTTGCCGTGTAATGTATATATATGACATTCCCCGTTATGCGCCGGCGCATCTAATACGTTCACTTTCACGTGAACATGATCTAGGCTAGAGGGTCGGAAACTAGTGAAATAGGGCTGTGATTCCGTTAGTCTAAAATATATCCCTAGGATATCGCTTTTCTTTCATGTCGTCGTCAATTTGATTTTGTAAAACAGAGGTGGTATACCATACCAGAGTGGTCGCATTTCGTCATTTTAAATCAGGCCCTAAGTATTATTTTAAGGAGAAAGCGTTCGGTTACTTTTGTTTTCAGTGGATAGACATAAAAATACCATTTATGTCACTAATATTTTATTTATGAAGATAGTGTCTTATTTAAGGAATCAGTTAATGACCTAATTATTTCATACAAAAATTTATGAAATGTACAAACATAAGTGAACATTAATGGACCTCCATCAGGTGATGTCTGATGTCTATGTTTCATGTCTATGAAAACTCGTTTTTTCCGTATTTTCACGCCTAATAAAATAAATATGATCTATGTAATATTAATTTTTAATATGAATTATTATTAATAAAATATGATTACGATTATAACTTATCTTCAATTAGAAAACGAATTTTGCAAAACTATATAGAACAATTTTCAACAAACAGCTTCTTTTTAACACCCGACGCAAAGAGAGGGGTGTTATAACACATAAGTTTGACGTGTCTGTGTCTGTCTGTGGTATCGTAGCTCCTAAACGAATGGACCGATGCGTTTTTTTGGTGTCAAAAAGTTGCCGAAAAAACCTCGCGTGATTTGTGCACACGCCCAAAAATATCCCGAGGCTGTCCACCTAATCTTAGACCGTATCATGTTATTATCTTATTATTACACACACAGAAGTGAAATCACCGTTTTACCTGTCCTCGCCAATTTCGACGTGTAATAATAAAAAGCGAAAGTGAGTTACGCGGACGTAGATTAACATCTATAATCATATCAGACACGTTCCTTGAGGCTTTTAGTCCATAATGTTAGCGTTTCTACCATTTTGAACACGATATGGAGTAAAGGTGATTTTCCACCGGCGTGGATTGACGAGACGAGGCGTGGCGTGAATTGAAATCGCGCTGACCCTTTTCCACTAAAAATATTTCAATTCACGCCGCGCCGCGCCTCGTCAATCCACGCCGGTGGAAAATCACCTACGGCAGTCTCGACGAATTAACAACTACCTGTAGCGAGATGTTTGTTTCTGTTGCAGAGTTAATTTAATCTCTATTTCAGAAACAATACGGTTTATTTTTATACAAACAAATATTTCAATTCACGTCGTGCAAATTCTCGTCAATCCGTACTATTTCCACCGAAGATGCGCCGGGAGTGAATTGAAAATTGTTTCTGTTGCAGAGTTAATTTAATCTCTATTTCAGAAACAATACGGTTTATTTTTATACAAACAAATATTTCAATTCACGTCGCGCAAATTCTCGTCAATCCGTACTATTTCCACCGAAGATGCGCCGGGAGTGAATTGAAAATTTGCCATACAAATTTCAATTCACGCCGCGCCGCGCCTCGTCAATCCACGCCGGTGGAAAATCACCTTTAGCGTGTCATGCATTGTTGAAAAGTGGCCAAGTGCGAGTGAGATAAACGTAATGGTATTTATCTGTAATTATATAGGTTTATAAAGAGGTAATTGCTTCTCTTTGGAACTACTCATCCCATTTCAATCATTCTTTCATAGAAATAATTTGCTTTAAAACATAGTTTTAATTTAACCGACTTCAATTTGAACATTTCCACATTTCCTTTCCACTTTACATGCACGGCTTTCCGAGAGTTGATTATGACAGAATTTACACACGAAAACCATATGTATGTGGGCCGATAATATTTGAGGAGTTCCGTCGATTTGGCACACATGACATTCAGGACTTCATTAGTTGCTATTTAAACGGAATCATATCAGAATCAGTAACGTACTTTTACAGTTTTAAGTACGAGTTCCATAAGTCATCATCAGTTCCACTTCACCATTCCTTCTTCTATATTTGAGAATTCCTCGTGGTTCCCATCATCCAACTGAAGTTTTGATAACAATGGGACCAACCAGAAAGCATGCATTCAAATAAAAAAGAATTGTACGAATCGGTTCATAAATGAAGGAGTTCTGAGGTAGCTAAGAAACAAAAAAAATACAACCGAATTGAGAACCTCCTCCTGTTTTTTTGAAGTCGTTTAAAACATGTATTAAAAACTCGAATCAACTCGAATACCGTTATAATCTTGAATGAAACAGATATCATCTTGATCTTGAATTCTGATTCTTGAATGATTCTTTTAATTTCGCTTCATTCGAGATAACGTCATCCTAATTACTTTCTTGTTTCATTCAAGAATGTTTACCTCGGATCAAGTAAGGTAAACGTAAGGTAGATCTAAATGTCATTTTTTAGGGTTCCGTACCTCGAAAGGAAAAAAACGGAACCCTTATAGGATCACTTTCTTGTCCGTCCGTCTGTCAAGACCCTTTTTCTCAGGAACGCGTGGAGGTATCAAGCTAAAATTTATATCAAATACTCAAGTCTACTGTCCCTTGGAGCTGTGAAAAAATCAAACTTCTAAACCAACGCAATCAAAAGATACAGCCGTTTATGCCACAAATTTCCGCAAACTTTCGAAACTCGCAAGGGAATCAAAACCTACAGGGTACTTCCCGTGAACGCAGAATCTTGAAATTTGGTACGAAGCAACGTATTATAGCACAGATAAAGGAAAAAAAATGCGAAAACCGTAAAATTTAATTACATCATGTAATAAAAATATTTGTAATAATTAACTTATAGACCTACAGGTTTGTACGGAACCCTCGGTGCGCGAGTCCGACTCGCACTTGGCCGGTTTTATTATATGGAAAAAATGACAGTTGGATCTACCTAACGCGCTTTCAAAACGTCACGTTAATCACCCCCCTGGCTCTGGGTTCTAAATACGGGCGAATCCCCGCGTGAAACTAGTAAAATACAATTTACTAACTCTGACACTGCCCTACTTAACCTAAAATTGCACAAAATAGTAAAACCGCTGTTGCATATTAACGTTTAAACGTTATTCGTTCATGCGGTCGTGAGAGGCTACTGCGGTTAGCCAAATGGTTGCGGCGGTCCTGTGTTAGCGGCGGAGATAATTGGCCATCCTAGTGTGTCATTGACCTGGAATGAGATAGATAAAGCATTTATTTGTTTGCTGTAAACACTTATTAAACATAAACAAAAACTTGAACATAAAATAAAATTGCTGTGTGCGTTTCGGCTGAACAAAAGGGGTCATAGCTGCTCAGCACGGCTATCACAAGACGGCGCGCGAGCTTTCTCGATTTTTCTCGCACTATCCGTCTCTCTCTTATTAGAACACTTAAAAAGAGAGGTGTAGTGCGAGAAAAATCGAGAGAGCTCGCGCGCCGTCTTGTGATAGCCGTGCTGCCGTGTCAAGCCTATCTCATGTATTTCAAAAAGCATAGTTTTGAGAAAACGCCGTTTGAAGTTTTTTTTGTACAGTATTTAGCCATGATTTACTATGGTAAAAACAGAGTTACATGAGTTACGTCATAGGATCGTATAAGGAATTGGTAAGTTAAATTAGTTGTGCTTATCATTTGAGGGGTATATGCCATAATCGCCACGCTTGGCATGCGGGTTGGCGATCGCAGTATTTCCACCGAATTTCAGGGATGCCGCTGCCCATCCCCCGGCGGTCTTGGTCGTAGTTTTAGGACATACCCGGGACAATCTCTGCGTGATCGCATCAGAAATGAGGCTATCCGCAGCAGAACCAAGGTAACCGATATAGCCCTCCGAATCGCTAAACTTAACTGGCAGTGGGCGGGGCACATTGCACGTAGAACCGATGGCCGTTGGGGCGGAAAGGTTCTTGAGTGGCGACCACGTACCGGAAGGCGCAGCGTGGGTAGGCCCCCCACAAGGTGGACTGATGACCTGGTAAAGATCGCTGGAGTCCGCTGGATGCGGGTGGCGCAGGACCGGTCATTGTGGCACTCTTTGGGGGAGGCCTATGTTCAGCAGTGGACGTCTTTGGGCTGATATGATGATGATGATGATGAAGTTAAATTAAAAAACTGAGTATGTACGTCGATAAAGGCATGGAAAATAAACAGATTTAGACCTGTTGCGCGTAACTCATGTATCTCAAGATACATGAGATAGGATTGACACGGCAGAGCTGATCACTCTTCCGAGCGAAGAACTGATATTCTGCCTCAACCCGATGCTTATAATATAACCTAGATAAGAGTAGTTAGATATAGATATTAGTTTTTAAGGACCATTTGCAATACCCTGTCAGGGTCCATGTGATACTATAATTTATTTAATGTAACAACTGTAATACCATGGTGTGCAATAAAGATTATGATTATGATTATGATTATGAGTCACGGAAAAACACAATAAAAACATAATTTACAGTTGACAAATATAGTTGCTGCAACTGTCAATATCATTGCCAGTTCAGTTTACCACAGATATTTAAGATTTTTTTTTTGTAATATGAGACGGATTGAGGAAAGTGCCGTCCTCGATTCTCGACCCAAAACGTAAGTTAGGAAACTGTTTATATTTTTCAAAAATAACTGACGCAGCTGAAAAATCTGAAACTTTTTTCTGGTGCTAAGTAAGGTTATTCCTATCACCAAAAAAATAAACAGGCGCTTCTAAAATTTTCATCCATTCCCAATTGAAGTTATCGAAGTACCTACGGTCTGCGTTATTGATATGTTTACACTTGCGCATTATTCCTTTCTAATAAAGGCGAAAATTGTAGGTATGCATCTTTGACGTCGACTTTAAAAGTTTTATACGTCGGCAACTAACTGTTGTCACTTATACAATAGGTACCAAAATATAAAAGCGTACCGTTACTGATATACAGGTTGACATACTAACTAAATTACCTATTAGTTCGCGACAACCAAAGCGTCATAGTAAATGTATAAAACAGTATAAAAAACCGTACTAGGCACAAAGAGAAGACAAAGTATTTCATTGTTAAGTGTAACCGCTATTTTTTACGTTTTACTAATTGTAAGTGTGCACAAGTATTAATAAAAAGTTGTATAGGTACCGCTATATCTCTCGCGTTATAATTTGAACTTTGCTACTTTAACAATAGACTCACTATTCTAGTAGATCTAAATGTCAATTTTTATTTATTTTATTTATTTATTTATTTATTTCATTGTAAAGTCATGTACATAGCAATTTAGGTATTTCACAATTTGATTTGCATAAGTCAGCCCATGACGCCCTGAAAGGACACACAACATAACTTAAAAACTAACTACTAAATTTTACTTATATAGGTACCAGTCTACTCATTGTCTAAAAGGAAATAGTAACATTAAATTAATCTAATAACATTTTTAAAAACTTTTATCATTTAAGAAATCCTTAACAGAGTAATAACATTTTTCTAGTAATAGCCTTTCCAATTTCTTTTTAAATATTGCGTTCCGAGGTTCAAGTTTAATTGTATTAGGAATTTTATTCATTATTAAAATACATTTACTATGGGGACTATTTTTATACAATTCTAAGTTTGCCTTTGGTAACAGTAATTTATTCCTGTATTGCTCTCTAGTTCTTTGCGTTTCTTGTTTCATTTGGAATAAATCAGGGTTTTCGCGTACAAACAGAGCCGCTTGCATTATATATATACAGGGCAATGTTAACAATCTGTACTTGACAAAGTGTGGGCGGCAACTGTTAGGGATACGTACATTGGCTAAAATACGAATACACTTTTTTTGCATCACAAACAGTTGCCGCGCCTCGGTGCTATCTCCCCACAGCACCACTGCGTATCGGAGCCATGCGTATGCGTATGCGTAATATGCTGATAATGCGCACTCAAAATCTGTATTATTTTTCAGCACGCTTAGCGCGTATAGAAATCTTGACATTTTGGTTTTAATATTTTGTACGTGGGTTTTCCAAGTTAGGTTTCCGTACCTCAAAAGGAAAAAAAAACGGAACCCTTATAGGATCACTCGTGCGTCTGTCTGTCCGTCTGTCACAGCCGATTTGCTTCGAAACTACTCGACCGATTGAGTTGAAATTTGGTGAAGATATGTAAATTGGTGACCCAAAGATGGACGCGTAAAGTAAATTCATGAATTCTGAACAAGGGGACCACTTTTTAAGGGGTAAACTGGAAAATAAAAATAAAAGTTTCTCGAACTGTATTGTATTGTGTGACATATCAAATGAAAGGGGTTGTTGTAAGCATCTCAGATATATATATTTTTATAATTTTAGCAAAAACAGATTTGAAGTAACTAAGGAAAAAAGACGAAAATTGACCGTTCCCCCCTTATCTCCGAAACTAAAAAAAAATCTGAATATGAAAAATAGTTCCTTGCCTAAAAATTACAGGAAAACCTTTAAGAAGTTTGAGTAGGTATTCAAAGTAACGGGAAATTTCTTAATATTTTACGGAACCCTCACCACGCGAGTTGAACTTGTATGGTTTTCTATGGAAAAATGACAGTTGGATCTACCTAACGCGCGTTCAAAACTTTACGTAATCACCCCTCCGGTCTAGAAAAATAATCCGTCTATACCTGCATCTGTCTCTATCAATGATGTAATATGAAAAAAGATAGATATGTTGTCTATACGAAATTCCGTGTTTAAAAATGGCCACCAAATCTGACAGCTAACGTTTCCATTGACGACTCGAAACTGAGGCAAGTTGTGCCAATTTTAGTGTGCCATTTTTCGAGCGCGTATAACCTATCTAACCCTTTTGTACATTACATCATTGGTCTCTATCCATTGACAACGAATCCTCAAATCAATAAAATCAATGTACAGTAAGAGAAATGTATTCACGTACCTTTTTATGCCTTATTGTCATAGTAAGAAGAGCGAAAAAGGTACGTGAATAGGTACATTTCCCTTACTGTACTAGGCTGGCATCCACTAGGCTCGCCGAGGCGAGTCGAATCGAATAAAAAAAATCGCTTGCATACATTAAAGGCTGGAATCCACTAGGCTCGCCGAGGCGAGTCGAATCGTATCAAAAAAAATCGCCTGCATACATTAAAGGCTAGCGTCCACTATGCTCGCCGAGGCGAGTCAAATCAAATAAAAAAAAATCACTTGCATACATTAAAGGCTGGAATCCACTAGGCTCGCCGAGGCGAGTCGAATCGAATCAAAAATAATCGTCTTCATACATTAAAAGCTGGCGTCCAGTCCGAGGCGAGTCGAATCGAATCCAAAAAAATCGCCTTCATACATTAACTATGCAAGTCTGTCCATTGATTCGGCGCGCCGCGGCTCCGCGTCAATCGACGCACTTTCATACTTAATGTATGAAGGCGAATTATTTTCGATTCGATTCGACTCGTCTCGGCGAGCCTAGTGGACGCCAGCCTCAAGAATAGCTCATACCTATTTAATGGATCCTTATGTATATTTATGTAAATTATTTCCTAATCCTTCCAGGCTGTTTGAGTATTTGTTGGTGACGCAAGAGCTTAGAGGTACTCGTATTAATGGAGGTCTAATATTGATTCAAGCATTACGTTATTTTCTATGCGAATATATAACGTATGGAATTATTACGATTGCTTGCCCTACCTTGTTAACCGACTTTCGAAAAGTAGGTTCTCTGGCAGTGCGCCCTGTAGCCCGGGCATTAGAATACGGCTACGGTATCCCCTGCCTGTCGTACAAGGCGACTAAAAGGGGTCCTCGGGGTGGTACACGGTTGCAGTTGGAATCGGAATTGCAATCGGAAAAAAAAGTAGATACCACTGGGGCATGACGATAGGGCGGCACTGGTGCGTTCCGTAGGAGATCTCAGAGCCGTCCGAAATGCGTCGAAGAGGACCATCGGGGGGTTTTTAGTCGGTGCGAGTCCGACATAACCTCCGCGCTATCCCCGTGGCGTGGAGGTATCCATAACGGATTTTCCTCCCATAAAAAAAAGGGGTTTTAAGGCAGTGACCCAAGAAAAATCCCTGAATTAGCCGTTAAACATAGACCAAAAAAATTGTTCGAGCTAACATACTCCTCACCATTTATTCCATCTACTAACATGTATATGGCAAAAGAGTTTGGATAAATTAGACTTCCATATGACTTGATATCCGTCTGATAAACATATAGTAAAATATATATGCCTATGGATCAGCTATACGCAGCGGGCATACAGCGCTCTGCGAGTTCAGTATAACAAACAACGCGTACAGGGTGGTGTTCGGGCTGCCGCGACACAGCAGCGCCTCGGGTATGTTCGCGGAGGGGCTGATGGCTTCCACGCGATCATCAGGAAGCGATGTAGCTCGCTGCTGAGGCGGTGGCGCGCCAGCTCCAATACCATCCTGTGCACGCTGGCCGACCGGTGGGACTCACCGTGGCTAAAGCACTGGGTGCAGCTGCATGCCCCAATGTATAGAACCCTAAATTAATTTACATAATACTAACCCTAGAATTAAGTAGTATGTTACTAAAACGGTATGGAATTTGTCCGAAATAAAAATAAATTGAATTGAATTGAATATATAAGAAAATTGTTAATTGATAACTTACACTCTTAAGTTAATCCATGTTTGGATGTTTGTTACTCAATGATGCTTAAACGGCTCAACCGATTTGGATGACATTTTGCACGAAGATAGTTTATAGCCTGGATTAAAATACAGGATAGTTTTTATCCAGGGTCCACGCAGACGCAGTCGCGGGCGGAAGTTAGTATAAAAATAAATAGTAGGTAGTCTCATCAGCATCATCATATCAGCCGAAAGACGTCCACTGCTGGACACAGGCCTCCCCCAAAGACCGCCAAAGTGACCGGTCCTGCGCCACCCGCATCCAGCGGACTCCCGCGGCCTTTACAAGTTATCAGTCCACCTTGTGGGGGGGTCTACCCACGTGCGCCTTCCGCACAGTGTGGGATTTTTCCTCAATTTTGCGAAACACTACTTAACTGTTTAATTTGTGTAGTTTATCAAATGATAGCGAACATTGAAACTCCCGCGGTTCTATGTCTCATAGTTTTAGAGATTTTCGATAAATCGAGAAACAGCCATAGAAATCCATAGAAATATGAAAACTATAATTACTCACATTTCATGCCTCTTTTTAAAATCATCCTTATAAGTTAATATAAAGGTAGTTTTGATATACCAATATGATTCACTAAAAGTTTGAATTGATGACTCTTAGAGGAGATATCATCAATTTTCAAAAAATTTGAAAATATTGTTTTCTCGATAATCTTACATCGGTCGCATTTTATTTTACATTCTTTTAATAGTTGATAAGAAGCATTATCACTACAAAAAAAAGTAAATGCAAATATGGCAGGATTCGCGAGATATGAATATTTAAATATTCAAGTTAGGGTTGTCACACACTAGGTAGGTTAACTTTATTTTCAGTTGGGGTGTGGTGTCACTTCTTGTTGCAAAATTGTAGTATGCTTAAACATAGAAACATTCGAGGGCCCGTATAACAACAAAAAGCATTACCACTAGCAGAACGGTTGTGTCAGTATACTCTGTTGAATCTCTGATGAAGGGTATCATGTGGCATTGGGAAGGGGTCCGCCCTCGTCAAGCGCTTGCTTAAACAAAATTCAATTAAATTCAAATTCTTTATTTCGGATAAGTATCCCATGCTATTACATGATATCTGGAGGAGCGGGGGTGAGGCGTCATGGAGCCGTTAAAAACCCATGGCGCTGCTTGGCCTCAACAGGAGCTGACGTTCTGCTGGGGGATGTCCTTTCGGGCCTCGACCAGGGGACTTAATGCTAGAGGGGTAAGAGGGCGCCAAACGTCTTGTTGGTCAGCGAGTGGCAAATGAGGAACATGATGAAGGCAAATAAATTTCGTGTATTTTGTGCATCTGTGGCTGAAAAGTATGAAATTAAATGAAATAATTTATTCGTGACAAAGCTTAATCATGCAATTACAACTTAAAATAGTATGTAGAATCATAATGGCTGGTTTAATATACAACTTATGCATACTACTGTCCGAAATAAAGAATTGAATTGAATTGAATATGATTAGATTAGATTCATTTATTGCGTATTGAAAATTTACATTATATTTTACAAATTTTCTTTGTATATAAATAAAATGAATTCACAGAAAGCTCGTCAGGTACATTTAATAAATTTGTTACAAATAATTTCTAACAATAATAATTAACAAAGACAGACAGAAATAGTTAGCAATTTAAAACAATACTGATCTTAGGTACCTAATAATGTCAGTCCCTATGCACAAAATACTAATACACGGTTGGTAAATCATTGGGATTAGTTCTCTGCCAATAGGAATGTTGTCCGAGCAAGCCGGTGAATCCCGCAACAAATTTTGGCGGTATGATCGTGAGCATCACACTCGAAAAATAGACCAAAATACTACAATTTTGGACCTTTTTCGGCGTGCTCTCGAATCTTCGTACCCTTTCATTTCACATTTGTCTTTAAAAGACCGCTACAGTAAACAAAAACGATCACCTATACCGCCTAAAGTTATATCACTTATAAAGTCTACTGCGCCACATACTGCATTAATGCCCGAAAATAACGAAGTCGACAATTTTTCACTCGTTTTAGACACGACTTTATTATTCTGATGACGATTAAACTTCCAATTATCCAATAAATTATTGAAGAATTCATGCCAGTCAAGTAAGAAAAACAGAACCCTCGCCTCTGAATTCTGATATTATTTTCGTTTGTATGTGATAACCCTATTTCCATAGAAATAGAACTAAAACTTAGAAACGCTATAAATCCCAAATCCCATAAGATAAAATCGTCAAAATTTAAGGCATGGTAGGTACACTCATCCTACGTCCTTTAAAGCTAAAATAAAATGCGACCGTTAATAAACTTTGAAAAAATATTAATAATTAAAAAAATATACTTATATTGAATATCATCGGGTTTATTAACTTTACAGTCTTGTATTTTTTTTACATTACTGAATATTGTTTCCTGAAATTGGAGACGAAAAATTAGGGCATTATTGACATTAATTACGAAAATAAAAATACAAACATGTTTTGATGACGTCATGGATCTGATGTTTAGAAATTATTAACTAGAAAATTAAACGGGATATGTGGCTGGGAGTTTCACTATGGGCTTTAAAAAAGTATTAAGCAGCGATTAAAATCATAAAAAGGTAGTGAACAAAATTGAGGAAAAATCCCACACTGTGTTCCGGTACCTACGTGGTCGCCACTCGAGTAAAGTATCTCGAGATACTCAAAAATAGCATAAATACAAATTTGATTGGGCAATCTAAAATCTTAAAATAATAAGATTACACCTTATAGCTGAAAATGTAAATTGGTTTTATAAAGAAATAAACTGTTTTTTTAATGGCGTTTTCAGCCCCGCAATTGGCTACTTTCCTAAAAAAAAAATAGTCCGTCAGTTAGATTATAAAAAAAATATTCGACACGTATTTTTAATTTTGTCAATCAAACAAAAAATTATGAAGATATAGCTCGTTAAAGTTCCGCGTGACGTCACATTATGGTACACTTTTTAGCATATTACCATTTTAAGTTTGATTGACAAAAAAAAAGTGTCCAATATTTTTTGATAATGTAATTTATGTAACTGACGCACTAAATAGATTTTTTTACCCAGGAAAGTACCCAATTCTATAACTTTTTTCATACATTACGTGTAAACAAGATAGTCTCGCTACTCTTCTAGGTTTACCTATGTATTTCTCAAAATATAATTGTTTTAACCTCACCGCACCGTTTACACAAATATATAATATATCTTGACGCCGCGATTCGTAGTAAGCAAGCGTAGGTAGAGGTCTAGTTTGGTTAGGCGTGACTGGCGTTCAGAATACACGTTAAAAATACAAAAGAAACATAGAGACTTCGATCAGCCGATCAGTTCTTCGTTAATGAGCGTTTTTCAAAAAAAGTGTACACGAACTTTTTTTTTCAGAATTCGATTCCCCGGGTTATTCTTACTCAGAATCGTTGACACTATCGATCCTCATACAAGAAAAAAAGTATCCAAAATATTCCAGATCGTCACATTTTTGTATGCAGTCTTTTTTTATTTATATGTTCGTGACGCACTGGAAGAAAAAACTTACATAGTAAAATCTGGGACAATTTTTTTCTTGTATTAGGATCGATAGTGTCGACGATTCTGAGTAAGATAAACCCAAAAAATTCGAATTCTGTATAAAAAGTTCATGTACACTTTTTTTTGAAAAACGCTCTAATCTAGGTTAGATTTATTCACATAGGTAGTCGGAGAAAATAGGTACGGTTTCAAAGTTTTCAGTCTGCATTTCCCCTCAATATATGCCTCAATTAATTAAAACATAATATCGCACATGCGCGACCTTGTATATAAGCGCATGTTTAACAAATAATGCATCCGATGCATTGCCCTCGCTTACTTTACATAAGTACTAATAAATAGGTGTAACAATGAATTGTGTTAACATCTGACCTGTATTATCACTTGATATACCTTCCGCGTACAATAGGTTTCATCAAATAAGTAGCACAAAGTTCAAGTTAGAGTTTGATTTGTTACGGCATGAGATATTGTACAAGATGGGACGATCTTAAAGAAAGTAATATATCATATAACTACAACTTATAGAAAAGTTGAAAAACCCCCGACATTTTCATTTCAAAGTTCAATATGTCAACAACGACTGAACCGATTTTGTTGAAACGTAGCTAAGGACCATCTCGATCACGTCCGCTTTCGGAGTAAAAAACCACATAAAAATCGGTCATTCGTTTCGGAGCTACAATCCCACAGACCGACACACAGACGTACATACACGTCAAACTTATAACACCCCTCTTTTTGCGTCGGGGGTTAAAAAAGGGGACTTTTTGCATAATCCTCCTAATCTTGTAGCTGATAGGTAATACGAGGGTGGGATGATAAGTAACTAGCCTTAGGTATTTAAAAAGTTAGAATGAAAAAAAATACTACCTTATTTTAAAAAATATGTCTCTGGCTATCTCTGTTCTAAATTTGAATTTGGTGGCTTTAATATTTTATTGATTTTTCGACATTAGAAAATACATTGTGCCGGTTGTTTTTCAAAATGGATAAAATTGAACAAAGAGCGGTGATTAAGTTTCTTTATATGAAGGGTATGAAGGGGCTTGATATTTATGAAGAGTTAAAGTATGTTTTGGGTGAATGTGCTTTTTCTTACGCCGCAGTAAAAAACTGGGTGGCTGAGTTTAAACGCGGCCGTACAAGCGTCCAAGATGAAGCCCGCCCCGGACGCCCAAAAATCGTCACGACTCCGGAAATGGTGTCTAAAGTACACGATATGGTTTTAGCAGACCGAAGATGGAAGCTCTCTGAAATAGCTGACACTATAGGGATTTCCAAAAAACGAGTACATCATATCTTAAGTGACGAATTAAATATGAAAAAGTTATCTGCCCGTTGGGTGCCGCGTTTGCTTACGGACGATCAAAAAAGAATTCGGATGCTAAACTCTAAAGAATGCTTGGGCCGTTTTCAGAAAAATAAAGCAGACTTTATACGTCGATTTATAACAACAGATGAAACATGGGTTCACCACTACACTCCAGAAACAAAAATTCAATCAAAACAGTGGACTGAATCTGGTGTTCGGCTCCTAAAAAAGCTATGGCTGTAAAGTCGGCTGGAAAAGTGATGGCTTCTGTCTTCTGGGATGCAAGTGGAAATTTGTTTGTAGATTACCTTCCCAAAGGTCAAACTATTAATGGAGAATACTACGCTAATCTTTTAGATAAGCTTCATCAATGTATTCAGGAAAAACGACCCGGTTTAGCGAAAAAAAAAATCATCTTCCATCAAGACAACGCAAGGGTTCACACGTGTGTTAAAGCTATGGCAAAAATCAACGAATTGAACTATGATTTGCTGCCCCATCCACCTTATTCGCCTGATTTAGCACCATCAGACTTCCTCCTTTTTCCCAAGCTAAATACTTTCTTGGGTGGACAGAAATTTGCCACAAATGATGAAGTCATTGCCGCCGTAGAAGCGTATTTTGCAGGCCTTGAAAGAAGTCATTTTATGGAGGGCATTACATCATTAGAAAGAAGATGGAACAAGTGCTTAGAGCTACATGGAGTCTATGTCGAAAAATAAAACCAATTTTATCACGATAACCTAAGTATTTCTTTATTAGGCTAGTTACTTATCATCCCACCCTCGTAGAGTACCGAAAAGAGTCTAAATCTTCAAATTATTATGATGCTGATTGTCTTTCAGGGTAGATAAGATAAGATAAAAAAAACGAGTAGAAAAGCGCCGGGACAGAGTCTCTTCCAGGGCTTTCAATCCCGGGATTTATTACTACTACAATACCGGGATCCGCGGTATTGTAGTAGTATGCATGCACTTGAGATTATTTGATTTGGCCGAATTGCGTCAATGAAGTCCATTCAAAAAATTCCAATGACTGTTTTATAAAAAGTCGGCGACATAAAATTTTCTTAACCATAGTCAGCTTTGGAGTTGGGGATCGAAATCAATTATGTTCTAATAAATTATTATGTTGATTATGTTCCGCTCTGTTAAGGAGGAAAATCAAGAGAGATTGCAATTAAGAAGTTTAAATCTTTAGAAAGAAAACTGGCTAAAGACAGAGAGTTCAAAGAAAAATATACATCGGTCATCAAAGAATACATGGAACTAGATCATATGACTCTAGTCCCTGCTGCTGAAGAGAGTAAAGATAACTCGGTATACTTACCACACCACGCGGTGGTCCGAGAGGATAAGTCCACAAGTAAGGTCCGAGTGGTGTTTGATGCATCCTGCAAAAATGAAAAAGATACATCGTTAAACGATACCTTGATGATAGGCTTGACGTAATCCAGAAATCAATTAGAAATCTTTCCCATATTAAATAATATGCTCATCGATTAGGTAATGGAGTCAAGTCGTAGTGCAATTAGTCGATCAGTTAATCGATTCCTTGGAATTTTTAATATTAAGTACCTATTTCATTATTCCTTTTCACGTTACACAGAACCCAAAAAGTAGGTACAGTCAGCAGCAGAAGTAGCTAAGCGGGCGGGTGTTCAAAATTACCTACACACGCTCTTAATTTCTTAAGAATAAAGTCGTGTGCAGGTCATTTTGAACACCCGGCCCGCTTAGCTACTTCTGCTGCAGACTGTACGAGTATGTCAAGAGAAGCATGCAGCTATCTCACTAGATACATAATCTGTTAAAATAAATTAATAGTTTAAAAAACACTAGAAAAACACGCTTTTATAAATGCACGTAAAAACCAAAAATAAATTATGGATCGTTCAAGTTGTCTCTATTTCTGAAGTGTAAACGATGTGCTTTTAATTATAATATTTGATTGTAAAAGCTAGAACAAGAAAGACTTTCTGCAGCTTCCGCCAGGAAGTTAGTATTAAAATAAGTAAGTATAAGTAAGTTATAATAAAATCTAAACTGGAAATGTAGTCTAAGTAAAATGATCACGTGAGCTGTACCATTATCAAATAAAACTATGTAGATAAAGTAACTAGCTATTAGCTAAGAGCCTACCCATCTATTGTGCTGTAAGGGAGTCCCTCTGCCAACAAACCGTCCTGCAGTTTGGCAGAAGAAAATAATGTAAAGCAAGGGTTGTTTAACTGAATAAACTTTTTTTCATTTTAATTTTTTTTTTCATTAATATTGTTTTACAAGAAAGTATTTCCTCGCTTCGGATTTTATCGCTGCCAAATATCCCTATCCATGCATGGTGTAGTCGTTTATCTTATAATATACTTTTGAATTTAGAGTCAGTAAGTTCGGTAATATGTTTTGGAATTTTATTGTAGAATTTTATACAATATCCCAAGAACGACTTTTTCGCTTTTACTAGCATGTAAAAAGTTGTTTACTTTACACTTAATCAAAAAAATTGCTGAGAAACCTTATTTATTTTGAAAGGCCTATCGATTGATGTGCCACACGTGGACTTGCAATGAAAAGATTTTTTTTGACTCAGTTTTATGTATGGAGTGCACCTCTAAAAAAAATTTTTTTTTTAGTAATTCATTACAAAACTATGTAGCGGTAGCAACAACTACACCTATACTCTAAATTTTATTCAATTAGTTTTCGAGTAAAATGCATATGACATACGGACGGATAGACAGACAGACAGACATAACCAATCCATAATGGTTCCGTTTTTTGCCATTTGGCTACGGAACCCTAAAAATGACGATATAATATATGTAATTGCATTTTTCTTTCTTGTCGTATTAGCCTAAATCTCAATTAGGCATCCCTTTCTGAGCATAATATACGAAATTATCAGCTGTTGACGGTTCCCCGCGCTCTTTGGACCGTGGTATTCAGGCCAACCAGTCTAGGCATTTCGTCACAGCCGCCCGGGCAAACGAATCTAGCTCGTATTACAAACACGCTAGAGTGCATTAGGCATGCATAAGTTACCGTGGTTGGTGTAAAAATGGCTATATGTCAAGAAACCTGGTGTGTATGAGTGCGTGTAATGTAGAGAGGTCTTCTTAAGTTGGCAGTGAATTGTCGTTTTACGACAAGTGTATGTATGAGCTGAATTGCAAAATGTATTGGTTTGTTATTGCTAAGGCCTTGTTTATACATTGGCGATGCGGATAGCGGGAATGCTCACGCTTTGTGCATAAACAGCCAACGCCATTTTATGTTTGTCGCTCCGCTTTTCCATAACGTGGCCTTAGGAAGCAGAGGAGCGTCTGTGTCGGTAATTTTCTTCAATACCTACAAATGTTTTTATTTTTTTTAATCATTACGTAAGTAAAGAGTGTGATGTTTTTTGTATTGTACTAAAATTAACAAGGTTTTCATAATTATATCTAAATTCGACTTTAATTTCGTCGATACATAGTTTTGACTTGCCTTTGTACTTAATGCCATTCAATTGACATTTCATGTATTCAACTGTAATTAAAATTTTAATCTTCTGGTTTTTTTGGTACTGATAAATACGGGGTAGACGAGTGAAACCACGGCCGTTGGATAGCGCACTGACTTTATTAATCTTAGAATGTGTGGACGCAGCCACACGCACACATACGTAACACTCCCTCCCTCTATTTAAAAATATTTCTTAAAATTAAGGTTTGTACGCTGGCGCAATACCCTTGTCGGTAATGCTGGTGTATTGCCAGCCCCACCTTGCCAGTCTGGGTCTCTTTGACCTTCCTCTACTGCTTCGTGGAATTCCTCATCGTCATCTGTGCTTGACGCACCCTTGTCTCCTTCCTCTCCCTCGGCGGCAATATCTGATGACTCCAAGGGTTGCAATTGCAATGGTTCCGAAATTGCTTGCGAAGACAGTGACCCAATTTCTGGAGTTGGTACCGGCGGCATTGGCGGCGGTGACGGCGGTAGCGGTGGATGCGGCGATGGCGGCGTCGGTGACGGTATCGACGGCGCTGGCGGTGGCGGTGGCGGCGGCGGCGGCGGCGGCGGCGCCAGCGGCGGCGACCTTGGCGCGAGTAAGGAGTCCGTAAGTAAGTCACCATCATATGTTCCATGGTGGTCCCAGTTATTTGCGGTACCCTTATACTTAAGCATGTGATTTTTATGTGTTTTAATAAACATTGAAGTTGAACTGTTTTTTACTAAGTACATAACTTTTCCCATTTTTTTTTCAACCACACCTTTACACCAAGTGAACTTGTTTTTATTAACAAACTTTTTATATAGAACGTGTTCACCTGGCACAAACGTTTGTTGGTTCTTCCTGTTAAGTCTATTATTCTGCGAACACTGTTTGGCGTTGACGTCATTAGCCAGGGCGATCGACGAGGGCGAGGGCGACGGTGTAACGGGATCAAGTAAATCTAACCGCGACCTTAGCTTGCGTCCGTAGACGAGTTGAGCTGGTGAATATCCTGTGGTGGAATGAACGGAATTCCTGTAATTAAACATGTATTGCAACAATTTAATCTTGCTGTCTCGTGCATTATGGCATGTTAACAGGCTAGCTTTAATCCCTTTCTTAATTACTTTCACCATGCATTCGGCTTGGCCATTGCTGGCCGGATGGTATGCTGGTGACGTCACGTGCCGTATACCATTTATCTCACAATATGTGTTAAATTCGTGCGAACAAAACGAAGTACCGTTATCACTGACCACTATCGCAGGCAACCCAAACCTTGAAAAATAGTCACATAACTTATCTATGACGGAGATAGACGACGTCGACCCTCCCATGTCATAAACTTCCACCCATTTTGTGTAAGCATCCACAATTATTAAATATGTACGATTGTTTATCGGACCTAAGAAATCTATGTGGATCCTAAAAAACACCGTGGGGGGTAGTTTCCAGTGTACTATAGGAACTCGCGCCGGCGACGGTCGTAGACGGATGCATACGTCACATGAACCTATCATTCCCTCAATTGCCTCGTCTATGCCTGGAAACCATAACCTTGAACGTGCTTCAGCTTTCGTTTTAACAATACCTAGATGTGAGGTATGAAGTTCCGATAAAACTTTCCCACGCAATGTTTCCGGTATAACTACTTTATGACCCCTCATCAAACAACCGTTTTCTATAGATAATTGTGTACGACACAAATAAAACGGTTTAATTTTAACATCGGTTACTTTGCGAGGCCAGCCAATTAAAGTATATTTAATAACCTTATCGAGAACGACATCTTTGCTAGTTTCGTTGCGAAGCTCATTAACTGATATTGGTAAATCACCTTCCGACACGAAACATATATATGCAGCCCGGTCCCAGTTGGCGCGCGGGTCTTCCTGAGAATCGCTCTCCTCCCCGCGCCCCCGCGGCGGTAGGCAAGCTCGCGACAGATAATCCGCGCTGTTATCAGCGCTGCGAACATATTCGATTACATAATTATAAGCGCTTAAAAACATAGCGTACCTCTGTAACCTATTTGCAGATACCTCGGGAATGCCTCGTTCCGGGTGAAAAATACTAGTTAAGGGTTTGTGGTCCGTACGTAACACGAAAGGTGAGGACCTACCGTAAAGGTATTGGTGAAACCTACGTACCCCGAACACAATAGCCGTAGCCTCCTTTTGTATCTGTGAGTAGCGTTTTTCGGCCGCGTTAAGGCTACGCGAAGCGAAGGACACGGGTCTCTCGCTTCCGTCCGGTTCAATCTGAGACAAAATAGCGGATAACCCGGTTGGAGATGCGTCCACTGTTAAAATTACCTTCGCATTAGTGTTAAAATGCGTTAGAACTTGCTCAGACGCTAAAAGTAGTTTAATTCTATTAAATGCATTTTCTTGTTCACTTGACCAGTGCCATTTAATACTTTTTTTTAATAAATCGTACAAAGGACGAAGGACTATTGACGCTCCAGGAACGAAGTTTCTGTAATAATTCACCAGTCCCAAGAAAGACTGCAGTTCGCTTACATTTCTTGGTGCTGGTGCGTTTACCATTGCTTCTACTTTATCCGACGATTTTTTTAAGCCATCTTTACTTATGACGTATCCTAGATACGTTACCTCGTCCTGGAAAAATACACACTTTTCCTTTTGTAAAGTTAACCCTGCAGATTCCAACCGCTTAAGGACTGCGTGGAGTCGGTTCGCGTGTTGTTTTTCATCGCTGCCCGTGATCAGAACGTCATCTAACAAACACAACACGCCGTCCATGCCCGCCAGCAGGCCCTCCATGGCACGCTGGAACACTGAAGGACCGGATGTCAAGCCATAGACTAACCGGGTATATTTGTACAACCCCCGGTGAGTATTAATACATGTTATGTCCTGTGAGTCTTCGCTGAGCATAAATTGGTTATACGCCATTGAAAGGTCGAGTTTAGTGAACTTTTGTCCACCGTACAACTTGGAAAATAACTCGTTCGCGGTAGGTAACGGGTATTGCTCAACGACCAGCTGTTTATTAATACTCACCGAATAATCTGCACATAACCTAATGGTGCCGTTTCGTTTTAATACAGGAACAATAGGTGAGGCGTAATCGGAGTGTTCAACCGGCACGAGGACCCCTAAATTGACTAGCCGATCTAATTCTTTATCGATCTTATCTCGCAACGCAAACGCAATCGGTCGCGCCTTAATAAAAATCGGTTTAGAGTTTTCCTTCAATGTTAACTTAACTTTAGTTTTATTATAACATCCGAGTTTATCCGAGAAGAGGTGAGGATATTCCTCGTATAATTTTTTTATTACACTTTCGTTGCAATAAAGTACCGGGGTTAACTGTAAGTTAAACAACGAAATGAAATCCCTTCCCAGCAGTGCGGGTCCGTTATCACAGACTACGTATGCGTTTAGCGAGAGTGTTTTTTTCGCGAATGTCACGGGTAGCGGAATCATTCCTATGCACTTAATCCTCTCCCCGGTATAACTATGTAGTCTTTTATTCGTCGGCTGTAAAGGTACATCATCAAAGTGTGTTTTGTACATATTTTGTGAGATAACGGTAACGGCACTTCCGCTGTCGATTTCAAATTTAAAATCTATGCCATAAATAGTTACCGTTTCCACCATAGGCTCTCCACGAACTGAGCGAATATTATACAACTTACCGTCATCATCGCCCTCGTTCTCGGTGCCCAAATTTACGTACTTCACTTTTGTGCACATCCTACGCAAATGGCCCTTCACTTTACACTTTTTACACACAAGGTTACTAAACCGACACTCCGTCGTCTTATGATTAGTGTATCCGCACACCGCGCACGGAACCTTGGCGTGACGTTCATTTTCCTTCGAGCCCTTCGTAATCTTAAACAGCTGATCCGCGCTACTTCTGGGTTCTGCGTTGGAGGCCGCGGCCCCCGCGCGGGCACAGCGAATATTTTCTGCCAACTGGACTGCTTTAGCCAACGTTAAATTCTGTAAATCCTGGGCATAAAGCTTCTCCTTCTCTTGACCTGGGATCATGCCCATCACGAACCGGTCACGCAGCGTCTCCTCTACGTTAGCAAATCCACAGTGTGCAGTCAGACCACGGAGCCTCGCCGCCCATTGCGTGTGGGACTCGCCTGGCTGCTGTGATGCGGAGTAAAAGTTATGACGCTCGCTGAATCCGATCCGTATCGGCGTAAAATGCCCATCCAGAAGGGTCAATATATCCTCGAATGGCACTTCTTCCAATTGTTTCGGCAACGCTAAATCTGCTGCTAATTTAAACGTGCCTTCGCTGAGTGCGCTTAACAAGATGGCTTTCCTCTTCTTGCCCGTTGCATCCTTCGCGCCGTCTAGGTCGTTTGCAATAAAATACTGTGTAAGCTTGCTTTTGTATGTTTTCCAACTCTGGCTAACATGATCAAAGTTGGTTAATATTCCAAAATTGGGCCCAGACATATTATTTTTTTCAACCCCGGCGCGGGTAGATTTCGCACGCGAGTCGCCACTGATAAATACGGGGTAGACGAGTGAAACCACGGCCGTTGGATAGCGCACTGACTTTATTAATCTTAGAATGTGTGGACGCAGCCACACGCACACATACGTAACAGGTACAATTAATTTGGGCTCATAGGTATTAAATAATAGAAACCTAAAAAATATTGAAAACTACGATTTTTTTTATATTAAGCATAAACCTCATGAGCCAGAGAACGAAAATCACGAAAAAAACAAAAGTTTTGAGCTGCGGGTTTGTTGCGTAACTCTTCAAAGGAGCGTTATCAACTGTAATTTTCACCTTCAAAATATCCAGTTCATAATATCAAACACATCTAGATCGCAGGGATATTATGGCACTAACGCCCTTATTTGCAGACGTTCATTTCCGAATCTTGAAAAAAAACTAGATTAAAATAGTTTTCACTCGAACGTAGCAGGGTATATGCAAATCCCATTAAAAACATTACATGTAAAGTGATTGCCAAGACTCCCTATAGCTATATAGCTTTCAACGTTAAATTATAAAATTAACAAGTGGAATTTAAAGATTTTTCAAAAAAGCTAACTGCTTTTTTGCAAATATTATAGCCTATGTCACTCCCACGATTAAGAGGAATCCAACGACACCTCATACGTCGAAATCCGTCAAAGGGTTTAGGCTGCAGGGCGTGCCAAAGAGTAACATACACACATACATAGATACATACATACGCTCTAAAAACAACCCTCCTTCGGCAGTCGGGTAAAAAGATATCAGATTGCAAGTAGCGCCAAGCTTCCTACACGGCCAGAGATTATTGAGAAAACTTCTCAATAATCTTTGACAAGGCTTAACTCTACCAGCCACGCTCTACAAATTCTACATCTTGGCTAAATATAGGCTGATAAACACATTACCCTCCTTTGCGTCGCGCAGTCGGGTAAAAAGTATAGCATTCTTGGGCATATCCCGGTCGCCGCATATACTCTCGCGCGTGTATACGATACGGTATAAATTTATGATGATACTAGCTTCTGTCCGCGACTTCCAACTTTCGCCCCCCACTTCGCTCCCTTAGGGGATGATTCCCGGGATAAAAAGTATTATATATGTTAATCCAGGCTATACACTATTATGTATACCAAAATTCATCTTAATCCGTTCAGCAGTTTTTGCGTGATTGAGTAACAAACATCCAAACAACTAAACATCCAAACTTTCGCATTTGTAATATTTAGTAGGATTAATAAGCTACGGGTCTATAATTTTAACTTCTCGCTTGGCTCGTCTTGACTCTTGGCGGGGGCACGACCGTGCCCCCAGATTCTATAATACTAAACCGTCAATCTGATACAAAACCGTGTACAGTCCACGTCAAAACACTATTGCACCTTGTTCAATTGTATTAAGGCGGAAAATGTACATAATCTTTGATGCCAACCGTACAAACGTCATAGCATAGGGCACGAATTGGGTGAAAATCAAATAGGCCGCAGTACCTCCTCATCCAGCGGCAAACGTGTTAACTTACTCAAACTCGCGCCTTCATTGATGACAAACAAACCCCGACTTTATCCCATGTTGGCAAAGTCCAAAATCGAAGTGAGGTAGAAGTTTTAGGAGATTTTGAAAGTAACGTAACAACATGGCGGCTATAGGGAGCTTCCCCACCCTTTAAAAGCTCGCTCAGTCCTCCTCCCTCCCCTCCTCGCTCAGTCTCATTTTGTACTTCGAGTGGGCCGCACGCGAGTTTCTAGTTAAAAGTGCCAAAATGTACTAAATAACACTTTGATATTGTGCTGTAATGTGTACGGTCCTTCCTGTAGCACAAATGTGACGTAGGTATGTATTTAACACGCATTTTTATTAGATCTGTGCTTTAGAAAGGTCAGGGGTTAGGTTTGGGAAAGCCTACCATTGATTTTAATGGGATTTGCTGCATCGTTAAATTACTCTGATAGATTGTAAGTGTGCCATATTTCTGAAGTACTTACTTATACGTTTAGCCTTTGACTATAGTTTGTTCAATACTCAGTTATTGATAAAATGTTATATAAAAAATATATTATAATAGATCTATGTAAATATTCTGCTTATCTATGTTAACAAATTTATTCATTAATCAACTAATTTGTGGTTTACGCTGTCTTAGTTTATTATTATCTTTGTTAATTTTCTTATTTCTAAAGTATTAGTAGTATTATACAGATTTTTTTTTTGTAAAACCCATTAAATGTGAATAGAACTTTAGGCTAACAGATAATTAATTATTGAAATCATATTGTTTGAAATATATTATGAAAGTATTTATTAAAAGTGAATACAAGATTATAATGAACATTAACTAAGATAAATTAAAACTAAGTTAAATCTAATCTACATTATCAATTTAAGTAGATTAAGTATTAAAATGCCAAAAATTATAGGTACCTAGGTAAGTCAAATTCCAAGGAAATCAATCCATACATAAACATTATCATAATAATACTATTAAATTAACTTACCTACAGATAAAAAAGGACCGGTCATTGTGGCACTCTTTGGGGGAGGCCTTTGTCCAGCAGTGGACGTCTTTCGGCTGATATGACGATGATGATGACAGATTAAAAGTAAATACTACAATTCGGTGTTATTTGAAATCATTTAGGTACCTACCTACAGCTACAAAAATAAATAAAAATAAAAAATATGTAGAAAAATGTGTGTGCGTGTATGTGTGGTAAATGTGTAGAATCCATTAAGTTAGGTTTGTTTTATAACAATCCTGAAAATTTACTGTTTCTGATTTTTTTGTATGAAATGTAAATTCTGCGAAACATGCATTCGATGAAACGTTTGCCAGTATTACAAGGGTAAACCCATTAGGTCAGATTTCTAACATCTGTCAACAAAAGGAAAATGGCCAACACCCTCAAAAATTGATGACAATAGTAAAAATTCCATATTTATTAACACCGCCCAGAAAACATCCTTAAGCCCTTTTATGTGTGGTTGAATGGATGAAATAGGTATTTTATACAATCGTTACACAATGAGGGCCCTTAAAGTCGAGTATTGCCGAGTGGCCTAAGTAAGGTACGAGAATTTAAGAGCTAATTGTGTATGTCAGAGGTGCCGGCTCAACGTCGTTGATGTCTTTTCTACTGTAGCCAACGCGACGTACTATTGGTCAAATTTATTTTAGTTGTCTAAACAGTTGTGAAGTATTTTTTTCAGTTGAGTTGGGAGCTCCATAGAAAAAAGTATGTTATTATAGTTTAGTGTACGAAGTCTTAGTTCAAACATTAAAGTCGACGAGTGTAAAAAGAATTTTAACTTTTAAGTCCCATTCTAACTCTCTCCTTGACTTTCATCTAGATCGGTGTGTAGTGATTTAAGCATGACATAATAAGTATAATAACAGACAGACATAACGGAAGTAACGCAGTCGCATAATTGTGTTTTATTTGACTTATGAACAAATTAAATTCAACATTATATATCCAGACACTTAGGGTCAAATTTCATTGTATTTTTTCGTATGCCGGAACTCAGGGGAAAGTGACTTTCATCATTTATAATATTAACTAGCTCTTGCCCGCGACCTCGTTCGCGTGTCGTTACTCGCCTTAAGTTTATTGTCCTGATAAAAATCCTGACATCACCCGAAAAGTCCTGACATGTCTTGTAACAGAGTTGTATCATTTCATTTATTATTTATTTAATGAGATCATTTCTAAAAATCCAGACACTTGCCAAATCCGGCCGCAATCCTGGCAAAATGTCAATAATCCTGACATGTATGGACAAATCCTGACGTATGGCAACCCTTCTTAAGATTATTTGATGACGACCGCTTTAGCCTAGTTGGTAGTGACCCTGCCTACGAAGTAAGAGGTCCTGGGTTTGAATCCCGGTACGGGCATTTATTTGTGTGATGAGCACGAATATTTGTTCCCGAGTCATGGATGTTTTCTATGTATTTAAGTATGTATTTATCTATATAAGTATGTTTATCGTCGTCTAGTACCCTTAGTACAAGCTTTGCTTAGTTTTTTGGGACTAGGTCGATTTGTGTAAGATTGTCCGCAAATATTTAATATATTTAAAATATTTATTAATAATACGCCTATGCAATCTTTTCACTGCTTTAGATGATAATTTGCGAGATAAAAACTACCCTGTCCTCTTTTCGGGTTCTTCAACTATATCCATACCATAGGGCATTGGGTAAAAGTGTTGTCATTTTTTTAGGTGAGCGGCCACTCGTAAAAGTGGTAAGGTAAACGTACGAGTGCTTGACACTGTACTAGCATATCGCATGTGCACTCTATGTCAAAGTGACATGGCTTAAATTCGAATGAAGAAAAATCCCCTTAGTTCGAATTTGACCCATATTGCTTTGACATAAAGTACCCAATGTCATATGCACTCGACCTTAGATATTTCCACAGGTCATTTGAAAAGTTATAAACAAAACTTAAAACTTAAATATCTCGGCTCCGATATTATTAAACGCGTTTAATTATATATACGAGTATCTATTCGTATAAGAGGTCCTCTAAACAATTATAATAAATACCTTAGCCGTTGCAAAAAAAAAGTTGCCCAATGTCCTTTTCATCTAAATTAGTTCAGCTAACAAACAGAGTTACTTTCTCCGTTATTAAATTTTTAATAGTATATGGTCACACCGTCTAAATTCCTTTTAATTTGTGTCTTCTCAAGCAAAAGATTCCCCATAGGCGGTCTCAATAAGGCACAATTTCCATAAAGGCGCAATTAGAAATCGACCTTATTGCATCGACAAAGGGTCGATTTGCTTGTGAGAACGGCATATGTATAATTTAAATTCATAATTATAACCTCAATTCCGGTGCCTTGTCTCACAGATGGTTTAAAAAATCAGATTCATCAGTAGTCATGCCTTTATCGCCCTCGATCGACTTTTATGGGCTTATTCATCTTCATTAAACCTGCTTTACCCAAAATACCGTTGTTCATGCCGTTATTATTAATTTGTTTCTAAGGCTTGTTCACGAAAAAAACCGGCGAAGTGCGAGTCGGACTCGCGCACCTAGGGTTCCATACAATCGTCGTATCAGCCGAAAGACGTCCACTGCTGGACATAGGCCTCCCCCAGAGAGTGCCAAATTGACCGGTCCTGCGCCACCCGCATCCAGCGGACTCCCGCGACCTTTACCAGGTCATCAGTCCACCTTGTGGGGGGCCTACCCACGCCGCGCCTTCCGGTACGTGGTCGGAATCCGCAGGCCCCCACCACCATTGCTCGGATGTGACGTCAGCTGACGTCATCGAGTCTTGTGAATCCGGAGCGATAACATCAACCTTTCCGCCCCAACGGCCATCGGTTCTACGTGCAATTATGTGCCCCGCCCACTGAATAAAAATAAACGAAATGATTCGAAGCGATTAGTATGCAGTTTGGTCTGTTTACTATCTTACTTTAAATAAATATATTAAGGACGATCTTACACAACTACCTTGCCCCATAACAACCTCAAAGCTCTCCCGTAGGAACCTCAAGAAGGCTTATGTTATGGGTACTAGACGAAGCTAAAAGCTGAAAGGACGCTTTAAGGTGAAGCTGTTAGATTATAGTCTCTGGCCTATATTTTAACTGGTAGAAAATGCCCTGTGTTAAGTTCGTAAGGCAGTTCATTCATCGATATCAATCTATGAGCGTCCGCTAGTCGCCCCGCTGCCCGCTGGCGTCCTAACCACGACCTAATGTCCACTTTGTATGTTTGCTTCTATTCTGCAACAAACGTTAAGCAAATATCCTTTGTTAAAGTAGTGTTAAATTTAGCAACTAACCGCCAAATTAAATGACATGTCTGGGTAAATAACACACAAAGGAGATTTTCCGTCACAATTTAGCGGGTATTACATTGTCCTGAAAGAGTTAGAAAGCTGATTCAGCGAGGTGTAATCGCATTTAGCATGTAAGGATCCTAAATAGTATCCCAATTGGGTACTTTCCTGGGTAAAAAATATATAATTATATTTAGTCCCTTAGTTAAATTATCAAAAAATATTGGACGCGTATTTTTTATTTTGTCAATCAAACAAAAAATGGTGAAGACGTCACATTATACTGAAAAGTGGTACCTACACTATAATGTGACGTCACGCGGAACTTTAACGGGCTATATCTTCATCATTTTTTTTGGTTGAAAAAATAAAAATACGTGTCCCATATTTTTTTATAATCTATCTACGGACTAAGTATTTTTTTTAGGAAAGTAGCCAATTAGGACGTTAGGATGGTTCCGGACCAATGATGTAATATAAAAACCGGCCAAGTGCGTGTCGGACCACGCAAAACGAAGGGTTCCGTGCCTATTAAAAAGGTCGTATCGTCATAGAAATCTTACGGCACTTACGTCCTTTTCTTTGAGGAAGGCAGTTTTTCAGCAATATCTCGGAAACCTTTCATCCGATCTTGTTCAAAACAATTTTCGGTGAATGAACTTAATAAGCGCTGTGTCCATGAATTTTTTCATATTTTTAAAATACACCGTTCAAAAATTAGAGGGGGGGGGACAGAATTTTAGTGACTTTCGGGGCGATTATCTCTGACTGTATTCACTTAATCAAAAAAATTCCCGAGAAACCTTATATTTATTTTGAAAGGCCTATCGATTCATGTGCCACACGTGGGCTCACGATGAAAAAAAAATTTTTGACTTTTAGTTTTATGTATGGAGTACACCCCTAAAAAATTTTTTTTTAGTAATTTTAATTACAAAACTTTGTAGCGGCTTACAAAATACACCTATCCTCAAAATTTTATTCAAATACACCTTATAGTTTTCGAGTAAAATGCCTGTGACATACGGACAGACGGACAGACGGACAGACGGACAGACGGGCAGACAGACATGACGAAACTATAAGGGTTCCGTTTTTGCCATTTTGGCTACGGAACCCTAAAAAAGGTAGATAGGTTATACGCGCTCGAAAAATGGCACACTAAAATTGAGTCAATTGGCACAACTTGCCTCAGTTTCGAGTCGTCAATGGAAACGTTAGCTGTCAGATTTGGTGGCCATTTTTATACACGGAATTTCGTAAAGACAGCATATCTACCTCTTTTTATATTACATCATTGTTCCGGACGAACTGAAATCACTTAGCATCCTAGTTAGAACTTTAAAATTCGATTTAAGCTGAATATAAGCTACGAAAGTCCCGGAAGGACTTAGATGCTTTTGGGGGAGGGAGGGGGGGCTTGGCTGGCGCCCCTTAAATCAGCTAACACGATAGGTTTTACGCCGGTCAAGTTTTACGACCCTATTGTTCTAAAACCATGACCATAAAACGTATCATGCTAGCTGCCCTTTTTTGCGTTGACGGAATGGAAATGCACTTACGCATCCCTAAGGGGGAATGGGGAAAATTGGGGAAGCTAAATAGTGGGATATGTGGGACTCTCACCCTGCAGCCAACTCTATTTAAAGAGAAGAGAAGGGGGGGGGGGGTAGGAGTCTACCCAGTAAAACCACTCCGGCGTTTCCGTCTCTGCCGTTAATGGGAGCGCCATGGGACCGCAAGCATGTCACCACGACGCCCCCCGATGCCAGCTGCCCATGCCAATGACAACAATACATTATTACCAAAGAACGTTACAGTTTTTTTTTAATTCTGTTAGATGTTGTAACAATTTGCTATTAACTACCAAAGTCATCTACCAAATTTTACAATAGTGCGTTCACTATTAATTCTATCCGACTGTGGAACTCTCTCCCTCTTGACATCAGACAAGCAAAATCTATCGGCAACATTATTGGTCTCTCCTCTTACCCTGATTGTATTTTTTGGCTGACGGTTTATGTATACTATATTTGTATGATTGATTGTGTATGTATGTTTATATATAGAGCTATTTATGTACGTTTATTTTTATAATTATTTTGATTTTATGTTTATAATAATCACTGCAATCCACTGCATATTCTAGTTTTATCTCTTTCTCCGATACCCAAAAGGTTGTCTGGAAGAGATCGCTCATCAGCGATAAGACCGCCTGTTGTCTACCTCTACCTACCCTTTACATGTTATTGTATTGTTTCTCCCTGTATCTGCTTTGTTTGTGTGAGGTGTGCAATAACTGAGCACTGACGGCTTCCAAGCCGTGCTGCGCAAGCGCGTGGCGTCCCTGTGAGCCGCGTGCGCGCGAGCACCAACACTCTCCTGAAGGTGGTCGCGGAAAGGATGGACAGTCCTATGCTATCCTTACTCATTGGATGACTTTGCATGTGCATTCTAATGAGCATTTTGTATTTAACTAACCTAATAGGCAATTAATTTCTTATTCATCATCATCATCATCATATCAGCCGAAAGACGTCCACTGCTGGACATAGGCCTCCCCCAGAGAGTGCCAAATTGACCGGTCCTGCGCCACCCGCATCCAGCGGACTCCCGCGACCTTTACCAGGTCATCAGTCCACCTTGTGGGGGGCCTACCCACATTATTTTTCCACCACCACCACCACCACAATTTCTTATTACTTACACAATTTTGTGTTCTTTTTTTCTTTTTTTGTGTTTATATGGATACCCGATGTCCGAAATAAATAATTTCATTTCATTAATTTCATTTCAATAAAGAGTATTTGTATTGTATGATGTATTACCTTTACTTTTTATCTTTTCAGTATTGGGGTCCCCGAAATGCCTATCAGCTTTACATGACAGTCGCGAGGAGATAACCCAGCACGATGTCGCTCACAAACAACTCCATTGCTAAGGTCTACAACCATCTGTTCGTGGAACTAGCAGGTACCTATGAATTATATTGACGTGATAACGTCTTATAAATCGAAAATGTCACTCATTGTCCCGTTCCGTTCGTTGATTGTCATATCGTTATGATTACATTAGAAATGAAGAGAGCTGCAGACCATACTTTTCTAAACTAAAGATACTTACCCTAACATCTCTGTATATATTAGAATCATGCAAATTTATACGAAAACATCATCATCTATACCCCAAACCCGAACACGTAAACCCACATACACATAACCTACGTCAGCGCAATAAAATAGTTCAAGCAGTTCCCGCCAAACTAACAATGTTTAACAAAGGCCCTTATGCTATGTCTATAAAAATTTATAACAATATTCCACAATATATTCGAAATGAAGCAAAATATAATATCTTTGTAAATAAACTTAAGGCTTATCTTGTAACGGAATGCCCATATTCTCTACAAGAGTTCATGGGTCATTAGTTATTAGTCATATTATGTGTCGATGTAAGTATTAAAATAGATATCTTTTTTATAAAAAATATGTTGTTACCTAATGTGCAGAATTTATATATTTTATTTTATTTTTTATCCTTAGGTTTAGTTTAAACATGTTGCTACACCCTAGTAGGGTCCATGCTTGTACTGGTTAGATTTTAAGAACACCTTTGTAAATACCATGGTTGCAACGAATAAATATGAATATGAATATGAATATCAACGCACAGCCCAAACCGCTGGTTCTAGAGATTCCAAATTTGGCACGTAGGTTCCTTATAAGGTCTAGGGGTGCACTAAGATAGGATTTTTCAAAATTGACCCTCTAAGGGGGTGAAATGGGGGTCCAAAGTTTGTATGGGGAAACAAGATTAGATGCACAAATAAATGCAGCACAATGTTTTCTTTATCACGTAAAATTATCGTCCGTTAACCGACTTTATAGACAACCCATTTTTTACTGTAAAGTTGGCCATTCACAATCTGTCCAATAAGAAAAATGGTGGAACGCCGCGCCAAATTCGGTGTAACCTTTTGAGAGCTAAAGACGGCTGTGGACGCGGACGAAAACTCGTGCCACTGAAGCCACGGACGGCCACAGCCGCGCGTGCGCTTTTGCAAGTAACTTGACCCATTTTTTTAATAGTTCATGATACGTACATTAATTTTGACATGACAATATTGATCAGAAGTTTCATTTTATTCATATTTTGTCTGGCTATTGTTTTTGTTCTGGCCTCAGTTGGGCACCGTTTTGTTTTGCACCCTCGCTGTCAAAAGGTTAAGAATGTCAAAACTGTAGCGTTTAAGCATAATTAATTACCTAAGTTGGCACGGCCCGTTTGTTATCCAAACGGATGGAGAGCCGGTGCGACCCGCCAACGCCGTCCGAATGGAAAGGTCGTGAATCTCAAATTGGTGTCAAATATATGAAAACGCATCGCACAGATGTGGTGTGTGTGTGCATTTGTCTGTTTAAAAGTGCATATCTAAAATATATATGGTATATATACACTTTTAAGCAAACAAATCCAGCCTGGCGTCTATATAAAACAAATGCAATTGATATGGACGCCCCCACGCCGCGCTCTCAGCGGAAACCGGAAAGTGCACTCCGTATGCTAAGAGAGATTAGGTAAAATAATTAGGCTCGAATTGGCTACTTTACTAAAAATGTTTAGTGCTTCAGTTAGATTAACAAAAAATATTGGACGTATTTTATATTTATTCAATCAAACAAAAAAATGATTAACATACCTATAGCCCGTTAAAGTTCCGCGTGACTTCACATTTTATGGTACATTTTTTAGCATAATGTGACGTCACGCGGAACTTTAACGGGCTATATCTTAACCATTATTTGTATGATTGACAAAATAAAAAATACGTGTCCAATATTTTTTGATAATCTAAATGACGAACTAAATATAATTATATATTTTTTCCCAGGAAAGTACCCTATTACAGTTCGTTAGATCTTGGAACAGTCGGCTTCAACTCATATCAAGATTTTTGCACAAGGACGTAAAAGCGCAAGCGAGAGAGTAGTAGTAGTACAGACCCCAAGATTGTTTTAAATTTATGCTCACGGACTGTACACAATAGTCTGCTTTTTGGTTCATAAGTCATAAACTGTTGAACCCACATCCCATAATGGTGTCTGAAATGCAACGGTTATAAAAACCCATGCTTTGTCCAACGTGCGAAGCGAACAATATCTTTTGTTGGGTAATAATGATCGGCTATTAGGATTGTTAAAGCGCTAACTACTTAAAGAGACTTCCCTGACTTGGCGGGGCGCTTATAGTTAACATTTTTTTTAAAGTAGGAATCCACTTCAAATCTTATCTGCCTATGAATGGAATTGTTCTCTATTGTTAAAGCCGACCGCTAATCACCCGTGCAAAATGAAATGCATAAATAACAAATGAGTTCAGACGAATAACAACTTTATCGTAAATCAATAAATAATGTTCCAATTTCATCAGCACGCACTCGACATAAAACCTTTTGGAAATAAGAGCCGTGATCGGCTCTTACGTTCCCAAAGGTTTTAGTAGTAACTAAGCGGAGGTCTACTTTCGTTAGACGTGACGGATGAGGTGAGACGCATTAGCGCGTTTCGAATAACAACCCTGCAGGTCGATCACGTAACACATTGTACGTACGTTAGGTAGATCTAAATGTCCAATTTTATATGGAAAAATGGCAGTTAAACCTGCCTAACGCACGTTAGAAACGTTACGTGATTACCCGTCACTTGTTGGTATACTGTCAGTTTTACAATTGTTTTACGTCACACCTGACCATAAAGTAGCAATTAACGCACGCTACGCCTGCAGAAAATCCCACTTCCTGGCCAGGGAGAGAACTTAAAATTTTGTACTCACCACGGGCGGTAATAAAGAAAGCCTCAGATCGCATATTTATCAAATACCCGCGATCTGTGACGTTCTTTGTTTTACCGCCCTTGGTAAGTAATGTACTATTTATTTAATTTATTTGGAGAACAACCAGACATAGATGTACAGAAGCAAAAAGTACCTATTATATTGATCATGAATCTAGGTACTAAAACAATTCAAGAATATAACAACGATGAATATTAGCTAGGTAATTTATTGAAAAAAAAATTGCGCAGTAGTAGGTATAATATTATGCGCGGAAGTCAGTATTTAAGCACTTATTTACATGTAAACGTAGGTACAGTAAACAATCGGACTGACAGATGACACTGACATATTACTGAGAGGTCATAGTTTTTAGGGTTCCGTATTTTTTATTATTATTGTTGGTTTGTGGGCCTTTAATGTGCCGCTTCGACCAGTGAGTGATCTATTGTGGCAGCCCTTTTTTGTGTAGGTATAGGTAATAGATAGGTATATCCATTATATTTTTCCTCTTTATTATATTAGCATATACGATTAAAATTGCATTTTGATTAAAGTCATTTTGTAATTTTATTTAGTTCTAGTATTCCGTGACGTGACGTGACCATGACCAGTTTAACCCGCGTCAAGTTAATCAGTCACAGTATAGCGAACAATTTAAGACAGCGTTGTATAAATTATTTATCTACACACATACCTACTATAAAGTAAAAAATAAAATACTAATATTTAATATAATAAACTAGTACTCGAACTACAAACTCGTTAAAATGCTTTCAGAAACTGGCAGTAATGACCAGCATTATAACAATAAGATTAATAATAGTACATTGTTTAACGAGGGCCGTAAGTGGAATATTGCTAACGAGAGTCTATCAGAAGCCCGACGCCGAAGGCGGAGGGCTTTTGATGACTCGAGTTTGCAATATTCTTACGCCCGTGTTATACACAATGTTTTTCATCACATTTGCGAGGAAATAAATAACAACAAAAGACAGAAAAATGTAAGTTTCATACAGCAGCACCAATCAAAAATTGACAACTTCACTTCCAGATCAGTGCTAGTAGAGCGCGCAGTTCAATATTTCAACCAATCACAGAGCAGTATTCTTGCGGGGCGGGGCGTCGTGACCAACTAGATTTTTTTATTCAACCAATCACACAGCAACCAGATTTGCTTAAGCCAATCAGAGGTTTCAAAACCATTACGCCCATGGGCGTAATAAAGGTTATTACTGCTCTGTATGCCTGCGCGTTATGAAGCCCTTTACGAGCAAGTGTGATGAAAAATAATTAATGTCTCTGGCCGTGCGTTACTTTGTTCGTATTTTCATTAAAAATATTGATAAAGTAATGACTTTCAAATTTCGAAGGGTCAGAGCCTTCGATACTGTTAAATGGAAATCTAGTTGGTCATGATTTGAAATCTAGCCAGCCATGGCGATGCAATGGCGGTTATTCTAATGGTTCCCGAACACATTGAGAATTTATGATATGTGTGTAGATAAAGCAGTGTATGCAACTGTACATAATTAGGTCTTAAAACACTCGTGTGATCCTATTATGAAGCATGCACGCTAGCCGTCCGAGTGGCGCCCCCTGAAATGGCGCTTGGAAACGGCTACTGGTGGCCGTGGCTAGTGGCGCAACGTCTGACGGCTCTTAAAGAAATCTCTCTATCTTCCAGATCCTCGCACCAACGACTGGTTCCTCATCACCAGCCCCATCCCCGGCCTGACCATCATCATCCTGTACCAGCAGTTCGTGAGGAAATGGGGCCCCCGGTACATGAAAGACAGACCTCCCTTCCAGTTCCAGAAGACGCTGGTCGTGTACAACTTCATCCAGGTGCTTGTGAGCTGCTGGCTGTTCCACGAGGTGAACTTTGTTAAACACAATAAATGTAATTGGCCAAAGCAGTGTTTCAACTAGCGTCTCTTGAGACCTCTTTAGACTTGCGCCATTTGAAATCAGTTCCACGCGGCACATGCGTGGCACGTGGAGTAATGACTACGCCGAATTGTAGCCTGTCTGTGTTAGTGCGTCACATCGGACGTTTGTACAGACAGATTCGTATGACTGCTGTTTTCCCGAGCGAAGTGAGGGAAAATTGTTCGAGGGGTAATATGGCTTTTAGACCAGAGTTACACTCTTCTTTGCACTTTGACTGCGAGAAAATAGTAAAAACAAAGATTATCCATCCACAATCAATAACAAATTCCACGGCGAAAAAATTAGTCAATTTTTTTAATAAACTGCTTTGACACCGATGCAAAATATTGACACCACGAATAAACGCCTCTGAGGCGTCCAATACACGGTGAACTATTATCACGCGATCCACGCGCTGGCTCTCTTTGCATGATATATATAGAGACAGCTATGGTAGGTCATCAGTATTTAATCACCGTTTTGTTGTTTGTGATGTTTTCTGATTGGTGGTTTTAATTATTAGCTGTAATCTGGTTAGTTGATAGCTAATACAAATGTTTTTTGTAAGAGTTGTGATTGGTGGATTTAATACAGTGAAGTGTTTTGATTGGTCAAATTAAATGTTTTAAAAATCATAAACATGTATACATATTTTATCTAGAGGCTAAATCATGGGCCTAAGATCATCATCATCATCCTGGCCGATTTCGACCACGGCGACTGGAAAAAGAGAAGAGTTCTGGCTAACTGGAGCGTCGTTCGTGAGCTCTCAGGTGACTGACGTAGCCTATCTTTGCAGAGAATGTGCGACCACATTCCCTACAGGTCAGCACCCCTCCGACAAAATTGTAGTGTATGGCCGCAGGTGGTCGAGCCTTCAACTCCTCGCGCTTAGCATCGAGCTCGTTACGTCTTCGTTGTTCGAAGGCTTGCACATTAACCTTCACTGTATGTCTCCACTTTGATTTGGGTGGGTAGTGATTTATTGGCCATAACTTCATACTAATACAGCTGTGGAAAACAGAAAAAAAAACCGGACAAGTGCGAGTTCAACTCGTGTGGCGAGGGTTCCGTATATAATACACAAGCATATTTAAAATTTTCCCGTTTGTTTGAATACTCAAACTTCTTATAGGTTTTCCTGTAATCTTTAGGCAAGGAACTATTTTCCATATTTTTTTCAGAATTTTAAGCCTAGTAGTTTCGGAGATAAGGGTGGGGGAGGGGGGGATGGTAAATTTTCGTATTTTTTCCTAAATTACTTCAATGTATTAAAGAAAAATCTCTGACATGCTTACAACAACCCCTTTCATTGGATATGTCACACAATACGGTATACGAAACTTAAAAAAAAAAAACAGTTTACTCCTCAAAGGTGGCCCCCTTGTTTAGAATTCATTAATTTACTTTACGCGTCCATCTTTGGGTCACCAATTTACATATATTTACCACATTTCAACTCAATCGGTCCAGTAGTTTCGGAGTAAATCGGCTATGACAGACGGACAGACAGACGCACGAGTGATCCTATAAGGGTATAAGGGTTCCGTTTTTTTCCTTTTGAGGTACGGAACCCTAAAAAGTGGAACTATGACAAGGACAACGAATGATATTTCCTTTTCTGTCACACTTATCGAGATTTGTATGCTACCATCTCGCTCGGACGTGGTATTATTATTACCATAGATTGTCCCGAAGTCCCGAGTATCTTAGGTCCATGGGCTAAATGTACTACTTTAGCCCCCCTTGCTAAGCCTAATATGCAGTGATCGGTTTTTTGGATTCGACATGGGGTGAACGACCTCAATCATTATGTTAGTATGGATATGCCCCGGGAATCCGGGCTTTATGTTGTTAGAAAAGGCAAATATGCGAAATCATACGCGAATCAAAAGTTCAATTAGAGTAAGCCACAGTTGTCGTTAAAGATAATCTCAGAAACAAGTCGATGAAATGAAAATTGAACCATAAATTATAGTGTGCGAACTTAACGTGGATACTTATTTATTGGATCGCCTTTGAGCTATAAGATATGTATTTGCACTTATACGATAATCTGTGACCTAATATTATAGTATGAATTATACAGCTAATACCTATTTATTTATGCAATCCTTAGAAGCAAATAATTAGAACTGAAATCCAGAGAAAATAATGAAATGTCAATGTCAAGATTTTGAAGTATTTTTTCCATCATGACAGATATATATCTGTCATTGTGTATTGTGTTATATTGTTTAATATGTGTGTCCTGTGTGTTTGTGAATAAATGTATCTTTCTTTCTTTCATGATGGAAAAAATACTTATTATACTACACTAAATACTTATACTTATTAGCTTATATAAGCTAATACTTTGTGGAGGTTTTACTATATTTTGCTTAAAATAAAGTGTAGAGATTAGGAAAAGAATAGAAGTTTTTGTCTCAACTGGTTGCCATATAAGAGTAAAAAAATCCTTAGAGATAATTTACATTGTTTTATTTTTGTACGGTTTGTTCGGTATCGCGGGAAACTGTCGTATCTATATTAACTTTTCTACTTGATGGATATCAATATCGCGAGGGAGAATCCAAATAACCGATCACTGCTAATATGACATACTTTTCGAGCATGAGATGTGAAAAATGCTTTGTGTTGGTGACTTTCAGGGTCTGGATGCGGGCTGGCTCCGAACCTACAGTTGGAAATGCCAACCGGTGGACTTCTCAAACAGCCCTGAGGCTATGAGAGTGAGTTTTTTTTTAATCTTTTTACTGGTGGGTTTTTACAAATAAGCATACGGTTATGGACGACTAGCTTCCGCCAGCGACTTCGTCTGCGTGGACACGGGATAAAAACTATCCTCTATTTTAATCCAGGCTAAAAACTATGCATGTGTTTTTTTATCTAAATAGCTTCCTAGAGACATAAAAGACCTACCCCTAAAACAATTCAAGAAGAAACTATTTCTGTTTATATGGCTATGCGAATTATGTGTCTACTGTTAATGAATTTCTAAAGATAAATGGGAATGGCCAATTTTCGTCTTTTTTCCTAAATTACTTCAAATCTGTTTTTGCTAAAATTAAAAAAATATAATTCTCAGATGCTTACAACAACCCCTTTCATTTGATATGTCATACTACAGTTTGCGATTTCTTTTTAAATTATTTAGTTTACCCCCAAAAGTGGCCCCCTTGTTCAGAATTCATTAATCTACTATACGCGTCCATCTTTGGGTCACCAATTTACATATGTCTACCAAATTTCAACTCAATTGGTCCAGTAGTTTCGGAGCAAATCGGCTGTGACAGACGGACAGACAGACGCACGAGTGATCCTATAGGGCTCCGTTTTTTTCCTTTTGAGGTACGGAACCCTAAAAACTAGTAATAAGACAAGTGCTCCCTCTATTTTGTATGTTCTTACACCGACAGCAAAATAAAGGCTTTTATTTTGCATGCTTATTTAAGTAGAGTACGGTGTGGACTCTAACATTTATTTGTAACAACATAATGTGACCCGTATTCCGTAAATAAATATTTCATTTCATTTCAAATCGGTTAAGCCGTTTAAGCATGATTTAGTAGTATTAAGTCTCTTTTTCCGAGTCTGTATACATTATTTGCTGTGTTGACTACAAGAGACAAATACAGGCCCCTATTTCACCAACTTGACAATTCGCCATACATAGCTTGTTCTAGAAGTGAAGGTGGTCGCTAGGTTAATTGTGGAACCAGCAATGTACGGATTATTGTCGTTGTCAGTTGACAATTGTCATGTTGGTGAAATAAGGGCCAGGTGCCTCAACAAACTACTAATTCATGTGACACTCTCATTGCAGGTGGCCAGGGGAGTGTACGTGTACTTCCTGGCGAAGATGTCAGAGCTGCTGGACACGGTGTTCTTCGTGATACGCAAGAAGGACCGCCAGATCACCTTCCTCCACATGTATCACCACACCGTGATGCCCATGATATCCTGGGGAGCTACCAAGTAAGTTGAAGCACAGAATAAGTAATAGTACTACGTCCAGAAGGTTCTCTGTTAACAAATTCCCTGTTTAGGTACACCAAACGTGCCTAAATGTGGCCATTTCTTTCTATCGCATGCAACGCACTCTTTCGGAGGCGGAGCTTTAGAGCTAGGGTTACCACCAGCTCGGCCTATTAAATTATAGGTACGTTAATAGGTATAATGGTGTATTTTACTAACGATATTACGATTATTCTTTAATTACTTAGGATCACCCAACTACACAAAAGCTGTGTAATTTGCCTTTAAGTTATGACATCAAAACTGCCTGTTTCTGCAAAATGTAAGACGAATACACACAACTCTGGGTTATATATATAAACATAGTATACATAAAACATAATGTAAAGAAAAAATATTTTCAACCAATATAAATAAAAACGCGTCATATTTATTTTACGAGGCGAATGACGATGCAATGCAGAGCGCGAACGCGTGCGTCCCGTAACAGCGCGCGGCAACCACTGCTATAGACCGCCTGAAGGCGGCCGGCCGGCATGTTTTTGTGCGGCGCGACGGAACCAAATAGTGAACCGCCCCTGGTTGAACATTATACCAGAGGTATCAGAAAACGTCGAAGCCGCGGGATAAGAATTAAGGTCCATACCCATTATAATGGTCCATGTATCCTGGCAAGGTCGCCATGTGCTATTAGTACCAGTATGGGGAAGGTGTTGCACTTGGCTAATAAGTAGACAAGTGAAGAGCGTCTAATAGAGTCCTTTATTCATATAATACCTATCATATTTTTTCGACCCTTTCAAGTCGCACATCTTATTGTGATAATTTTAATGTTAACTATCCATATAAGTCATACTGAAGCGAAAGTTTCCGCTTTGGCGGTGTCAGTAAGACACGCTTTCCGTAAAAACGCATTCGAAATCGCAGTAGAATCGTCCTTATTGACGTCGACAGAGGGACCATTTGCTTAACGACTAATTACACATTTTAACATAAGGTAAACCAAACCTACCAAATTTTACAATAGTTCGTTCACTATTAATTCTATCCGACTGTGGAACTCTCTCCCTCTTGACATCAGACAAGCAAAATCTATCGGCAACCTCAAATCCCTTCTTAAAGAACATTATTTGTCTCTCCCCTAACCCTGATTGTATTTTTGGCTGACTGTTTATGTATCATTATATTTGTGTTTGTGTTATTTGTATATATGTATGATTGTGTGTGTATGTTTATATATAGAGGTATTTATGTACGTTTATTTTTATAATTTCTTGATTTTTGATTGATAATAATCTCTGCACCACCTACTGCATAATCTAGTTTTATCTCTTTCTCCGATACCCAAAGGTTGTCTGGAAGAGATCGCTCTTCAGCGATAAGACCGCCTGTTGTCTACCTCTACCTACATGTTATTGTATTGTTTCTCTATGTAACTGCTTTGTTTGTGTGAGGTGTGCAATAAAGAGTATTTGTATTGTATTGTATTGTAAACCCAATTCCAGGTACTACCCCGGCGGGCACGGCACGTTCATCGGCGTCATCAACTCGTTCGTGCACATCATCATGTACACGTACTACATGTTGGCCGCGATGGGCCCCAAGTACCAGCGGCTCTGCTGGTGGAAGCGGCACATCACTACTCTACAGATGGTCAGTACCTTATAATCATTCCGAAGGGCTTGTCCATATAGTACGTAATTTCCTTGATTATAAACGCGACCAGTTAAAGGCCCGCCCACCTGCTGCCATAGCCTACAAGTACCAAAACGGCGTACTTACGTGCCCGCAATGTGCATTGAGTTTCGCCGCAAGGATAGGCTACATAAGCCATATTCGAGCGCACGAGCGCCAAAACGCTCTAGATAGGAGTCGGAGTGGTCGCCATGGCCGAAAACGGTCGGACAGATCATCATTATTACGTCATTTCAAAATCGGGGTGGGGTGGGGGGGGGTGGTGTCAGACCATTGGTGAGGGGGGGGGTCAGACCATTGGTGATGGGGGGGGGGGGGGGGTCTTGGAATCACTCGCATCTCCAAAAAGTGCGTAAAATAATTAAATTTAGTGTTTTCTAACAAATACTGTCATAAAAATTAAAATCACCTTACCTAATTTGGCAAATAAATTGTTAAATTGGTGTTAATTGTAAAATTAAGCCAAGTCGTATTTTTTAAAGAAATTACGTAATTTTATTAGGTGAGGCGATGTCCATTCAATTGTGACGCTAGGATGATGTTAGGGAGGGGTCAAAAGTGTGCCATGTCATACACTTCAAGCAACGTCGAGGACTATAATATTAGCACGTTTACGTTAACTGTATTTCGTTTGCGGACCTAAAACACTTAAGACTTGAGTATGTTTTGATGCGACTGTTGTTTTATTAATTAAAAAGTGTATTTGTTTTGTTACGCAGGGTCAATTCTGCATAGCGTTCCTCCACTCCTCCCAACTGATCTTCTACGACTGCGGCTACCCGCGCTGGTCGATCGTCTTCACTCTTCCCAACTCTATCTTCTTCTACTATCTCTTCTACGACTTCTATTACAAGGCCTACAAGAAGCCAGAAGCCAACGACAGTGGAGATGTGAAAGAGAATGGTGTCAAGGAACATAAGAAAATTGAGAATGGCAACGGGATCAAAGACAGCAATGGTAAAAAAATTAAGTGAGATGTTATGTTTAGTTCACAATTAATAATACAGCTACTTAATTCAGAGTTGTACAGATATTTTTTCAGCCCTTAGAGCATACATAACCGGAGTAGCCTTTCAGTAACTTACCTCTCTGTAAAAAACCTTGCACAATGTGCAAAAAATCATACAAAGGCAATTTCATAATCGATCACAAAATCGCCTCGCAAGAGAATACTGATCATAAAAATGCCCGCGTGTTGCTGTAAGCACTTGATATTATAAACGTTCAACCACTTCAAGCTTTTGATATATAATTGAGTTTCAATATCCTATTAAGATGCTCCCCCCGCCCCGCAAAATTCGACAGACTTTTTGTACGCAAATACGACATAACACTACTCCAGTTATGTATGCTCTAAGTTCCAGCCATATATAAATAACTATATGGTTCCATAGTGCATTTTTGAATTATGTTGCTGTGTTTATTGTGCTTTACATATCATAGACAAGATAAATATACTAGACTGCCAAAGTCGATCAATATTACGTGCCCATATATTGACTAGATGGCGTTGCTACATTGGGAGGTTATTAGATTGTCAAAATATACTCAATATGGTAAATAAAAAAACTTGTCGGTAAAGGATTAAAAATATAATCAAATTGAAAAAAAAAGAACTTATACGTGACGAAAGTTTTAAATCCGGCATGTTTGACCCTTTTCCGCAAAACGTACCTTCGTATGGAACGAATTTCATTTACTTATAATACTTGCCGTCAAAATATCTCTCTAGCTAGCGACATTAAAACTGTTCTAGCTTCTTAATTTTGGTTTAATATTTGAATTGGATTATCGCCTTTGGGGTACCTATAGTTTTTGTCTTCTTTGTTTTAGAGTAATAATAAAATTTGAGTGCTACTCTGCTGTCTTAATCACGGTACGGAATAACGTTTTGATCTATTCGCGGCCCCCGACTTGAACTCAAGTTTGCCACCGATGTCATCCACCCGCCACCGAGGTCATCCACACGCCACCGACTTCATACGAAGTTCAATAAAAACAATAGGCGTGCGGGTGCCCTCGCATTTTTTTCTGTGGCGGCGAATGGGGTTAACTTGGATTTTGGACACTATATTATTATTATTTTGTCTATGGTAGGTAGGTACAATAAAATAGGTAGGTGTAGATATGTGCATGTAAATACAGTTAAACTAATTGAAATTTAACATTTGTTGATTCGTAAACGACTTTTTACTGTAGATGGGCATTTTATTTTTCATAGTTTTGGGGCTAAACTATATATTCTTCTATTGGGGTGCATTGTATCAGCTTCTACGAGAACAAAAAAAACTTTTTTAGAAATAGGTATGTACTTCAAAATGTTCGATTTAAATTGTTGAAAATTACAACTTGTTGGTGGACACATTTCGCTTGCAAGTGAATCTAAACGCCAACTTCAACATTTTTCTGTGTCAACATTTAAACATTGTGATAGCACCATTATTTTATTTACTTACGTTGTACATAAATGCATTTTAAGTTTAGATTAAAAATACTAAATAGTCTGCTCAACGTCTTTAAAATGTAACATTAATTATACAACTACTTATTTCACTATCAGTGTGTAAACTTTTATACACAGCCTTAAAATCATGTCGAAGTATGTAGATAGAATATTATTCTAAATGAAGACTAAACTGTCTATAAAGCGCTAGTATATATATTCTATGATAGTTCAACTCATCTGTGCACGCGGCTGTATGTGTGCGTGTGTTTGTAACTATGCAGGTTTGATTTCTGTGGTAGTGACGCGGCATTCGTCGATAAAGATGCACAGTTTTCCGGGCGGCTCATAGGTAAGGCCCCCAGGGAGGTTACCACGCAGCATATCTGTTACTGGCCGTGCTGCAGGCCAAACAGGAAAGCCAAAAAAAACACCACACAGTGGAAGTTACAACCGCACGCACACATTCATACAGCCGCGCGACAAGATGAGTTGAACTATCTAACATATACATAAAGTAGACTCCACAATTAGGGGAACTAAACTGACAAGTGAAAATGCAGAAATATGGCCATAGGTTGGCCATGCTGTTCAAACCGATATTATTAAAGGCTTTCTCACACTACGTAGAGGTAAGTAGTGTGAGAAAGCCTTTAATAATATCGATGAGAACAGCACTGGCCAAAGTATGGCCATATTTGCGCATTTTCACTTGTCGGTTTAGTTCGCCTAATTGTGGATTCTACATTAGTTAGACGAGCATTAACGGCACAAATATATTTAAGTATATGTGTTATGGGTTTGTGGTGATGTCCAAAAAAAAAAAACATGATTGGAAAACTTACATGCTACCATTTTTTTGGTGAATTAAGTAGAAGAGATAAAAATATGTCAAAAGGATCTTGCCGCGCAACCATATAGTACGTCTGTACCAATACGAAACTCTGTGTCACATTCAAACCTAGTGTATTTTGAGGACAATAAACTATACTTCCACTACACCAAGGCTTTTTTGAATTATACAGGGTGTCATGTATGTGGGTAGTTTTCAGTCTGCATTATACGTTGTATCGGGAGACGTGTTTTATTACAGCTGGTTCCAAATATTGCCTAAATATCTTTCTGGCGACGAGGATGGGGAATACGTAGATATTTCATGGTACGTTCACACGCTTGGCAAGTCTCGACAAGCTTCCTCAAACACAAGCGTGTGAACGCGGTTGTTTGGCTTGGCTTGCGTTAGCTTGCAAGACCTTGTCGCGATCCGGGCTAGTGTCGGTTTTTGAAGACAGATCAAAGGGAGCTTGCGGCAAGCGCTTGCGACGTATTCACACGTTGAAACAGATATTCTAACACTGCCGTCGCTATACGTATTTGAAATAATTATGTATATTAGGAAGAATTTATACAACTACCCAACAAACACTGATAGGTTACCAGAAGCGCAGGGAAGCTCAAAACAACTTTTTACAGGCTAGTAAAAGCGAAAAAGTCGTTCTTGGGAAATTGTATAAAATTCTACAATAAAATTCCAAAACACATTACCGAACTTACTGACTCTAAATTCAAATCTGTCGTAAAACGGACATTTATTTCAAAAGCATATTATAAGATAAACGACTACATCATGGATAGGGATATTTGCAGCGATAAAATCCTGCACTAGAAATCTGTCGTAAAATAAATAGGCTTTCTACTGTAGCAATGTATTTTTAAAATTTTATAATACTCTGATACTGAAATGATATATTGTATACTGTTTTGAAAAAATTACACCTCGCCGAGTTTTTTACGCCGGTTCTTCTCAAGGCAGAGGTTTACTTTCCGAACCGGTGGTGCATGTAATATGCCTAAATTGAAGAATAAATCACTTTGACTTTTGACTTTGTTGGCTCCAACGTTGTCAAGCCAAACGCAACAAGCCGTCACAACTTCTACGCCCACGTCTGCCCTGCTTGCCTGACCGGAACTAACGGAGTCGCAACCGTGTAAATGGCATCCAAGCGTTTGTAAAGGCTTGCTGGAGTTCGTGGGCGCTTGCCAAGCCACAACAAGCATGTAAATGTAGCATAATTACCTTATTATTGACCAGTTAGCCTAGTGACGCTGATGCCTACGAAGCTGAAGGTCCTGGGTTCGAATCCCGGTAAGGGCGAATATTTGTGTGATGAGCATGAATATTTGTTTCTGAGTCTGGGATATTTTCTATGTATTTAAGTATTTATATGTATTAAATATATCGTCGTCTAAAACCCATAACACAAGCCTTATTGAGCTTACTATGGGACTAGTTCGATTAGTGTAAGATTGTCCACGAATATTAATTATCATTATGTATGTCTTTCCATGGACATGATGTCCCGGAACTTTGGGAGGCGTGCGTGGGGCTAGGTACCTACAAAGTACCAACTGACCAACACGTTGAGGCCCTTTTGACAATTTAATTGAATGCAAGGAGTACACCGAGCGGATGCTATCCCTGCTCGTGTCATGGGACGCGCACAGAGGCAGCACCCGCTGGGGTGTATAGGGACTATTGCTGGTTGATGGAATCTAAATAAAACGGGTTATTGGGTGAAAATGATGGACTTGTGGCTGGGTTATTGGATGAAACATCGGACGCCTGCCTAATAAAAATGTTTCATTTTTTATCTCTGGCAGACGGTGACTCGCCAACTGCTAGATGGACCCCTATTAAAAAAATGGCCTAAGGGCAACACCGGTCAGAGAGCTGGGGGGTAGAGAGGTAACACTGGACTTTAAACATATAGCAAACTCATTATTATTATAGTTATCTTTTTGTTTACAAACACTAACATTTTAAGTAGGGTTTGCCGTTACATGTGTATTTATTCAAATTAATCTGAAAGTAGTCACATGTTAGCATTTCATACAAATAATAATTATGCTTTTATTGCTGCTACTATACGGGACATGTGTCCAGAGGTTTATATTACAATATGTAGGAGTATGAATACCTACTTATTTTGAGGTTGGCAGCGGCGGTGACGTTTCTGTCATAAGCCGGGCTGATATTGACTACGTTTACCGATAATTCACATCAAGGCAAAACAAGTGAAAGTCTCAACTCTGAACACGCATAGTTAGCTATTGGTTGAATTGTGAGGTGGGTTCAAAAAGGTTCTATCAACTTAAAGATTAATAAAAATCGTTCATGAGACGTTGTTTGCAATGGCGGCACCGGAAGTTGTCATTGTAGTAAATTATCTACTTTTTTTACTTAATCGCACATTTCCCTGTTTATATGTAGCTATAATAAAGGCAGATCGGGTAGAAAATAAAACTAAGTTTTATAACGCCTGTTTGGTTGTGGCACAAATGAAACGTTGGTACAGGATTCGGCAACGTCCTTTAAAAATAAATACGAAATATCAGCATGCTATTATTATACAAGTTAACAGTTAACACACATTGTCTTCTTTAATCAACATTTATATGACTTAAGTTAGTTTAAGGAATTGTAGATAGATATTTAAATATACTAAGTATACAAATTATTCTTCCAAAGCGAGATACAGGACTCTCTGCCCATAATTTAAGAATAAGGTGTTCTGTAGTAAAATGTTCCTTTTTTTCAAAAAATACTGTAAGGAAAAAACTCGTGTTATTGAATAATATATGCATTACCTTCTCGTCGTGTTTTTGGACACTTTCATTATTAATTCCAGTCATTCAACTCATTCTTACTGCTGTGATCTGTAAGAAAATGGCGCATGAGTCATTTCGTCCTATACAGAATAGAAATAAGAAACAGGGAGTTGATACACAACTTTCATAAATTGACCAAATTGAAAGGACGTATCTCCAAACATCACTGCCCACCGGTACCAATCACAAAAGTGTTTTAAAAACTCTTTGAAGTGATTTAGTGTCAGCTTTGTAAGCACCTTATAACTTTGTCTCAGAAGACGCTTCTAGTATAGTGCTAATTATGTTTCTAGAACAGATGGTACAACGTAAGCAATTAGCGGTTACACTTTAACAATGAAAGACAGATAAGTGAATTCGTTCTAGAACAATGATTCGTACTATACTCTCGATTGTTCCCTAGGTACTAAGCAGATTTAGCCATATTGACACGCAGAACGTCTAGTAGCTACATGTGAACAGAAATCGAATACAGAATGCAGCGCGAAAGGTAAAATTTCCCTCCTCCCGAGAAGCGGCTTGTATCAGCGCAGGGAACAATCGTGTTGAATGGCGTTTGCTGACTCATAGGTGCAAGGTCATCACAGAATGGCGTTTGCTGACTCATAGGTGCAAGGTCATCACTGAATGGCGTTAGCGAACTCATAGGTGCATGGTCATCACTGAATGGCGTTTGCTGACTCATAGGTGCAAGGTCATCACTAAAAACCCAATTGTTGAGATGTTCCCCGTTTTAACAGTCTTGTGCTCATTATCCGGAGAGATATTGTTAAATGATTGGCTTAAGGTAAACGGTACTAAGAACGTTTTTGCATGCTGTATCTACTTTTCAGCCTTCCATTTTATGAAAAGTACGAAATGTCTTTGCTCAAATGTAGAGGTAAATGGAATGATAGTGAAAGCCAAATTGTATATTTTCTTTCTGTCAAAGTTCATACGAATTTTTATATGGGTAAAGTTTGCAGGTATGTGTAAAATTTACACTGTAAATAAATGGTTTATTGCTTGTGGAGGACAATGTCAATTAGATATGGAATTAAATTATATTTTATTATTTCGTGATCAAAATTGTTTTGTTTATTTATTTGCTTTTATTGTACATTATTTTATGGATGGTACACAAAATTATGTACACTGTATGGAATAATGCTCGGTATTAAAATGTTATGACAAGATACCCTTGTTGTTATTAATTTCTATCAACGCTGATGATTACTACCCGGTCGCAATATGTGTGCACCTCGACGTGACGTCATATATATCGAACCTCTGGGTATGGTGTGAAGCGCGCATATCGAGCACGGGGATGTAAAAGGGAAGCGGGAGGGGCGTCGCATTCCGGGGCGGTGCACAGGGTCAGATCACCCGTCACACCTAACGAAACTAGACCTCTACCTAGGTACACTTAGTTACTACGCATCGCGGTGTCAAGATATATTTGTTGGTGAGCGTTGAGGTGAGCTTAAAATAAGTTACAGTATAGCGGGGCTGTGTTGAGAGTGAGGGACCAATGACGTCTCTAACTATCAACATAAATTCATCCTCAAATTGAAAGGGTCGTTAACGCGTTTGCGATTATTCTGTAGTCGCAAGCATCCATAGGCTACAGTGTCTGCTTATCATCAGGCAGACCGTATGCTTGTTTGACGACTACCTATCTTACCACTCCACACTGATGCTTCAGTTACAAAATTCTAACGCCTGACTTCAAAGAAGGAGCAATGTTTCTGACTTATTACTTTGCTTTATAATTACAGCTAGCTAAGTTAAAACGAAAATTGGTGCCATGTAACCTAAATTCTACTATCTCTCTGTACTAAAACCATAGGCACAAAGTAGTATTCCTTCAAAAAAACCTGCTGTAGATGAAAATGTCCCTGTTATATTTAAATATCGCACTTATGAGTGGTTGCACACGGCGACAATTTTGCAGTGACACCAACGTGCGTGTCTAAATCACCTGCCCTGCTAGCATAACTTGACTCTCTACTCTACTCGCGCGCGTGATAGACTATCTGTCACTTTTTGTCAGCATTCATCAGAAAGTGACGGACAGTCTATCTCGCGCGCGAGTAGAGTCGAGAGTCAAGTTATGCTAGCAGGGCTGTACCTAATATGCAGAGTGCAAAGCGGGTGGAGGGGGTAGCCTAAACGATGACAGCGCTCGCTACGGCTAAAATTGTCATTTTTGTCGCTGACTTGAGCTGTCAAATCCATATTGCGGTAAACATTTTCTAATCGTTTTTGAGATAAAAATATGGTCCTGGTAAGATGTGTTGTTGTGAATTGTAATAACACCAAGAAGAATAGCGACTGTAAATTTTTAATTAAATTTCATTAATATTTTTCACAATATTTACTTACTTCTTGTTTGACATTGGTGACAATATTGTCCATAATGGCCGCCTGTCACGTGGCGCTGTCGTCGCGCTCGGTCCCAAACACAATACCGCCATCTATGAACTAAATGGCAAAGCTCATGTAGTTGGCTGCATTGTGATTAGTTGAATTTGTGTTGACATTGACAGTCGTATTGATTTAGGCATCCTTGGCAGGGATTACAAAGCAACAGTGAGTATTATTGTAATATTTTTGAAAATATTATTATTGCGATACCTACTCAAATTTTTTATGGTTAAGTTGCTTCAATAACTTCAATATTTGCGATAAAAATCACGTGATATGAGGTATCGCGTGATAATAGTCACCCCCCATTAGACCATGGCAGAAAAAAACCTCGAGGAATGAATTACTAAATAAAAGCTTATATACACATAATTTCTATGTCATTTTATTTACAGCATTAGTTAACTATAAAATTGTTATCTAGTATCTTAACATAAACACGTACACCTCTAGATATAAAAACAGATATTTGGCGTTTGGAATTTGTAATCAATGAGGTAGGTATACATACCTAGTTATACTTTGTGATAAATTATAAACACCTCGACCATGCTCACCTTTGCCTCATTAACTAACTTATTTTACGTCACTCCTTCCCCAAATTAAACTTACAGACCAGGAGAAGACGTAAACTCACCAGGCGGTATTAGAAAACCTCAGATGCATGCAATCAGGTGACCGATTTTTGACTTAGCGCTCGACTTTTCATTCGAAAACGGTCATAAATTATGAAATGCAATTTGAAATAGCAATAGAACATTTAAAAACCGGACAAGTGCGAGTTGAGGGTTCTCGCGTGGTGAGGGTTCCGCAAAATATTGAAAATTTTCCCGTTACTCTGAATACTCAAACTTCTTATAGGTTTCCCTGTAATCTTTAGGCAAGGAACTATTTTACATATTTTTTTCAGAATTTTTAGCCCAGTAGTTTCGGAGATAATGGGGGGAATGGTCAAAATTCGTCTTTTTTCCTAAATTACTTCAAATCCGTTTTTGCTAAAATTATGTTTTTTTTTATCTGAAATGCTTACAACAACCCCATTCATTTGATATGTCACACCATACAGTATCCGAACCTTTTTTTCCCAGTTTACCCTCCAAAAGTGGCTCCCTTGTTCAGAATTAATTAATTTGCTTTACGCGTCCATCTTTGGGTCACCAATTTACATATGTGTACCAAATTTCAACTCAATCGGTCCAGTAGTTTCGGAGCAAATCGGCTGTGACTGACGGACAGGCAGACAACGGAGTGATCCTATAAGGGTTCCGTTTTTTATTTTGAGGTACCGGAACCCTAAAAAGAGTGGTATTGACCACTTGTATTCAATTCTATCGGTAGAAAGTAAGTGCCTTCAATTATTTACGTACATTTATTTAGCTTTCGTGCGCTCAAAAGTCCAAAATCGCCCCCTGCACGGCTATCACAAGACGGCTCGATTTTTCTCGCACTATACCTCTCTTTCTAAGTTTTGTAATAAAAGAGAGAAGTGCGAGAAAAATCGAGAGAGCTCGCGCGCCGTGTTCTGATAGCCGTTCAGAGGCTACCGCGAAACAAAAACGAAGTGAACTCGTGTACCTATCTCACTCTGTGGCTCAAATTAGAAAGTGCGACCGAGAGGAAGATACAACGAACTGCGTTTTTAACCCCCGACCCGAAGCAAAAAGAGGGGTGTTATGAGTTTGACGTGTCTGCGTGTTATCTGTGCATGGCATCGTAACTCCTAAGCGAATGGACCGATTTTAATGCGTTTTTTTTGTCGGAAAGCTGACGTGATCGAGATCGTTCGTAGCTACGTTTCAACAAAATCGGTTCAGCCGTTTTTGAGATATTGATCTTTGAAATGAGAAAATCGGGGGTTTTTTAACTTTCTAAGTTGTAGATTCTTTCTCGGTAGCCACTCTGAGGTATTCTTTGTTGTCTCGCCTTAGGTGAGTTATACCCACTATTAAAATTAGAGCGCGGTTAATCCTTGTTTGTCTTCGAGTAGTTTTTCCGATAGAAGTGGCTGAATAGTAGCAAGAAGAATGCTGTGTTGCATATAACGAACACGTTAAAGGATTTATGTTGAGGGCATTCGGACGTGTTTATTGCGATCCAGTATTGGATGATAACTGACACGAATTGTACCTGGAACAAGAGAAAATAAATTAACCTAAAAACAAGCAATACAATTACCAATAAAAGTTGCATCAAATGAGGCAGATTTATAGTAAGTATTTGACCTCTGCAGTAAAGAAAAAAAGATGGACGAACAAGCCAGTTTTTAACCATGCCAAATAAGTCAAGCTCACGCATATTCATAACTACACACTAACTAATACATACAAACTAATATGGACAGGCTGTTTTTAATGAATTAAAAGCCGCCGTCAGACGAGCGAAATTGGCGGACCAACGCTCCGCTACGGCCACACACTTTAGACACTCAGTCAGAAGCACGCATATTATATGGAGAAGCGCACAAAAGGCCGCCTGCGGCGCCCCACGCTTTGTTCGGTCGAAGGCCTGCACTCAGTGCGCACACACAATAGGGCGCCGTCAGCGCCCCACGCTTTGCTCGGTCGAAGCCCTGAAGGGAACTTTCGGGGAAGGTGTAGTATGGGCATTAGCCACATTTAGTGTTTAGCAGTAACACAATAGTTTACTGCTACATAAACGCATATTGCTTGTGTCAGCGACAACCTAACGTGTATATAATAGTCTCGTTGTTATGAGTATAGAAGGGTAAGAGCCTCTTTATTGGTATATCAACCTATTTTATACATTCGTAGTTATCGCTTATACAAGCAATATGCGTTTATTTAGCAGTAAACTATTGTGTTACTGCTAAACACTAAATGTGGCCAATCGCCATACTACAGCCCGACACTCAGTGCGCACACACAATAGGGCGCCATCAGCGCCCCATGCTTCGCTCGGTTAAAGGTCGACACCCAGTGCGCGCGCACAATAGGGCGCCGCAAGCGCCCCACGCTTTGCTCGGCCGAAGGCCGGCACTCAGTGCGCACACACAATAGGGCGCATATATCGTCGTCTAGTATCTATAACACAAGCCTTATTGAGCTTACTATAGGGCTAGTTCGATCTGTGTAAGAATGTCCCCTAATATTTATTTATTTTTATTTATTTTAACTATTTATATTTATTGAAAGTAAATACAAGATTATGATTAACATTAACTAAGATGAATTAAAACTAAGTTAAATCTAAAAACGGCCCTCGAGGCATTGTACCGAGGATGCTGGCGGCATTTCCTCGCTGAATTGCAATGCTGATGCATTGCGCGAGAAAGCCGCCAGCTCTTCGGTCACCAGTTACATCGACCAGACGTTTCGCGATTTCTGCAAATAACTTATGCGCACTGGGACCCCACGGACCGAGGGTCTCGACGCCAAAGGGTACAAAGTCGTACTCTCTGCCGAGGCCTCTATATTTATAACATTTCAGATTTTCGGCGTTTTCCGCCGCTGCACCCGCTTTAGAAGTAGTCCGTTAGAGGTGAGACGGTGCCAGTGTGTCTACACATGTAGCGTCCCACACAAGCATTTTTATTTATTTACTAGCTTCTGCCCGCGACTTCGTACGCGTATAAATTATGGATGACATGATATTCTTGTTTCACCAAACGATGCCTACTACACTGATAAATTAGATTATTACGATTTCATTTCTATAAATTATGCGTGTAACAGTTCAAATCCTCATAAACTTTGTCGTCAATAATATTTAGTTATATTGATTTACTTAATCTTTATTGCAAACGAAGTACCTACCTAAGTACTTATAGTAGAAGAAAAATTACCAAAACCGGAATTTAAATATAAAATTTCATAATTGAAACAAATGACCCGAGGGCGAGACCCCAAAGATACTCTATATCTCCGGGTGTCTTGTCAAACTACCCCTGAGAGCCAAAGTCCCGAAGGTAAACGGGGAGGCAAGCGAGGCCGAAGGCTGAGCTTTTCGTAGGAATGAAAAGCCCAACGTACCCTTATAGATAGCGCTCCATATGCGAGCCAGAGCATCGAAGGCCCGAGGGCGAGACTCCATGGATACTTGCACACAGGGGTCTTGCAAGCGAAACATGAGCCTTAAGTCCCAAAGGTGAGGGGTGAGGCAAGCGAGCCCGAAGGCCGAGCTTTTCGTATGAATGAAAGGCCCAATACATCGCTTCAGAGAGCGCTCTCTATGCGAGCCCGAGGGCCGAAGGCCCGAGAGCGAGCTTTTCGTAGGATTGAAAGGCCCAAACCAACCCTTCAGAGAGCGCTCTCAATGCGAGCCCGAGGGCCGAAGGCCCGAGGGCGAGCCGTCACGGACACTAACTAAACCCAGGTGTCTTGCAAGCGAAACCGGAGACCAAAGTTCTGAGCGAGAGAAGTCAGAAGGAGAGCGGCAAGGCAAGCGAGACCAAAGGCCGAGCTTTTCGTTGGAATGATAGGCCCAAAGAACCGTTTTAGAGAGCGCTTCCTATGCGAGCCCGAGGACTGACGCACACTATCTCAAAGTGTCTTGAAAGCGAAATCTGAGTTCCAAAGTCCCGAAGGTGAGTGGCGAGGCAAGTGAGCCCGAAGGCCAAGCTTTTCAAATTCAAATTCAAACATTTATTCGTAACAACACAGAAAATAAAAGAAGAAATTCGTATGAATGAAAGTCCCAATACATCGCTTCAGAGAGCGCTCTCTACGCGAGCCCGAGGGCCGAAGGCCCGAGAGCGAGCTCATGCGGACGCTCACTATACCCGAGTATTCATAATAATATTTCTGAATGTAACGCACGCTGAAATTTTATACATAAAAAAAATGGTACCTACTTAATTCTCCGCGGGATGCCGTTGTGTCCAAATTTTATACCCACATCTCTTGACGTTGGCGAACTATGCTAATTCGACGTAAGTATTAAACTCAACCTATCATACATCTTTAGATGACCTCTGAATTCATAGCAATTATATAGGAAGACGGAGATCAAGGTTGCTGGATTTCAATATCAACAGCGACGTTGTCCGCGACTGAGTTTCCAACATACCTAATTAGGTCTCTTATGTCTAACAGCTACTATCGGTTGAGATATCAACCATTTTTGGTTTTATAGTGATATAGTCTTTAGCCATCTAGCACTCTTTTTCATCCCGTGTTTTTTCACGTTTTATCTATATTTTTTTATAATGTTTGAATGGAGTTCTTTTTACTTTCCAGTCAAGTGTATGCACATCAATTTTCAAGTCTTTAGCTCATGGATTTGAGGAGTTCCCATACAAAGTATAGCCCCATTTTTTACCCCCTTTGAACTAATATTTATCATTTTTACAGCCTATGACCTGGCCGGGGATTTTCTCGACCGATTAAGTAAAAGTTGCATCAAAATCCTCTATTCACTAAGCTTCTCTGCGTTTTTGAAAATGTATCACAAAAAAATTAAAACTACAAAAAGTGCATTCCAATCGCTGGGTTTGAACTCGGGGACACCGACTCCGTAAGCTATGGGTCAAACCACTGGACTAACTATCAGTTCTAAGAACACGATGAATTTTCGAATATCTTGACGACATGTTACCATGGTAATGATACTGTTATAACCCCGCTCTTGGAACATTATATAGTTTCTAGTCGCCTCAGAACCTATTTTCATCCCATATTTTTCACGTTTTATCTATACATTGCTAAAAGTTTGAATGGGGTCGATTTTATTTTCCAGTCAAGTTTATGGTTACCAATTTTTAAGTCTGTAGCTCGTGCATTCAAGGAGTTCTCATACAAAGTTCAACCCCATTTTCTACCCCTTTTGAACCCTAATATTTAAGATTTTTATAGCTTTAAACCTGGCCGGGGATTCTCTCGACAGATTAGTAAAGTTTGGATCAAAATCCGTTTAGCCGTTTTCACGTGATGCTCTGTCAAATAAACAGACAAACAGATAAACAGACAAAAATTCTAAAAACTGTTGGAACGTGTTCTGTTATCAATTCTAAGTATCCTCAGCCAACTTTTTTTCGTTTATCTTCCATGTACAGACTTTCGACCCTCTTCAGCTTTATTATATGTATAGATAGATAGATAGATAGATAGATAGATAGATAGATAGATAGATAGATAGAAGATAGATAGATAGATTTATATAGATAAGTAGGTACTCACCAACTGAAACGTCGTCAAGTATTTCTTCCACGTCAAATACTTCGCAACCTTGGGTCCCAGTCCAGCCAATCCATAGTAGGTGTACATAAAAACGTGTACCAGCGAGTTTAAGAACCCCGCGAACATCAGGGCTTGGGTCGGCCAGTACTTTACGACTGCCCAAGTGGCGAACACCATAAGTGTGTGGTGGTACAAATGGAGGAACGTCACTTGTTTGTCTTTCTTGCGGAGAACGAAGAATACCGTATCAGCCAGCTCCGTGATTTTGGCGCAAAAGTAGAGCCAGATTCCGTAAATGATCTGTAAAAAAAATATTTTTTTTTTCATAAAAAGATTGACGTTTAGTTATATCTACCTGACGCGCGTACAATGGCTAACAAAATACACCTATCCTCAAAATTTTATTAAAATACAGTTTTTCGAGTATAATGCTTGTGACATACGGACATACGGACAGACGGACAGACGGACAGACGGGCAGACGGACATGACAAGACTGTAAGGGTTCCGTTTTTGCCATTTTGGCTACGGAACCCTAATAAAAAGACGCAAATGTGGCGATCTGGAATAGAATATCGATAGTATCAACGATTCTGAATAAGAAAAACCCAAAAAAACCGACTTCTGAAAAAAAAACACTGTTTGAAAAACGCTCAGTTAGTTACGATACCTAGAGGTCAGGAGCCGTAGCATGGTTGGCCTTGTCACGCGATAGGTGACAGGATAGAGCGTGCGTCACTGGCTGACACCGTTCGATAGAACGAGACGACGCACTTATCTTGTCACTTGTCGCGTGATAAGGCCAACCATGCTACGGCTCCAGCTGGTCGATCACGTAACGCATTGTACGCGTCTTTATAGCTACTCCCAATACCAAGCTCGCTCCACCATTTCCACAAAACGGATGATGCAGCTCAGCGGAAGCACCTTGAATTCCTTTGGTAGCGGATAGCCGTTACCAACGTGATTCATTCTTTGTCTGGCAAGGGCATGACATTCACACAGTAAGTGTTCCATAGTCTCATCCTCCTCGCTACACATTCTACAATCTACACTATCCGATAACAAGAGATGGCCCAAGAGATCCTTGACGCCGAAGTGACCTGTGAACACCCCAGATATAATTCTGAGTTGCTTCCTGCTGGATTTCCGGAGTTTTTCGGTCCAGCCCGAGTCCACTCCTTCTATGAACAGCTTAGAGTGCCTTAAACTTGTGTTGCCTTAAAAAGTGTTGGTGTTTGGTTTTGGCGTAGGCTTTAAACATACAGTTTTATTTCTTACACTTCTTACCCACGATACTGAATATTTTGTAAAGAACTGTACCATGCCATATAACGAATAAATAAAAAAAAAACAAATTATGCTTACGTCCTTTCGAGAATCCTCGTTGGTCAGATGGCATTGCTTTGGAGCTATGCCGTAGTCATAAACTATACCTCTGAAATACTGAAAAAAGATAGGTGTATTACTTTGAGGTGCCAACGTTTATGCAGGGTTATTTAGGGGTCGTGGAGCAAGAAGACCAAAAGCGAATAATATGGTCATACTGAATAACTTTTCCCATGGGACTAACCAGGAAATCGTAAAAGAATAAGAGCCAATTAAGAGTTAACTGTGAGTTAATTGAGAATTAATGTATGGAACAGCTGATTTTTTTTGCGATTTCGTGGTAGGTCCTTTGGGAAAAGTTGTTCAGTATGACCATCTTATTCGCTTTTGGTCTTCTTGCTCCACGACCCCTAAATAATCCTGTTTATACACGTCTGTATGTTGTAACCTAATTGAAGTGGGCCCGAATGACCAGAAATACCATCGATTTCTGTGTTTAATTAGATTTTAAAAATGTGATGACTGATCGAAAACTGCTTCGTTTCCGAAATAATACACTTAGAGCATACGTAACTGGAGTAGCCTTATGTCGTATTTGCGTACAAAAATGTCTGCCAAATTTTGCGGGGGCGCGGGGGGAGCATCTTTATAGGATATTAAAAACTAAAACTCAATTGTATATTGAAACTATTGAAAGCTTGACGGGGTTGAACGTTTATAATATCAAGTGCTTACAGCAACATGCGGGCATTTTTATGATCAGTGTAATTTACGAGGCGATTTTGTGAATTACCATTAATCGATTGTGAAATGGTCTTTGTATGATTTTTTGCACATTGTGCAAGGTTTTCTACAGAGGGGTAAGTTACTGAAAGGCTACACCAGTTATGTAGGCTCTAAGCCAGCAGCTACCATTCCATAGAAACCTGTCAAACTGTTAAGAGATTTTAACATTTTTAACGAACACCGCTTACGATGATAGAGTCTTTGGTGCAACCCACACTTAAATTCTCGTCACATACCTACAGGCTGAGTACACCGCAACCAAATTCCGCTGCGTCATTCCGCACTCCGCATCTACACACAAGATCTATGGCCCTACCGCAGACGGGCCATTTTACGGAAAGTTGTACACACTTTTTTTTTAATTTTGATAATTTTTTTTTAATTCAGATCAAATGGGGTTTTTTCTACTTAGAATCGAAAGCACTTTCAAATGTTATAGGTGAAAAAAAGTGTCTAATGATTTTTGTTTCATTCCGTTACCGTTTCTATACTAAGCTTGTATGGTAACGGAACGAAAAACCGAAAATTTTATGTAACATTTTGGACACTTTTTTTTCTCCTATTAGGTTCGAAAGTGCGTTTGATTGTGAGTAAAAAATGGTTGTCTGTAAAGTAGATTTACGGACGATAATTTTACGTGACAACATCATAAGAAAACATTGGTGAAAAATTGCTAACACGTTTACTCATTTATCGTTAGGAATACTCCTGTGTGAAGTTTCGAATAGCATAGTTGATCTAATCTTGTTTCCTCATACACACTTTGGATCCCCATTTCATTCCCTTAGAGGGTGAATTTTGAAAAATCCTTTCTTAGTGCACCCCTAGACATTATAAGGAACTTACGTGCCAAATTTGGAAGCTCTAGAACCAGCGGTTCGGGCTGTGCGTTGATATGTCAGTCAACGGAACGGGACAATGAGTCACAATTTTTCGTGCGTTCATCTATTTATCACGTGAAAAACCCGGTTTTATCGAAATTAAAAATAAGTCAAGTGTACAACTTTCCGTAAAGTGACCCAGAACGCAACGTATGCATTTTTTCCGTTGCGCGTGAATTCAGCTTGTATACATTTAACGTACCCAGCGGCATTACCCGACGGTATTTTGCGGTATTAGGTCGACACGGTATCTAGGCTAGAGTATCCACCAAGGACAGGAAAACCTCTTTTCAGGGTTACGCCTATCGATTTGGTAACAATATCAATTTGGTAACCTTATGATAAGGTAACCTTACCTACTGATAGTGTAACCTTATTGTTATGGTAAGCATATCGGGTGTGACATAAGCCTATGGAAAACTCTGATTCGGGTAACCGGTTCCGTTTCTTGTATCCACTAGAGCTGTGCGAGTCTTGTTTTGGCGGTGAAAGGGGAACAATGCACCAATAAGAAGCGAAGCGGGAGCTAAGCGGATATTTTCCTGGCTCACTGCCTTGCATCCTTGCATCATTATCCTGCCCGATTTCAACCACGGCGACTGGTAAAAGAGAAACTGGCTCACTGGAGCGTCGTTCGTGAGCTCTCAGGTGATATGAATGACAAAACTTCGCACTGCTCTCTAGCGGGTCTATCTATAAAGACCATCTTCAGTGGCTCACCGACCCAAAGTGGGTCTTGGCATCCGACACGAGTTGTCGCCACTTGACCCGATCTTGCGCCATCTCCCTCCAGTTCATGGCTTTAAGGTCGCGCAGGTCGAATTCGACGACGTCGTTCCAGCGATACCTGGGACGTCCGACGGGTCGCTGACTGGATGCCCCATATATGCCCGTTTGGCACCCCGGTCTTCCTCCATCCTTTCGACATGACCATCTCTATCGGATACTTAACCTAATATTGAGACGGCGATATTACCATTTGGACTAAATAAGCAGAAAACACGACTTGCACGGCGTTGTAGATGAGCATAGATGTTGTTAGTTTGTAGGGCTGTCTCTTCCTCATGAACGCAGGCCCGATACGCAACACGAAAGCCAAGTACGCCGTCAGTATCATCAGCACCGACCCTGGAGCTTCCATGAAAGGAAGGTCATTTGTTTCCGCATCTGAAATTAGGGTTTATAATATAGTTTTATTTTCGATTTATAACCCCTTGTATGTTGTATGTCTGTCTGTGGCTTCGTAGCTCCGTTCCGTAGGTTTAAGGTTCCGTAGTCAACAAGGAACCCTTATATTTTCGCTATGTCCGTCCGTCTGTCTGTCTGTCTGTCTGTCCGTCTTCGGCTTAGCTCAGTAACCCTTACAACTAGTAAACTGCAATTCGGCGTGGGTATATAAACCAATCACGCCGATAAAACAGTAGAATAAAATTCTGAAAAATATTTTTTTTAGGGTACCTCCCCTACATGTAAATTGGTGATGTATTTTTTTTCTCGTTAAACCTATAGTGTTAAACCTTTCCAAATTAACGATTTCCATACAATGTTTCTACCCCTATTTCACCCCCTTAAGGGTTGAATTTCGAAAAATCCTTTCTTAGTAAAGGATATATGTTCCAAATTTCATGGCTATATATTTAGCGGTTTAGGCTGTGCGCTGTCTGTCAATAGACCAGTCATCATCATCATCATTATATCAGCCCAAACACGTCCACTGCTGGACATAGGCCTCCCCCAAAGAGTACCACAATGACCGGTCCTGCGCCACCCGCATCCAGCGGACTAGACCGAGAGAATTATATATGTAAATGATTTTTATATTCACTCAGCTGCAGAGAAAAATGACCCCTCTGCATACAAATTTCTATGCATACCATACCAAACAACATTGCTGTCTGTATACATACAGAAAAGTATAAGTAAGTTACACTGTGTCGCGTTCGGCACGGACACGAGCGCACCAGCAAAAAATACCCGCCGAAATCGCATTGGAATGGAATGCCAATAATTAACGGGCGACATACTTAATTGGAAATAGATGAAAATTTTAGAAGTGCCTGATAAATTTTTTTGTGATAGAAATAACCTTTCTTAGCACCAGAAAAAAGTTGCAGATTTTTCAGCTGCGTCATTTATTTTTGAAAAATATAAAGAACAGAAGCAGAACAAACAGATAAACAGTTTTCTCACTTACGTTTTGGATCAAGAACAACACTTTCCTCGATCGGTCTCATATTACAAAAAAAATATCTTAAATATCTGTGGTAAACTGACACTGGCAATGACATTGACAGTTGCAACAGCTATATTTGCCATTGAGGAAACGTTTATATTTTTCAAAAATAATTGACGCAGCTGAAAAATCTGAAACTTTTTTCCGTTGCTAAGGAAGGTTATTCCTATCACCAAAAAAATAATAATCAGGCATTTCTAAAATTTTCATTCAAAATCTAGTTAGTTAGTAGATGTCCTCTCTAGTAGTAGGTATACATAATTACTCAAAGTATTTTTGCACACGTCTGTAGACCAATCAGAGCAAAAAAATCTTATCATATATTAAGGATAAGAATTGAAACTCCGTACAAAAAAGTAGAGGATATTAATTAAAAACTTGAGCCGCCTGGCATTGTCAGAGATGATGGCAAAAGACCTGATGGTATGTCTCTGGTTCCATGGAGGTTGGGACGGACGCTTGTGTGGGACGCTACATGTGTAGACACACTGGCACCGTCTCACCTCCAACGGACTACTTCTAAAGCGGGTGCAGCGGCGGAAAACGCCGAAAATCTGAAATGTAATAAATATAGAGGCCTCGGCAGAGAGTACGACTTTGTACCCTTTGGCGTCGAGACCCTCGGTCCGTGGGGTCCCAGTGCGCATAAGTTATTTGCAGAAATCGCGAAACGTCTGGTCGATGTAACTGGTGACCGAAGAGCTGGCGGCTTTCTCGCGCAACGCATCAGCATTGCAATTCAGCGAGGAAATGCCGCCAGCATCCTCGGTACAATGCCTCGAGGGCCTTTTTTAGATTTAACTTAGTTTTAATTTATCTTAGTTAATGTTAAGTATAATCTTGTATTTTTATTTCAATAAATTTTATTAAAAACTTACATGCACTCTTCTTCAGGTCCCAGTAAAGATTCCTATACGTCGTTAAGTTCTCCATTTCTCCACCAGCTAGCTTGCAACCTGAAATAAAATTATATAAATAAGTAGAATTGAATTTGTCCCAAACTCCGTCGACAGTTGAAGGAAAACTTATATAAATTCGAGTAGGCCTCTTACACAGCTTTGTAACCATTTGATTTGCTACCTTAACTGCATCGATATAAAGTCTCGTTTATTATCATACTGTGATGTATACAATCGTGTGTCGTTGACAATGAGAAAAATATAAATTACTGGAAAAAACCTTATTAGGTAAGTGTTTTTATAGGTTTTATTGAATACCCATTTAGACTAGGATGTATAAAATCATTATCATCATCATCAATCAATCTAAGTCTAATCTAAATCCTGCGGTGGGGCGCAGGGCACATGTTTCCTCTCATAGATGTTAGGGAATGGGCAGTAGTCTCCACGCTGGTCCAGAGCGGTTTGGGGACTTCATATGTTAAATAAAAATATTAGCCGACATTTTGACTTTCATACGGAGACTTCTCAAATTATCAAACATACTAAGTAATATTTGAATTAGCTAGTTGGTTGTGATTTAATACTTGTATATCAAAATCTGGATAATACACGTCAAATTTGGTAAATTTTGGTAACTTGGCAGTAATCAGGGAGCGAAACTATGGTGCCGATGACAGACGTATGACATCAAGCTACATACGGAGTGTTTTATAACAACTTATTGGCACCTTCTGTTTGTCATGTCAATATGTAAGGAATGTTCAAACACAATGTATATTGTTCATGAATAAACTTCTATGACTAACCAGATTGTTGGAAACAACAACCAATTTCCGTTTAATATTTTTTTTATTTGTAAATATAATCGAAGTATTATTGTTTTGCTTGAGCGAAGTCGCTATGGAATGGAGTCCATGCAGCCGTATTTGCAGAAGTTTTTTCGTTTTTTTATTATATTACCCTGAATGTACGTGTGAAACATATATAGGTATGTCAATAAGAAAGAAGATGCCATATTATGTTAAAACTTTAAGCGTTCTGCATACTTCGTCATCCAACGAAACATTTGTTGAGTTGTTTCATTTACTTGAGGAATAATAGATGGTGAAGTGGAATTGATGATGAAGACCATAGATGACTTATAGAACTCGTACTTAAAACTGTCAAGACAAGCATACCTAGATAGTGCTACTACAGTTAGTACCGTTATTTTATAGCTTTCCTACGATTGGTATGAATTTAACGTTGTACCTAATCGTATTGTCAAATTTGTCAATGACATCGATGTCATGTGACATTTGTCACGTGACAATGGCAATTCGCTGAACAGTCACCAGCATTTATAAATAAATACCTACCTAAATAAAATAAAATACACTTATTTCGGAGACAAGATACATCCATATTTGTTAGTTTTAGATACATTATTAACTTAGAAGCTATGTTAGTGTAGGTATTATGTAAGTAGTAAGTACTAATCTAATCTATGGTCACTTGTGAGCTATGAGATCGCGTCCAGTGACGGGAATACATAGTACATTAATATATATAGTACAACAAAGCGATCTCATAGCTCACATGTGAACTATGAGATCGCGTCCAGTGACAGGAATACATAGTACATTAATATATATAGTACAACAAAGTGATCTCATAGGTCACATGTGAACTATGAGATCGTGTCCAGTGACAATAATACATAGTACATTAATATATATAGTACAACAAAGTGATCTCATAGGTCACATGTGAACTATGAGATCGCGTCCAGTGACAGGAATACATAGTACATTAATATATATATATAGTACCTACAACAAAGCGCGCATAAATCTGGCACGCACGACTCTAGTCTATTTCTATAGTGCCGTTAGGACATCGTGTCAGATTTTTTTGCCGTCTTTATTATAGCAGATATTAATTTTGGGTCGACAAGCTAAGGATAGCCGCTTTGGTCCATTGTTACTTGACAACGTATTAAATCTACGGTGAATTGTCACGGTTAAGTGACTATCATGGTCAGGTTACTTACATATAGGTTATTAAAGCATTAGTATTACACAGAACGAATAATAATTAATATTTTAGTCAAGATCGTTAACATTCTAGCCGGAAATGTAAAACTTGCAGTCATTATAGTTCTAATATTTGGTAACTATCTAGATACCTACACATTAAACAGTTGCTAAGCGAACGCGGTTCATGTGAACTGTTTAATAATGTTACAAGTTACCATTTTACAAGACTAAAAGCCTGCGCAAACCGGCGGAGCGCAGCGCAGATCACCTAGGAGGATTTACTCCGCGATACCGCGAGCGCTCGCCAGCGCAGCGCCGGCGGCCGGCGCACCTGGTAGCACTTCGGCGCCTACCGGTGGATGCCGCGGCGGTATCCTCTCCCCGCGGCGTTGAAGAGCGCCGACGATACTGTGGCGGCATGCCGCGGCGGTATGCAGCGGCATCCCCCGGTATGCGCCAAAGTGAACGAATCACCGATCATGGGATGCCGTGGGATCCCGCCGGATGCCTAGGCATTGTGGAGGTGCTTGCGGTATCAAAATTCGTTTTCTCCCCCGTCATCCGCCGAGTTGCACCGAGACTTCTCCTCCCGCAGCCCCGCTACCCCGGCGCACTCGGGAGGCCTCGGCTCGGCGCATAGCGGGGGATGCCGCGGGATGCCGCCGGCTACCGCCGTGGTATCATCTAACATGCTCCTCGATGCCGCAGAGTAGAAATCCCCCGTGATGCTCCGAGGTCGGTTTCAAGCATTCAAATTTATACCTTAATGTAATTAAAATAGAAAAGAATATACATTGATGAATTTAAAGTGATCTGCGCTGCGCTCCGCCGGTTTGCGCAGGCCTTAAACCGGCAACACTGAGGCGCTTGACTAAAACCTGAATCACATCACATCAGAGGCTAGAACGAGTGGCCATTTGACCAGTGTTGCCCGTAGACTTGTGAAATTGTAACTTGTAGTGAAACGGGACACTACTCCTGTAATACCTACTTACATAAAATCACGCCTTTATTCAAAAGGGGCAGGATGAGCACATCAAATGCAAGTTCTAGTAAATCTAGTAATCAAAAGTTTATAGATAGAAAAAATGGTTGTCTGTAAAGTCGGTTTACGGACGATAATTTTACGTGATAACGTCATAAGAAAACATTAATGAAAAATTGCATAACATGTATTTACTCATTTATCGTTAGGATAAATCCTAGTGATCTAGGATCCTGTGAAGTTTCGAATAAAATGTGACTGTGTCTAGTAAAAGGGACCACTTTGAGGGTTTTAGTTTCCGAGTTATATGCATTTAAAAAAAAAAAGTGGCCAAGTGCGTGTCGGGCCACGCGCAGGGTAGGGTTCCGCAGTTGCCCGTCTGTCACAGAATGCGGACTTAAAGGGCTTTTGGTGTTTTTATTATAGCTTACCCTATAAACTAATCGAACCGCGGATCGCAAACTTTTAGCAGCAACAGGTTATTTACGTAAAATAATTACGAAAATCTCCGAACAGCATCAAGCCGCACGCGCGCAATAAGCACCGTGCCGTAAGTCCGCCTAATTTTAGCATTGCCACATGACTCGAAAATAGTTTTAGTAAACACATAATATTTTTGAACAAGCTATCCAACGATACCCCACACTATAGGTTTAACGAGAAAAAAAAATACATCACGAATTTATATGTAGGGGAGGTACCCTAAAAAAATTTTTTGTTAAAGATTTTATTCTACTGTTTTGTTGGCGTGATAGGTTTATATCATCATCATCATCATTATATCAGCCGAAAGACGTCCACTGCTGGACATAGGCCTCCCCTAGAGAGTGCCAAATTGACCGGTCCTGCGCCACCCGCATCCAGCGGACTCCCGCGACCTTTACCAGGTCATCAGTCCACCTTGTGGGGGGCCTACCCACGCCGCGCCTTCCGGTACGTGGTCGCCACTCGAGAACCTTGGGTATTGGTTTATATACCCACGCCGAATTGCAGTTTTCTAGTTGTAAGGGTTACTGAGCTAAACCGAAGACGGACAGACAGACAGACAGACAGACAGACAGACGGACGGACATGGCGAAACTATAAGGGTTCCTTGTTGACTACGAAACCCTAATTAATCGAAAATGACGTAGAATGGGTTTTTAATATTAATCGGTTATTAATACCTTAAATATCATAAATCTTTAATGATAGTAGACTAACTTGGTACCGATCATTCCATAACTTCCTAGTAGAAGTGTATTTTTCACGAGCATAAACTTTAAAATCATTTTTTTTTTCAATTCGTACATTTTGCGTACTGCATGTTTAAAAAAATATAAAAAAATAATGATTGCACCGAGGAAAATGATTCTTTTTTCACAGAATAGTTAATTTTACCTAGTTTTAGGAGATATTAATAACTCGATACCGGTAAAGTGTTCCCTTTTCCCAGACACAGTCACAATAGTCCATCTAATCTTGTTTCCCCATACATACTTAGGACCCCCATTTCAGCCCCTTAGAGGGTGAATTTTGAAAAATTCTTTCTTAGTGCACCCCTAGACTTTATAAGGAACCTACGTGCCAAATTTGGAGTCTCTAGAACCAGCGGTTTGGGCTGTGCGTTGATATGTCATAGTCCAGGCAATGAACTGACAACTTGTATGGAAAAAATGACATATTTGGAAATAATTTATAATAGCTAATTTTTTTAATGTAACGGATATATTATCAATTAAATTTTTACCTAGAGGCAAAATCAAACAAAAAATCAGGCATCAAAAAAATCAATATTTAATTAGCTCCTAAAAAGTCCGGATAAATATTTTTTTTTTTTTAGGTTCATTTACATTTGCTTTAAAATATTCAATATAAATAAAATAAAAAAGACAGTGAATGTTTAATTTAAATCTATATAATTACTTCCGGGTGGAAAGTTTGGTGGATTCTTGAATAAAGCATCTTAGAATAATGTTTTAGAATGAAATAAACAAGAAAACGCTATTATGAATTAATGTTTTTCGAAACCGTATTTTGCCTTGGCTATCAGTCAGGAACGGGACAATGAGTCAGACTTTTTTGTCCTTGCAGCCGGAGTTCATCGATTTAAGACGTCAAGAACTGATATTCCAGTGATAGATTGCTCATCGTCCACACCACAACACACTTCAACCCTAATACGATACCTAGCTATATGAGAAAAAAGGTGCTTATTCTGACTCGCCGCGGCAGAGTTAAATATAATACAATTGAACGCGCTCACGAAGTTCTCCGTTTTAGCTTGAGCCAAAATCCAAAATTCTTTCGTATGTCCGGATATCCGTCAGGCTGTTCTCCGACTACAACAGGTCGTATTTCCAATCGATTCTTGAGAAATTTTGTGAGCCGGTCTAGTAATTATATAGTTTTTTTCGTCGATACAGTTTTTCGAAATAAAAAACCGGACAAGTGCGAGTTCAACTCGCGTGGTGAGGGTTCCGTATATAATCTAAATTTCACAAGTGTTTTTGAATACTCAAACGTCTTATAGGTTTACCTGTAATCTTTAGGCAAGGAACTATTTTCCATATTTTTTTCAGAATTTTAATCCCAGTAGTTTCGGAGATAAGAGGGGGGGAATGGTCAATTTTCGACTTTTTTCCTAAATTACTTCAAATCTGTTTTTGCTAAAATTATAAAAAAAAATATCTGACATGCTTACAATATTACAACCCCTTTCATTTGATATGTCACACAATACAGTTTGCGAAACTTTTTTTTCAGTCAGCGAAATTTTCCAGTTTATCCCCCAAAAGTGGCCCCCTTGTTCAGAATTCATTAATTTACTTTACGCGTCCATCTTTGGGTCACCAATTTACATATGTGTACCAAATTTCAATTCAATCGGTCCAGTAGTTTCGGAGCAAATCGGCTGTGACAGACGGACAGACAGACAACCGAGTGATCCTATAAGGGTTCCGTTTTTTCCTTTTGAGGTATCGGAACCCTAAAAATATATATATTTGAAAAAAAATCGGCTCGCGATTTCAACAGCTCACAGAGCCACAAGTAATTACTTAATTAGCATAATTCACTGATAATTATCTAATCACACTTACCTTGTACGCAATACACTGGGAAATTAATAATTGACACTGTTCAGACTGCGTGCCTAATGAACATTGATTTGTAAACATCACGTTACAACCGTTTATATTGACGCGCGAATTATATCCGAGGCGTGTACACCGTTTCACTTACACGCAGAAATAGTCAGGTGAGGTGACCATCCGCTGTTAAAGTTAGGGAGAAGTTTTGGGTGGGGAAGTGGGCGTTCTATTAGTTGACGTATACTAACTGGTTTGTTATTCGCTACGCACTCATGCTCCTCACCCCACCCGTCTCTACCTAAGCTTAAGTAGTTATAGACCTGCGGCTGAACAAACATTGGTTTCCATAGCATTAAAGTTTTTTTATTTTTTGATATGTCGTTGGAGGCATGTTAAATAATACTTGTGTAAAAAGTTAGAAATTTTTAGGTTTAGATGTCGGCTATATTGAAATATTTAATTTTTTGCCAAGAACTATGTAAATAAAGAATTAATTAATTTATTAGTTCAGATAACATGATCAATTTTTTGTTAGTATTATCCTTAGAAAGACTATGTTAGTACTTAGAATATCAGCAATAATATAAAAAACTAAAAAGAAAGAACTACATATTTGGCTTCATTAAGTACGGCGCATGTAACCGACTACAATGAAGCAAGTATTAATATTATATTATATAAGTATTAATTAAGATGGTGTTGGGGCTGACACCCGACGCACCAGGAATGCGGCTCTCTTGGGTGGCGTAAAAGCAATCCACATTTACACATTTTTTTGCGATGTGGCCAGTAAGCTATAAAATAGATAGGGGTGAGTAAACCGCAATTTACCAGATGAAATTGTTTTTGTATATTCAGGATGTAGGGTCAGTTCGCCGGTTAGCGATCACCTAATTTTGTGTGTCGGTTTGCGACCACTTATGTGAATTGGTGAATCGAGAGAATATTTTCTACTTTTTTTCAGTAGATTCCTGCTTAATAGCTACATTAACTACTTAGAGCCTGTTCAAATGTTATTAAATCTTTAACTAACTTTTGCCCGCGGCTTCGCCCGTGAACTAAGCGAAATTAACCGTCTACAAAAAAGGAGATTCTCATGTTGACCCGTATGTTCCGATTGAATAGCAATGTAGCACAAATACTTTCAATAATTTTAATGTCCACAATGTTACATTTCAAAATCGATGCAGTTTTCGTAATGAACGTCCCAAAAAACCATAAAAAGGATACCCATAATGATATTTAGACATTTCAACCCCATCGCACCCCAACAAGGGAGATGGTATTTCACGTCCGACATGTTGGATTTGACATAGAGAAAATATGGCCTCGCAGGTGCTTCGATCAGGTCGGAAGCCAAACTGTGACTCTGGCAGTATATTTTCCGATAAAGGCAATTCAGCAATACCCGAGCAAAAACCTTACCTTAGGAGAGAAATGCCTCTGTATGTGTTGCAGTCGGATCGATCGCCTTTATGTTTATATAGAGAAAACTATAAGGTTTATTTGAATAAAATTGATGATAGGTGTATTTTGTTAGCCGCTACATAGTTTTGTTATTTAATAACTTAAAAAACAATTTTGACGACCGCTTTAGCCTATTTGGTAGTGACTTTGCCTACGTAGCAAGAGGTTCTGGGTTCGAATCCCGGTACGGGCATTTATTTCTGTGATGAGCACGAATATTTGTTCTCGAGTCATGGATGTTTTCTATGTATTTAAGTATGTATTTATCTATATAAGTATGTTTATCGCCGTCTAGTACCCATAGTACAAGCTTTGCTTAGTTTGGGACTAGGTCGATTTGTGTAAGATAGTCCGCAAATATTTATTTATTTATTTATAGGGGTGCACTCCATACATAAAACTCAGTCAACATTTTTTTTTCATCGTAAACCCACGTGTGGCCATTTAATCGATAGGCTTTTCAAAATAAATATAAAGTTTCTCAGCATTTTTTTTGATTAAGTGAATAGAGTCGAAGACTGCTTTGTTTGTGTTAGGTGTGCAATAAAGAGTATTTGTATTGTATTGTATTGTATAATTGCCCCGAAAATCACTAAAATTGTGTCCCCCTCTCTAATTTTGCAACGGTGTATTTAAAAAATATGAAAAAACTCATAGGCTTATTAAATTCTTTCACCGAAAATTATTTTGAACAAGATTGATTCATAGGTTTTCGAGGTATTGCTGAAAAACTGCCTTCCTTATAGAAAAAAACGTAAGTGCCGTAAGATTTCTGTGTGTGACTATAAAAAAAAAAATTGTTTATTTCGGACAAGATCCATATGATTATTAGTTAATTAATTACATAAGACTTAAGCTATGTTTGTAAGGTATATATTATAATTACTATACGACCTTTTTCATAGGCAAGGAACCCTTCGTTTTGCATAATCCGACACGCACTTGTCCGGCTTTTATTGATAACTGCTTCTGCCTGCAACTTCGGACGCGTATAAATTATGGATTATGATTCGTCCTAAATGGGATGACATAAATTATAGCCTATTAAATAATATCAATTAGAATTTTGGTCAAGTGCGAGTTGGATTTTAGTTTTCCCATACATTTTGTGACCAAACGCCTGATGAAGGCAACGAGCAAATATATTTCGTCTCCATACAAAGTTTCATCCCCTTTTTCGTCCCTAAAAGGGATAAAATTTGACATAAATTACAGCCTTGTCATATTCATATATATAAGGTTCATAACTGGAAAGTTTCATATAAATTCATCCAGTAGTTTTTGAGATTAAGTGGAACGTACATCCATCCATACATCCAAACTCTCACGTTTATAATATTATTAGGATGGTACGGAACCCTTTGTGTGAGAGTCCGACTCGCACTTGGCCGGTTTTTTACTGTTACCAGTGCTACCTAACTGCGCCGTGGGAACTCAGAATTATACCTAAACTTTGCGCGCCGTAAACGGTACATCCGCCAGTGGGTCGGCGCACGCGCTCACGGCCGGACGCTGCTTACGCGCACAAGAACAGTTATTCACCAATTCTTTAAAAATGAGTTCGTAATGTTTTTTACGGAACACCTAATACCTATTTCAAATACTTACGTGATACATTTAGGCCTGCTTGAGTTTCGGTAATTTTGTATACCTACCCCGAACCTCCGACAAGTTTAGGTACTCCGCCACTCCGTTGTTTGTATTGATTTCATGTTTATATTTATCCCTGTCTAGCAGCAATTATAATAGTTTACTTAGTAAGATTTACGGGGTGCATGCATTGCACGGCCTAAGAAAGGGCGTAAACATCGTCGTTGCTATGGGAACTTATAACCTTTTGGAAGTGCTTGGAATGCACTCGTGAGGATGAAACACGTACCTAATCAGAATATTTTAAAACAACTTATGCCTAGTGACTAATTCCAAGTTTGCAATGCTACTTTTAAACTGTTATACAATATGTCGTTATTTATATACTTACGTTATAAATAACAAAGATAGGAAGGTACCTACCTACCTACTAAACTTTATTTCGTACTGTCGTCGGGATACACCTACTTACTTAAAAAATTAAGTTACCTACACAACAAGTTTCGTTTTGTTATACCTATGTGGTAGCTAGTAAATTAATAGGTACAGTCGAGTTCTCCAATACCTATACAGACAACCTTTCAAAAATATCTATACATGTGTCTTATGTCAGTAATAATAAAGCCTGTGTACAGATATTTTTGAAAGGTTGTCTGTATAGATATTGGAGAACTCGAATGTACCTACATTCAGACTGTCGTAACCATAGACAGGGTGAGAGATACTTGACATTACATTTTATTTAACATGCTGCGTTGATATGCCTGTATGTAGGTATGTAGCTATGGTGTTCAGATACTGGCAGAATCTTCGGAAATATATACAAGTCTTTTGAAAAATGAAAATTGAAAAACGATAACAATTAAATTAATCTAATCAGTGAAGTGCATGGAATGTGTGGTTCTGCACGAATAATAAAACGTCCTAGCCGACACAATGTTTTTTTTAATACTACGACGGTGGCAAACATGCATACGGTCTACCTGATGGTATAAGCAGACACCGTAGCCTTTGGACGATTGCGATTCCAGAACAATAACAAGCGCGTTGCCGACCCTTTATTGATTTGAGGATTTGTTGTGACAGCTGAACGGAGATTTTAATTTTTTTTATTTAGGTTCAATAACAATTGTTAATATCAGTACATTCATGACTTCATTCATTTTGCATTGTAAAGATAGATGTCACAATCACGTATAGGTCACACCACATGCTTTATAATTTATACAAAAACCTTAGAATTTAAAATATAAAGTAGGTTCTTAAAAAAAATTTATTTTTATTGGAACGTTACGACGTCTGTTACTTAGATACATACAGCAGGGCAATTGCGTCACTCTTCATACGCGTACATATCACCTACCAGACTGACAAAATATAATTGTCATGCCATAAATCTCAACATTAACATTAAAATTGATATGTAAGTATCTAAGTACGAATTAGAGCAGCCTCGGGTTGAGGCACGCACGGATCACCTATTTTGCTCAAATTCGTACGCGCTCACGCGCTGAACATTTAGAGAAGGAAAAATATTCGTGCAACATTACATCAAGGTGAAGCAATTGTAGTTGGTTACACATCATTATAAAAATATTTCAAAAAATATTAATTATAACTTCATTTCTAAGCGGTGTCAACCCTAGCGTCTATTGGCGGGCAACGACCGGCGCGTTCAAGGTCGCCCCATTGTTAAATTTAGTAGGCATGGAAAGCGGTAGGTATGCGCTTTTTTATTCAGAGTCGAGTATCTGTTCGTTAGAACTATTATATAATCTGTGCTGTTACTAAGTCACTACAAATAGTCAGTCCACATATCAAACATTTTTTACTCATATTGAAGTCAATAACTTATTAAATTCACATAATAATAACCGCATGTAAGTTAGCGTGCACGTTAACAAACAAATGATATGATTTAAAAATACAAACGCAGCGCTTTCCCGGTGGAGCGGGGGGCGGGGCGAGGTATCACTCTAGGGCCTCTAGGTTGCCGCGCGCCGGTACGTGGTACCGCGGAGTGGTTATGAATTTCGCGCCTTTTTTAATATATTATACTATTACAAGGCAAGCTATACATAGAAATTTCTTACTTTCGATAATATGGCTGCATATATTATTTTATAGTATTAGACTTATATTTACAGACTCTAATTCAATATTAGATCTTACAGGACAAAAAACGCACATAAAATTTTAAGCTTATCTCTAATTCTTCTAAATTTTTTGCTTTGTCTATTAACTGAAGGATTTAGAGATATTGTTGTGAATTTTTGAAACTCTTATGCAATAATGACAAAATAATAAGCTAATGCTAGTTTGACCCAGTCGCTGGTTAATTTTTTTTCTAAAAAATTTACAGCAAAAAGCATCAAACATATTATAAACAATGAAGCTTAAACTTTGCACTTTAATTCAATAATCACAAATCACCAATAAAATGTACATATACCAGCTTGGCTTCTCTCGAGCCGGGTGGGATCCATAAGGGATTGTACCCGGGCGCAAGGTCCTAGGGGGCGCCAGTCGCAGCTAGCGCGCGCTGGGGGGGGGGTTGCTAGAGGGCGCTACATGGGCTAGAGACGCGTCTGGATTGCCCCTGGAAAAAAAAAAGTTAGCTTAGTATCCCCCTCGAGGGTGCCCGCTTTGTCGGGGCGGGGGGGCTTAGTAACCGTGGACTGGTCACCCACGGCGAAGCTAAGAGGAACCAGGGCCTGCTTGTTTGGGCTGACGGCTGACCCGAGGAGGGCGCTCCTGGCGAGCTTGGCCAACGGGAGGGACCGCAGAATAAGAGGAGTACCTCCCTATTTTCTGTGGCCGAGGCGGGATCGCAGGGGGAGAGGCGTGCTGGTGATATACCACTCTCCATGCGCCACTCTCCCTGCGAACTTGGCGGGGCCGTTCCGCTGAAACGGCATTGGTGGGACCGCAGAGGAAGAGGGTTGCCGATATTATGGTGCGCCACTTTCCCTATCCTCCGCGGCCGAGACGTGGTCGGTGGCGGAACCACAGACCTGATCCGCCATCAGGTGCCGGATTTTCCGCACCCATGATCTCCTCGTAGCGGGCTCAGGGGGGTCCGCTACTGAACAGATGGAGATCGAGGAGGCAGGCGCGGCGAACCATCTGGCGTGCCTCACGTGGAGAGCCTCCGGGCGTCCGCGAGGGCGCCGCTTGTGGGCGGCTGCCGCCGGCGGGGTCGCGGATGTGTGCGCAAGCGTTCCCGTGACCTCGCCACATGGCGGCCAGGCGGCAAATGGGGGGTTTTTAGTGGGTACACCGTGGGTCTCATTAGCCCGTACGCGAGTCCCACATAACCACTCGGGTCAGCCCCTGCACCCGGGTGGTATGCGTGACGCATTTTCCCCCCTAAACAAAAAAAAAGGTTAGTATGATATCCAGGCGCGAAGCGCCTAAACAACTCAGTATAGGAGGTCCGTTACACAAAACTAACCTTTTCTCGCAGGGCATCATGCTCGTAATTATGGTTCTTTATCTGTTTGGATATGATTTCATGATTTTGTGCATCATTTACTCTGTTTATAAATGGACCGCTGCACTTATAATTATTTTCACACATTGTCCACATTCACACTTGACTATTTTTTAGGACAATTGTTTTATGCCTGTTGTAATGATGCCAAGTAATTATTATGACTTTTTTTTCTTTTGCTATCTGATGGTAGTCTTTGTGATGATTATGCTTTCTATGTTTATGCTTTTTAATTGTATGCCTAAAAATTTATGCCATAAGATTCGGCTAAATAAAATGCGTAACCTACTATTTACAAATAATTTTATGCGATCCAACAGTGAACCATTTAGAGAGAAGAAAAAAAGTGCAGCAAAGTTGAATTAAAAAATAGATTAAAAAAGACATTTTTGGAAAAATTACACATAAATAATTGTAAAGTATAGCACTTTAAGTGCAGGGGTGAAGTGTTCAGGCATTGTCATGTTTAGTGTGTAAGTTAGTATTTAAGATTATATGTAGTTCACATAGCATACGTAACATAGTTTTAACGTAGGTACTTAACACTAGTTAAAATGAGCGCGGTCTCGCCAAGAAACTGTTATCGCAGTTTGGCGAGTAATATAACATTGTTAATTTTTTTGTACTTTTGATAAATAAATTAAAAAAAAAGGCGTGGGAGATTAAAGCAACAATGCGCACAAGCATTTTGGATACGTTGTATCAGTGTTGGTCTTAGAGAGAAAACTGAGGTACCGAATCTGTCAAACTCGTATTTGACTAGAAGAGAAATGTCAACGCTGTTATCTCCCGGTAGAGTCAGAAAATGCACGTTTAATTTGTCCGGGTAAGTTCAAGACTTTGAAATTGGCAACATCGTTTTTTATGTTTTTCCACATAACTTGCGGTTTTTAGGGTTCCGTACCTCAAAAGGAAAATAACGGAACCCTTATAGGATCGCTCGTGCGTCTGTCTGTCCGTCTGTCACAGCCGATTTCCTCCGAAAGTACTGGACCGATTGAGTTGAAATTTGGTAATCATATATATATACGTGGTGACATATACATCAAAGATGGAAGTAAATTAATGAATTCTGAACAAAGGGGCCACTTTAGGGGGGGGGGGGGGGGTTGGTAAACTGGAAAATTAAAAAAAAAATTCGCAAACTGTATTGTGTGACATATGAAATGAAAGGGGTTATTGTAAGCATCTCAGATATTTTTTTTGTATTATTTTAGCAAAAATAGATTTAAAGTAATTAAGAAATAAGACGAAAATTTACCATTCTCTCCCTTGTCTCCGAAACTACTAGGCCTTAAATTCTGAAAAAAATATGAACAATAGTTCTTTGCCTTAAGATTACAGAAAAACCTATAAGAAGTTTGAGTATTCAAAGTAACGGGTAAATTCTCAATATGTTTGTGTATTATATACGGAACCATCACCACGCGAGTCCGACTCGCCCTTGGCTTTTTTAAAGTTTTTGTTGATTTGCTGGTTGAAATAGGTATGCTATTGAAATTGCTATTACATTTTCTACATAATTATTTTTAATTGTAATTTCTAATTTGTAATTGAATTAATTTTTGCCTTACACTGGTCAGAGATATGGACTCGATTAGTTAAGAGTTGAGGCCGTATTTTTCCGTGTTAGTTAAAAAAAAAAACTCCTGGGTCTTGTATTCTGTGTATCAAGTGCAAATTGTGTCTCGCGTAATGGAGAGCGAACTACTCGTACGTCATGTGCAGTTGGAAAGGGATGAATTCTCTTTCCCCATACCGCGCGTTGCCAGCTCACGGTTCACGCGAGGCAAGCATGCCAACAGCGAGCTATCATCGAGTGGTACACTCGATACTGGGGATCCACCTCCGTCAGCTGTCACCGTCAAGTACGGGGATAAACGCAGGCTGCGCGTTCCACGTAATTTAAGAGTAACATGTAATTTAAAATGTCGTCGCAAGGGGTCAAAACGCCATCTTCTTTCCAAACTTCACCTCATCATAATCATCATCATCATATCAGCCAAAAGACGTCCACTGCTGGACATAGGCCTCCCCCAAAGAGTACCACAATGACCGGTCCCGCGCCATCCGCATCCAGCGGACTCCAGCGACCTTTATCAGGGCATCAGTCCACCTTGTGGGGGGCCTACCTACGCTGCGCCTTCCGGTATGTGGTCGCCACTTGAGAACCTTTCCGCCCCAATGGCCATCGGTTCTACGTGCAATGTGCCGCCCACTGCCACTTAAGTTTAGCTATTCGGAGTGCTATATCGGTTACCTTGGTTCTGCTGCGGATAGCCTAATTTCTGATGCGATCATGCAGAGATACTCCCAGCCCAGCATAGCCCTTTCCATTGCCCTTTGGGTGACTTTGAGCCTTCTTATGAGAACTTCTTCTGAACTTCGCCTACCCCTTGAAAAAATAATATGTATTATTCATTACCTATGTTATTTTATGTATTAAAAAACGTATCAATCAAATTTAAATTGCGGTTGATTTGATGAAAAAAAAATCGTCATACAAGGCTCAAAAATGATAAAATGGTGGTTAACCTGATAAGAGCAGGTAAATTAATTTTTGTCTAGGTACATGAGAAGTTTGTTACATTTTTGTAGTTAATTTTGCGTGTGTTTTTATTGCGTATGATAACCAGAATCCCTCTTTATTTGTAGCAGTCGGGAAAAAAACAGGATTTCGATATCTATCTTCGTCTATGGCGAAATAATGTGCTACAGAACTATGTAGCGGCTAACAAAATATACCTATCCTCCATATTTTATTCAAATACACCTTATAGTTTTTGAGTAAAATAATGCCTGTGACAAGTGTGACATATCTACGGACAGACAGACAGACATGACATGACGCAACTATAAGGGTTCCGATGTTGCCATTTTGGCTACGGAAACCTAAAAACGAAATTCGAAACGCATCAGGATCTTTATCGTACTCGTAGCTTTTAAAGGCAACGTCTCAGACCGCCGCTACACGGCGTGGGTCATCAAGGGTGTTCCTGGGATCATCATCATCATATCAGCCGAAAGACGTCCACGCTGGACATAGCCCTCCTAGGCCCTTTACTAGGTCATCAGTCCACCTTGTGGGGACCCTACCCACGCTGCGCCTTCCGGTACGTGGTCGCCGATCGAGAACCTTTCCGCCCCAATGACCATAGGTTCTACGTGCAATGTGCCCCGCCCACTGCCACTGTTCCCGGGATCCCGGGTCTTAATTACACGGGTCCTAATTACACTTACCGAACGGGCCATAAAACCGTTTACGTGTAACACGGATTACACGGAAACTGGGACCAGGCTACGGGTACACGAAACCCGGGTCGTGCCGCGAGCCCTATGGATGGCTTAGATTATGTTGTGTTGGTGCCACCATTCTAGGCCATCCATAGCCCCACTACAAATGAACAAGACGACTGACTTCAGGTGACTTCTCATCAGGAAAGCAGGTGGTAATGCGCCTCTTGCCCGGCCTTACGCCAGCCCAATCCCTTAAGCCCAGCTGACTCGGATTCGAGGAACGATATCTAATTATAACTACTCGGTCGGTAACAATAATATGCAAGATAACGAGACAACAATGAGTTACCTTTGACTCCCAGACCTTGGCAGAAAAACGGAGAAAAACTGTTTTCTTCCTTTTAGTAATACACACACACACAGTAGGTAATAGTAGGTAAACATTGCAGTAAGATTGTCGCGCTTTTTATAAAAGTTCTAGTCATAATACTTTAAAGAACAACTTTTGTTGTGTGTTTTGTGTTTTGTTTTGTTTTTTAAAATTCTGAAAAAAATATGGAAAATAGTTCCTTGCCAAAAGATTACAGGAAAACCTATAAAAAGTTTGAGTATTCAAAGTAACGGGAACATTCACTATACATTTGTGTATTTTGTATGGAGCGCCTGTATAGAGCATAGCAATTTTACGGAACCCTCACCACGCGAGTTGAACTCGCAGTTGTCCGGTTTTTTTGGGTTCCGTAGTCGACTAGGAACCCTTATGGTTTCGCTTTGTCTGTCCGTCCGTCCGCGGATAATCTCAGTAACCGTTAGCACTAGAAAGCTGAAATTTGGTACTAATATGTATATCTATCACGACGACAAAGTGGTAAAATAAAAAGTGATTTATTTTATTTTATTAGGGTACCTCCCCTCTACGTAACGTGGGGAGTGTTTTTTTTTTCATTTCAACCCTAACGTGTGATATATTGTTGGATAGGTATTTAAAAATGAATAGGGGTTTGCTAAAATCATTTTTTGATAATGTTAATATTTTCGGAGATAGTCGCTCCAGAAGTAAAAAGAAATGTGCCCCCCCCTAACTTTTGAAAAGTTTTAAAAATATGAAAAAAATCTCAAAAGTAGAACTTTATAAAAACTTTCTAGGAAAATTATTTTGAACTTGATAGGTTGAATAGTTTTTGAAGAACATTACAAAATAATTTCTGAACTAAGTTTGTAATTTAACCGTATAAGCAGGTGTTTATTGTACCTGTAATTTCTACAAAATCACATAAAATGACGTGCTTTCAAATAAAGTAAATAAAAAACGGTGAAAATCGGTTCACGCAATAAAGAATTATCCCATAAAAATCATCTTCCATACGAGCTTAAAGTATGGAAGATAGTTTACTTAATGTGCCGATAGATGTCGCTGTACGCGGAACGCTCACATTGTACATGGCGCTGTTAAGATTTTTTAACGCTTAAGTGGGGACACTTACTGTGACGGACAAAAAACTACGGAACCCTACACTGAGCGTCGCCCGACACGCTCTTGGCCGGTTTTTTTACGTTAACTTAGAAGTTTGATTTTTTTCACAAGACCAAGACCAAGTTAAGAAGTGCCTTCTATAATTTTTTTGGTATGTGTATATTAAACAAATGTATGTGTACCTATACTTAAATTTTTCCTGCAAGCCAATTATTTCCGGCCTCTGCAGTATAATATACCTAATGATTATATGCTATTGATACTTTTCTGTTTCGTGACAATATTAAAAAAAAAGTGTCGTTGATACACAAAATAAAACACTTTTTTTAATTTAAGAACTTTATTTCTGAAAATACATTTCGATGCAACAAATCTGCCAACAAAAACTGTATACACACAAAAATATACTTACTAAAAACGGAAAAAAACACACACACACTTCGTCTGGCCAGTAATTGTTTTGTATGTTAAAAGTAGGTATACCTATTATGTTATCTTTGTTGTAATAGAAAACGAAATATACAGAGTAATTAAAGGAATTATGTTAAAGTGGTTGCTGTGATAACTAATAAGAATGTGGCTGTTTACCGGGTAATATAAAATCACACATAAACAGATAATTTACACCTAAAATTGACAGAATCTTAACATAAATTTTCCATTTGAAACTTACAGTGACTTACATAAAAATATGAAAGTTTCACTTTCGTAACTTACAAGCTGCCCTTCACTAGTTTTGATTGATTTAAAATTTGATGTGTCTAGTGAATTAAACCTAAAACTAAAACAAGAATACAAGATTAACAAAACGACAGTGGTTACATTGATGCCTTAATGTTGAAATTAAAGCTCGAAGGACCAAATAAAAAGGAATTCGACAGCAGATGGTACTGATGTGCCGACGGAAAGTTTCCTATATTGCGAAATGTTTCTGCAATTTAACATAGGAAAATTTAGGAAGTTTCTCTCATTTTTGTATGGGAATTGAAACTTTCCGTTTCCAACATGGAAATTTTCTTAATTCCTTATGAAACTTTCTAGAAATTTCCGAGAACTTTCCAAACTTTTTGGAAACTTTTCGCAATTTGCACATCACTAGCAGATGGGCTAATTTAGATAGAAAAAATGTAGTGAAACCAAGCAATAGTTGAGTTCTTGCAAGCAATTTTAATTACAATGACGGAAACAAAATTAAGCCTATAATATAAAAGAAAACGGCAAAATAGTAGACAAAAGTAAAATTATGTATAAAAAAGGTTGCATCCACAACAACCACATTTAGCAAAATGTAAGTACAATAACCGGACATGTGCGAGTCGGACTCGCCCACCGACGGTTCCGTACGAAATTACAAATGTTTAGTTTCCAGATTTTTCCCTGTACTTGTAGTATAAGCCGATATTACTTGCCAAATTTCATAGTTCTAGGTCAAGGGCAAGTACTCTATAAATTTAGATTCCCTTGAGAGTGTCGAAATATACGTTTTTCGCGCATAAATGGCCTTATCTTTTTTATGTTAACTTAGAAGTTTATTACAGCGGTTGTAATTTTTCACAGCGGTTTTAATTTCAACTCGATACCTCCACGCGTTCCCGAGATAAAGGGCCTTGACAGACAGACAGACAGACGGAAAACAAAGTGATCCTATAAGGGTTCTGTTTTTCCTTTTGACGTACTGAATCCTAAAAGCGCGGTGGTAAGAAATTTTAGCGCAACTATTTTCTGGCACTTTGTTTATAACAGTAACATACCTACTTTAGCGAACCAACTAAACCAATGAATTGAATAGTATTCATAGTCATAATTATCGTTAATAATAATATTTGAGCAATTAGTAATTTTAAAATCTTTTATAAATAAAGCGAATTTAATTTTGCTAAAAAGCATTAAATTTATTCTGAAAAAGTATTTTTAAAATACCTATTTAGTGTTTGAAATGGAAAAAGCAAAACTATTTTGTATTTTACATTTCAAATAGTAAATCAAAAAAGCATTTGCATCTTTTATTTAAATAAGTACTTTTCGTAAATCATTTTGTAGATCTCTTTGTATACAACGGATACAAACTTAGAGGTCAAATTAAATTCGTAATACAAAATAGCAAAATTTTAATCTATCCATGATTCTGAGCAACTTTTACTATGGGACCAACTTTGTGTTATGCCAAAAAAAATCTAACTATCTCATACACTTCATGGGTGGTCACTCACTCATCAACAGGTCTGCTGTCATCGGCAATTAGTTAAGGGGGTTCGATTTTCATACAAAAAGCAATCGCCATTTAGTTAGTCATTACACACTATTACTACATAAATATGTGCGCAATAATGTGAAGAAACATTCCGTCGACATTATGGGGTGCTTTTTGTATAATGTAGTATTCAATATTTGTTTTAATAGTTTCTTATTTATTTAAAGATTGCGTTAATCATACTTTTAAGTCTACAAATACCAAGACCATTCTACAAAAAAATTAAAACTGAAAAATTGTAAAAGTGGCGCCATCTAGCTAGCATTTAGCTTTGGGTAACCTAGGTGAACCACCTTAAGGGCCCCTTCGGGGCTCAACTTAGAAAGCTAGGAGGAGAAAAAAAAAACATCAATATTTAGTGTGTTTTTTTTTGCAACACAAAGTTGGTCCGGTCCCATAGTAAAAGTTTCTCAGAATCATGGATAGATAGGTACACATTTTGCTAACTTGTATCACGGATTAAATTTAAACGTGTATAATTGTTTGATTCATAGAATAGCAGCTCAGTCCTGCAAGGTCGTTGCGTAACTTGTTGAACGACCGTTAGGACAGACCAACTGTCGTTTTCAGCTTCAAAAAATGACAGTTGATAGGTCCCGACGCGCGTTCGATAAGTACCTACCCTGCTGATTGTTTATTTTTTTTAAATGATTGTCAATAAGTTATTACACTACTTTAGTGGCTGCATGTGTAAATAATTTTGTTTTTCGAAAATCTGAATCGATAAAAAAATCTACCTAATGTAATCTAAAAAATCTACCGCCTTCGCCACAGCTCAAACAGCATTCTGAACTGAACGTGCTGGCGCAGCGCTGAGCCTCGCCGCTGCTCGCGCGCTGGATGCGTCTGCACGCGCCTGTAGTTGCCGTACCACGCCGCTTTTAAGTTAAGTATTTTTTTGATTGTCACTAACATATATTTATAAATTCATTATGACTAACATTCTATATGGATATTTTTTTCCGAAATAAAAAATTTAAATTTGAATTTGAATGTAGTTATTGAACGTGCAGAGGAGAATAACCGGACATCTGGACATCCGGACATACGAAAGGATTTTGGCTCAAGCTGAAACGGAGAACACACTTCCTCGCCTCGCTCGCTCGTTCAATTAAAAATACACAATTTTATTGAGTCGATTAAAAACACGTACGTAATAGTACATTACATACCTAGAGCGGTGATTAATAAGTTTATTACTTACCATCTACAATTACTCAGCTTTATAAAAAGGCACAATAATCATCAATTAACAGTGTTTTACCAAAAAAAATCCCATCTCAATGGAACGGGGTGAAGGCTAATGTTGAACAAAACGTTAAAATATATGTACAGTCGAGGAAATTGAATGTTTATCACTTTTGGACCTTAATACCATTACATAGAGTCCAAAAGTGATAAAAATTCAATTTCCTCGACCGTACCTACACATACTAGTGTCCTGTCCTGTAGGCCTAGTATGGTCGACGTGATAAGTGACAAGTGATAAGATTTGTCTACTTATTCACTCAAATTACCGATTCACAACATGGTCGCACGTGACAAAATAGAGTTATCCAACTTTGACAGCGATAAATGACATGATAGCCGTTACCGTTTTGCATAACATGGTAGCTGGTTAATGTGACAGATTATCGTTATTTGACGTCTCAACTTAGTTTATTTTATCTGTGCTTCCGAGTAAGTAATGGCCGAACCACACAGTTTTTTTTAATGTTTTGTTAGGTAGGTAGGGTTTTCCAAATTGAAATGTGAAAAGTAGGTTAAATCACTGTTACCTATGTGGTTACTAAAAATGTTTATTGGTCCGTCCGATAATCAAGTCTTTCTGATTGGCACTGGATCCGCGGAAGCGGTGCGGTAAGAATGCACTACTCCTTGCTTACCGCCCCGATTCCTCGCGGTATAATCATCATCATCATCATCATATCAGCCCAAAGACGTCCACTGCTGAACATAGGCCTCCCCCAAAGAGTGCCACAATGACCGGTCCTGCGCCACCCGCATCCAGCGGACTCCAGCGACCTTTACCAGGTCATCAGTCCACCTTGTGGGGGGCCTACCCACGCTGCGCCTTCCGGTACGTGGTCGCCACTCAAGAACCTTTCCGCCCCAACGGCCATCGGTTCTACGTGCAATGTGCCCTGCCCACTGCCACTTAAGTTTAGCGATTCGGAGGGCTATATCGGTCACCTTGGTTCTGCTGCGGATAGCCTCATTTCTGATGCGATCACGCAGAGATACTCCCAGCATAGCCCTCTCCATTGCCCTTTGGGTGACTTTGAGCCTTCTTATGAGGCCCATAGTAAGCGACCACGTTTCCGTGCCATATGTCATCACTGGCAACACACACGCGGTATAATACTGACAGTTATATCGAAGTGCAAGGAAATCTGTTCGGCATCGGCAGGGGCGGTTCACTCTTTGATTTCGTCGCGCCGCACAAAAACATGCCGGGCGGCCGCCTTTAGGCGGTCTATCAGTGGTTGCCGCGCGCTGTTACGGGACGCACGCGTTCGCGCTTTGCATTGCATCGTTATTCACCTCGTTAATAGTACATTGTTCAACGAGGGGCGTAAGTGGGATATAGCTAACGAGAGTCTATCAGAAGCCCGACGCCGAAGGCGGAGGGCTTTTGATGACTCGAGTTTGCAATATTCTTACGCCCGTGTTATACACAATGTTTTTCATCACATTTGCGAGGAAATAAATAACAACAAAAGACAGAAAAATTTAAGTTTCATACAACAGCACCAATCAAAAATTGACAACTTCACTTCCAGATCAGTGCTAGTAGAGCGCGCAGTTCAATATTTCAACCAATCACAGAGCAGTATTCTTGCGGGGCGGGGCGTCGTGACCAACTAGATTTTTTTATTCAACCAATCACACAGCAACCAGATTTGCTTAAGCCAATCAGAGGGTTCTATTATTTTAAAACTAAACTTAACAGCCCGTGGGAGGTAAAACGGCTATAACTGCTCTGCACGCTCGCAAGTAATAACGCCATTGACGAGCAAGTGTGATGAAAATAAATATGCCGCGTCGTCTATTTATATTGGTTGAAAATATTTTTTCTTTACATTATGTTTATGTATGTAGGTAACCCAGAGTTGTGTGTCTTCGTCTTACATTTTACAGAAACAGGCAGTTTTGATGTCATAACCATAACCTAAAGGCAAATTACACAGCTTGTGTGTAGTTGGGTGATCCTAAATAAATAAAGAATTATTGTAATATCGTTAGTAAAATGCACTATTATACTAACGTGCCTATAATTTAATAGGTCCAGCTGGCGCTGGCGGTAACCCTAGCTCTAAGGCTCCGCCTCCGAAAGAGCGCGTTGCATGCGGTAGAAAGAAATGGCCACATTTAGGCACGTTCGGCGTACCTAAACAGCGAATTTGTTAATTGAGAACCTCTCGGTAAAGTACAAAATACCGCATACTGTTTCCGCCCCTACTATGGAACTATGGATCGTTATTAAGATCTGAATTAAATGTTTTTTTATGCTACTTAATCATCCTTCTTATCTACTGTCTGCAACATGCACCCCGTATCAGTATCGACTCCAGTTTTTTCCTCCGTCATGTAATTCTTCATGTAAAAATTCACGAAGAGAATTAATACGAATATGACATTACCGGTCAAAAATATGCCATGGGCCGTCGAAGGGGGGCACTCTGATACGTATTCTGTGGCGATTGAGTAGATGATCAAAGCGACGAATTGCATCTGAAAAAAAAAGACAAATTATTGGTAAAAGCCTTTGTTGCCGACTGTACTTTTTGCACAATGATCAACTAGTCGTTAAAAGCATCTTAATAAGATATGAAACTCAATTATATATTTTTCATCACACTTGCTCGTCAATGGCGTTATTACTTGCGAGCGTACAGAGCAGTTATAGCCGTTTTACCTCCCACGGGCTTAAGGCTTAAGCAAATCTGGTTGCTCTGTGATTGGTTGAAAAAAAAATCTAGTTAGCCAAGCCGCCCCGCCCCGCAAGAATACTGCTCTGTGATTGGTTGAAATATTGAAGCTTGGCGCTTCACTAGCACTGATCTGGAAGTGAAGTTGTCAATTTTTGATTGGTGCGGCTGTATGAAACTTAGATTTTTCTGTCTTTTGTAGTTATTTATTTCCTCGCAAATGTGATGAAAAACATTGTGTATAACACGGGCGTAAGAATATTGCAAACTCGAGTCATCAAAAGCCCTCCGCCTTCGGCGTCGGGCTTCTGATAGACTCTTATTAGCAATATTCCATTAACAACAATGTACTAAAAAGCTTGAAGTGGTTGAACGTTTATATTATCAAGTGCTTACAGCAACATGCGGGCATTGTGCCGACGGAAAGTTACCTATATTGCGAAATTTTTCTGCAATTTAACATAGGAAAAATTCGGAAATTTCCCCTTATTTTTATATGGGAATTGAAACTTTCCATTTCCAACATGGAAATTTCCTTAATTCCTTGTGAAACTTTCTAGAAATTTCCGAGAAATTTTCAAAAATTTTGGAAACTTTCCGCAATTTGCACATCACTAATTGCATTACATAAGTATGCCAAATATCAGTTCAGTCGAATATAAGGATGTGGTTGGAAAATGGATTACAAAATTTAGAAAAATCTGTTACTTTACATACGAACATTGCAAGTTTATAAATAACTAGCTGCCCGCGCGACTTCGCCCGCGTATTGCAAAGAACGCAGACAAACCCACGGGATAAAATAAAGCCTATAACCATTAAGAAAGATCCAGAGAGTCCATTCTACACGCAGGTGAAAGATTTTTTTTAAATCGCATAAGCGGTTCCGATGATTACACAAAATTTGCAAACTTAGGGAAAGACTAAGAGAGTTGAACCCCACAGATTTTGGTTCATAAAATAAAAGGGTACAAAACTAGTTTTGTTACAATTTTATCGGTTAAGTGTAATTCCGTGTGATTTTTGAGAAAAATGCAGTTAAATAAAATCATAATATTTTATCAAAATCAGAAAAATCCATCCAAGCCAATCATCGAAAGAAGTTTGTTCAACATGGCTGTCAGCTGTCTAATCTGAAATTAACGTTTCTCAAGCACTCTTTGAATCTATTTGAAAAATAAATGATTTTGATTTTGATTTGGTTTTGTTTTTTTTTTATCTAGATAAATCCAGGAGCCGTAGCATGGTTGGCCTTGTCACGCGATAGGTGATAGGATAGAGCGTGCGTCACTGGCTGACACCGTTCGACAGAACGAGACGACGCTGCTATCTTGTCACTTGTCGCGTGATAAGGCCAACCATGCTACGGCTCCAGGTCTGTTAAATCAAAATTATACAAATTCACACTTAGATTTTTCAAAGATAGATAAATTGCAATAGATTATATCAAATGAAGGTAAACTCAATCAATTTTTTTTGCAAAGAATGGATTTCTTTAATGGTTTAGCTATAATAAAAAATAGTGCCTTTCAAATCACCGAATTAACGTTATTATCACTTTTTTTTTCAATAATCTCGAAGTGGTTAGACTGGATTTACCTGAGTTAAGCGTACGGTGACAATCGTGAGAGCGACACACTTAACGGTGACAATCATGAGTTTATAATAACTTCAGAACCGAGCGTTTCCCACCCGAAATTCACCCTAGAAACACCAACTCACCAGTTGCATTGTAGTAATATATTTCTTCCACGTCAAATATTTAGCCACGTTCGGCCCCAACGCAGCCAGTCCGTAGTACGCGTACATGATCACGTGAATTGCGGAGTTGATGCAACGCAAGAAACTGCTAACGTGAGACGGGTGGTTCTTAAACACCACCCACGAGAACACCATCCCAGAGTGGTGGTAGAGGTGGAGGAAACTGATTTGGTTGTCCTTCTTTCTGAGCACGAAGAACACCGTGTCGAGGAGTTCCGACACTTTGGCGATGAAGTATAGATGATTTCCTGAGGCCACCTGAAAATTATGACAATGTAAAGGTTATTTTTAGGGTTCCGTACCTCAAAAGGAAAAAAAACGGAACCCTTACTCGTGCGTCTGTCTGTCCGTCTACTGGCACAGCCGATTTGCTCCGAAACTACTGGAGCGATTGAGTTGAAATTTGGAAAACATATGTAAATTGGTGACCCAAAGATGGACGCGTAAAGTAAATTAATGAATTCTGAACAAAGAGGCCATTTTTGGGGGGTAAACTGGAAAATAAAAAGAAAATAGTTTTGCAAACTGTATTGTGCGACATATCAAATGAAAGGGGTTGTTATAAGCATCTCAGATTTTTTTTATAATTTTAGCAAAAAACAGATTTGAAGTAATTTTATTTAGGTAGTTTATTTTATTAGTAACCGTGGACTGGTCACCCACGGCGAAGCTAAGAGGCACCCAGGGCCGGCCTGTGTGGGCCGCCGGCTGGCCCGAGGAGGGCGCTCCTGGTGGGCTTGGCTAAGCCCGCTTAGGATGCGTTGGAGAGGGACCGCACAAGAAGAGCAGTACCTCCTCATCTTCAGCGGCCGAGGTGCGATCGCAGGAGGAAAGGCGTGTTAGTATTACGGTGCGCCACTCTCCCTACCCCCTGCGAACTTGGCGGGGCCATTCCGCTGAAACGGCATTGGTGGGACCGCAGAGGAGGAGGAATGCCGGTATTATGGTGCGCCACTTTCCCTATTCTCTGCGGCCGAGACGAGGTCGGTGGCGGAACCACAAACCTGATCCGCCACCGGGTGCTGGATTTACCGCACCCATGATCTCCTAAGGGGGCTCCGCTACTGAACAGGTGGAGATCGAGGAGATAGGCGCGTCAAAACTTCTGGCGTGGTGGAGGGAAAAAAGGCTACCATTTGTATAAAAAGAAAAAAAATAGGTTCTTTTTTGTAGTCGGGAGTTTTTCGAACTGTTTATGCTTGTTCTGCATCAGTGGATGACTCCTTATCCCGACAAGGTCTGGTTTTCCCTGTGGGTTGGATTAGAATTATAAGGTCAGATGCTTAATGGTAGACGCTTTTGTACCTAAAAGTAGTGCCTACGCCAAATATTGGCATTAAGTGTCAAAGCAGACCCCGGGCTCCTTTAGAAACACCGCTTAGAGTATGATGAGTGGAAGGTTTGAGAACTTTTTTTGTAACTTCTGCTGTCATACGAGACGTGTACTCGACAAGGATCACTCAATGTTATATTTGGAACAGAAAATACAGCTTGCAAGAGGTTAGTTAGACAGAGAGGCATAACAAAACGGAGCCCTGTATCGTAAAAAATGTCGTGTCGTAACTCACTGTTTCCCAATGTTCTTCAATAGCCATGTAGCATTTTCTGGGTAAAAAACCGAACGCCAAAATTTCTTGTAAGCTCTGGAAAGAACAAATACATTTGGTTTCCGGAAAAACAGAAGGTATTACTGTAAAATTAAATACAGTAGTAGGTAATTTAAATTAGGTACGTAAGTCACGTTAGCCTTCAAATTATTAATTCATGAAGCACTGGGTTTTTACACTAAAGTTTGTCAGTAAATTACGTGTGTTGAGAATATCAGCTTAAAAATATATCCTACTAATATTATAAATGAGAGAGTTTGTATGTTTATTACTCAATCACTCTTAAACGGCTCAACTGATTTGGATGACATTTTGCACTAAGACAGCTTATAGCCTGCATTAAAATATGAAATAGTTTTTACTTACAATTATTGTCAGGTATACTGATACCACGACTTGCACAGCGTTGTAGACCAGTAAAGTGGTCCTAAGTTTGTAGGGTCGCCGGTTCTTCATGAAGGCAGGCCCGATGTACAGCACTAATGACCAGTACGTCAACAACAGGAGTAATATCTTAGCACTTAACCCTGAAAGCGAAAATAGGAGGGTTTTTGGTCTATCTCCACCAGTTCTACTAGCTGTTAGTAGCTGTTCTACTGATAATATTATGATTAAAGCTTATTATATGTAAGTATTAGCAGATTTCAGGGTAAACGGGTAAAAAGTAACTTACATGAAATCATTGCTGGGTTTCCATCACGCAAATTGGATGATTCCATGTTGATTTTATGGCCTGAAATAAAATACATTATAGTGTGAATATAAAGCCTTAATCTTATCTGCCGTGGTGATCTCTGAGGCGATGGCGCCTCGCCCCTTAGAATGTATAGGTATAATAGTGTTAGATAAAACTGCAACGTTCGAAACATAGTACCTAATATTATAAAATATAACCACCAATGATGTAATTATAAAAAAACGGCCAAGTACGTGTCGGACCACGCAAAACGAAGGGGGAACTATTAAAAAGGTCGTATCGTTACAGAAATCTTACGGCACTTACGTCCTTTTCTTTGAGGAGGGCAGTTTTTCAGCAATATTTCGAAAACCGATCTTGTTCAAAACAATTTTCGATGATTTCGATGAATGAACTTAATAAGCCCTATGTCCATGAATTTTTTCATATTTTTAAAATACACCGTTCAAAAATTAGAGGGGAGGACAGAATTTTAGTGACTTTCGGGGTAGACGTGTGCGCCGCGCCGCCGCGCTGCCGCCGCCGACGATTTTTCCACGCCGCCGCCGCCGATAGATTTGACCGGCGTGAAATCGGCGTGGCGTTATTGCGTTTTTTTCGGAAAAGTGATAATTATTCTATGCAATTTATTCAAGTAACTCTAATTCCAATGCCGAATAAGGAGTCTCTACGGCACTTGTCAACTCTGTAATTTTCTACATTAAAGAGTTTGCTTAATTCCCTTCGAAATAAAATAAAAATCGCCAATTCTGCAGTAGGTATATGTACGAGTATACACGCATGATTATAACATTCTTGCGAACATACACGCCATGGCAGATATCGTAGGCTAAAGTCACAAACCTCTTAATTCCATTTTTCAAATCATGCTTTGGCACAGTTGTTATACAATACAACATGTGCTTTGGGACGTTAACGTCATAAAAAAAAATAGAAAATAAGAACAATTAATGTATTAAAAATCTAAAATAAAAAAAACAAATGGACATGTTGTAATGATATTTATAAATAAGTACTGCTGCTGCAAATCTTTACTTATTTCATTAATTTTATTGTGATGTAAATTAAATAGGTTTCTTTTGTGCCTCCTGTAAAATTGGATCAGATAGAGTTAAAAGGTTTGCGACCTCGCCCAATAAGTAAATGTGCATTCGTTCCTCTAATTCTTGAGCACGTAATCTTATTTCAGCTAACAATCTATCATCATAATCAACTGGGGTATATCATATTCCAGTAACTAAAAGTTGTTTCACTCATTCCATGAAGAATCTGTTCCCTAATACCTCTGGTCGGGTCTGGGTATACCACAAAGGACAGATTCCATGGTTGTCTCACTACATCTACACAAGAAATGCTCTACCCGTAAATGTGACAACTATCCATCCAACTAATATCACTTCTATCCCTTGCTGGTAAAGTTCTATTGTATATTATTCTAAACAAACGTCTGGAGTACTACAGAAGTAGACAAATCGCAATAGAGCAAACGGGCTTTGTTAAAGGTAGAGGCACAAGGAAGCAGATCTTAAATATCAGGCAGTTAATCACATGGCATTTTGCTTCATCGATTACGCGAAAACGTTTGACTGCATAGATTAGCGAAAAATGTTTGAAGTGCTTGGGGAAATGGGTATTATACCTGAACATCAGTCCTTTTTGGTGGAAAATCTATACTTGGACGCGGCAAATGTCGTGTCCGGCTGGGAGACATGGAGTCCAAACCCATTAAGACCAATCGAGGCAGGGTTGCATACTGTCCCGGCAATGGCGGCAACTATTCGTCTTGGTCGGCGAACACATGATGCGCGGACTGCGCAGCGCTTGAGAGCTGGCAGGGCGGCATCCGAATTAGTGAATAACAATTTGCAATACATAGTTGCCTAAAAGACTGAACTAGCTGGCTACACTTGTAAAGAAAGTCGAATTGATCAGTGCACAATACGGCCTCCACTTAACCAGGAAAAAATTAAACTAATGTTCATAGACAGAGCTGGGTTGATGCAGAGGGCACAGGAACTACATTACCTGGACTTAGTAGAAAACTTTGTCTACTTAGGCTCACAGATCTCCAACGACGGAGACTGTATGAAGTGGTCATCAGAAGATCGAAAATTGCTTAAACAGCAGTAAAGCGCTTGAAAAATATACGGAGGACCAGGAACATCTACAGCAACACCAAAGTCAGATTTATGCGCACCCTTATCTTCTCCATTGTTCTTCATGCCTCTGAAACATGGACTTAGAAGCCAGGCTTGAGAGCAAAAAAAGATACATTTGAAATTGGTGTTGGCGTAGAATGTTGGTCATCTCATGTATACAACGGCGCACTTATGTGTCGATACTCAAAGAGCTACAAAGCTTCCAGAGAATGATGACATTATTCGGCCACGTGGCCGGCCAAGACCAGTCCAGCTTGGAGGAGATGATAACAGTTGGCTGCGCTGAAGGAAAGAGGAGTAGAGACAGAGCACCCATATGATAGATTGATGTATTCGGCGATGCCACGGGCCATATCCAAGGCGTAATACAACTAGCCCAAAGTAGAAGGGTTTGAAGAGTATTTTTTAAGAACTGCGCTCTTGGTAGTCATGACCCTAATCCTTGAGGAACCAAAAAAGAAGAAGAAAGATCAAAATTCCTAATTGATACATCTTTTTAATTTTTTTGGTGCAATAAAATTTCTGAAAATCTTAAAACTGATTTATTTCATCATGAGAATTTACGCTTTATAGTTATTTAACCATAAACCGAAAAAAAAGTACCACGCCGATTTCACGCCGATCACGCCGCCGCCGCCGATCAAAATCCCACCGGACGCCGCCGCCGATGATTTTGCCATCGGCGCACACCTCTATTTCGGGGCCACTTCGGGGTGATTATCTTAATCAAAAAAATTGCTGAGAAACCTTATATTTATTTTGTATGGCCTATCGATTGATGTGCACGTGGGCTCACAATGTTTTTTTTTAAATTTTAGATTTTATTCAAATACTCCTTATAGTTTTCGAATAAAATGCCTGTGACATACGGACAGACGGACATGACGAAACGACGGAAGTTACATGGAACATGCAAACGAAATAACGCTAACACGAGGAGTTACTTACCACAAAATTGAACTGAGGACTTTTTCTTTCAAGACACTTTTATTATAAAGTTATTGTTATCGCCCCTATGCCTCTCCCATAACCTGCATAATGACTAACCTAATATATTGAAATTGTGCGCTTAAGTATGGAACAATCGAATGTCGTAACATGAAAAAGATCTGTTCAGTTAATTTTCGGCTGTGTTCAGGGCTGTTATTCGCTACGCGCAAATGCGGCTCACCCCGCCGGTCACCCGTTACGAAACTAGACCTCTACCTACGCTTAGTTACTACGCATCGCGGTGTCAAGATATATTTGTGGGTGAGCGTTGAGGTGAGCTTAAACAAGTTACAGAATAGGGGGGCAGGCGTTCAACACGGGGGGTGTATTTGACAGCGCATTGGAGTTGAATTAATATTGTATTGGTCGCATGCGGTCGTTTTTCATACGCTCTAAGGGCTAACACACAATTAGACGTTACGACGACGTGCGGAATATTTATAAATATAAATAAATATGTAATATATAAATATTTGCGGACAATCTTACACAAATCGACCTAGTCCCAAACTAAGCACAGCTTGTACTATGGGTACTGGACGACGATAAACATTAGGGTGTTGCTTAAAAACCGAAAGTTTTAAATTTCAGTGAGACACCCTATTGTATTGTTCTAATACGTAAAAAAATAACATCTGTTTTTTATTTTTATTTTTGGATAAGATTTAGGGGTCGCTACCGAATTTTTAAATTCTTTAATGTTTGCATTTCGCCATAGTAAGGTTTTTTTTATATATTTAACATTTTACTTTTTTAATGAGCTACATTTAATGATAGGAAATGAATAATCTGGAAAACATCAAAAAAATCACAAAATTTCAGTCAGTAATTCAAAAATGAATTTTAATGTGCTAAATATGCTAAAAACGGGCTTTGGCGATGATTTTAAGACTTTTTATTTGATTTCAAATAAGCGTCGAACATTTCGTGAACCAAAATCGTATTTTCTCGATTGTTTATTCCTTCTTTATCAAATGTAGCTCAATAAACTAGAAAAATGTTAAAATATAAAAAAAAAACTTACTATGGAGAAACGCAACCTTAAGGAGTTTCAAAATTCGGTAGCGACCCCTAAATCTTATCCAAAAATAAAAATAAAAAACAGACGTCATTTTTTCACGTATTAGACCAATATAATAGGGTGACTCACTTAAATTTCAAATTTTCGGTTTTTAAGCAACACCCTAATAAACATACTTATATACATACTTAAATACATAGAAAACATCCATGACTCAGGAACAAATATTCGTGCTCATCACACAAATAAATGCCCTTACCGGGATTTGAACCCAGGACCTCTTGCTTCGTAGGCAGGGTCACTACCAACTAGGCTAAAGCGGTCGTCAATTTGCGGCATAAACGGCTGTATCTTTTGATTGCGTTGGCTTAGAAGTTTGATTTTTTCACAAGGGACAGTAGACTTGAGTATTTGATATTAGTTTCAGCTTGATACCTCCACGCGTTCCTGAGAAAAAGGGTCTTGACAGACGGACGGACGGACAACAAAGTGATCCTATAAGGGTTCCGTTTATTCCTTTCGAGGTACGGAACCCTAAAAACATTGCCAGTATACTCGCGGCAAGTGCAGGTGTAGGCCAGTATTTTGCAGGTGTTCGATGCTTAGCCCATCATGCCCCGGCGGCTTACCTCTGTTCCCTTTAATAACCCTGGCCACTTCCTTCGCGCTAAATGTCAGTCCCGGACTCGTACCATGATCGTGTCCCACATCGAACTCAATATTGTTATTTACATTATACAACTTTAAAGTGTTGTTTAAGCAAATTTGTATTACAAGTACGTTCATTGATTTTTAACTCGCCATTTAAAGTCAGCTAAATAAAAAATGCTTACTGTAAGGCCTTTGTCACACTGGATCCGTTCTGCGGTCTGCGGTCATGGGCCGTAGCATGGTTGGCCTGGCCTTATCACGCGACAAGTGACAAGATAAGAGCATCGTCTCGTTCTATCGAACGGTGTCAGCCAGTGACGCACGCTCTATCCTATCACCTATCGCGTGACAAGGCCAACCATGCTACGGCTCCTGGTCAAATTGAATTTGTTCATACATAATGCGGACTTAACCTGACCGCAGACCGCAGAACGCATCCAGTGGGGCAAAGGCTTAATTACGCAACATTTTCTTAAGTTACTCCCACTTGACAGTAGAAAATATATTTCTGGAAGCCAATTTTACATACAATACAACTTTAACTCTGATGGAAAAACATAACTTATTAAAATTTTGATACGTGCCACAACTACGTAAGACTTGATTTGTTCTTCGTTTTTAGGGTTCCGTACCTCAAAAGGAAAAAAACGGAACCCGTCCGTCTGTCACAGCCGATTTGCTCCGAAACTACTGGACCAATTGAGTTGAAATTTGGTAAACATATGTAAATTGGTAACCCAAAGATGGACGCGTAAAGTAAATTAATGAATTCTGAACACTTTTGGGGTGTAAACTGGAAAATTAAAAAAAAAGTTTCGCAAACTGTATTGTGTGACATATCAAATGAAAGGGGTTGTTGTAACTCGTAAGCATCTCAGATATTTTTCTTATAATTTTAGCAAAAACAGATTTGACTTCAAATCTTTTTTTTTTAAATTAGGATATATGACGAATATTTACCATTTCCCCCCTTATCTCCAAAAGTACTAGGCTTAAAATTCTGAAAAAAATATGGAAAATCGTTCCTTGCCTAAAAAATGCAGGAAAACTTATAAGAAGTTTGAGTATTCCCGTTACTTTGGTAACGGGAAAATTCTCAATATTTTACGGAACCCTCACCACGCGAGTTGAACTCGCACTTGTCCGGTTTTTGTTGTATAATATACTTATTGTGTATGTACCTACTTGTTCAATTAACCTAACAATATTCGCAAAAGGCGTGCTCGGCGAGAATAATGTTTTCGAATGGGCGTGATGACATTTGCAAAGTCGTAATTCAATTGTTTCGATTTAAAAAAAAAACATGTTTGTTTGACCGACTTAGACGAAGAGCGTGATAAAAAATCTAATTTTTTTGACATGTATGCAAATTTGTGATGTATTGTTTATCATGAAATAAATAATATAATTTAATCTAATCATACTCATTTGTATTACAATTTAAGCTAGTACGCCTAGAATCTCTTCAGTCTCATTAAATTTTTACTCAGGTATCTGCCAGTTTTTAATAGTTTTTATTCATCCAATTTAATTTGTGGGGAAAATGGTTTTTCTATTCAATCTTTTGTTAAATATTACATTTCTTTTCCCAATACATTGAGGGGGGTAATCACGTAACGTTCCGAACGCGCGTCAGGTGGATCCAACTGTCATTTTTCCATATAAAAATTGACAGTTAAGATGTACCAGACGCGCGTACAATGCGTTACGTGATCGACCAAGAGGTCTACGGGTATTATCTGAGTCTTTTTTGACAAAAGTGTGTTCAGAAGCCTTAGCATGGTTGGCCTTATCACGCGACAAGTGACAAGATAAGAGCGTCGTCTCGTTCTATCGAACGGTGTCAGCCAGTGACGCACGCTCTATCCTATCACCTATCGCGTGACAAGCCCAACCATGGCAACCATGCTACAGGGCCAGAGTGATACCGAAGGACAGTTAATATGATAAAAAGTACCCACGCTGCGCCTTCCGGTACGTGGTCGCCACTCGAGAACCTTTCCGCCCCAATAGCCATCGGTTCTACGTGCAATGTTCCCCGCCCACTGCCACTTCAGTTTAGCGATTCGGAGGGCTATATCGGTTACCTTGGTTCTGCTGCGGATAGCCTCATTTCTGATGCGATCACGCAGAGATACTCTCAGCATAGCCCTCTCCATTGCTCTTTGAGTGACTTTAGCGCATAGTAAGCGACCATGCTGGACAATCATAACTATTTACCAGAGGCGCTAGTGAGCACGTTAACGCCCTCTTAACAGTGAACCTTCTGTACATAGTAGGTACCTTTTTTCAATTATTTATTCTGTGGTTGTGTAAATAATACACGGGCTCCGCGCTGGCAGCTAGTATATGAGTGATGTAGTTTTAAATATCTGGGTCATGTCGTGGCGGCAGATCTTAAGGATGATATGGACATTGAACGGGAGCGGAGGGCTCTGTTGGTGCGTGCAAATATGATAGCTCGGAGGTTTGTGGGGTGCTCCAGGAAGGTAAAGCTACTGTTACACATGCTGATTACTAGCACGAAAGCATGCTAGTTTCAAGCCAATAACATGTGTGTCTGGATAGTTACTAGTAAGCAGCATGCTATTTGCATACATAATAATTGAGCATGCTCATACAAGCATGCTACTACAGAGCATGTGTAACTGTAGCTTTAAGGTTACCCTGTTTAAAGCCCATCGCTTTATACCTGGAGCCGTATCATGGTTGGCCTTATCACGCGACAAGTGACAAGATAAGAGCGTCGTCTCGTTCTATCGAACGGTGTCAGCCAGTGACGCACGCTCTATCCTATCACTTATCGCGTGACAAGGCCAACCATGCTACGGCTCCTGTAGCCTCTGGGTGCAGTACTCGCAACGGGCCTACAGCATCATGAGTACGACCCATTTGACAGCTCGAACTTGCGAGAATCGAAATCTATACGAAGCGCGTTTGCTCGATATCGAGAGAAGTTTACTATTGTATGTTTTCGATAGCCACTCATGGTAAGCGTACTGGGCCCTTCGAGTCCAGGAGCCGTAGCATGGTTGGCCTTGTCACGCGATAGGTGATAGGATAGAGCGTGCTGCACTGGCTGACTCCGTTCGATAGAACGAGACGACGCTCTTATCTTGTCACTTGTCGCGTGATAGGCCAACCGTGCTACGGCTCCTGTACAACAACGCGTTCCGGGTGGTAGTGGGACTGCCTCGTTTCTGTAGCGCATCAAGGATGTTTGCGGAGGCGCGGGTTGATTGTTTTTATGCTACCATGCGCAGGCGCGCCGCATCCCTGGTGCGCCGGGTGCGGAGCAGTCCCAATACCATTCTGAGAACGGTTGCGGACAAACCAGACTGTGCGATTACGCTACACTGCACGAGACTGCATTCTCCCACCAGTATCATTCGGTGGTAAATGTCGATGTAGTTGTATGTATTTCGTTTTATTTGTTTTATGTCTTGTAGTTACACGAAATAAAGGATTGAATTTGAATTTGTATATGTATAATAAAGCTGAGGGTCAAAAATCTGTACATTTAACAAAAAATCAATGAACATTGAATAATATTATGTAGTACTAGCTTCTGCCCGCGACTTCGTACGCGTATAAATTACTAGCTTCTGCCCGCGACTTCGTACGCGTAAAAATTATGGATGACATGATATTCTTATGTTTCACCTTACGATACCTACTACACTGATAAATTAGATTATTACGATTTCATTTCCTTAAATTATGCGTGTAACAGTTCAAATCCTCATAAACTTTGTCGTCAATAATATTTAATTATATTGATTTACTTAATCTTTATTGCAAACGAAGTACCTAAGTACTTATAGTAGAAGAAAAATTACCAAAACCGGAATTTAAATATAAGATTTCATAATTGAAACAAATGGCCTGAGGGCGAGACCCCAAAGATACTGTATATCTCCGGGTGTCTTGTCAAACTACCCCTGAGAGCCAAAGTCCCGAAGGTAAACGGGGAGGCAAGCGAGGCCAAAGGCTGAGCTTTTCGTAGGAATGAAAAGCCCAACGTACCCTTACATATAGCGCTCCATAAGCGAGCCAGAGCATCGAAGGCCCGAGGGCGAGACTCCATGGATACTTACTATCCCCAGGTGTCTTGCAAGCGAAACATGAGACTTAAGTCCCAAAGGTGAGGAGTGAGGCAAGCGAGCCCGAAGGCCGAGCTTTTCGTATGAATGAAAGGCCCAAACCAACCCTTCAGAGAGCGCTCTCTATGCGAGCGCGAGGGCCAAAGGCCCGAGAGCGAGCTTTTCGTAGGAATGAAAGGCCCAAACCAACCCTTCAGAGAGCGCTCTCAATGCGAGCCCGAGGGCCGAAGGCCGGAGGGCGAGCCTTCACGGACACTAACTAACCCCAGGTGTCTTGCAAGCGAAACCGGAGACCAAAGTCCCGAGCGAGAGAAGTCAGAAGAAGAGCGGCGAGGCAAGCGAGACCAAAGGCCGAGCTTTTCGTTGGAATGATAGGCCCAAAGAACCGTTTTAGAGAGCGCTTCCTATGCGAGCCCGAGGACTGACGCACACTATCTCCAAGTGTCTTGAAAGCCAAATCTGAGTTCCAAAGTCCCGAAGGTGAGTGGCGAGCTTTTCGTATGAATGAAAGGCCCAATACATCGCTTCAGAGAGCGCTCTCTATGCGAGCCCGAGGGCCGAAGGCCCGAGAGCTAGCTCATGCGGACGCTCACTATACCCGAGTATTCATAATAATAATAATATTTCTGAATGTCACAAACGCTGAAGTTTTATACATAAAAAAATTGGTACCTACTTAATTCTCCGCGGAATGCCGTTGTGTCCAAATTTTATACCCACATCTCTTGACGTTGGTGAACTATGCTAATTCGACGTAAGTATTAAACTCAACCTATCATACATCTTTAGATGACCTCTGAATTCATAGCAATTATATAGGAAGACGAAGATCAAGGTTGCTGGATTTCAATATTAACAGCGACGTTGTCAGCGACTGAGTTTCCAAAATAATTAGGTTTCTTATGTCTAACAGCTACTATCGGTTGAGATATCAAACATTTTTGGTTATTATAGATAGTCTTTAGCCATCTAGCACTCTTTTTCATCCCGTGGTTTTTCACGTTTTATCTATATTATTTTATAATGTTTGAATGGAGTTCTTTTTACTTTCCAGTCAAGTGTATGTTTATCAATTTTCAAGTCTAAAGCTCATGGATTTGAGGAGTTCCCATATAAAGTTTTGCCCCATTTTTTACCCCCTTTGAACTAATTTTTATCATTTTTACAGCCTATGACCTGGCCAGGGATTTTCTCGACCGATTAAGTAAAAGTTGCATCAAAATCCTCTATTCACTAAGCTTCTCTGCATTTTTGAAAATATACATTTTCATAATAATACATTTTCAAAAACGCAGACACAAAAAAATTAAAACTACAAAAAGTGCATGCTGCTGGGTTTGAACTCGGGGACACCGACTCCGTAAGCTATGGGTGAAACCACTGGACTAACTATCAGTTGTAAGAACACGATGAATTTTCGAATATCTTGACGACATGTTACCATGGTAATGATACTGTTATAACCCCGCTCTTGCAACATTATATAGTTTCTAGTCGCCTCAGAACCTATTTTTATCCCATATTTTTCACGTTTTATCTATACATTGCTAAAAGTTTGAATGGGATCGTTTTTACTTTCCAGTCAAGTTTATGGTTAGCAATTTTCAAGTCTGTAGCTCGTACATTCAAGGAGTTCCCATACAAAGTTCAACCCCATTTTCTACCCCCTTTGAAGCCTAATCTTTAAGATTTTTATAGCTTAAAACCTATCCGGCGATTCTCTCAACAGACTAGTAAAGTTTGCATAAAAATCCGTTCAGCCGTTTTTACGTGATGCTCGGACAAATAAACAGACAAACAGATAAACAGATAAAAAGATAAACAGATAAACAGACAAAAATTCTAAAAACTGTTGGAACGTGTTCTGTTATCAATTCTAAGTATCCCCAGCCAATTTTTTTTCGTTTATCTTCCATGTACAGACTTTCGACCCTCTTCAGCTTTATTAGGGTTCCGTAGCCAAAATGGCAAAAACGGAACCCTTATAGTTTCGTCTTGTCCGTCTGTCCGTCTGTCCGTCTGTCCGTCGGTCCGTCTGTCCGTCTGTCCGTATGTCACAGGCATTTTACTCGAAAACTATAAGGTGTATTTGAATAAAATTTTGAGGATAGGTGTATTTTGTTAGCCGCTACATAGTTTTGTAATTCAAATGACAAAAAAAAAATTTTTTAGGGGTGCACTTCATACATAAAACTAAAAGTCAAAATTTTTTTTTTCATTGTGACCCCCCGTGTGGCACATCAATCGATAGGCCTTTCAAAATTAATATAAGGTTTCTTTGATTTTTTTTTGATTAAGTGAATAGGGTCGGAGATAATCGCCCCGAAAGTCACTAAAATTCTGTCCCCCCCCCTCTAATTTTTGAACGGTGTATTTTAAAAATATGGAAAAATTCATGGACATAGAACTTATTAATTTCATTCACCGAAAATTGTTTTGAACAAGATCGGTTCAGAGGTTTTCGAGATATTGCTGAAAAACTGCCTTCATCAAAGAAAAGGACGTAAGTGCCGTAAAATTTCTGTGACGATACGACCTTTTTAATAGGCACGGAACCCTTCGTTTTGCGTGGTCCGACACGCACTTGGCCGGTTTTATATGTATAGATAGATAGATAGATGATTTTCTCGTCAATGATTGACATTATGTTACCTAGGAGATTGACGGCTGTTTGGAGTAGCCTCATGGCGTATTTGCGTACAAAGAAGTCTGCCGAATTTTGCGAGGGGGGGGAGCATCTTAATAGAATATTGAAACTCAATTATATATTAAAAGCTTGAAGTGGTTGAACGTTTATAATATCAAGTGCTTACAGCAACATGCGGGCATTTTATGATCAGTGTTCTCTTGCGAGGCGATTTTGTGATCGATCGTGAAATTGTCTTTGTATGATTTTTTGCACATTGTGCAAGGTTTTTTACAGAGGGGTAAGTTACTGAAAGGCTACTCCAGTTATGTATGCTCTAAGGCTGTTATTAGTTACTACTCAACAGCGACGAGTTTAGTCTTGGAAAGGCTGTCAGTTCATATAAACTTTGACATTTTTATATGGCAAAACTGTCACCTCCAAGACTATTTTAATCACGATGTGATAATACCCACCGTTTGCCGGCCGGAGTTTGTGCTGAGGGGTAATAACGTTACATTTCGAACGCGCGTTAGTACAATTTAACTGTCATTTTTCCATATAAAAAGTGACATTTAGATCTACCTGACGCGCGTACAATGCGTTACGTGATTGACCCCACGTCTACCTACCTTTAATTATTATCTACTTTTGTAGAATTCTATGTTTTGTAGTTTTTAAGTTCCACTCCACTAGTTCTGCTAATGATGTTCATGTTATATGTTAAGGTAAGTAAATAAAGAAAACGCTGTTTTTTCGTTGAAAAGAGATCATTTAATAGTAATAATTATTTTAACTTAAATTTAGTATCAAGTCACGTTCTTGTCCTATTAAAATATAAAACTAAACATTGAAGTTATCCAATAATTTATAGTAGAAAGCACAACAAAACAATATTTTTACTTATACTAATAATTGTCTCACTTAATTTTTGATATAAAAAAATCCGATATCAATACTAATTACTGTATTTTCATAAATCGAAGCCACACATTATGAGCGTATGAGCGTTTCCGCTCTCGCCTGACAACACGCCTAACGCTCCGCTTGTCAATACGATCTGAAGAAGAATTTCTGAAGAGCTCGAAACATGCCCCCCGTAGTGACAATTTAATACGTGAGTTTATCAGTTAGTATTAGTATAATTTTGAACTTGACTCACAAATGTTTAAATTCGATTAGATTTAATAAATCATAAAAAAATTGTGGTCACTTTTACTTACACAATTAATCCATACTAATATTTACTAAATAAAACTATATTTCCTTTACCAGGTCATCAGTCCACCTTGGGAGGCCTACCCACGCTGCGCCTTCCGGTACGTGGTCACCACTCGAGAACCTTTCCGCCCCAATGGCCATCGGTTCCACACACACACACACACACACACACACACACACACACACACACACACACACACACACACACACACACATACACACATACATACACACACACACACGCGCGCGCGCACACACACACACACACACACACACACACACACACACACACACACACACACACACACACACACACACGCACTTACTGTGGGAATCAATGATGTAATATAAGGGGTACTTAAGATCTATATGTTGTCTATACGAAATTCCGTGTTAAAAAATTGCCACCAAATCTGTGTGACTGTGGGAATCAATGATGTCATATAAAAAGAGCTAAGATCTATTAACCTGACGGTCCCCGACACTCCCGCAAATATTGTCTCCTAGGAGTCCCGCGGCCGCGTATTCGTGGCAATTTTTTTGCTACCGTCCGTTCCCGGTCACGTGGTCACGCGGGCGGTCCTGGGAGTCCCGAGGTAATTTGAGCTGACGCGAGCAAACCACTTGACTCAACGTTATCGCTCGTATCTCTGTAGTGTTTATACTTAGGAATGTAAATGTTTACATTTTTTACAAGGGCATGAAACAGACTTCATTGTGTTTGTATTAAATATATCATACTCAACATATTACAATGTAGAAACCATGGTTCTTTCACAGGGAGGAAAAATAATGTCCATTTTCCAAAGATATGCTAAGAAATAAAGATATGGAATTATAACTGTAACATATTTTATTTAGTCTAATTCTTTAAGATATAGGCCATCAACCATTGTAAATTACTAAAAGACATACCAGTAAAAATATTATTTTCTTTGTGTTCGAAAAACCGTAAGCACTCAAAACTTTTTGCACACATGAAGGTCGCAATTTCAACTTTTTTTTGAGAAATTATTATTAGATCTCACTGGTTTTTATTTTTATCATAACGCAAATAAACTAATCAAAAACAGGTATCACACAGTAAAATTGCATATAAACAGTAAAATTTCAATAAAATATCACTTTTGTATCGGAAGAAATTTTGTAATGAAAGTTTGTACCCAACTTTTGTTTTCGTATTTTTTTAAAGCAAGGCATGTTAATCGCACGAAAAGTTGTATATTTATCATTAATATAGTATTATTTGTATAAATATCATTAATTTTATCCCTTATTACTTCAAAAAACCATTTTTTTCCACTTTTTATGGGTCACTATCGTAGAAACGCACCACGAGGAACAACGGTTTTTGTACTGGCTACTACTGGTCGAATTTATGAAGAATGAAGCTTTGGTTGGTACCAATCTGTTGCTAATTTCATCGCGTTTAAATTAGAAAGCGCCCAATGGAATAGGAACTGTATGTTCTTTACAATAAAGTCTTTTCTCAACTGTGGGAACCAAGACGCGAATTCGTGGCACGGGAACCGACGGGTGCAAATATCGTTGCCACGAATTCGCGGCCGCGGGAACCGACGGAGACATTTGTGCATTTTTTTTGGGAACTTACGTGAGCGCCATTTTGGACGCGTATTCGTGGCAGCGGGGACCGACAGGTTAAATGTTGTCTGTACGAAATTCCGTGTTTCAAAATGGCCACCAAATCTGACAGCTAACGTTTCCATTGTCGACTCGAAACTGAGGCAAGTTGTGCCAGTTCACACAATTTTAGTGTGCCATTTTTGGAGCGCTTATAGCCTGTCTACCTCTTTTTTATATTACATCATTGGTGGGAATAGTTCGACTTGGGTAAGTTTCATTTATTTATACTGGTAATTTCAAAATCTAAATAAATAAACTAGTGTACTTTAACGTCCTTCTCCTGTATCATACATATACCTAACGGGTTACTAACGGCATTTGATTTGTTTTTAGAACCTTTCTTAACGTAACTTTGCTTGTAGAAGTTGCCGAAAAGAATCAAGAAGAATACGGTGTTGCTGATGATGAAAATGGCGACTCCTTTCGAAGGGGGGCACTCCGACACCCTCACCGTGGCAATGTACTGGGCTATCACGGACACGAATTGTACCTGTGAAAACATTAACAATTAATTACTGAGGTTAAACCAATAATGTCATATAAAAACCGGACAAGTGCGAGTTCAACTCGCGTGGTGAGGGTTCCCTTCCGTATATAATACACAAAAATATTGGGAATTTTCCCGTTACTTTGAATACTTGGGTCGTTCTTCTTTTCGACCGACAATAGCCTGTCCTTCGTCTTATTACGGCATCTCATTTGAGTAATAATATTTACGGTTTTATAATGTTCGAATGAACGTCCATATTATTTTATTAATTTTTTTTTTTTTTTTCTACATCAAAGGTTTATTCAAATAAAATATTTTGTTCATAAACAATGTAAGTAACTTAGATAAAATAAAGGAAAGAACAAATAATTATAAATTGATTATAAAATAAATTAACCTAACTAACCTAACCCAGTTATAGAAAAAATACCCCGTCCAGCAGTTCCGTCTGCGGCATGGAGCCGATAACGCTGGCGCCGTTTTTATTAATTAGTGATATTTAATATTTCACTTTCTCTAACTGGCATTTTTTTTAATGTTTTTTTTTCGTAGAATGCCGTGACAGAGTGGTAAAACAAAATGTGGTCCCCACTGAAAGAGTCCACTTTGTCACATGTTTTTTTTTAGAAACCAACCGTAAATAAATATTTATATTGGCCAGAAAGGAAACTTTAATTAGTTCTAATGAAGAATCCTATGCATTTTTTTTAAATCGCACTTCAAAACCACAATTTTCGATAGTTCAAAAACCAAAAAAACAGAAAAACCTCGGTTCATTGTCGGTAAAAAAGAAGAACGGCCCACTTAAACTTCTTATAGGTTTTCCTGTAATCTTTAGGCAAGGAACTATTTTCCATATTTTTTTCAGAATTCTAAGCTTAGTAAGTAAATGAATGAATTCTAAACAAGGGGGCCACTTTTGGAAGGTAAACTTAAAAAAAAAAACGCAAACTATATTGTGTGACAATATCAAATGAAAGGGGTTGTTGTAAGCATCTCAGACATTTTTTTTATAATTTTAGAAAAAACAGATTTGAAGTAATTTAGGAAAAAAAACGAAAATTGACCATTCCTCTTATCTCCGAAACTACTAAGTTTAAAATTCTGAAAAAAATATGGAAAATAGTTCCTTGCCTAAAGATTATAGGAAAACCTATAAGAAGTTTGAGTATTCAAAGCAACGTTAAATTCTCAAGATTTTACGGAACCCTCACCACGCGAGTTGAACTCGCACTTGACCGGTTTTTTATATTACATCATTGGGTTAAACCAATTTATATGAGTAGGTACTTCTTCTGAGTAGGTAAAATTTCTTTGAATCATACCCAAGTTTAGGTACTTGAGTGGCCGTTAAGGACTGAGTATTCGAATACAGGCTTTATACTCAAGAGATAATTTACTTTAAAAACAAAGTTGTAACCGACTTCAAATCAGTAGCCAAATTGCTTCAAGTTTGCCTATAAAATTTGAAGAGTTCGGTCGATTTCTCCAGGATCCCATCATCAACTGGATTTTGGTGACAACGGGACCAACCTGGAAGTATATGCTTTCAAACAAAGAAAGAATTTTTCAAATCGGTTCATAAATTACCGAGTTATCGCGTAACAAACTTCCAAAAAAATACAGTCGAATTCCTCCTTTTTTTGAAGTCGGTTAAAAATAATGGGTACTCAGTATGAATTTACAAAACGCAGTGTCCTTTTTTTTCTCTTGAGAGTATTTTAAAATAAAATAAATAAATAATCATTTAATTCGGAAGTATTTCCAGAATTCGTTACTAACAATGGTCGTAAAACTATGTTAGTAGGTATTCTGTTACAATTAGCAGAGATCTTTCATAGCACATCGAAAGACATATTCCTTTGTTTCATAAAAAAAATATAACAAAAAATTCAACTATGTCACTAATGTGTAAAAAAAATGGTAGGTGTCGCTGACTCACAAGTGGCAAAAAAATGTTTGAAATATTTGACATCAAAAATCACCAAGTTAATGTTGACCTAGAGACATCTGGTTTTTTGCAAAATTATTCCTCTTTAAGTCATAAACATACGTTAATTACAACAGAAACGGACCAGTAGTTGTGAAATATTTTGAAAAGTAAAAAAAACTTTGAAGTGATATTTCAGGGAAACTGTCAATAATTATGAGATAAAACTTGGCAGATTAATGACAAGCTTTATGACCAATACATAGGATATATATTTCATTGGCTAATAACGTCAGGGGCATTTTTTGTTCCCTTACACAGTAATATTCAGGGCTCGGATTTTTCATCACACGGTAAGACGAAAGAAGACTAATGAGTCGATATTAACATACTATACAGGGTGATTACGGGGTCGTGGAGCAAGAAAGAAGCATTTAACTTACTTTCTCCTAAGGATCACGATAGGTTAGGACTAACAGTACACCAGCGACTTATTTTTGTCAGCAAAAAAAAACTGCGATAATTCGAGATCATGGTCACCCTACTATTTCCCAAGAAAACTTATGTCAAGTGCATGGAGTTAACAATCGTTTGTTTGTTTTCTAAAAAGGTGTAATTAAAAGTAGTGTGACCACGCATTTTGAGTCAATAATAATTTTTAAATAAAAATACGTAAATAACGAATCATCTTTGTTTCAATTAAAATAAATACAGGTAGCATCGCAATCATGTACTGAGTCAGAAAAAAATTGTTGGGATCACGACCCCGAAATCACCCTGTATTGTTGTGATAGACAACAAATTGTCATTTATTTATATTTGCAATCGGTACGTTTGGTATTAATTAAATGAATGAGTATGAGAATGAATCTGAGTAAAATTTTAATGTTAATATCGAGTCCATAGTTCTCTTTCGTCTTACCGTGCGATGAAAAATCCGAGCCCTGGTTATATTATACCTAGCCTTTAACTGGCCAATTTTCGCTATGGAGAGCGTTTCATTTTTATAACACCTGAAAATGTATTCATAATTCGAAATTATTTTGCCTCCTCAACACTGCAATATATTTATATAACTTAATATTACTTATTATAAACTAGTGGCTATGTGACCTGTGGAACTCACATTTTTTTTTCGAAAAAGTGACAAAAAAAAATCTATATAATGACTATAAAATTCACGAGAATCGGTTGCGAAATGCGACCTGTAGAGAAGAACAGACGGACAGATGGACAGCGTGACGGACACCGGACATACGAACGATTTTCGGCCCAAGCTGAAGCATAGAACTTCGCTCGCTTCGCTCCCTCGTTCGAACAAACGAATAAAAAAATGTATTTTATCAATATACGACATAATAGGTGAAATGCCATTGTCTTTTTCACGTAAAAAATAAGCTGTCATGATTTTGTATTTGACATTGTCAATTAAGTACATATAACCTTCAAATTTTCGTTTCGTTGTTTAACTGTAACATACTGAGTTGAAAATTAAGAGACATGTATTTACATTGTTAAGTTAGGTACTACATACTTGCCGTGTTTAAAATGAACAAGCCCGTATGGATCGGCGAGGTATACCTATACTCCTCCGATTACCAAATATTGTTTTGTACCGAACTGCAAAAATGATTCGTCGAAGACACCGGACAAACATTTTTCCATGTAATGTCAGTGTTCAATATAATCGTCCGTCGAATCCGTATGAAAGCTAGGTGTTATACAGCGAGTGTATTGTAATAGTTATTTACGATACGAGTGCAGAAAATAGGAAATTACCTATTCGCACATGTATCGTACAACGTTTTACAGTACATATGGCTCTTTAAAGTTTCAACATATGCACGGAAAGTGCTCATTTTCGCACTAGTGCGGAAAAGTAACACCATGTGTACTGTAAAATCTATTTACAATGCTCTGTAAGTGCGCCTTTATATTATGGTTCAACATAAACACGGGAACTCCTCTCATCGCTATGCTCGCACGGCGGAGCGATGCAGAGCGAGGCCGTGCGGGAATGGATTTCGGGTCAATATTCCCACACACGTGCGAGAATGAGATTTGATGACTGTTAAAATTTCACCTTTTATGTGTATGTCAATCGTGTCGACCAAAAACACTCCCTGACGTTCGTGTTTTTGGTCAACGTCACTCGTTGGGAATTACTTACTTTTCGCAATTGTATCATATATTAACTATTTTACAACGTCTACTTTACTGGACCCATTAGAACGTCTATTCACTCAAAGAAAAGCAGTTAGTCCTCACCAGCTGGAACGTGGTCATATATTTCTTCCACGTCAAATACTTGGCTACGTTCGGCCCCAACGCAGCCAACCCGTAGTAAGTGTACATGAAGACGTGAACCAGAGAGTTCAGGAACCCGATGAACACTGTCGTATGCGACGGCGTATATTTGAAGAAGGCCCAGCAGCCGATCATCATGATGGAGTGATGATATAAATGGAGAAAGGTCACTTGGCTGTCTTTTTTCCGAAGCACGAAGAAAACTGTGTCGAGAAGCTCTGTGACTTTGGCTGCGAAGTATAACCAGATTCCGAAGACCACCTGAAATACAAGGAATCGATTAAAATATTAAGTAATAGGCAAATTGTGGGGGTAAGCGTGAAAACAGGTAAAGATATCTCAGTGTTTACCTCTTTTCGGTGCTTATCATCAGCCATATAGCACTTAGTGGGCACCAGGCCAAATTCCAGCATCGCCCAAAAGTACTGTAAGAAATAAAATGTTTTCAAAAGTTATTCCTCTCCCATTTATAATCCAATACGCACAAGGTTGTTGTGGTCGATCGTGGGTATGGAAGACTTCACGAAATTTCACGAAAACTTCACGAAACCTTCGTGATATAACTCTGTCATGACGTGGTGTTGAATCTAGCAAAGTATTGCTAGATATCTAGTAAAGATGCCCTGTTTAAGACACACAGTTTTACACAACAATTTATCTCTAGTCATCGGCACAAGGAATCCTCAAATCAATAAAGCGTCGCGTCGGCAACGCGCTTTCGACTCAGAAGTGTCACGCCACAGTGACACCGGAGGTAGGTCCAGGGATCGGAACCGGTTTTTTCAAAAATTCCCGAAGTAGTTTAATATTTTGATTCTTTTAGGCTCTTAATTTAGGACTCTATCGTGTATTTAGGTAACATATTCGTATTATTAGATTGCCCGATCAAAAATGATATTCTAACCAGAGAACGAAATAATACCGGTTCAATTTGTATGGAGAAAATACCGGTATTCGATCCCTGGGTAGGTCAACTCAAGAGGAACCTAACCAGCCAAACATGACTCCAGTAAAAGTTGCACGGTGTTCGAGTTATTACTTCTGTCCGGGACACACCCCGTCCGACATTCCCCCAACGTAAAAAAAGGCTAGTAAGGTTCGTCTTCAGCTGACCTATCTTCGGTGTCACTGTGACGTGGTACTTCTGGGATTTCACAAGACTGTTCGTTTGCCACCATCATTTAATTTAAAAAAAACCGGGCAAGTGCGAGTTCAACTCGCGTGGTGAGGGTTCCGTATATAATCTAAATTTCATAAGTGTTTTTGAATACTCAAACTTCTTATAGGTTTTCCTGTAATCTCTAGGCAAGGAACTATTTTCCATATTTTTTTCAGAATTTTAATCCTAGTAGTTTCGGAGATAAGGTGGGGGGGGGGGGGGATGGTAAATTTTCGTCTTTTTTCCTATATTACTCCAAATCTGTTTTTGTTAAAATTATAAAAAAAATATATCTCACATGCTTATAACAACCTCTTTCATTTGACATGTCACACAATACAGTTTGCGAAACTTTTTTTTTTAATTTTCCAGTTTACCCCCCAAAAGTGGCCCCCTTGTTCAGAATTCATTAATTTACTTTACGCGTCCATCTTTGGGTCACCAATTTACATATGTGTACCAAATTTCAACTCAATCGGTCCAGTAGTTTCGGACAGACAGACAACCGAGTGATCCTATAAGGGTTCCGTTTTTTCCTTTTGAGGTATCGTAACCCTAAAAATCTACTTTATGCCGGTTACGCACATACCTATATTGGAATTAGACTTTGTCCACAAATTGCTCCACCGCCCTCATCCTTGGCATTTACCTTTTGTACTAAATATGCCGATATAGCCACTTGTATCATATTGTATGTAAATAGCGTGCCAGTGAGCTTGAACGCTGGCCTCTTCCGCATGAAGGCCGGGCCTAGCTTCAGTACGAAGAGGAGGTATGTGGCCAGGATCATTAGTACCGGGCCGGGACTCCGCATTAGGGGAAGCTCGTCGATTTCGTCATCTGGAACGTAATTTGAATAAATATTTAATAATAGTTATTGCATACTTAATAGGAAGTCCCAACCCTTAATTGTTTTAATAGCACTCTTTATTAGTGAAATAAATATTTTTCATATTTTTTTCATTTTCAATTTTCGACACGTGAGACTCGATACGTTTTTAAATAATAATTGACTTCTATTTTATTAAATAAAAAAATAATAAAAAAAAGTTATGTATTTCCTAAAGTATAAGTGCTTACCACATGTGTGTTAAAATCTTCAACAAAATACCAGCTGAGCTTAAAACATTTCTACATAATGTATTTAAGAAATTTAAGAATAATTTTAGTCGACAATTGTTTTTATAGTATAAATGACTTTTTGACATACAAATTCTAAAAATATACAACAATGATAAATATTACATAACTACAAAATAACTCTGTTTTTAAATTTAATTGCTAATTCTATGTTAATTTTATTTTATTCCGTGTTAAACAATTCTTTTAATATTTTATTGATCGTAATGCTTATCATAATTGTTAATTTCTAGTTCTTCTATTTTATTTTTTAAGAATGTGACATGGCTTGCTCATTATTATTACATATTATTATTTTAAATTCTTATTTTACTATATTAAATTATATAATAGTACAAGCATGAATCAAACATAATGCTAATTGTCACATGCCTGTTTGGGCTAAACATATTAAGGAACAAGAAAATGACTGTAACACCTGTGCTTTTACCATATGTCTAATGTGAATAAACGATATTTCATTTCATATATCATCGTATCAGCAGAAATATATATGCCTCCTCCAAAGAGTGCGACAATGACCGTTCCTGTAGTATATAGGTACAATACAAGTAGATAATTAAAAAATACTAATTTCTACCACTACCCACTAATATTTGTATCAGCCTTAAGTATAGTTTCCGAATACAATGTGACATAGGACTGTAGAGTTTTTACAAAGATTTTAGAGCACACCATTTCACTTATCTCAAATAGTAAAAAAATAAACAAAGTGAGTTGCGCCAAATATTCTTAAATTCGAATATTTATTTGACTAGTAATATTTTGTTGAAAAAAATATTATTTTCCCTCCTCAAGCAAATCATTTTAACATAGTACCTACTTTCGCTTTGTTTTGATTAGTAATTTTTTTCAAAAAAAATCTCGTAAGTTGACTTTAAGTCAAGTTTTTTTAGTGTCATTGTTATAAAAACCAGCATAAACATTACAAGTATGTAAATCAACAGTTAAATCAGCATTTGAATGAAGTATCAAAGGCCAAACATTGAAAAAAACTACTTGCATCGACTGTGTATTTGCATCATTCACATAGTTAAGTTACGTCGACATAGTACCTAGGTTTGTGAACAGAAATAAAATAAATTAATTTCAAAATAATTTTGGGTATTTTTATGTTTTTTTTTATTCAAGTTTCAACGTGACGATTTTCTCGTCAGTAGGTAATAATAATCAATTATAGAACGTAAATTTTGGTTTTAAAAATTATAAAAAAACACATAATAATATGGTGGAAAACTCTCTACACCTTCAAGTATTATAAACCTTAAGTAACCTTTTTTTTATTTGTAAAGATTTTATTTCGTTCTAGTTTATTTTATCCTTAGTTTAGTATAAGTAACATAAATTCATAACATAATTAATGTACAGAGATCGGAATTTTCGCGGCAAAACAAAACACTGTCGCAATCTAGCTAGTGTTAGAAACGTGTCTTTTATCGAAATCAAGTATTGTTATATTAAAAAAACATGCCTATATATTTACATTATTTTATAATCATTCGCGACTGTTAATTTAAAATATGCAAAAGAAGTGGTAAGATACAGAATTGTTTTATATGTGTTATTCCATCTAAACCTTAACTATACTTTATCATATTAACTAACAACCCTGTCTTTTGGCTTTGTCGTAGTCGGGTATCAAAGAGGTAAAACTTTTAATGAAGTGACTATACCACCTCATTGAAAATAATAGACACTTCAGAAAATGAGTACCTACTCAATAGGACATTGCATCTGTCTCTATACAATTTTATACAAACCTCACGTAAAAAATTGTATTAAATATTTTAATTTATTTGGTGAACCTTGTTTGTTTTCTATTACACAACTATCGATATCGATAAAAAAATGTTTCTAACACTAGCTTGATTGCGACACTCTTTTGTTTTGCCGCGAAAATTCCGATCTCTGTTAATGTAATAAAATTAAACAAGAGTACAAATTCTCTAATCCCTCTATATTTTTCTATTAATGTGTTTCCTGAATAAATGTGATTCTATTCCATTAAAAAGGTCCATAAAATATAATAAATACATTATATAAATATCACATCCCTTTTCTGGGAAAATAAAAAAGGCAAAAAGAAAATATTTTCATGGACGATATTTTCCAATGTTAGTAAAGCAAAGTAACCCACACTTACCGTACTTACATTATTTACTTACATTTGCTTTTAGACAGATCCCAAGACGCAAAGTTCTTAAGATAAAGCGCAGTCGTCATCTTTGCCCGCTCTGCAAAATAAATAATCACTATTTTACGGCAATGCAACAAACAATGTGGCAACCTTCGATTGAACTAGGCTGTTAGTAAATGGCAGATAACATTAACACTTAGCTATCATTATAACCGGTATTTAGATAGATTTGCTGCTGGCGGGGCGATACTTTCTTTTCGAAAACGTTCGACTTTCAATTGATAACATGTCAAAATGTTTAAGTACCATTTGTTTGTTGGTTCAACAACCATGACAAGAATGGACATGGAATTGGTAAATACGGCCATGTGTGGGCACATCAATCGATAGGCCTTTCAAAAAAAAAAATCTCAGTCGGAGATAATCGCCCCGAAAGTTACAAAAATTGTGTCCTCCCCCCTCAAATTTTTGAACGGTGTATTTAAAAAAATATGAAGAAAATCATGGACACAGGGCTTATTAAAAATTCTTTAACCGATTTTTTTTTTGAACAAGATCGGTTCAAAGATATTGCTGAAAAACAACCTTCCCTATAGAAAAGGACGTAAGTGCCGTAAGATTGCTGTCACGATACGACCTTTTTAATAGGTATAGGACCCTTCGTTGTGCGTGGTCTGACACGCACTTGGCCGGTTTTGTGTATTTTATATTTTTAAGACTTGTTGACTAATATAAAAAAATGGGTGACCGGCAGTCTCGATTGTTTATATATTACTAGCTTACCCCCGCGACTTCGTCTGCGTAGACTCAGGATAAAAACTATCCTATATTTTAATCGAGGCTATAAACTATCTTCGTGCAAAATTTCATCCAAATCGGTTCAGCCTTTTAAGCGGAATATCCAAATATCTAAACTTTCGCATTTATAATATTAGTAGGAGTACATTAGGATTTTTAGTGAAGACTTTGCGTGGGAGTAAAAAAAAGTCATCGAATTTTGTTAATGTACTATATAATACTAAGTCGCTACCAACAGGCGATTTCCGAATTCTATCCCAGATCAGCATTCACAGATCAGCAGGTACTTTTCAAGCACATTTCAAAACTACTATGATTTGAAATTAAACGCCTTCTTTTAGATTTAAACTTACAATGTGTAAATGCGTAATTAATGTTTTTTTTAATCATTTATTTACTAAAGGATTCGCTGTACTTGTTTAATTTTGTCTTTTGTTCGGTCTGGCGCATTTTGCCAAGTAAACGTAGCCACGAAAGAGTTTTCTAGAACATTTGTGCGGATTATTTAATTAATAGTACGTCTTGATGAAGGTGTTAGTTTGTTCTATTATTTGTACTCAACCAATTGCTCGTTATAATTTCTCACAAACACAAAATGTATGACTGTGATAATGATATTGACATTGATATTTATTTATCTCATAATATTACATTGCATTATAAACTACATTAATGTCAATATATAAGAATTAATACTATAGTTGATATTTAAGAATTTTCAATTACACCGCATGACAAACGAATTTTAACGGCATTTTAGCTATTGGTTTGATTAACGTTAATAAATAAGGGCATTCATTTCGAATATGAAAAAATTGAGACTTGATATCCACCACCTTGGCCTTGTAATCGCCATGTCATTACATTAAAACCTGTCAAATTTCGCCATTGTACTAGAACCCACCTTTTACATTCCAAAGTAGGTCGAAAATACATCTTTTATAAAAGAGGTGAAAGTATATATATTTTTTATTGTGTCTATTGTATTCTTTAACCGTTAGAGCAACAACAGATGTACATATATTGAGGACGTTGACCCTCGGGGTACGTTACGATGACTGTTAAAATGTTGGGGTAACCTTGTGTTGAAGCTTACTCACTGTGTTTTTTTAACGCGCGGTGTGAAAAATACAGGCAAAAAGCCACAAACCCCACTTGACGGGTACAGTCGCTATCAGATAAATCGGAGCGAAAAAGGTGGTGATAAACATCTGAAAAAGATTTTATTTTGTTTGAATTTGTAATGGAGTTATGTACTATCGCCCATCGGTACGGGTTCACACTTTCTGTTCAAAATCGTGCATTGCGAACGCTCGAAAATGATCCTAGAGGTGTGAACCCATGCCCTTGGGTGATAGTATATGATATATCAAACTTTAAATTCGCTAATGCTTCTAAACTATAGTGTAATATAAGTTATATTGTGACAGTTATTTTGGGATAATAAGCAAAATACGTTAATAATTATTATATAGAACGAGCGCGCGAAGCGAAAGAAGTCCCCCGTTTCAAATAGGGCCAAAAAAATGACAGTTTTGCGAGTTCTACAGCACAGAGCCCCTAGTACCTTATTAAAATATTGTTCACTTTTTTGAAACAATGATACGTTTTGGCAAAGACCTATTTTACGTGCTCGGGCGAAGATAAAAGCATATCGTACGAACATTTGTGAGCGAACAAGACAACTTTTGTATCAGAAATGAGGCTATCCGCAGCAGAACCAAGGTAACCGATATAACCCTCCGAATCGCTAAACAGCTTAGTGGCAGTAGAACCGATGGCCGTTGGGGCGGAAAGGTTCTTGATTGGCGACCACGTGGCGCGGCGTGGGTCCCACAAGGTGGACTGATGACCTGGTAAAGGTCGCGGGAGTCCGCTGGATGCGGGTGGCGCAGAACCGGTCGCTTTGGCACTCTTTGGGGGAGGCCTATGTCCAGCAGTGGACGTCTGTCGACTGATATGATGAAGATAACATTTTCAAGGTTATATATTCACTTTTAAAAGTCCGGTATGTCGTTTTTAACGCTTTGATCAAAACGCGCCAGAAAAACGCGACATGAAACACACGCAGTGTATATCTAAGTACATACTTAAACTTATGAGAGGCACTTCTCATTTGAATATTCTTATCAATAAGTAACTGATTGTGAGAGCCGTAGACAAGAAAAATATTAATTCGCAGAAAAAAAGTTACAGATAGAATTTATTGAATAAACATTTTATTAGTGTAGAGAACACTTTTGAAGTACGAGTATAGTGCCGGTAGCGGATGAAGACGATGAGTCGGACTGACATAATATATAATCTAACGAAATGAAAGTAATATAATCTAACGAGGTGAAAGAAATGAGGTGCCTACTGAACAACATCTGACAATAGACGAGGAATGATGCCCGTATGTGGATTAGTTGGACTGATGTAAAAAATAAGAAGAAGAATGAAGAAGTTCTTAAAGTGGTGAAAGAAGAGAGGTGCCGCCTGAAAACCACTGAAAATAGTCGAGGGAAGTTGCTCGTTTCTGGATTAGTTGGATTGACATATTAAGAAGAAGAATGAAAAAGTATAACGTGGTGGAAGGATGAAGGTGCCTGCTGAAAAATCACTTAAAATAGTTAAAATAGACGAGCGAAGATGCTCGCTTGTGGATAAGTTGGATTGACATAATAAGAAGAAGAATGAAGAAGTATAACGTGGTGAAAGGAAATAGGTGCCTGCTGAAAATCTCTGAAAATAGACGAGGGAAGATGCTCGTTTCTGGTTTAGTTGGATTGATATATTAAGAAATAGAATGAAGAAGTATAACGTGGGGGAAGGAAAGAGGTGCCTGCTGAAAATCTCTGAAAATAGACGAGGGAAGTTGCTCGTTTCTGGTTTAGTTGGATTGACATATTAAGAAAAAGAATGAAAAAGTATAACGAGGTGAAAGGAAATAGGTGCCTGCTGAAAACCACTGTAAATAAACGAGGAAAGGGGTTAGTATCATATGGTCAAAAACGCAGGTCGTCTACAGCGTCAACTCACCTAAAAATCGTTTGGGCAAATTCGCTGATAGTCGAAAACGTAAGCGGCCTAAATATAAAGCAACTCGTCTAAAATCAACCCGACAAATAAATGGTTTGTCCGATATGTAACTAGTCACTTTAGCTACTTGCCTTAAGAACATCTAGACCAATTCACAAATAGGTTAAAACTAATTGGTCGATAAAGCAACTCGTCTTAAATTTAGGTGAGCAGTGGGGTGACACAACGATTTAGGCGATTTCGGCACAAAATTGCTTCAAGCAATTACTAGTATTGGCAAAACTTCACTTTAGTTTTGGACAGCTCGTTTGATTTAAGACGATTTGCTTTGTCGGCGACCAGCTATTTATACCAAATGCATGTAAGACGATTTGATAATACGACAGTAGACGAAATCATTTTGTGACGAGTTGCTTTATAGGCCGCTTACGTTTTCGACTATCTGCAAATTTGCCAAAATTATTTTTAGGTGAGTTTAAGTTCTAGACGACCTGCGTTTTTGAAAATAAGATACTAACCCTCAAAATGAACACTGAAGAAAATATTATTTGACCGGGAACGCCTTGATTTCGGCACGAAGAATTATCTGCAAATGTACCTACTTTCGATAATTTTCAAGCATGAGAATTTTTTCAAGCAGTTAGAGTAGATATTAGACCGATTTGAAATATAAGAACACTAATTAAAAAAAGGAATCAGTTTAAAAGTTAATAAAAAAAAAGTTCCTTGTAACGATAGTTTTCATACATTTTTCATCCAAGGAATTGGCATAGCAGGGTAGCAACATGTTTTGTGGAGCCGAATACCATCTGACCTAAACGCTAAACCTTATTGGGATTGGGACAGATTTTTTTCTCAAGCCGCCCGAAGTCCTGTTGCAAGTACAACCACCTAGATCAGCGGATTAACGTGGCTTTCAAAGCTCGGAAGCTCTCAGTTAGTGAAGCAAAAATGGATAGCCAAATAAGACTTCAAAATTTTGATACGTTAGCGCTGCTAAGCCATCACGAACACTTGCATAAACCTAAGCAAACTATTCATACTAAATAGCACTCATTCTAACGATACCCTTAATTTCAACACAAAGTGGAATGTTCGGAGTACTTAACACCTAATGATAATTGATCGTGTGACATTGTGCATGGTTCCCTCATTAAATGATGCGGAACAGGTCATTGTCCACCTTTCACGTAAATAAAAGCAACTACCTGCCCATGCGCATCCGCGTATTGCAAATGACACAGACAAAGAAACAGGATATTATCATATCTAAAACATCGCGGGAACTTATAACAACATCGAAAAAAAATCTCCGAATAAATCATTTGCCAATGTTTCATTTGTCCGAACGCTTTATTTCCGGAACCATTGACAATTCCAAGCTTTTGGAAATAGTAACGTATAGTAACGTTAGGTTAGGTTTGTTTCATAAAAAATACTGAAAAATTAACGGTTTCAAAAAGTAAACCTACATACTACAACATGTACTATGAACATGACTACAATGTAATGAAGAATAAAGAACCTTTTGGACAAATGAAACTTTGGCAAATGATTCATTCATAAAAACAATATCGTGGTTGTGACAGGACCGACAGGTAACCCCTCTACATATACAAACTTACAGTTCATAAACTTTATTTAAAATAAATAAATCAATAATAATAATAATAATTTGGAACTCTCTGGGGGAGGCCTATGTCCAGCAGTGGACGTCTTTCGGCTGATATGATGATGATGATGATGAAATCAATAATTATACACACACAAATCGAACTAGGTCCCATAGGACTGGTTAGATCATATTCCCAAAATCATTATTTAGCCGTGACGTAATTTCCAGTCTCGTTTTTTCCTAATTTTCACCTGACGTATTTATTCCTTACATGATTTTTCCATTCGCAGATTTTCTCATTAGACAATTTAACCACGCACTAATATTTCTAACGGCATTTATTCTACAATCGTAATTTTTCTTAACCTTTCGTATGCTTAGTAGCAGATCTGCACTGATCATGGCTAATCGACAATTGAATCTGTTTCAGAAACAAAAAAACAAATTCCTTTAGCGCTGTAAGTGTTCCAGCATACAAGAGGTTAAGACAGATTGTTATTTTTCATATTCCGTGATTGGTCCCATAGGCGAGTATGGGACCAATCACGGCTGTAGATAAAACTCCCAGGCAACGTCATATGCTTGGGAGAGTTCCAACGCGTGCACCTCGCCGCCACCTGCCCCGCTCGGCCGCAAACACGGCTTTAGGAAGAATCAGTGTATAATTATATACTGTTTTGAAAAAATGATACCGAATCGAGACTTTACGCCGGTTCTTCTTTAGGCAGAGGTCTTCTTTCCGAACCGGGTGGTAGTTTTATCAGCATTCATAGGTGCATGTAATATGCCTAAATTGAAGAATAAATAACTTAGACTTTGGTAGTGACGCCTACGAAACTGAAGGTCCTGGGTTCAAATGCCGGTAAAGGCAAATATTTGTGTTATGAGCATGATTATGGGTACCTAATTAATAGTATGTTTACAAGATTATAATTAACATTAACTAAGATAAATTAAAACTAAGTTAAATCTAAAAAAGTCCCTCGAGGCATTGTACCGAGGATGCTGGCGGCATTTCCTCGCTGAATTGCAATGCTGCTGATGCGTTGCGCGAGATGATTGTTAGTTCCGAGTCTTGGATGTTTGCTATGTAGTTATTTATATTTATTAAATATACCATCGTATAGTTCACAAAAAGTGTGACAGTATGGAGGGGGCCAGTAGGCAAGAGAAAGAAAGGGAGACCCTGCAACAGGTGGGAGGATGAAATTAAATACACAGCGGGTCCAAACTGGATACAAACAGCAACGTCCAGAGAAGACTGGCTCACTTTGGAGGAGGCCCTTACTCGCAGAGGGGTTCTTGCAGAATAATTATCTTTTGAAATATTATTATAAATTGAAATGTCTAATTCTCTCTTTATAAAACTTAACTTACTAACATTAAAAATAATTAATTAGTCAACTTTTGATACTAACAAAACTAATCTGTAAACCAATAATTCTGTAAGAAATAAAAGGCTTTTTATTTATTTATTATATAGTTCACAAACCTTATTGAGCTTACTGTGGGGTTAGTTGGTTAATTTTGTGGATTGTCCCCTAATATAATATTTGTTTATTTATTAAACTTACTTGACAACGACACTCCTATTCGATCCACTTCACTAAACTAAAGCACAGTATGTAGATTTTAAGGTGGTTCTAACGACAGTGTGGTGTAATGAAACTGGCTGGTGTTTAAATAGAATTCAGTGACCGTCAACTGGTGCCTTTGGGTGAAACAATAAAGTAAAGTAAACGACCTCTCTGCACCCTGGGTGCACTGGCGAGCAATTAAAAATGACAATTTAGTTGATTGACGGGCTGATTAAAATTGTTGTTTACAATTTGGGAGCATCATGAGAATTTTGTTTGCCCGAATAAGGCATTTGTCCGTATATTTTAGGGTTCCGTTCCTCAAAAGGAAAAAAAGGAACACTTATAGGATCACTTGTGCGTCTGTCTGTCTGTCTGTCTCAGCCGATTTGCTCCGAAACTACTGAACCGATTGAGTTGAAATTTGGTACACATATGTAAATTGGTGACCCGAAGATGGACGCGTAAAGTAAATTAATGAATTCTGAACAAGGGGGCCATTTTTGGGAGGTAAGGTGTATTGTGTGACATATCAAATGAAAGGGGTTGTTGTAAGCATCTCAGATGTATTTTTTTTAATAATTTTAGCAAAAACAGATTGAAGTTATTTAGGAAAAAAGACGAAACATGACCATTCCCCCTCCCCTTATCTCCGAAACTACTAGGCTTAAAATTCTGAAAAAAATATGGAAAATAGCTCCTTGCCTAAAGATTACAGGAAAACCTATAAGAAGTTTGAGTATTCAAAGTAACGGGAAAATTCTCAATATTTTACGGAACCCTCACCACGCGAGTTGAACTTGCACTTGTCCGGTTTTTTAGGTTAGATTTGGTTTGCTTTAGTGGTAATACTGAAAAAATACATTCGATTAAATGAAACTATTGAACTTATTTCAAATTACTCATTCGGAGCATTTTTCATTTCGAGGTTGTGATAGGTTAAACTTTAATTTCGCATAAGGATTCTCGCAGACTGGCGCGACCTGGCCGCGGCGGTCAATAGTAAACTTGTCACTAGCTGTCAAATTTATTATGGACAGCCGCCGCAGGCCGCGCCATGTGATGCAGGCTTAATAGGGCATTTTCTAACTTAAAATTCCTTAGGCAGCTAGTCCAGGTATAAAAAAAAGATTTTTAAAAGTCCAACTGCCGAGTAATTTTGTCGAAGATCCAGCACGTTTGAATTCGCGTTAGTTTGCGACTTTTATTTCTGAGTCTTGGATGTTTTAGTATTGATATATCGTCGCCTAGTTCTAGTACCCATAAAGCCGGGTCCGCTGCGCCGTGTTTGCGCCGTGTTTTTGTGTTTTTCTAACACCTAACATGTTATCCGTCAGTTTCGGCAAACAAATAGGGTTTTGTTTTGATTGGCAAAACATGTTAGGTGTTAGAAAAACACAAAAACACGGCGCAGCGGACCCGGCTTAACACAAGACTTGTTGAGCTTACTGTGGGGCTGGTCGATTTGTGTAAGATTATCCCCTAATATTTATTTATTTAATATTTTATTTTATTGTAGCTGATTAGTGGCTTTAACCTAATTTTGTGTGAACTAGTCTCGCACTTGACCTATTTACTTAATTTGAATACATTACCTTCAAATGAGAATAAATTGTTGTAGAAGGGCACTGATTGTTTGTGAAACATGGTTTTTAGAGCCAGCCCAGCCCACACTTTGGCGATATTTTAAATGACAGCCGGTTTAGCCTAGTGCGTTGTGTGTGACCACAGAACACTAAATACTATAGAACACGTCGCCTACAACTTTGTGAGCGACTGCATGGCGATCTGCCCCCCTGTTCTGTAACTTGATTTAACTCACCTCAACGCTAACCCACGAATATATCTCGACGCCGCGATTCGTAGTAACTAAACGTAGGTGGAGGTCTAGTTTCGTTAGCGTTACACGTGGGGTGAGGCACATGAGCGCGTAGCGAATAACAGCCCTGCCCCCCTATTCTGTAACTTGTTTAAGCTCACCTCAACGCTCACCCACAAATATATCTTGACACCGCGATGCGTAGTAACTAAGCGTAGGTAGAGGTCTAGTTTCGTAACGGGTGAGCGGCGGGGCGAGCCGCATTTGCGCGTAGCGAATTACAGCCCAGGTGTTGTTGGCGCGAAAGCGGGCCACGCCCTCATCGCCTTTCTATAGTATTTAGTGTTCAGTGGTAGTGACCCTGCCTACGAAGCTGACGGTTCGGGTTCGAATCCCGCCGTTAAGGGCTATTTGTGTGATGGGCATGAGATTTTGTTTTAGAGGTGTTTTCTATTGGATTTAGTACTGTAGCACCAACATTTTAAATACCGGGCCGCATCATAGGGCCCAGGTATCCAGTGACAATGTTACGGAGCAATAAATGCCGCTGCCACTGGACTTGGCTTGTTCTATCGGAAGAAAGCAAAGCCGTCCCTCGGCTAATGGGTCGGTATAGCGTGGGAACCGATTATCCAGCTAACGGGATTTATTGCATCACGCGAGGGACGCCAACGCAAGCGTCCCTAGCAGACCCACGCCACCAGATGGTATACAAGGGTAGACTGGTGGCTGGAATATTTAAAACCAGGCCCTGCGCGCCATTGTTGCCGCCCCACGCTTTGTGCGAAATCGCGATATACATAGACCTTAGCTAGCAAAGTTTGGACGACTTCGTGAGCCGACTCGCACGATCAATGTTCGACCGCGCAGACAAATCAAGCTACCCACTGCTGCAGGGGATAGCGCTCCTCCGTACCCAACATCTCACTAGAATACCGACTGGTGGGATCCTCTCAACAGTCTCAACCCAATAGGGAATATGCGTGGGACTTAAAATTTTGAATAAATTGCACTCAATCGATGCGGATATACGTAGAAATATCATATAGCAGAAATATATATTTAAAAAAAAACTGTTGTATTGAAAACTCACGTTAAAATCACTCAATATTTTTCGATAAAATTACATAACAGTAAGACAGAATATTGAATTAGAAATGATATTTTGTATGACAGCTATAGATTTACACGCAAACTTTAAGGAGATAATTACAAAAGAATGACTAACTCCATAGTAAACGCGCCGAGAATATGGATTGTGACGTCATAGTATATGCCCCTTTAATATAGAGCGTTATCGGTGGGTGCCAGCGCGGCGCGTGCAGATTTCAAATGCCAATAACATGAGAAAAAAAATCGTAAGAAAGTTTTAATGCTACAGTTGATATTCCTCTGGATTATACTTTTGACTTTCGCAATAAAAAATAAAGATGCATAATTCCCTATTCTGTCTACTCTAAATAGGGGTAATTTCACCACCACGAGAAAACATCTATTACAGTAACTATTATTTACACGTATAAAAATATATCGTCGTCTACTCATTACACGAGCCTTATTGAGTTTACTACGGGGTAAGTTCAATTTGTGAATGATTTTCCCCTTATTTGTATTTTATTTTACACGGTTTCGCTTTACCTTTTTGCTGCCAAGACAAAAAACCAAAAGAATGTCACGCCAACATCATTGTTTCAAGAAAACAGATACAAACCGTATATGAAAGGCTGAAGGTTGCTTTGACAGAGGACGTCATAACACCTATACGGTTTTGTTATTATAATGTCTAATTTTGGTTCTTGTATCCCTAATAGCGTTGAAAAGTTCGGAAAAAATCAAATGATTTTTTCAGAAATTTACGAAATTTTTGTTTTTTTCCGTTTTTTTCGGATTTTTAACGAAAAAAACCAATACGCGTAATGACAACTAAACTGAACTGACACCGATGTCAATGGCAAAGTAGTTCTATAATCATTCACCTATCCACCAGTATTAAGAAAAATAACTGATTGAAATGTTTTCGGAAAAATTTCATGGTTTTTTTCCGTAAGAATCCGAAAAAAACGAGCCGTTTGGAAAGAAACGGGATTTTTTCCGGAAATTTTCAACGCTAGTAGTTCCTTATATATCAAAAACAAAGGAAGAACATTCATTGAATTCAGTCTGCGTAAATATGAACTTAAATAGAACCATAGTATCTATTATTGGTGATAGTTTATATTACTAGGGCTTCCTCCTTGATAATGAGTCACCGTCGACTAAATAAAACTATAAGGATACCTAAGTACTTACCTACGAGCATGCTTAGTTGTTTGTTGTTAAGTTAAATGCATGACGTAAGCACTTTATTGTACACAAGCACAGGGTAAAACCATAAAGATATCATATAAGAATGTTAAGTATAAATAGAAAATGTTAGATATAATTAAATAGGTTATTCTAGTATAGAACATGAGCATTTCTCGCCATCAAACGTCACAGTTTGGCGAGTTTATATAAAAACTATAAAATGTAATTTCTTTTTTCTTAAATAAATTAAAAAAAAAAACTTACGAAAAGTACTTAAAACCAACCATTACCGACATCTTAATTGTTTAATTGTTATCTTCAAGTAGGGTTGTAAAACAATTAAGCAAAAGCAGACAAACAGTAGCTACTCCGGTACATGTATGTATAGTCAACAGCAAAAGTAGGTTATCATTTTTTCACCTTATCGCAATGGAATAAGGTACAAAAGTGATAACTTACTTTTGCTCTTGACTGGTACAATCTTTGGCCAATTTTATGACGTCTTTTTGTAATCTTTTCGTTACATATTTAACGACAAATGATCCCATCCCGCGTTAAGTGCATTTTCGTCATTTTAACCTTTGGAATGCCGCGGCTGCTGGAGTTACAATATGGCCGTGTGCCGACGCGGATCCGCGTTTATTCTCGACGCTACTAACCTATAAAAACTATAGAAAAACGAACCAATCGCGTGGGGTCGTTTGAGCGCCAATCCACGTTCCGGCAGTATCTGGGATTCCGTGGATCCACGCTATTTAACCTAGCAAAGCGATACAGATTACGACGGGTCGTTTGAACACCGATCCGCGTTAAGACAGTATAAAGAGATTCCGCGGATCCACGTTCCGGCATTCCAAAGTAAGTAAAACAAACTATAAGTAGGACACAATAAAATACCTCATGATTTATTAACATTTTATTCCATACTTATAGTTAGTATTATTTTGTACCATTATTAAACAACTTAAGTAATTAAACAAGGCCACATTAAACCGAGTGATCTAGTGAGTACTAGCGATTGTAGCGCTATCTCACGATCGTACAGCGACTTGTCGGGCTTTACATAACTCTACTTATACGGCCAATGTGGGGAAGACCGGCATGTTATAATGAAATCTAACTTTGTAATCATCATCATCATCATCATAAAGACGTCCACTGCTGGATATAAGCCTCCCCCAATAATTTCTGTGCTAATATTTACTGTACTACACATTGCACGTAGAACCGGTGGCAGTTGGGGCGGAAAGGTTCTCAAGTGGCGACCACGTACCGGAAGGCGCGGCGTGGGTAGGCCCCCACAAGGTGGACTGATGACCTGGTAAAGGTCGCGGGAGTCCGCTGGATGCGGGTGGCGCAGGACCGGTCACTTTGGCACTCTTTGGGGGAGGCTTATGTCCAGCAGTGGACGTCCTTTGGCTGATATGATGATGATGAATATTTACTGTTATAATGTGAGACAATACCATCACTCTTTAGCATTAAGTTTAAAAAAATTAAGTGTTCCTTTTTTATACCACGTAGGTGGAAAACAAGTGCACGGACCGCCTGACGGTAAGCAGTAACCGCAGCCTATTGACGTCTGCAATTCCAAGAGTGTCACATGCGCGATGCCGACCCTAAACATCATTCAAATCCTAAACAATATCATTGACTTCCCGTGCAATATATTTTTTGTAGATATCAATCAAAGCTGGGAAGTCATAAAACGCAATCCCGTATAAAGTCTTGTCTGGAGCCGTAGCATGGTTGGCCTTATCACGCGACAAGTGACAAGATATTGGCCTTGTCACGCGATAGGTGATAGGATAGAGCGTGCGTCACTGGCTGACACCGTTCGATAGAACGAGACGACGCTGCTATCTTGTCACTTGTCGCGTCATAAGGCCAACCATGCTACGGCTCCTGGTATATAGACGGTCTTACCCACGTTGACCTAAACATATATTAAAGAGCGCATATACTCATACGCACTATATACGTGACATAGTTCACAAAACAATATCTCGCAGAACTTGACACAACAGAAAATTAAAATAGCGTTACTGTTTTGTATAAAAAGTCCATCGCATTCTCACAAACATGTAAGTACGAACTACCTAGGGCAAAATCATTTATTCTTCAATTTAGGCATATCACACGCACCCGACAAAGCATTCCTTTAGTGGCAAAAGTAAGCGAGAAAGGGCTTTATGTTGGACATAAAAACGATCATGCTTACTAATCTGAAGAATCTTATGGACAAGATTGTAAACGGTGAAATCGCCCATAATACATTTGCTCATTCCTGGGGGATTTTTAACCTAATATAGATAAGTTTAACACTTTAACCCAACAATAATTGTTTTCCCTCTGGATTGGAAGGTCAGAGGACTCGCTTTCGTTAAACCAGTGCCTACGCCAAATCTGGGGAATATGTGCCAAACCAGACCCCGGGCTCCTTTTCAGTACTGTCGCCATCGGATAATATCGGAGCGGCCAAAGTGCTCACAAATATTTGACTCTATTGTCGAGGCATTACAGACGTGTTCAGATATTTGTCAGCACTTTGGCAGTTCTGATATATCTGATGGCGACTATAGAACGGAGAAAATGCAATGAGGACGAGGCCGAAGGTATCTTCGACTGTACATTCACAGAAACAATTGGGTACTTTCCTGGGTAAAAAAAATATAGTTCTGTTTAGTCAGTTAGATTATCAAAAAATATTGGACACATATTTTTTTGTTTGTCAATTAAACAAAAAATTATGAAGATATAGCCCGTTAAAGTTCCGCGTGACGTAACATTATGCTAAAAAGTGTACCATAATGTGACGTCCCGCGGAACTTTAACGGGCTATATCTTCATCATTTTTTGATTAATTGACAAATAAAAAATTACGTGTCCAATATTTTTTGATAATCTAACTGACGGACTAAATATATTTTTTTAGGAAAGTAGCCAATTAGGATAATAAATATTTTTTGAAAAAAAAGTAAATCTGTTTTTATACAAAATCATATAATGTAGCATTAACCCCTCGTACCTATGCTTAGACACGGATCCGTGCCAAACATTTGAACCTATTGTTTTACATCTCAAAGCGTAATATTGATTGGACAATTTGGACATCCGCATACGAGGGGTTAAATGTTATTGTCTTATTGTACAAGGGTTTTGACACACATGAAATAAAAAATATGTACCTCCGAGTCAGTTGGTGCCTAATATCGAACGAACTCGCTTCGTAAACCTTCATGTAGTAGTGTATTATGAACTGAAACTTTATATATTTAAAAAGCTGTTATGACGTCACAGTTAACAGCCATTTACACTAGTTAAAGATGCAAAACCGATTAAATTAAAACATTGAATATCTTGATAACAGTAAGTTAAGATGCTGCTGTCTTGGAGAAATTAACTTTATTTGGTCTAAACTTTTCCCCCTTGCAATTAACGCAAATTTTCAAAAACACGTTGTATATGCGCATGTTCCGGTGTGTGCACCGCACCGCTCAACACCATAAACGAGAACGTAGGCGGGTCAATCAACTTTTCTTGTTGTTATTCTGTCCCGGTGAGCCAAGAGACAACAGTGACAGAGTTTCTTAGAAAAAATACTATAAATTGGGCTCCTATCATGGTAAGGTGTTGCCCCACCATGGAATGGGTTTACCAATATAACAACAAGTAAAATCAAAAGAATTTTCGAAAAACCCGACTGCTTTTTGACAAATATTATAGCCTATCTCACTCCCACGATTAAGAGGAATCCAACGACACCTCATACATCAAAATCCATCAAGCCGTTTAGGCTACAGGAGGCCACAAAGAAACAGACATACATACATACATACACTCGAAAAACATAACCCTCCTCCTTTGGCGTTTAGTGGATTTAAGCCCCATAAAATCATAGTTTTAAAGAGTGACCCAGGAGATGTACCATGGCAACGAGCAACAAAAAATAATTGATTGGCCCAGGCGCTAAATTCCCATGGTTTCCTGAACATATAAATACCTACTTAAAAAAGATTGGCTTTGCCAAACATTCTTATTAAATTATTGGATCGGAATCGCTTTGTTTTCGTCATTAGACATATTTTTTGCCTTCTTACTTTTGGTGTATTATAATGAGTCCACAACCCTATTCTTGTGTTGAGTGATACTGGTGGTGGTGGTGATGGTGGGTCGCCAGACCTCCCGCTGGAGCGCCGTGTTCACTCAGAGTACCTAAAGCATCTGCAGTTGTCACACGCTTATGGCTTAGAGCGTAAGTACCGTCTGTTTTGTGACGACCTCGTAACGTCCGCGTAATAGGCCTCCCCCAAAGAGTGCCACAATGACCGGTCCGGCGCCACATCCAGCATTGTAATGTGTCATTTAAATTGTTCTTCTTACAAAACCAAGCGGTATAGTTAATTTCTAGAACCTAGGTATAAGTGCATTCAAAATTACCTGGCGTGTTTCCACTTGAGACCGTCATTAGCAATAACAATAGGATTAAGTCGTGGCGGGTGAATTCTTTGTAAACACTTGTAAAACACGTGCGGCGGCGTTGCTTCAAACGTTCTTGATACTTTCCCTATGTCATCTTCCCTTTAATAATATAAGCAAATAGAAATATACCACTCAGTTGTGTTTTAAACTTTGAAGAGATTACTACGTATACGAGTATTAACGTCTTTCGATATGTTTCGTCCGTAGGAGATAGTGTAATAACCAAAATTCGACATATTATTAATACTTCGGATCCGATTATGTGGAAGAATTCTTACGATCACTGTAAGAAAATCGAACAACGATTTTTAAAAACACCATGCACTAACTTTATAATAAATGTTGGGAACGACTCATCGGACAATGAAACCATGGAAAATAATTCGGAATCAGAAGAATTCAGTGATTCGCCGTAATTTAAAAGCCCCGTGTTTTTATGTATAGATTTAGAATAAATAAATAATTAAATTTGTTATTGTATTTTATTTAACATACTTGTATACGTAATTATTTATAAATTATCATATGGATATTCAAAAGTATCAACACTGGTTGGTTTGCAATAAAATAGATAAGGCCGAAACAGCTCCTTTAAAAATGAATGGGCTCTATGAGTGTTTGGTTTATTACCCCTATTGTTTACGTTCAAGTGGAAAGGCGTCAGTTAAAACTGAATCCACTATATAAACACGCACGTACCCGTACCAATCTTCATCAGTTACACATCCAGAAACATACTGTGAGTAGGTATTTATAAAAACATTTATACAAATAAAATTGCCAAGTAAATAGCAAATTTTGTACAGAAATGTATTTATTTTGGCAATAAACTCAAAGCACGTGCCATGATGGCAGGAATCTTATGGAAACTAATTTAAATCTTGGTCATATAATCTATCTTACTCATAATTAAATATTACATTTTGACAGAGAGCCAAAAGTGAACCATTTTGTAATGGCCTAATGGTGAACACTGTCAAAATGCGTAGCTTAAAATGAGGTGTCAACATTTAGAATAACAATGTCAAAACTGTATTGACAAAACTGACATCCTTTACTGTGATGCCAATAACACAAATCACTGATTGTGTAGGTGTAAAAGCTTAGGGACAATAAAAAATATTTTGTGTCAAGATACCAGGCTGATAAAATTAACAAACGAATTTTTTCGACATTTCAAAATTTAAAGAAATGCCTATTTGTGATCTCTTACTAATAATTTGCAACTTTAATGTGAAATTCTACTCGCTTCAAAACAATAACAGCATAAGGCGATAATTTCACTAATTCTTAGCATCTACATTATTAAAAATTGTGCGGTTGGCATTTTAATTACAAATATAATATACATCTTAAAGCGTATCTTCTCACTGGTACGTTTTTATAATTTTCAACAGCATAAAAATGTTCTGCGCCTCATCTACGATATGCCGAAACATTATTTTCATCCATAAAATTTATTAGCACAATCAACATATTATCATTGACAAAATTGACACTACGTTAATTAAAAATAAAGTCAATTTTAAGCTCTATTTCGTACGTACTTAATATTAAAACAATTTTCCCTATTTTATCAATCGCTCCTTAATTATTTCGTTAGTCATCGCCATCACAATTTTCAGTCTCAAAAAACCCGGAACTAACCATATTGTTCGAGCTGTAAGAATCATTTTTTTATGCTTTCGTAGTCTATCTCTGGGGTGCACGCCTGCTTAGCCGTGCGTCTCGTTAGGAATACTTTGCCTTTCTTTATATAATCTCCACAAGCCTTGTCCACCGCGCAAGGAACATCATCTAAATTGGAAATATCCGTACAATCATTTGTGCACACCCCGTTCTTCCCGAATTCCGTGATTCCATTTGCCTCAACGCCATTCTGTTTGGTCCCGTTTCTTTGTTTTTCAAACTCCTTCTGTATCTCCGCGTTTCTCTTTTTCTTGTAGCTCTTAGAATAGAAATTGAGGAAGAGAAAGAGGAAGATGGTCACGTTGGCCGTTATGAAGTAGGTGAAGCCGACCGCGTACTGACATCTCGGGGAGAAGTGAGTCCACACGTTGTAGACGAGCATAATCACGAATTGCACCTGAAAAATGTAATAATAGAATGTCAAGATAGTTTAGAGGGACACAGTCACTGTAACCACAGGAACAAAATGGTTGCTCCCGTAAGTTCCACTACCGCACTTAAATTATTTTACGTACTAACAAACATAATGGATTCTTGAGGCTGAAATAAATGATTTTTATTTTATTTTATTTTATTTAAAGCGGATGCATTGTAGAATTCTACCAAAGAGCAATGGAGAGGGCTATGCTGAGAGTATCTCTGCGTGATCGCATCAGAAATGAGGCTATCTGCAGCAGAACCAAGGTAACCGATATAGCCCTCCGAATCGCTAAACTTAAGTGGCAGTGGGCGGGGCACATTGCACGTAGAACCGATGGCCATTGGGGCGGAAAGGTTCTCGAGTGGCGACCACGTACCGTAAGGCGCAGCGTGGGTAGGCCCCCACAAGGTGGACTGATGACCTGGTAAAGGTCGCTGGAGTCCGCTGGATGCGGGTGGCGCAGGACCGGTCATCGTGGCACTCTTTGGGGGAGGCCTATGTCCAGCAGTGGACGTCTTTCGGCTGATATGATAATGATGATGATTGTAGAATTAAGAGACTTTTCAAAGGCAATACTTTCTGTACAACAAAACAAAAATTTATTCTGATAAACTTAACCTACCTGATGGATGGCGACTCCAAATGCCGCCATCCAATAGGAAATCCCTGATACAGAGCAGCAACTGTTTCAGTAATGGCAGAATGCTGAGGAAGCGGACTTTTGACCAAGCAATAGTAAGAGGATTTAATCTCCATCATACTGCTATGTGGAAGGCCAACCACCAAATGAATATTCCACAATATGCATGAATATTGGCATAGAAGTGAACAGAATGCCACCGACAAGAGCTAGACTGTTAAATATGTTGATGATGATGAAGAAGAGAGGCTTATGCTCAGCAGTGGGCGATTACAGGCTAATAATGATTATGACGACGATGACGATGATGATGATGATGATGACTTAGGATGCTACCAAGACCGGTACTACAGTCACGGAGCTCACTTTATACTGGACACTTCATAGCATCATTGAAAACCTAAATTAGTTCACACCTAAATGGCTCAACAGTTAAAGCCCTTGACCGTACGACCCTTAATTCTACTCACCAGCTGCAACGTAGTAACGTACTTCTTCCACCAGAGATACTTCTGGAACTTGGGTCCCAGACCGGAGAGGAAGTAGTAGGAGTACATGACAATATGGACGGCAGAGTTGAGGAGTGCGAGAATGGTCCCTTGCCCGCCGGCGGCGAACTTCAGGTAACTCCAGGAGTACAGCGCCATGATCGCGTGGTGGTACACGTGGAGGAATGTCACCTGGGGACACACAAAAAAGAATATCATCATCATCATCATCATATCAGCCGAAAGACGTCCACTGCTGGACATAGGCCTCCCCCAGAGAGTTCCAAATTGACCGGTCCTGCGCCACCCGTATCCAGCGGGCTCCTGCGACCTTTACCAGGTCATCAGTCCACCTTGTTGGGGGCCCACCCACGCCGCGCGTTCCGGTACGTGGTCGCCACTCGAGAACCTTTCCGCCCCAACGGCCATCGGTTCTACGTGCAATGCAATATAATATTTGTGGACAATTTTACACAAATCGACCTAGTCCCAAACTAAGCAAAGCTTGAACTATGGGTACTAGAGGACGATAAACATACTTATATAGATAAATAAATACTTAAATACATAGAAAACATCCATGACTCAGGAATAATCGTGCTTATCACACAAATAAATGCCCTTACCGGGATTCGAACCCAGGACCTCTAGCTTCATAGGCAGCGTCACTATCACTACCAACTAGGCTAAAGCGGTCATCAATGTAAGCTTATTAAATGTAAGGGTCTAACTGAAAACCAGCGTTGCAGTGTAGGTACAGTCACGGACTTTAATCGTTGAGCCATTTAGGTGTCAACCAATTTCGGTTTTTAATAGTTAAGCTATGAATATCCAGTAAAAGGTGAACTCTAAATGGCTCAACAATTTAACTGACTGACTGACCGTGACTGGCACTTAAACCTACTCACTGCAACATTATGCTGAGTCTAACCCCTTTTTAGCATCACACATTGTTATACCTCGTATGTACGCTACTGTATAGGTTTTAAGTCTAATCTTAAGTCTAATTTGTGTGTGTATATGTTAAATATGTGATGTTGAATAAAGTTTTTCTGTCTAATAAATAAATATCATGGCACACTTTTTCAGAAATCGTAGTAGCTCACCAAAAACAGACAATCTTCTTTTTCTTGTAGTTTTATTTATTTATTTATACTGTTTCAGTTAGCCAGGAGACAATAAAGACAGTTTCTTATAAAAAAATATTAATGGGCGCTTTCGTAAGCGCCCTTACATCTCCTGATGTATATATAAAACGATGGTTTTAAAGAGTTTTTCCAGGACATGTTCTCATGGCCGCAAGGAATAAAAAATAGTTGATTACCCCTAGTGATAAGTTCATAAATATCCTACAAATGCGAGTTGGAATCGTATGGTCTCGATCAGAGCCAAAGGTTACCTCGCCTGCTCACCTGTTTGTCCTTTTTCCGAAGCACAAAGAACACTGTGTCCAGAAGTTCAGTGAACTTGGCGAAGAAGTACCACCAGCCCAATTCCAGTAGCTGTAAAAAGAAGACAGCCAATCATTAGCTCTTTTTTAAATTCTACATTTCAGCTGCCTTTTGTTTTTGCAGGCCGTCCTGTCTGGATGTAGGTAGACGCTAGTCGCTACTAACTATGAGGCTTCACCAAACAAGGAAGAAAAAAAACTAATGTGGGGCCATAGGAACCTCCCCGTCCCTATAATGTGCAGGGTGGACTGATGACCTGGTAAAGGTCGCGGGAGTACGCTGGATGCGGGTGCCGCAGGACCGGTCAATTTGGCACTCTTTAGGGGAGGCCTATGTCCCGCAGTGGACGTCTTTCGGCTGATATGGTGATGATGATGATGAAATAATCGTCGTACAATATACGCGGAGGCCCCCATTGTTGGAACGAAATTGAGTAACAAATATACCTAATACTTGTGGCTCTATGAGCTGTAGAACTAGCGAACCAGCGGGGCTAGCGCAACTGACGCCGCACCGCGACGCGAGTCGAGAAAGCTCAACCCCCTTTTTCTAATTTGTACGGTGCGAGTGCGATAGGGGACGCTTAGTCGCGCGAGAAGCGACTGAGCAGCAAGTTGTGCTAGACGTGCAGTATTACAAAAAAAAAACGAAAGTGACTCGACAAAAAATTAACAAACCTGCTCACAAAATTTCAAGAGAATCGGTTGAGAAAAGCGACCTGTAGAGGAGAACAGCCGGGCAGCGAGACAGCGTGACAGACACCGGACATGCGAACGATTTTAGGCCCAAGCTGAACCATGGAACTTTGTTCGCTTCGCTCACTCGTTCGAAAAATACAAATCTTGCTCGTTAGACAAATAAACTTGTTATCACAAGACAAAGAAATTAAATCGCAAGTTAAAGAAATAATGCTTTCGATTTAAGTAGAAAAACCACTAGCGCCTAACAGAATAAAATAGCAATTGCAGTATTTGTCTAAATGTAGCTTGCCATTTTCGTGCAGTGTTATTTTATTTTGACGACTACAGTACCAGATACAGATCATTTTATTAATAACATTAACCCTTTGCATGCCAATAACTCTTATAGGCATTACGTGTACCTAACTACCTACCTAACTGTCGAGCCCACGTCGCCAAGAACGATTATGGGACTTATGGCGTATGTTGTCATAGTCACCTTCATGCTTTTATTTAACTAAGGTACACTCAGAGTCAAATACCCTGTAGCAACCAAAGTAGTCAAATAGTTCGGTACACCATATATTTAGTATGGTGTACCCAACTATTTGGCCACTTTGACCGATACAGAGTATTTGACGCCGAGTGTACGTAAAGAATGGCATTAAAAAGATTAACCCGTGACGTGTCTTCTCAGTTATAAAATCAATAAAAATATACTCTATAAGAAAACAGAAATAATATCCCTGATTTCATACATCCTATTTTTGACGCTGTCACATTGACGTTTGTAGTGATGAGGCGAGGACGTATCGTTTGTCATATTTAGCGATTATTAACGAATAGTGAAAGAAAATCGAATCGATTTTATTGCCGACTTCGAACTAAACCTCGCGTAGGGGCACGGTAAAAGTGAGTTCATAGTTTATTCGATTGTAATTTATTGGAATGTTTCAATATTTTTTACATGTCATGTTTTATTTCTGTTATATATTCATCAATTTTATCGGTTCCTGCCAACTTACGGAAGAATCGTCTGAATCAAAACGAATAAATACGGCATGACACTAAAATAAGAAAAAAACATGAAGTCACGGACTTTAATTCTTGAGCCATTTAGAGCTCATTTTGTACTGGACACTTCATAGCTTCATGAAAAATCAAAATTAGTTGACACCTAAACGGCTCAACAATTAAAGACCGTGACCGTACATATATAACCGTTTTTATGGTGGATTATTATCATAAAGTACTCTAGAACTATGAAAGAAAAAAAACTATATTACCTAATTTGTTTCTACCTTACCAGCGTATTATAGTTTAAGGTACTTGTGAACCCATAATCTTATTATTGATTTTATTGATTATTTCGATAGGTCAGCACGCGCATTTACGTTATATTAGGTGTTGACATGTGTCAAAAATCGATTAGGTATATGAGTGTGGGAGTAGGTAGTCTACAAGATTTGTGACGGGTTAGGTAGTTATTATGTGTACAATACAAACCTGCTTATTTTGAGTATTCGACGGATATCTGCAGCCCGCATAAAGCACGCCGTCTCTGAATATGTTTAAATTGAGGGCCTGAAAAAGTAAAAACTATAGTGAGGTAGGTACAGATGAAGTCAAAGAGATGTTTACATTTTTCGCCCTATTACAGTGGAATAAGACGCAAACGTGTATAATATATAATATAAAATAAGTACAGAGTTTTTTAAACAGTGACAACTAAAATAAAATCATGGGAGTTCTATTTCATTTGAAGCTGATTGTAGTGGTTTTAATTCATTTGTCTACACACATACTATAAACCCGCTAAAATGCGTTCAGAAACTGGCAGTAATGACCAGCATAATATCAATAAGATTCATAATCGTAATTAACTTGTCTCTGACCGTAGGTAATTTTGTACGTATTTTCATTAAGATATCGACATTGATAAAGTAATGACTTTCAAATTTCGAAGCGTGATCCAGAGGTCAGAGCCTTCGATACTGTTATGGAAATCTAGTTGGTCATAATTTGAAATCTTGTCGGCCATGGCGGTGCAATGGCGATTATTCTAATGGTTCCCGAACACATAATTGAGGATCAATGATATATGTACATAGATAAAGTAGAGTCTCTCTGGCCAACGAAACGTGATATTCAAAATGACCGCGAAATTTACCCCTAACTCATTCAGACATACCATAGCTACATTTTTAAATTTTGCGGTCATTTTCAATTTCACGTTTCGTTGGCCAGACTCTAGTGTAGGTATGCAACTGTACATAATTAGGCCTTAAAACACTCGTTTTACAATAAACACGAACAGAAGTATGTACAGTCACATAAACTACTATTTTGTAGTGTTTTTTCTAGTAATTTTGTCTTTAAATTCCATCACATGGTATAGAACTTAGACACGTCAGACATAAAAGAAAGTTGTCAACCTTCAGAGAGGACTAAATCTAAAATCTCACCTTATACACCATCATCACGGATAACAGGACCTGCGTAGCGTTGTAGTAGGTGATCAGCTTCGTGATCCTCAGGGGTGGACGGTTCTTCATGAAGCTGGGCCCCACCCGCACGATGATCAGGTAAGCGATGACGACGCACAGGATCGGCATTGGACTGGACATCATGAACCATGAGTCCACCAAGGCACCTGAAAGAAGATATATATATTTTTTTATCATCATCATCATCATCATATCAGCCGAAAGACGTCCACTACTGGACATAGGCCTCCCCCAGAGAGTTCCAAATTGACCGGTCCTGCGCCACCCGCATCCAGCGGACTCCCGCGACCTTTACCAGGTAGTTTACTACCGGTTAAGATAGTGCCACAATACGCGGTTCTGCCAGCGGACTCCTGCAACCTTTACCAGGTCATCAGTCCACCTTGTGGGGGGGCCTACCCACGCCGCGCCTTCGCGCCTTCTACGTGCAATGTGCCCCGCCCACTGCCACTTAAGTTTAGCAATTCGGAGGGCTATATCGGTTGCCTTGGTTCTGCTGCGGATAGCCTCATTTCTGATGCTGCTGTCGCTGATGAAATATTTTTTATGAAATGGGTAATTTAGAAAGTCCAAGTTAATATGCTTAAGTGTGTCCCACTGGGCAAAAGCCTTCCTCTTTTTCTTCCACGTATCCGTGCCCTGGGCAGTCTCCCACCGGTCTTGGCCAAAGACCTCAAGCTAGTCTCGCTATCTCCGACGAGGTCTACCGCGACGCCGTGTTCGGTCGTGTGGGACCCACTTGGTGGTGATTTTAGCCCACAAGTCTTCCGGCATGCGGCATATGTGCCCGGCCCAGTCCCACTTAAGTTTTAATTATTGTATTAGTATAATAAATAAAATTTATTGAAATAAAAATACAAGATTATAATTAACATTAACTAAGATAAATTAAAACTAAGTTAAATCTAAAAAAAGGCCCTCGAGGCATTGTACCGAGGATGCTGGCGGCATTTCCTCGCTGAATTGCAATGCTGATGCGTTGCGCGAGAAAGCCGCCAGCTCTTCGGTCGCCAGTTACATCGACCAGACGTTTCGCGATTTCTGCAAATAACTTATGCGCACTGGGACCCCACGGACCGAGGGTCTCGACGCCAAAGGGTACAAAGTCGTACTCTCTGCCGAGGCCTCTATATTTATTACACATTACATTTCTGATTTTCGGCGTTTTCCGCCGCTGCACCCGCTTTAGAAGTAGTCCGTTGGAGGTGAGACGGTGCCAGTGTGTCTACACATGTAGCGTCCCACACAAGCATCCGTCCCAACCTCCATGGAACCAGAGACACACCATCAGGTCTTTAGTATAATTATTTTATTCGTTTTTTTGTTAAAAAAAGTCTTAAAAAGCAGCTGGCAGCTTCCTCCACAGAGGTACAGGCTGGTTTTAGTGACACGCTGACCGTCGGTGCGGAGCGATCCGCACGACCAATATGTGACGGAGCTGTCCGCGCGGGACTGTCGTCAGCGCGGGACTGTCGTCAGCGCGGACCCGCCAGCTTTAGTCTGGAACTCTCCCTGAACCTATTATCTATTCTGTGCCTGAACTTAATACATGTTGGTCCGGTCAGCCTGGCTGGAAACAGTGCTCGACCGACGGTAGAAAGCATACTCTGCGTTCAGACCGATGCTCACCGTCAGCGCTGACGTCGGTCGAGCACTGTTTCCAAGCTTAGTATTGTTACTCAGCGAGGAAATGCTGCCAGCATCTTTGGTACGATGCAACTTGAAACTTGACACGCTTTCTAGTTTTTATTCAGTTATTTGTTATTGTAAATATATTTATATCAGTTGCCTATGTATAATTAATTATGTAAATTTTATCTAATAAATGTATTATTTTAAAATATATTTTCAGACTACACATAGAAAGATTCGAAAAAATAAGTTGCCAATAGAATGTTTCAATAAAACAAAGTTTTATGAGAACTAAGTATATATACCAGCCATTTTTTAATTGGAGTTAGTAGGAATAAAGTTGTGAGGTCATTAATCATAATGCTGCAATTAACATTTTGTTTTTTTTGTCCCATTTAGACATTTGATCCTCAATAAAAACTGGTTCGGATGGCGTGATAAAAAAAGTCGGAAAGTAGCCAAATGAGGTAATTTGAATTAAGTACAACATTGTAAGATCCCGACGTTTGGTCGCTCACTATCTAATGGGCCTCATTAGAAAGTCACCCAAAGGGCAATGGAGAGGGCTATGCTGGAAGTTTCTCTGCGTGTGATCGCATCAGAAATGAGGCTATCCGCAGCAGAACCATGGTAACCGATATAGCCCTCCGAATCGCTAAACTTAAGTGGCAGTGGGCGGGGGAGTACATTGCAATTGCACGTAGAACCGATGACCGTTGGGGCGGAAAGTTTCTCGAGTGGCAACCACGTACCGGCAGGTGCAGCGTGGGTAGGCCCCCCACAAGGTGGACTGATGACCTGGTAAAGGTTGCAGGAGTCCGATGGCAGGACTGGTCATTGTGGCACTCTTTGGGGAGGTCCAGCAGTGGACGCCTTTCGACTGATATGATGATGAAGATGATGAAGATCCAGACTTTTTGCTACAAAGTTCATTAACGTTCACGTCGTTACATAGTAAACTAAACCCATTTTAAGTTCCCGTCGTTTGGGGAAAACACTGATTTTGCTACTACAAGGGTAGGTATTCCGATAGCAGTCAGCAACATTAACTATGAGGCTAGTCAGATTTGTGTAAAAGTATCCCCTATATTTATTTATTTATAAAACTAACTTGCACGCGTATTGCGAAAAACTTAGGGAAATCCACAGGATAAAATTTAGTCTAAGTCCACCCAGAAAGTTCATTCTACATTCTATACGCAAGTATTTTTTTTTTATCGGATATGTGGTTCCGGTAATTACCGCTACCTACATACGAACGTACAATATTTGTCTAGGTATACTAATATTATAAATAATAAAAGTCTGTGTAACTGTATGTTTGTATGTAGGCAATGATGTAATATAAAAAAGAAGCGGGTAGCGTCGGAGATACAACCGTTAATTAAGTGTAAGTGGATACCTCTTTGTTGGATATAGAAACCTAATAAAAAAACTAGCCAAGTGCGAGTATAACTCGCATACCGAGGATTCCGTACTAAGCAAACTGTACTTAAAAACTCGTAAATAAGTAAAGCGACGTCTGTCGGCACCTACCTATTTAAAGGTACGGTAAAAACGAAATCGATAATTCGTTGTAATAACACGTGAACCAAGTTTAATGTTTCTTTTGTTAAATAAATGTACGTACTTTTAACTAGGCCGTTTGATCTGTAAGATAAAAAATCACTACAATCTGTATAAGTACAGATGAATCGGAATATATGGCAACATTGACTGACGTAGCTCATTTGGCTCGCGATACATTGAAAATGGCGGTCATTTCAGCATTATGGGGATATCCCTGGAGTTCCATAATTCTTGTTCCATGTGGAACAATCGGTACATATGTTAATGTCAAATAAATGATTCCAATAGTTCCATATGGAACTACATACTAGGCTTTACACCTGGTTTTGTTTTTATATGCTTGTGAAGTAAAGAGTTGTGATTGGTGGATTGAATACGGTGAAGTGTTTGATTGGTCAAATTAAATGTTTTAAAAATCATAAATATGTATACATATTTTCCCTAGGGGCTAAATATAATAAACTTTAGCCCCGCTTGCTAAGCCTAATATAAACTTTTCGACCATGAGAAGTGAAAAAAATATATAATATATATATATATATATATACAAAGGTTGTACTTAGCAGAGGGAGACGTTTGATATGAATATGTACCAGTAGTTCCATATGGTACTTCTGGGACATTTCCTTCAAAATGAATATCCCGGTAGATCCATATGGAACTAGAAAATATGGAACTTCGGGGATAGCCCCAGCATTGTTTTCATGTCCGCCACATAAACTAAATAACATCTTGTGATTAACAACTAATGGTAAATAAAGAAGGATTAAAACATGTAACAAACAACTATTTGAAATCAGATTAGGCTTCTGGGTGCGTAACGATGGCTATAAATATTTTTGATATAATATTACTCGCAATAACGCTCATCTGATATAATTCTCGAGTTGTATAACAACACTTAATATATTTGCATATGGTATAATTATCATTTTATATAACGATCATTTGATATAATAATATTTTGTATAACATACATTAAGTATAATGCATATTTGCTATATTGAACATTGGATATAATGCTCATTCCGTCTAATGTACAGTTGATATAATCAAGCCAGGGTAGGCAGAAAAAGGGGGATGGGGGGGGGGGCGAAGCCCCCCACAAGGGGCTCGGGGGGCAAAGCCCCCGCAGTAAAAAACCACTCGCAACAATTGTACTATTGGGTGGGTTAGGTTAGGGTTCACTTGTGTCCCTTAGAGCGGAAATAGGCACCCCGCGAAGCGGGGTGACGTCGACACGCTGGCGGTTGGGTTAGGTTTACGTTAGGTTAGAACGGAAAAAAAGTAGTTTAGCTTAGGTAAATCGATCATTATACAATATGAGATGTATATCAAATAAGAATTATACTCTATGATGATTATAAGAAATAAGCGTTATACCGAATGATAGTTATACTAAATAACAATATATATTTTGATATTATACCAAACGTTTATTATGTACAATGAATGATTCTACCCTTTGAAATTATATCAAAAATGGTTATATCCAATGAAATTATATTATTTGTTTTTATACCGATCATTACACACCCAAGGCTTCTCTACAAAAAGTTATTCCGGAAGTCACGTGATACATTTTGAACTGTACCCCTATACAAAAACGCGAGCTAAGAAGTATCCACTTCAAAAGAGGTAGATAGGTTATAAGAGCTCCAAACAGGGCACACTAAAATTGTGTCATTTCACACAACTTGCCTCAGTTTCGCATCGTCAATGGAAACGTTAGCTGTCAAATTTGGTGACCATTTTTAAACACGGAATTTCGTATAGACAACATATCTACCTCATTTTTATATTACATAATTGTATGTAGGGGTAATTTTCGGAACCACTCATCCGATTTCTAAACTTCGTATACTTTGTAAAACAACAAATTGATGGGTACGTACTTTTTCCAACCTTCAGAGAGTCCAGGTATCGGTCAACTTTTTCTAAATAACTCATTTTGACGCCTTCGCCTGAAAAATACAATGAAATTATAAGCAGACATATAGCAAATATTTGTCAGTTATAGCTTCATAAACTTAACTATGTGGCCAGTCAAGTCTGACATTTGAGTATTATGAGGTTAGATACCAAAGCGGTTACCGCGAAATGCCAACTTTATTCGTTCGTATATCTCTATCGCACTTGCACCGAGCGACAGAGAAGGGGTGACACAAGAACGAACGACGAACGTTATTTTTGAAGTAACAGAAGGCCAACCGCGAAACGAAAGCGAACTTCGTTCGTGTATCTCCGTCTCTGTCACACTTGTTAGTTGCTAGTTCGAGCGACAGAGATGGAGATACACGAACGAAGTTCGTTTTCGTTTCGCGGTTGGCCCTCAGCGGCGGCGCTACCACGAAAATCGAAACTCGAAGTTCGTAGTTAACATGTGGAAACTGGGTAGTTTCCACATGTTAAAATCGATAACGCAGTGTTGCTAAATTGAGAGTAAACCATGAAATAAATGTAATTAAAATTATAAAAAGATATAGACCTTGAAAGTTTAGAATAAATATACATTTTTTTTATTCTCCAATAGTAAATTTAAAGCTACCAATAGAATCCTTATGCTTTTATAGAAACAAAATTGTATGACAACTATGGTCCTAAACGCAGTATTTCACGACTGAAACACCAATTTACTTGATTTTCAATACAACGATTAGTACAAATATCACCCTGTGACGTCACGATTCAATGTTAATCAGTATGAAACGTTTTCGGCTGCCGCCAGCGAGGTCCGTCTTTAACTTAATTTTTTGGGCATTTATGTTTTTTAATTGTAGTTGCTCCCATACAAACATTTATTCCTCTCCAAAAACTGGTTCGAATGGCATCGTAAAAAAAATTAGGACACAACCCAATAGTTTACCACTGACCGCCACCGCAGGGTGCGCTAGTGTGTTTTAGGGTTAAACTTCGCGAACCAGAGGGGTCCAACTGTCATTTTTCCATATAAAAAGTGACATTTAGATCTATCTGACGCATGTAGAATTCGTTACGAGATCGACCCGCTGATGGTGGCGCGTCCAGCTCTGTACGCGTAATTGCCTCTCCGTCATTATATCACGCTGTCCGATAAAGGACAGGAGCCCTTTGTTTAAACCTACTGCAAATACCTTACTAATAGCGGGAACTAGCGATATCGTCCTATAAGATTTAATATCGGACTTTTTGCCTTTTCCTTCGTAAAGGGGCGATATTTTAACTCTTTTAAGAGGTGTGGGATACGCGCCTTCCCTGATACAGGAGCCGTAGCATGGTTGTCCTTGTCACGCGATAGGTGATAGGATAGAGCGTGCGTCACTGGCTGACACCGTTCGATAGAACGAGACGACGCTCTTATTTTGTCACTTGTCGCGTGATAAGGCCAACCATGCTATGGCTCCAGATATTGAAATGGTTAGGCTACAACAGACGCAATCGATACGGCGACTGATCGGAGTAAAGTAGGTGATATGCCATACAGGTCAGTGCTATTCTTTGGGGCTAAGTATACGTTTGTTCATAGTCCTTCATGTATTCGTTTCAACATTTAACTGAATTAGGAACAAGTTTATCTAATCAAAGTTAAAGTCAAAGTCAAAGAATAGAATCCGCAACAGGCTTCGTCAACAATACGTACTAAACTAACAAAAAGGACCGTCCCGGATCGTTGGTGGCCCGAAAGTTCCCATGACACTGGCGGCGTTGCCGCGCTGGATGGCCAAGGAAATCTGTTGAGCCACGAACGATCCGGAACGAGGATCGCAGCCCCTATCCCTAAGCCGCCGTCCCAAATCCCGTATACCTAAAGTCTTTGGCCTCCGTACTCATACTCATACTCATACTCATACTTTATTGATAATAGAAATTACAAGTCAAACATAATACGGTACGTATTAGAATAAGCTTAAGTCATTAAAAATTTAACATAGTTATTAATTATAAATTATTTTGAGTCTAAAAACTCTTCAAACGTATAGAACGACCGTACCCCAAGGTCCCGCAGTCTCCGCCGCCACTGGCACAAAGTCGTACATTGGCTCCAAGGCAGAGTACTTGGCATGTTTCAACCGAGCCGCCGACTCGGCGGCCGACGCCGCGGAACTTATTTTTAAAAAATTGTTGTTCTAATTCAGTTAAATTCGCTTTAACTGAATTATTGATAACTAATTACAACTTAGAAAAGTTGAAAAACCACCGAAATTTTCGTTTCAAAGTTCATATCTGAATAACGGCTGAACCGATTTGTTGAAACGTAGCTAAGAACCATCTCAATCACGTCAGCTTTCGCATAATAAAACCGCATTAAAATCGGTCCATTCGTTTCGGAGCTACGATGCTACAGACAGAAACACAGACTTATAGTCACACAGACACACAGACACGTTAAACTTATAACACCCCTGTTTTTGCGTCGGGGGTTAAAAAATCCTTGGACACTTGTGTAATTCAGATGACATTGTAATCACCATTCTACAAAACAAGACACGTCCCGATTAAAGGCTCTCTAGTGCTTTATAACTGTTTTTACGCCACGCTTTCATTTCTTTTTTGTCATTGAAAACCATACAAATTCATACCACAAATGTCAGAACATTTCTATAGATACCGATGACATGAGCCGAGATGGATATGGTGTCTTAATATTTCAATAACATATATAATACACTTGTTGGTCTTTGTTCCGATGTCGCCACACTGTGACACATAACTTAACTGTCAAGTCATTAGTAATGTCAATGTCAGACCAAATTGGTTAATGTGTAATTTTAAAGCCATTGTTATTTAAACAAAAGTATTCCGCTTTGAATAGAAAGCTGTATGAAAAGTTAGAATATGTGATTTGATTCACACCGTCATATTTAGAGCACTTATGGACGTCGTGTTTGGGTAGTACGTTAGCCGTGGCGAAAAACGTGTGCTGTATCCACGGTAATTTATCGTGAGTAAACACAGTTTTCACTTTTCAGTAGGTACAATACAATACAAATACTCTTTATTGCACACCTCACACAAACAAAGCAGTTACAGAGAGAAACAATACAATAACATGTAGGTAGAGGTCTTAGGATGGTCTTAGGTACCTATATAGATTCGAGCAGCTTGTTATGCACGGCGTTTGACTGGGTGCATAATAGTTATTTACGATACAAGTGCAGAAAATAGGAAATTCGCAACGAGTGGCAATAAATTAAAATACGACCGAAGGGAGTGTTTTAAATCGACACGAGTTGCGAATTACCTATTCGCACGTTTATCGTACAACGTTTTACAGTACATGGCTCTTTAAAGTTTCAACATATGCACGGAAAGTGCTCATTTCCGCACTAGTGCGGAAAAGTAACACCATACTGTAAAGTAATTTTTAACCCCTGACTATTATATACTATTATATCACTCGTTACATTAGATCATCTGAAAATTATCTGAAACAATTTTATACCATCCGTTACATTCTACAAAGGAATGGTATATCAAACCAAAATAGATTAAGTGAAATTATATAAAACGTCGCGCACCCCACTGTGCCGTACTTATATTATCAAACCACGATTATAATGACAGTATAGGGTATAAGCTGGGGCTCTCTGGGGGAGGCCTATGTCCAGCAGTGGACGTCTTTCGGCTGATATGATGATGATGATGATAGGGTATAAGGTGGGCCAGTATGGGAAAGGCACCCACTGTTGAGTTGGAAGGGCTGGTACGGGCCTCCCTGTCCTATCTGGTCGGTTGTGTGTTCAAGTTGTCTTCCTCGGATCTTGGTGGAATAAAATGCCGGTTGGATTGGAGATTGGCCTAATGTTTAACTTATGGTTGCACTATGGAGACTAAATAATCTAAACATATTCAACATAAAATACGTGTTCACAAGCTTTTTGCAGAAGCAAGTAATGTAAAATGACAGATAAAAATCTAGACATATAATTCATATTTCGAACTAGCCTACAGTTATTGTGACAGTTTTACCATATGAACTAAAAACTGTTCCAATCCCATTCTAATCGCGCTTTGATAAATCAAGTTTTGCCATCTTACTAATATTATAAACATGAAAGTTTGAGAGAGAGACAGAGAAGTACATTCCACTTAATCTCTAAAACTACTACTATACGAATTTATATGAAACTTTCCAGTTATGTACCTTCTATATCATAATAGGACATAGGCTATAATTTATGTCAAATTTCATCCATTTTAGGGTCGAAAAAGGGGATGAAACTTTGTATGGAGAGCAAATGATTGTGCTCGTTGACTTCATCAGGAGCTGGGTCTCAAAATTAAAATCCGACTCGCACTTGACCAAAATTCTAATTGATATTAGGTATATTTAATAACACTTTGTATATGAAAAACTGCCTGTATACAGTCGAGTTCTCCAATATCTATACAGGCAACCGTTCAAAATTATCTATACACAGTCTCTATTGTTACTAACATAAGACGCATGTGTAGATATTTTTGAAAGGCTGTCTGTATAGATATTGGAGAACTCGACTGTACGTGTCCCGTTTTCTCGCCTAAATGGCTATATTGGCTATATCGATGTATGAGGATGAACGTAAGATAGTTTTTTTCTTACACCAAAATTCACATTTTAAGGAGATGATATAGGAAATTAAAGTCTGTATGAGGAACCGTATTATATGCGGACGAAGTTGTATGTCAAAGTGTGTAAGTAAATATGTCAAAGTTTATATGAGCTGGCAGTTATTCCCATCCCAAACTCATCTCGGTTGAATAGTACCAGCCTAGTATTTAATACCTAGGTTGTAATTGTAACAAGAACGGTACCACTAAAATTAATACATAGAAATAGCTACCGCAAAGCCGTTGCATACAGCTGATATATGACATAGCGGTATCAGTTTCTATTGTAGATATTCCAATCTATTCTCAATAAGTTAGTTCGATTCATTGGTCCCTACTAGCAATCATGTAATTGCGAGACGGAAGAATGCTTTATGTCGGACATATACGCGATCATGTTAGCTAGACAGGTGTATGCTCAAAGGCTATATAGTCGAGTTTCCATAGTAATTATGTTTGAGTTTTCATTAGCATTTTACTAATATATGTATACGACAAACTGATAATAAAACTCAAACATAATCGAGGAGTTTGTATACGACATTGAAAAACACCGATTGAATACAGAACTTAGCCACACATATAAATTTTTGACGGGAAGTACTGCCTGGAAATGTTTTGATATCTAGGCAAGTAGTAGGCCAATGTATGGTCTATTCTGAGAAAAAAATCTAGAGGTGTTACTTACTTCGCAACCACATAAAAAAAAAACCTTTTTTTTATTCGGTCTTTATTTCCTTTTTATATGATAACTACAGGGAACAGACAATCCAAATGCATGCAAAAAATACTTAAAAAACATTACATAGACTGTCATAATACCAGGACTGAGAAATAATATTAGTAAATAATAAATATTAGATATTAAACTAACACTAGATATAAAAAATAATTGATCTCGCAAATGATTCTTGCAAATAAGCCTAATTGAGGCTTCACTAAGAACAAAGCATAATTGTAGTAGCATAAGTTTATATTTTGAATAAAGAAAGTAAAAAAACCGGTCAAGTGCGAGTCTGACTCGCGCACCGAGGGTTCCGTACGAAATATCATATAACACACCCGTCTTGCCCCACCCATTAATTTTGGAAAAATCTTAACAACGCATAGTGTAGTTAAGTCATGAGTACCTACAGCGCTATTTATCGGTGCATTTTGTTACTAACTTGCGCGACCAAGGAACTCGGTATGTACAGTAAGGGAAATGTATTCACGTACCACCGTAGAACCCTGTCGCAATTGACAGGCCGCCGTCACTCAAACTCGAGTGGTATGTCACCTTATTGCGATAGGGTTCTACGGTGGTACGTTAATACATTTCCCTTACTGTGTCTTGGTTTTTCAGCGATAATTCTTTATCAAGTGAATTAATTTCGATAATTCTTTTTTTATTTGCTAGAAGGTACTTTCAGAACACTTTCATACGAATTTGAAGGAAAAAACTTATACACAGAAGTATTAAATTACAAACAAAATTAACATATGATTTATGAAGAATAAAAAAAAATTACGATAGATAGAGGTCTCGTTATACTTTTCCGGTAATATTCACGTTAATATTAATCATATATATTATTTTCAAATTGTTCGCTTGGTTAACTTCGGAGATAAGGGGGGGGAATGGTATTTTTTTCAACATTTTTCTTTATAAATCAAAATTTTACCATTGTAGAAAAAAAAGAAAAATTGTTTTAGAATGTACAATTCAAGCCCTTTCATATGATACCCCACTTGGCCTACTAACTAGACTTTGAATTTTTGCCCCCCCTCTTATCCACCCTTTTTTATACAAATTAAAAGTATATATTAAAATTTTTCATTTTTCATACACGAGGATTAGCTTTGTTTACAAGTATTCCAAATTTCAAATCGATAGCATTAGTAGTTCCTGAGATATTTGACTTTGTGACAGACAGACAGACGGACGGAGTCGCACCATAAGGGTTCCGTTTTTACCTTTTTGGTCCGGAACCCTAAAAATAAACTAGTTTAAGTTTTTTGGGCGGTGACGCAATTCTGTATAAAGAACATCATTTGAAAATTTGAAGCAAATCGCTTGAATACATCCCGAAAAACAACACATTAAAAAATCATAAGTCAAAACGGGACACAAGTAGGATGTTTATACTCAGCATAAATATTCTTCACTATAAGAGGTACTCACAAAAAAAAACCGAGCCCATTTGATACAAGGGCCGACTTACTATGGAAACCCGACTGTAGCCTTTATTTTTATTGTAATTTGAATACATATACCCAGACGATCGAATAGCCTAGTGGTTAGAGAACCTGACTATGAAGCTTGAGGTCCCAGGTTCGATTTCCGGTCGGGGCAGATATTTGTATGTTGAATACGAATGTTTGTTCTCAAGTCTTGGATGTTTAATATCTATTTAAGTATGTATTTATCTATATAAGTATGTTTATCCGTTGTCTAGTACCCTTAGTAAAGTTTAATATCTCAAAAACGGCAGAACCGATTTTGATGAAACATAGCTAAAAAAAAACCGCATTCAAATCGGTCCATCCGTTTGGGAGCTACGATACCACAGACAGATACACAGACACGTTAAACTTATAACACCCCTCTCTTTGCGTCGGGGGACAAACATGAATAACAAATATTAATGTTTGTGGAGTTACATGTTGCTAGGCTAGGCATTACATAACAGTTCCGGCCACAGGGCACTCTTAACAAGATTATACCTGTACTCTACCTCCAGAGAACTTTGTCTAATGGAAACGACTAAAGCCACACGAGATCCAGTGTCCCCATGGAGCTGGAAGCACAGATGGGGGCTTCTGCAAAAACTAGTGCCTAGTTGGGGAACATTCCGAATAGTAATTTGTCCGAAAGCATCATTATTCCGAAAACCATTTTCCGCTTGACGAAAATGTTGAAGCAGACTATTCGAACGAGGGAGCGAAGTAACGCCTCTGCGATTCTCTAATTCGAAAAGATTCGCTCCCTCGATCGAGTAGTCTGCGTCAACATTTTCGTCTAGCGGAAAAAGTTGGCCGAAAATCGTTCGTATGTCCGGTGTCTGTCCGTCTGTTCTCCTACAGGTCGCACTTCTCCGATTCTCGTGAAATTTTGTGAGCAGGTTCGTTAATTATATTTTTTTTTTGTCGAGTCACTTTTTCAAAATTAAAAAAAAGCGAGTTCTACAGCTCATAGAGCAACTAGTTAATAGAATATTTAAGTAAGTAAGCTTAGGCCATACTAAATTTTTTTTAATCCTACCACCAGGCTGGCCGTATGCTCGTCGTAGTACTGGTACCACGAGTACTACGATTAAAAAAACACAGCATACTAGGGAAGCGTGTTAAGTAATTTAACGCAAACAGTAATTCGGAGAAGACAATCGATAAACATTATTTTTACTAAACAGACTTAATCGCGTATAATAGGCTTGTGTAGGTATTCGATTTTTTATGCCATCCGAATCAGTTTTTGGAGAGGAACAAATGTTTTTTATGGGAGCAACTACAATTAAAGAACAATACCCAAAAAAATAGTTAAAGACGGACATTGCTGGACACAGCCGAAACGCTTCATACTGATTGACTCAAAAGTATGACGTCAACTTTGCTATGTGAACTAATCATTGTACGGAAAATCAAGTAAATTGCTGTTTCGGTCGCGAAATACTGCGTTTAGGTCCATAGTTGTAATACAATTTTGTTTGTATAAAAGCGTAAGGATTCTATATTGGCTTTAAATTTACTCTTCGACGATAAAAATGCATACTTTTTCTAAACTTTCAAAGTCCATATCTTTTTATGATTTTAATTTAATTTTTCATAAAATTTATACTTCTTTTACAATAATTTGATGGTTTGATGGTTTATCCATTTAGCGACACTACGTTATCAATTTTAACACGAGTCATTAATTAATTTATTCATTTCTTTGAGGTTTCTCGACGTTTCGGATGTGTCGCAACATCCACTATCCAGTTGTCCCGTGACCATGGATGTTGTGTGACCGTATATGTGAGAATCTTGAAAGTTTAAATCAATATAATCCATAGGCATTTTTTATGAAGATAGAAAATAAAAATGTGAGCCCCATCCAGATCCCCATGTTTCTATATCTGCGATACGTCTCGCCCACCTCTTAACTACAGAAGCAAGCAATTAAGCTGAACAGGACTGTATTGGTTAAAGAATAAGGCTTGCTTTTGGATTAACGGTGCCCTCGCAGCGAGCATTGTCATAACTTGTTAGATGTCACTTTGAACAGTCGATTCTATATATTTATGATTGGTATACCCCACCTTGGTTACCTACCCTAAAACCGATATAGCCCTCCGAATCGCTAAACTTAAGTGGCAGTGAACGGGCACATTGCACGTAGAACCGATGGCCGTTAGGGCGGAAAGGTTCGCGAGTGGGTAGGCCCCCACAAGGTGGACTGATGACCTGGTAAAGGTCGCGGGAGCCCGCTGGCACGGTCTCTTGAAAGGAACCCTATAATCTCTTTTGCAGAGTACGTATTTTATCAGATATTTTGCATTAAGCAGTAGACATGCTAGCCAAATATAATCCGAACCAGCAACTCCGATCCCAGAACCATTTCAAGCGATTAATTATTTTTCATCACACTTGCTCGTCATTGGCGTTATTACTTGCGAGCGTACAGAGCAGTTATAGTCGTTTTGCCTCCCACGGGCTGTTAAGTTTAGTTTTAAAATATAGAACCCTCTGATTGGCTTAAGCAAATCTGGTTGCTCTGTGATTGGTTGAAAAAAAATCTAATTGGCCAAGCCGCCCCGCCCCGCAAAAATACTGCTCTGTGATTGGTTGAAATATTGAAGCCGCGCGCTCCACTAGCACTGATCTGGAAGTGATGTTGTCAATTTTTGATTGGTGCGGCTGTATGAAACTTAGATTTTTTTTGTCTTCTGTAGTTATTTATTTCCTCGCAAATGTGATGAAAAACATTGTGTATAACACGGGCGTAAGAATATTGCAAACTCGAGTCATCAAAGCCTCCGGCGTCGGGCTTCTAATAGACTCTCGTTCGTAATTCATATCTTACCGTACTTGTACAATTTACTATTTCAAAATCGAGCCGAGTCTCTTCAAAGCATAACGGCCCTAGAGTGTTAATGCCCTAAGCTCTAGCGGTCTAAGCCTATCGACCTGTACGTTTGTAGGCCAGTTTCCCTTTATCAAGTTGTTATGTTGACATTATTGTGTTTGTCCGTTTGACTTTCCCTGTCTATTAGGGATTACGGTCAACCGATGTCGGATTCAAAAGTGGGGAAACCTAGCGGATGGTCCGTTTCGAATGCCCCATACAAATCATTGTGCCAAGGGATTTGATGAACGTGTCTTTGTCATTCTGATTGTGAAAGACACATAATTGTATTGCCATCTATATTAAACGAACTTGCAAAGTTTCAAATCGATACGACTAATGGAATTGGGAATGGATGAAAATTTTAGAAATGCCTGATTATTTTTTTGGTGATATAACCTTCCTTAGCACCAGAAAAAAGTTACAGATTTTTCAGCTGCGTCAATTTTTTTTGAAAAATATACACAGTTTCCTCACTTACGTTTTGGGTCAGTTACGGCACCTTCCTCGATCGGTCTCATATTACAAAAAAAAAAAAATATGTGTGGTAAACTGACCCTGGCAATGATATTGACACTTGCAGCAGCTATATTGAACATTACCAGTGTCAGTTTACCACAGATAATTTAAGATACTTTTTTGTAATATGAGACAGATCAAGGAAAGTGTCTATTTACTGTTCTTGACCCAAAACGTAAATGAGGAAACTGTTTATATTTTTCAAAAATAATTGTCGCAGCTGAAAAATCTGAAACTTTTTTCTGGTGCTAAGGAAGGTTATTCCTAACATCAAAAAAATAATTAGGCATTTCTAAAATTTTCATCCATTCGCAATTGGACGTAAATCTTAAAGAAATTTTACTTAAAAGGGTAGTTGATGTAATGCTTGTAAAAAATTATAAGTATAACACAATAGCGCTATCTACTAGATATTTTTAGGGTTCCGTACCTCAAAAGGAGAAAAACGGAACCCTTATAGGATCACTCGTGCGTCTGTCTGTCCGTCTGTCAAGGCCGATTTGCTCCGACACTACTGGACCGATTGAGTTGAAATTTGGTAAACATATGTAAATTGGTGACCCAAAGATGGACGCGTAAAGTAAATTAATGAATTCGGAACAAGGGGGCCACTTTTAGGGGTTTAACTGGAAAAACAAAAAAAAAAGTATCGCAAACTGTTTTGTGTGACATATCAAATGAAAGGGGTTGTTGTAAGTTGTAAGCATCTCAGATATTTTTTTTTATAATTTTAGCAACAACAGATTTGAAGTAATTTAGGGAAAAAGATGAAAATTGACCATTCCCCCCTTATCTCCGGAACTACTAAGATTAAAATTCTGAAAAAAATATGGACAATAGTTCCTTGCCTAAAGATTACAGGAAAACCTATAAGAAGTTTGAGTATTCAAAAACACTTATGAAATTTATTTTCACTACGCGAGTTGAAGTCGCACTTGTCCGGTTTTTTTAAGTTCATAAATGACACTATTTTGTTTGCAGAAGTCTATTAGGTGCTGAGACTTGAGAATTAACATGTAACAGAATATCGAGCATTCGCCATTTTTAAATTTGTCAAACTGAACCGAACTAACAGAGCCACGATCATTATAGCGACCTTTTTCACTATCTATTTATTATTTCAAAGTCAAAGTCAAAGTGATTTATTCTTCAATTTAGGCATATTGCATGCACCTATGAATGTCGATAAACTACCACCGGTTCGGAAAGTAAACCTCTGCCTCGAGAAGAACCGGCGTAAAAAACTCGGCGAGGTGTCATTTTTTCAAAACAGTTTACAATATATCATTTCAGTATCAGAGTATTATAAAATCTACGCTTTAGCCATCTAAGCTTTAAGTTAAAAAAAAAATTAGTTACTGGGTTTAAATGAGCTTGAATATCCGTATTTTAATATTTATGAATTAGCTTCTTTTGAATGCGGTTGCAAACGAACCCGGCAATTTAATATACATATGTCTTTTTTCTCACGTGCGTGCCTTTTAATAATCATTGTACACTTGTTAGAAAAAATAGTCATAACATGCAAGGCGAAATACTTCAAGGCGATACCTTGTAAGTAAGTTATAAGAGACTAGCTTTTGCCCGCGGCTTCGCCCGCGTACTAAGAGTAATGTTAACCGTCTACAAAAAAGGTGCATCTCAGTTTCAGTCTGTTATATATTTAGATCGACTCTACATAGACTCTGCATATCGAACATAGACTCTACGTATCGAATCTACATATCGACTCTACATATCGACTATAAATATCGAATCTACATATCAACTCTACATATCGACTCTACATATTTAGACAGATGTCCACTGTGTACTTAGATAGGTGTCGACTCTACATATCAACTACATATCGACTCTACATATCGACTCTACATATCGACTCTACATATCGGCTCTACATATCGACTCTACATATCTGGACCCCCATATAAAATTTCACCCCCTCTTTTAAGGGGTTGGGTACAGATTTCCAAAAAAAAAATGATGCACGATTTTTTTGTTAGTCACAAGTATTCCGCATACCAATTTTTAGCGTTCTACCTTGAAAATTGCGGAATGCTCCATACAAACTTCCACCCCCCATTTTAGGGAAGTGGGGGGTTAGAATGAGACAAAAAGTAGCCTATGTCACTCTCCATCCCTTCAACTATCTCCACTTAAAAAATCACGTCAATTCGTCGCCCCGTTTTGCCGTGAAAGACGGACAAACAAACAAACAAACACATACACTTTCCCATTTATAATATTAGTATGGAAGTATGGATGTTCATTTCTTCCGTTTATTTGTAGCCGCGCGGGTAGCTAATCCTACTAAGCCCTACCGACAATCAACCCCGGATTGTCAAGGAAGCTAAAGAAGCTAAAGAGGCCGGCACTCCATCTTCTGACGGGAGCCATAACTGGTCATGCACTATTAAACAAACATCTTTTCACCCTAGGTGTTACAGACAGTCCTCTCTGCAGAGCCTGCATGGAAGAGGAGGAGACAGCCGCCCACGTCATCCTGACGTGCCCTGGGGTGGGAGATTACCGGGCAAAGCACCTCGGAACACCGGGGTCACTGCCGGAGGCCGTCGGCAATATAGAGGTCTGCTAGGCTTCCTGGTGGAACTGCGCTGGCACGAATAATAGTAGTGCCAACCATACGCAAAATAGGCATTTATGACGTCGAGTCGCGGAAATCCAGCCTGCGTACACCTACCTAACCTATAACGTGAAAGTTTGGATGTATGTATGGATGGATGTAGGTACGTTCCACTTAATCTCAAAAACTACTGGACGAATTTATATGAAACTTTCCAGTTATGTACCTTATATATCACAATAGGACATAGACCATAATTTATGTCAAATTTCATCCCTTTTAGGGACGAAAAAGGGGATGAAACTTTGTATGGAGACTAAATGATTTTGCTCGTTGACTTCATCAGGCGCTGGGATCAAAATGTATGGCAAAACTAAAATCCGACTCGCACTTGACCAAAATTCTAATTGATATTAGGTATTTAATAACACTTTGTATATGAAAAACTATGTCTGTCTACGTGTCCCGTTTTCTCGCCTAAATTGGCTATATCGATTTATGAGAATGAACGTAAGATAGTTCTCATACCAAAACTAACATTTTAAGGAGATGAAATAGGAAATTAAAGTCTGTATGAGGAACCGTATTATAAGCGGACGAAGTCGCGGAAAAGCTAGTTTTATATAAAGTTCCACATTGACGCAGGCCGTCCCTTGATAAATACCCGTGATACATAATATATATGTCCTACATAATCAAAGCACCGGAAGGCGCGGCGTGGGTAGGCCCCCCCACAAGGTGGACTGATGACCTGGTAAAGGTCGCGGGAGTCCGCTAGATGCGGGTGGCGCAGGACCGGTCAATTTGGCACTCTTTAGGGGAGGCCTATGTCCAGCAGTGGACGTCTTTCGGCTGATATGATGATGATGATGAATCAAAGCACTAACGAACGTATAACTGTGCTATAAAAGCACGTACGTGTCACGTAAATAGTTTGATGACGCATTTCTAGAGTATATTTAGAACTAATCACTTAGCGTACCATATTCTAATTATAATAACTTCCTAATAATTTAGCAATTTTAATAAAGTAGTACTCTACGGTTATTGACCTCAACGAGGGAATTGATTTGAAATCGGTTGACGAAAATGGGTTGATTATTAAAGGAATATTTGTAAATTAATAAGGTCGGGAAAGCTCCCGAGGGAGTGCTGTGTTTAGTTGAGAGCTCTTTTCTTACTAAATTTCGTTAGTAATATTATAAATGCAGTAACGCTGTCTGTCTGTTACCTTTTCTCGCTGAAGCGATTTAGATGAAATTTGGGATGGATATAGTTTGATACATCATGCCGTAGCATGGTTGGCCTTATCACGCGACATGTGACAAAATAAGAGCGTCGTCTCGTTCTATCGAACGGTGTCAGCCAGTGACGCACGCTCTATCCTATCACCTATCGCATGACAAGGCCAGCCATGCTACGGGGCCAGAAAGGATATGAGATTGTTGACGGGATCACATCGGGGTCACAGTAAACGTTCTGTAATTCGGTGCTCTTCAATAAGTAGACGTTTAGAATATATATGTATGTATATTCCACAAAGGTATACCTATATATAGTATAATCATTTTATTTAAACTTGTAATATATCGTTACCGCCGTACGTGGTGTTGTCTAGGTCGATGTGTCAAAAGAAGTGTAGGTACTCCTCCCGCGCCTGCGCTGACCCCTCCTCCAGCTAGTTAAGGTGGGCTTAGGCAATCATCATCATCACCATATCAGCTGAAAGATGTCCACTGCTGGACATAGGCCTCCCCCAAAGAGTGCCACCCGCATCCACACATTGCACGTAGAACCGATGGCCGTTGGGGCGGAAAGGTTCTCGAGTGGCGATGGTATTGTTATTATCCCGGAAATCATAATAAAGGGGGGGGGGGGATTTGTATGGGGAGCCATATTTAAGCTTATGCTTGTAATACTTTAAAAGCAATTATAATATATACTGAAGTCAAATTAGATTTCGATAGAGACGTTCGTCTGAATTCGACCTTTAGTATTTGAATAGGAATGGAAGTAGAATAAACCTTATAATTTTAAATTTGACCCTTTTCTAGGTCAAACCGATTACGTAAGGAAGTTTAATCGTTATACTATTTTTGGGGTAGTTGTCAAGTTAACAATCTACAATTCATATCACAGCTATAATAATAGGCACACCCGGTGTGCCTATTATTATAGCTGTGATATGAATGGTAGTGTTACTAACTGATAAAATCAATACAAAGCAGGGGTTCAATTCAATCTCGTTTCTTATACTGTTACAGTGGTAAATACGCATGGGTCTGTCCTGCTTAGGTAAGAGCCCTATAACATTTGGGCGCTAAGCCAATTCGCAGATTTTACGCGACGTTGCCATTTCCGTCGCGCTATCATTTAGCGCGACGGAAATGGCAACATGAATTTGACGACCGGTTAGCCTAGTGGGTAGTGACGCTGCCTACGAAGCTGAAGGTCCTGGGTTCGAATCCCGGTAAGGGCAAATATTTGTGTGTTGAGCACGAATATTTGTTTCTGAGTCTTGGATGTTTTATATGTATTTAAGTATTTATATCTATTATATATATCGTGGTCTAGTACCTGTATGTAACACAAGCCATATTGAGCTTACTATAGGCCTGGCTCGATTTTGGTGCATTTCAGATGTAACTATACACTTGTGTAATTTCTTTATCACACCAAATAAATATATTTCTATTCTATTCTATTCTATTCTATTTGTGTAAGAATGTCCCATAATATTTATTATTATTATGTATGTCTTTCCCGCTCACGGGAATTGATGTCCCGGACCTTTGGGAGGCGTGCGTGGGGCTAGGTGCCTACAAAGTACCAACTGAGCCAACACGTAGAGGCCCTTTTGACAATTTTATGGAATGCAAGCATCCGCTCGGTGTACACCGAGCGGATGCTGTCCCTGCCCGTGTCATGGGACGCGCACAGAGACAGAACCCGCTGGGGTGTATAGGGACTATTACTGGTTGATGGAATCTAAATTATTATTATTATTATTATCGTTTGTCTCACGTTCTTACTAGCTGCACTGTGAAAGACGACGATATAGTCTAAATCCAACTGATGGATGATAGGAAACCTAGTAGCTGACTGTAGACTGTAGCCCAGTAGCTGACTATATTTATAAATATAGGAAGGACAACGTGTCACATAACTGCAACTCGTCGAAATATATGTTTTTTGCGGCATAACCGATCGTATCTTTTTTTTATGATAACTTAGAAGTTTGATTTTTTCACAGCTTCAAGGGACTGTAGCGTTGAGTAAGTATATAAATAAATAAATAAATATTAGGGGACGATTTTACACAAATCGAACTAGTCCCATAGTAAGCTCAATGAAGCTTGTGTTATGGGAACTAGACGAGGATATATTTAATAGATATAAATATTTAAATACATAGAAAACATCCAAGACTCAGAAACAAATATTCATGTTCATCACACACACATTAGTCCTTACTGGGATTCGAACCCAGGACCTTCAGATTCGTAGGCAGCGTCACTACCCTACACTACTAGGCTAACCGGTTGTCAAAATATATGGTTTTAATTTCAACTCCATACCTCCACGCGTTCCCGAGATAAAGAGTATTGACAGATAGACAGACGGGCAGCAGACAGACAGACAGACGGACAACAAGGTGATCCTATAAGGGTTCTGTTATTTTCCGTTTCCTATATTATGGCTCCGGTCTTCTGTAAGGTACTTTCCCAGTCGGGCTGCTCCCAATATCATATCTAATGTATGTTAAGATGGATATGGCCAGAAAAAAAAAACAAAATCACCCGCGCGCCCCGCGTCATTTTTTCCGTTTCGGGAATGCCTTGATTTACCGTCCGCCCGGTCGAAAAAGAGGACCGGATGGGTGTGAGGGAGTCCCGGGTAGAAGACCCATTAAAACACCAACGATTGTCCAACCATGTCGCTTACAGGAACGACCAAAACCACCAATGGCGTGAAAGTGAGGCGGCAATAGCCGCTACGATGCGTCTATTACCGCCTCACTATGTTTAAATGAAAGCGAACACAAAGCACCCCCACAAACCAAACGTCTGAGGTTGAAACAAAAGCTAATCGCTTATTAAAAATGTAGGTTAAAATTAGGGCGAAAACACGTATCCGACCTCGCGTGATTCAAACGAGCTGATCGGTAAAACAAATGAAAAACAATTTCTCAAAAAGCCTTTTAGCTGTTCCGCTTTTGAACCTTATCTTTAAAAGCGTAAGGTTGATTTTAAAGTAATTGTGAAATCAACCACTTTTACAACAGTTTACGGACGTTAGGATAGGAATACGGAATTATGGTGTTGTTTGACATCAAACGCTGTGTTATACAGCATTAGGTGTAAATTCAAATGGACATGCAGTCGAGTTAACCTTAGAACAGGCGGTATACAATACATACGGAAATTGGAGGTTAAGGCGGCTGTTGCCCTAAAACTAGGCTCATTTCAAGATTTTTTTTGACGTTGAGTAACGAGCGAGCGAAGCGGACGAAGTTCTACGTTTGAGCTTGGGCCAAAATTCTTTCATACGTCGTATTCAGATTCTCGTGAAATTTTGTGAGAGCCACTAGTAAGTATTTCATCATCATCATCGTCATCATATCAGCCCAAAGACGTCCACTGCTGAACATAGGCCTCCCCCAAAGAGTGCCACAATGACCGGTCCCGCGCCACCCGCATCCAGCGGACTCCAGCGACCTTTACCAGGTCATCAGTCCACCTTGTGGGGGGGCCTACCCACGCTGCGCCTTCCGTAAGTATTTAATGATCTATAAATAAATATAGGATATTAATGAAATATCAAAGGTTAATTACTTAAACAACAAACTTAACCCCAGCACATTTTAATGCTTAAAAAGAGGCACCCATGTGAAATATGTTAAATTCAAATTCAAAATGCAAAATAATTTTATTGCATGATTATTTTAAGATAATGGATAAATGTTTTATATTATACTCGTATATCATATGAGACTGAGCGTTTTAAAAACGATCATCTGACGTTACTACTCCTCTTAAACGATAAATCTATAAGTTATAAATAAAAATCCCATTACCACCTTTCGGCTATGTAAGCGTAGCAAACACATGAGAAAAAAAAAACTCAAAAGAGCCGAATCGTTTTCTATTTAGGCAAGTTAGTGTTGTAGCTTTTAGATAAATTGGATTAATCGTTGCTATACGAGTACTTAGGTACCTATTTATTTATTCAACAAAATTCTGCTTTGGATTATAACTAAGTACTTTTTGAGTTGGCTGAGGTAAAAAAGGAAAATTAGCATTTTTTCGCTATAAATACTATCGTTATAAGGGTTCAAATAACAAAATATACGTCAAAATACATAATAATATAGAAAACATTTTTTTTTAAATTTTGTTCTCTATTAGGAACCATACGGCACACGTCACAAACATTTCCGACTTTTTGGACCCTCCCCCACGCTTTTCCCAATCTCTTTAACACATCTTATCTAGATGAGGGCTCTTTCGGATACACTTCGACCAAGTTGGATCTTTTGTGCATTTGCCCTCTCCTTTATACCTACCTACTCCCAAGCTCGCTCCATCATTTCCATAAAACGGATGATGCAGCTCAGCGGAAGTACCTTGAATTCCTTTGGTTGCGGATAGCCGTTACCAAAGTGATTCATTCTTTGTCTGTCAAGGGCATCTTGGCAGGTCTTTAACACGTACTCTCATGGAAATGTCCCCGCTGAAAATCCATAGTTGACGAAAAAAGCCCGCGGAATTGAAAGAAAAAAACAACCGTATTTTTATTTACTTTTATAGTACATTACTGCAGACGCCGGGAAAGAAGGGCTTGCGGGGTGAGTAGGTATAGACGGCCGACCGTAGGGAGGCCGGATAGTGATACGAAGCCGGCAAGCCCTTTTCACGGCCAGGCATGTATAGTGCTTTTCTCAAACATATGCAATGAAATAAAACAATACACCACTCAAAATAGTAGATTAATGTTCCCTCCAATCCTCCTTACTTATTTTTTTTTTTTTACGAAAGGCGTCCGTATTTCGCGTGTGTAGAGTTCGAATAGACCCTATTAGGGCCATTATACATAACCTTCTAGAATGAATAAAATAAAGAGGATTTTAAATATTATCTATTAATTTCTATAATGAATAAAATAAAGAGGATTTTAAATATTGTCTATGGTCCCTGGTGACTTACGTACATAGATAATATTTTAAATTTATTCATCAAGACATTGAATCATACAGGTTTGTATTCTTAATAAAGGTTCGTGTGTAATAGGCATTAACGCGGATATTTTTGGTCCGATAACCATTCTGCCACTAGAAAAAATAAAAAATAATAATTCAGCTGTTTAGCCTGTAGATGAACACAGACGCCATGTTAACATTAAAATTAAAAAAAAAATACTTCCCGGCCTAGGCCTTCAATTTTGTATGAAATTGCTTACCAGTTCTCTCGAGTAGTTCCGCCCGAAACGTGATACTTTGAAGCCTGTTATAACGCACGTAAGGGCGACATTTCATTGCATGTTTGAGAAAAATATTTTATTCGGTTCGGGTTCGAATTCAGAAAAAGGTTGCATTCAGTTGCGTTCTTTTTACACATTTTGAATATCTCAAAACTTTCCTAGTGACCCACGAGCACGACATAGGTACGGTCGACGCCAAAAATACCTTTACACTATTCGCCTTATTGCAATGGAATAAGGTGCAAAAGTGTAAAGGTATTTTTGGCGTCGACTGACAAATAGATATATTACTAAATATACCCTTAAAGGGCGACCGCAACATGGCTAGACGGCACTCAATTGGCAACTAACTTCATGCCAGTAAATTTCATTACCCATTGTCGTCTTCAAAAACCTCGCGACGTCGTCCCGTTAGGACCGCCCCTTCGATTTTATATCTTCATTTTCCCTCGTACCGTTCTCAAAGACAGCAAAAACAGGACGTGGTTATGGACAAGCGGAGCGATAAGCGGCGCGAGGCCCGCGTTGGTACACATCACCAAAACCACATAAGCCGAAAGACGTCTACTGCTGGACATAGGTCTCCCCCAAAGAGGTCCACAATGACCGGGCCTGCGCCACCCGCATCCAGTGCACCTTGTTTTGGGTTTTATTAAATCAAAGTCAAAGTCAAAGTGATTTATTCTTCAATTTAGGCATATTACATGCACCTATGAATGTCGATAAACTACCACCGGTTCGGAAAGTAAACCTCTGCCTCGAGAAGAAATGCAAACCAAAGTCAATTACTGACAGAAGAAAACCATGATTGCATAGGTCTGGTACATTTTAATCAATAGATATAGAAAAAAGTACCAAACTGAAAAAAAAAAGTGTCAAATTGATGGATTATATATATTCCAGAATGATAGAAGAGAAAGATTTAATCCACTCCAAATAGGAAAATCGGAACACACGCAAATAAAAATATGACGTTTTACTGCCAACAAATTCGTAGCGCTACGCTCGTAGCCGATGATGGTCTTCCCGCTAAGTAGAGGAAAGCGCCAACGAACAGAGCGCCCTCTAGGCGGGTTCCGAACAATGGTTGTGTTTAAGGCACGCCCTCGAAAATTATGAGATTTTGCAATGGCTATAACTACCTACTGCCTTAAGGGACCATCCACATATTACGTTACCACAAACAGACTGAGGGAGGGTCATGCCAAACGTGATGGTTTTGTACGATTATAAAACATGAGCGAAGAGAGCGATTAGTTTCAGCATTTGGGGACTACGCGCAGTCGCGTGCAACAATTTTCAGATAGTTTGGTCAATTTAAACGAAGGATCTACTACTTGAATGATAATGAACGCAACGGCCGCCCCTCGACTTCATTTACAGAAGAAAAACATACTAGTTGTGAAAAAAAATATTACGGAAGACCCAAAAGAGACTTATAAACAAATAGAAGAGGTCCTTAAGATTTAATCGCCAGCTATTAATGAAATTTTACACACCCATCGTGAACACAATTTTCTGACTCCAAGGCAGTCATTGACTGCAGAAAAAAAGAAGCCCGCGTGACGTGGTGCAAATATATGCTTGTAAAATTTGATCAGTGAGAAGGGCGGGCCATATTTAACATCATAACTGGAGACGGGAGTTGGATTAACCAATATCATGCACCGAATAAGCGGCAGTCAACAGTTTGTGTATTTCCAGACGATGAAACTCCAACAAGGTGAAAGGCGGGTGAAGTTTTGGATTTTATAGTGTTAAGAGTTCGGCTGCACTAAGCTAAATTCAAGTAACTCAAATTTTTTCATTTTTTTGTTTTTTACACCTTTGGATTCCTATTAATTCGGCGCATATTTCTACATCAAAAAAACCTCATATTTCCTTTTAATTTTAGAGCTATCATGAAAAGAAGTATTCAAGTATCTCAAGTCAGACATAAAAACTAAGCTAAAAGTAAGTATCTCGCCATGACAAAGTTAAATTCAAGCATCACAAACGCAACATACTTGATTTATGATTTGTTTGGCAACTTGCTTGTTTTTAGCTTTGTATCAATTTCAAGATAGTTGACTTTAGCTCAGTGTAACAGTAGATTATTCAAGTTCTTTTAAGTATCTCAAACATGTAATACAATTTTGCATTTCGTTTTATCACACGAAACAAAATGTTTTGAATGTTACTTTCTCATAATAATAAATAAAGTTCCTAGTTTGAAATTGATATGTTAAAAAATACATCATAAAAACAAGGCAAACAGACCACAGGTTCATACAATAATGATGCTAAAAAAAGGGAAAAGATGATTAATGAAAGAGTTTATTCTATGGATTTACAAAAATCGGTATTGCTAACTATGATGCCGGAAGTTAAGGACTACTTTTTCACCAATAGTTATTTAGAGTATAAGTGACATAAATTGGTAATACTATTTTAAATTGGTTGCATTTATATTAATTTTGCAATTGATAATTTGTATTTTTAACCCCCGACGCAAAGAGAGGGGTGTTATAAGTTTAACGTGTCTGTGTAACTGTCTGTGGTATCGTAGCTCTCAAACGAATGGACCGATTTGAATGCGGTTTTTTTTGTGTCATAGATAATTTTAACTTGAGTGTTCTTAGTTACGTTTCAACAAAATCGGTTAAGCCGTTTTTGAGATATTGAACTTTGAAATGAAAATGTCGGGGGTTTTTTACTAAATTCATCGCCTCTCAGTAAAATATTTGCACGCCTGCATGCAGGCTGAATACACTGTCATGTTCAATTATGTAAGACCTTCCTGTACTGTATTCTGGCAAGTAATTTGACTTTTCTTCTTCGTCTCGTGTCGATGTTTTTCTATTTCCTTGGTTTAGATTGTGCGGGACCAGAAATTGGCAATGGCTAAAGCCCTATCTGTCGCGTCACGGAGGTCTTGTCCAGAGCATGTGTGCGGGCACGCCGGACAAGACAGCATATTATGTGCCATAGTTGGGGGAGTCGTCCCGCACACACACCGGGCATCTGAGCTTTGGCTTTAGATTTTTGACTTAAAGATATGCTGCCAAGTTTAAGGATAATTGATTGATAATTTCAGCTATTGTAGAAACAATACCTACTAATAATTACACGGTTAAACTCACCCATTATATGTCACCACGGGCGACATGTTTCGAACTCTTCGGGAGTTCTTCAAGCGAAACTGCCGCGGAATCACTTATCCTAAAAAAAACCGAAGAGTTCGAAACATATCACCTGCTGCGTTAATTATTATACATGTCTCACGAAAATTTAAATTCTATTATTGTAGAGATGTAGTTTTTTTTCTATTCTCGTGGATGTCAAAATGACAGAATCTCTCTTCTATCGTGAGTCAGGTAAAACTAAAGATAGATAGATCGGTAAAACAGTCAATATTTAATCTTTCGTAGCCCGGGAATGCAAATAAACCGACAAATGGATTTGTAAATACGTGTAAATAATTAAAGTACATTCTGAATAATAGAATAGAAGTACACAATGGAACGGGGTTATAGGAGGCGGTTTCGAAACGCGAAGTAGTCAACGAAAACAATGATGAATTATTTAGTCTAATATGTAAGTGTGAGGTCGTTGTCAGATTTGATAGGGCGATATTAGCAATTAATTTTGGTTTGATCAGGGCGAGGGTCAAAACCTTTGTTAATCGTAAGTAGCGTACGATAAAATCTGACTGTAAGGGAAAATTGACAGGCTCTTTATGGGATGACAGCTGCCAGCCCCGTATTTAATACTACAGTATACTAAAATGGTAAAAGCTCATTTATTACAAGCTTTTATTTACTTTCACCTGACCGTTGTCTGTAATCAAATCTTGCAAGTTAAATTTGATCCACTTCCCGGTTTCCGATTGAGCTGAAATTTTGCATACATGTGTAAAACGCGTGACAATGCAATATTATGATGACATGGTGCTGATCTGATGATGGAGCTGGAAGGTGGCCATAGGAACTTTGCAATGAAACAACACAACCTCATCGAGTTTGGGCTCGTTAGAATCGTCTCAATGAGTAATTAGCTTAAATTAAGCTTGTACCAAAAATGAAATTTTTGACAGAAACTTGTTTATATTTGGAGAACCAACAGCTACAGAAACACAATGATGTTATAGATAGAGTACAAAAAGCCAATTACAGGTTCCCACCGATAGCATCAGAGCAAGTAAACATTTATGAGATCACTATTTTTACATTAATTGGATTGCCTAGGGGTTACAAAGTGTGGGAACAGTATGAGTAGTAAGTATATTGTAGTTATGACAGTAGTAAGTATATTGTAGTCATGACAGTAGTAAGTATATTGTAGTCATGACAGTAGTAAGTATATTGTAGTCATGACAGTAGTAAGTATATTGTAGTCATGACAGTAGTAAGTATATTGTTTGTCGCTCCCGTATCAAAACAACCTTGAATATACCTACTATTTATACAGAAATGACCTTGGGTACTTCGATAATTTAAATTAAAATTAAAAATCATTTATTTCGGACTGGATCCATAAATTGTTAGTAACAATATATTTACTTAAAAACTAGTGTTAGTAACATTAAGTAATTTAAAACCTAACTAATATCGGCGTTCCGTATTGCTAAACTTAAGTGGCAGTGGGCGGGGCACATTGCACGTAGAACCGATGGCCGTTGGGGCGGAAAGGTTCTCGAGTGGCGACCACGTACCGGAAGGCGCGGCACGGTGGACTGATGACCTGGTAAAGGTCGCGGGAGTCCGCTGGATGCGGGTGGCGCAGGACCGGTCGATTTGGAACTCTCTGGGGGAGGCCTATGTCCAGCAGTGGACGTCTTTCGGCTGATATGATGATGATGATGAATATCGGCGTGAGGGGGCACGCACCGCAGCATGAGCCTCGTCCCAATGCCGCATAATCGGGGCAGTCCACCCGTTCGACAAGCGATTTCAGGATGCTGTTGGTACTACCCCGTACCCTCCGCATGGGTGATGCCACCCTGCTGCGCATTATTGCGTGGAATCCCGGCACGCACGCCGCCGCGAACATGCCGGACGCACTGCAATAGCGGGGCAGACCCATCAGGGCCCGTAGCATGGTTGGCCTTGTCACGCGATAGGTGATAGGATAGAGCGTGCGTCACTGGCTGACACCGTTCGATAGAGCGAGACGACACTGTTACCTTGTCACTTGTCGCGTGATAAGGCCAACCATGCTACGGCTCCTGCATCCTGAACGCATACTACTTAAGATACCGCTGACTATCGACTAGACGTATGGAGCTTTGCTTTATCACATCTTATCACGTAAGTACCCTTGCCAGTTTTCTCGCATTTGCGTGTAAAATGTTTATTTTGAAGCACCTAAAGTCAAAAGGAACACAGGGGAAGGCGGAAATCGAAGAAAGAAAAATATTTAAGCTATATCGGATTTAAGGGATTTGCTTATAAGGTATTTTTTAAGTAACCTTAAGGGGAACACCGGGGAAAGAGGAACATTTACCGGATATTGGATTTAAGGGTAGAGCAAAAAATCCTGTTCCTTTTACCCTACCTGAACTTATCCAAAATTATTGATTTGTTATTACGTAAATTATTATACGTACTACCGTATCGCCCAACGCTACGGGTTCACACCTCTAGGGTTATTTTCAAATGCACTTCCAAGCGTTTGCTATTTACATCATCCACCAATAGGAACGGCCAGTGATTGTTTGACCAGTAACTCTTGTGAATTCATTTTAATTTATACTATCTTAACAATACGGTACAAATTTGAATGACTCGGAAATTCCTGGACAGGCCTTTTTTTTAGCACTGCGTGCAACCATGTAATAATATCAACTTTCGTATCCTAAGAATACGGTTCAAAATAGTATAGATCGCTATTTATACCAAACATGTGGTGACCAGATGAATAGTTAGTTTCTTATCTTAGCTAGCTGGTAATATAATGTTTGTTTCATTTCACTTCATTCGACCACCCTAATGCTTAGCTCTCAACATCGGCACCTATCCCCTAAGTGCATTGCATCACAGAAAAACAAATCCAGCCGATCATACATCGCTACGATAAAATTAGCCTCGTCCTTCTCCATCTGCTAATAAAATAGTGACCCTTTATTCATATCGAATGAGCGTTCTTGATCGCGATATTGTTGCTCTTGCCCCATCTAATGTTAAACTTGCCCCACCGGATCTGAGTGCGTATAATTTTTTTAGAGTTGGCCGATTTGCATCTAAGTAGTCCATTCTATTCTAACGCACATTGCACGCAGAACCGATGGTCTTTGGGGCGGAAAGGTCCTCGAGTGGCGACACGTGGGTACCGGAAGACGTAGCGTGGGTAGACCACTCACAAGGTGGACTGATGACCTGGTAAAGGTCGCGGGAGTCTGCTGGATGCGGGTGGTGCAGGACTGGTCACTTTGGCACTATTTGGGGGAGACTAGCGATCGAAAAAAACCATAGCAGGCAAACTCCCTATAAATTTCTACCCAAACACGTGCCCGAAACCCGGTATGCGCGTGCGCATGTTTGAACTAAACGGCTGCTTGGCATCCTTCTGACCCCCCGCCCCCACCCCGTCCTCACGTCCGCATACGTCCGCATAATGGCAATGTGCATCCTTTTTGTAGGGCCACTTTTTGGCGCTAGCTAGACTTCTATGGTTTTTTCATTCGCTGGGGAGACCTATCTCCAGCTGTGGATGTCTTTCGGCTGGTATGATGATAATGTGTCCATTCTAAAAGCAACTCTACCGTCCAAGGTAAAATGTTGCAATTCCAATGACAGTTTTATACAAATACTTTGAATGAACAATACTTACTTGTGGGATTCGTGAGCTGGAGCGGCAACGGACTGGCCATGTTTGCTGCTGGGGCAAGTGAGGCGGAGATGGTGATGGTGTCCTTGTCCCTGGTAACATTGAGGACATTATATATTATGTTATATACCAAATACGAGTATATACAGTCAATACAAGATGATTATTCATCATCATCATCATCATATCAGCCCAAAGACGTCCACTGCTGAACATAGGCCTCCCCCAAAGAGTGCCACAATGACCGGTCCTGCGCCACCCGCATCCAGCGGACTCCAGCGACCCTTACCAGGTCATCAGTCCACCTTGTGGGGGGCCTACCCACGCTGCGCCTTCCGGTACGTGGTCGCCACTCAAGAACCTTTCCGCCCCAACGGCCATCGGTTCTGCGTGCAATGTGCCCCGCCCACTGCCACTTAAGTTTAGCGATTCGGAGGGCTATATCGGTTACCTTGGTTCTGCTGCGGATAGCCTCATTTCTGATGCGATCACGCAGATATACTCCCAGCATAGCCCTCTCTATTGCCCTTTGGGTGACTTTGAGCCTTCTTATGAGGCCCATAGTAAGCGACCACGTTTTCGTGCCATATGTCATCACTGGCAACACACCAGATAGAACAGATGATTATTAACATTAACTAAATTAAATTAAAACTAAGTTAAATCTAAAAAGACCTTCGAGGTATTGTACCGAGGATGCTGGCGGCATTTCTTCGCTGAACTGCGTTGCGAGAGAAAGCCGCCAGCTCTTCGGTCACCAGTTACATCAACCAGACGTTTCGCGATTTCTGCAAATAACTTATGCGCACTGGCACCCCACGGACCGAGGGTCTCGACGCCAAAGGGTACAAAGTTGTACTCTTTGACGACGCCTCTATATTTATGTAATTTTTTTATGTTATCATGTTCAGCATAAACAATTATAACAATGTATCGAAGGGCATTATTAACCTGCAAAGTATTCACGGTTATGTTGATGTGAACTAATAGATCATGGATCATTTAATTAGATTACTAGAACAAGTCAGCGTTATACGATCAAAAAAATAGGAAATTAGTTATGAAGGGTATTTTCATCAATAAAAAATATATTATCAAAGTATTTTTTTATATGGTTTTGTGAAGTAAATAGTGGATGAAATTAACTTTACGATATGGGTAATAAAATTTAAAGGATACGAGTTATGCAATTGAAACTTTATGTTTAATAAGACCACTATTGACATCATATCCCGAGAATTTAGTTTATCTGGTATAAGCCAAACAAGTTATGAGGGTTCAAAAAACGACGAAGCGCTTCGAGAAAAGGTAGGTAGTTGCTCTTGCCCTTGCACTTCGCTTGGCTTGTCTTGGCGGGGCACTACTGTGCCCCCAGATTTTGACTTCGACCGGAACTTAGGTTAGTAATAATAATTATATCAACATGCATTATAATGTTTATTTGTGAAATACACATTAAGCCCCATTGCGCCCTCTCAATGGGAGTGTTTGGCAGCACAGCGGTCAGAATGGCGCAGGATGGTGAACATCCAAGTTCGCGAGTTCGAGGATCAGCGCAAAGTTGACCTTGACTTTGACGCGACCAGTTAAAGGACCGCCCACCTGCTGCCATAGCACACAACTACCAGAACGGCGTACTTACGTGCCCGCAATGTGCACGGAATTTCGCCGCAAGGATAGGCTACTTAAGCCATCTTCGAGCGCACGAGCGCCAAAAGATAGGAGTCGGAGTGGTCGCCATGGCCGAAAACGGTCGGACAGATCATCATCATCATCATCATTTGTGAAATTTTCTAGAGCGATAAAGCATTCGTATGTGAATACATGGTGACCTATACAAAAAGCGTGTCCTATCCAAATTACTTATGAATACACTTTTAAGTATTTCAGTAATTAGCATAAGTCGCAACACAATTATTTCAATGTCACTGATATCCTGACATTGAGTGATGTTTTTGCCACGACGGTGCATAACATTCATATGGCCTGATGGTAAGTAAACGACGCTTATGTCATAAGCGTTTTATCGTCCCATGGAGCCTCGCTTCAGCTTGAGCTAATATTTCAATTTCCAGATGTTCGGCTCGCCACCTCCCCCCACTCGCTGCTTCGGTCTCATACGCCCGCTCAACTCAGGACCCGAGCTCCTGGCGCCGCGGGCTTTTATATACACTCTAGGGGTAGGACAGACAAGACCACGTGGAAGTGGGGTGCTCTGATTCGGTTTTCGGCAGTTTTTTTGATGTTTTTCATTACTAATGAATTTGTAATTTAATTATGGCAATTGGCTTTTATGACAAAAAAAATTAAAATCTATTTATTAAAAAAAATGCTAATTAGTATAATTATGAATTTAAGTTAAACGGACAAGTCAGCGTTATGATGAAACAAAATATATATGAGAAAATTATTATTGTCATTATGAATTCGAATCGTAACTTACGATCGTTATTAATAAGAACTAAATTGTATGAAAAACATTTTAGGTGTTTCTATAATAGTACTTAGAAAATTATGTTAAAGCGCACCCGTGAGAAACATGATAACATTTAAACTATTGGATCATTAATTGAATAAGGGTAAAGTTCGCTCACTACCGCTACATATCCAGAAAGTCAAATCACTTAGATTACTGGTTTCAAAATTGTACTCTACTGTATACTACGTTAAGTTAATTATACCGTACCACGTTTTACACGTTTTTGTTAATCATTCATTATCTACACATACCAAAATAATTATAATCTGTCCGGTTGAATGTGAAATTTCTGGCTAAATTATGGCCAATCTACATTTTAAATCCTTACAAATAAAGAGTTAATGTCCGTGAATCACTGAAATGTAAGTTGCATTTAGGGATCTAAAGTTTATAGCGTAGTTTTTTTTCAGGCTCTTTGTGAGGGAAACTTGTATCTAATAAAAACCTGAACAAAAACGTCAAACATAAAGCTAAATAAAACGAGTCTATTTATGTATAAAATTACAATAAAGAACATTGGGAAAAAAAGTGTTGTCATTTTTTTAGGTGAGCGACCATTTCAAAACAAATATATTTTGTTATAAAATTTAATAGGTACTCTAACATGCGTCGGCGCCGAGATATTTGCGATATATGCAGCCTTGGTCAAAAGTGTTCAGCACCCGTGCGTTTTTCATACAAAAGTCAAACTTTAAAAGTTGCATTTATATATTTTACTTATAATAGAAAGTTGTGTTTCTGTCGGAAAAAATCGTCATATTTATTGACGTTAAGGGAAAATCCGTGAATTAATATACAATTGAATTTTTATTGTAAAACCCGACTTTTTCTAGCTTCAGTTTTCACACGCAAATAGGAATTAATTTTTAATAGTGAAAAATATATATTAATATATTTTTTCAAGTATTTAAATCTAAAAAATGATATATATTAAGGATTTGCACGTGTTCAAACAGTTATTATATTTTACATCTTCGTGTATTTATGAAATTAAAAAATACTTAATTCTTTATCCATAACTTACAAAGGAAAACATGGGGTGCTCAATACTTTTGGCCAAGGTTGTATATTTCCACAGGTTATAAACAAAACGTAAGTATAACTTAAATATCTCGGCTCCGATATTGTTATACGCGTTTAATTTTATATATATTTATGCGTATTAAGAGGTCCTCTAAACGATTATAAAAAAAATCCTTGGCTGCTGCAAAAAGATTAGACTAGATTTTTTTTTCATACAATGTTGCCCAATGTCCTTTGTTCACACAAACAAATTGTCAATAACACTCATACTCCATATTTTTTAAAAACAAGTCATATTGTTAGTTTCATACAAGTCTCAGCAGTAGTTTATTTAAAGAAAGAAAGAAAGATGACATTTATTCACTACACAAAAGACACACCGAGACAAAGTTCTATTTGGTAGTAAAATTATCGGTTTAGTATTTCTATTTCTAGAAATAAATACTATTCACTTCATGTCTACATTTCCCGAACGTAACTGTATAATTACGTAAGTTTTCCATCAAACTCAAATTGAATTAAACGTTCTAATTTTTACGTTATCTTTGCCAGAATAAGATCACACTTATTATACCTCTACTTCACTAGTTTCAATTCAACTTTGTTTTACTAATTACCTTTCGTATTATTTACAAAGTAGTTTAAAATATTAAAATGTGTACAACTGATTTAGATTTTTCGTATTAACATACATGATTGCATTTAGTTTTGAATATTACAATTAAACTTTCACAAAAAAAAAAACACGATCACGTAACGTAACCACATGCAAAAAAATAATGGCATCAGTTCGTCCCCGGCTGTTTCTGGCCGTAATTTTCCCAAAATTGAAAGACAAAAGTTACTCACCGTTCGAATTCCGAATGGAACTGCCGGTGTCACTGTTCCCGAACAATTTAGACGTTTTAACAGTATCCCCGTGCGGATGGCGCGGCGTTATACCCGCCACTGCGGTACTATCGACCCGCCGGCTTATAAAATAAGCTAGCACGCGACCCGACGTAGACGTAGTTTCTTTAAGACTAAGTTCTAATTTTAAATAATTAATGTGTCAAAATTAATGTTTATATCCCGACTATGTTTTGTGGGAATATACTTCTATTAGTAACGCAAACGGGCTTTATCAGTATCGTAGAAAAACGCTCAAAATCTGCCCTACCCCTCTGGGAGACAGGCGTAAATATATGTACCTATTTATGTGTGTATTTACGTTTCAAATGTTCATAAAACTTGTGAAAAATGTTTAATATGCATTAGTTATGTATTTTTTTACCCATTAGAGGTCAAGCACCGCTACGTGCGCTAAGCTACGGCGCGTAGCAGTAGGTATTCTTCCGCTTTGTAGCGTCAATCGCTCGTAGAGGCATGAGACTTAGTTATGTGAATCATTGACCTTAAATGGTCTAAAAATGACAATACATAGATTGTGATGCAATCGTTTTGGTTGTTCTTAAGCATATGGTATTAAAAAAAATAATAGTGGGCATGGAGAAGGATGGAAGGTATTAGTTGGACAGAAAGAAACTAAATTTTAAATTTGATAGGAGAAAAAAAGATGTCTACTAAAAACTATTGAAAACAGAAGGGGAAATATGTTGGGGCACCTGATACGACATGACAATTACATAAAAACTATAATTGAAGGAAAAATTGAAGGAAGGAGAGGCAGAGGAATGCCAAGACGTGCGTTTATGGACCAAGCTAAAGAGAAAGTTAATGTACGTATCAGGAGCTCAAAACAGTGGCAGAGAGAAGAACAGAATGGCGATTACTCCACCGACAAGAGCCTGGCTCTTAAATTTATGATGATGATGATTAGTGGACAATCTTACACAAATCGAACAAGTCCCATAGTAAGCTCAATAAGTCTTGTGTTATGGATACTAGACGACGGTATATTTAATAGATAAATAAATACTTAAATACATAGAAAACATGAATATAACTCTTGACCCATTCACTACCATCCGAGCGCTTAGGAAGCTTTTTGCTACATATTAGAGCTGCTACGGACTACGGCGTAGCGCCATGAGCTCAGCGTGGCTTTGAATGCCTCATGTCCAATCGATATGGGTGCTATTGGCAACTGCAGTTGCCAAGCGAACTAAACTCTGCTTTGGAAAACTTATTTTGTTATTCTGTAAGAAAGTTATTTGAATTAATAATTTTTATAACATATATATTTTTTCCACTTTTATTTCTTCCCCATACATTTTACTGTAAAAAGCAAAAACAATCCAATTTATTATGAAACAGTTACTTTCTTAGTTACCATGTCATGTATCAATATTATACATCATACTAATTTAAGACATTTGACACATTTGACAATGATATTACTGTTGTTGCCATATAAAAATACAACAAGTGGAATGGAAAGATTTTTCAAAAAACCTAACTGCTTTTTTGCAAATATTATATTAACCTATGTCGCTCCCACAATTAGGAGGAATCCAACGACACCTCATATGTCGAAATCCGTCAAACGGTTTAGGCTGCAGGGCGTGCCAAAGAATAAGACATAAACACATACATACACACATTTCATACTCCTTTCCTTCGGCAGTCGGGTAAAAAAATGCTCTTCTTTCCCTGGCCAGACTCTAGTTTCACTTATTTCGATTATTAAGTTCTTTGTAAACGTAACAATACTAATGTTTTTGCGTTTCATAATGTTTTTTCTTAAAAACGCATGACGCTTAACGCACTATTTTTTTAATCTTCCAGATAAGATTAAAAAAATCGTGCGTTAAGCGTCATGCGACGTTAATTAATTGAATTTTATCTTTCATTTACTTTTACAATGTCATTAGTATTATTCAATAATTTTTACACACTACGGTAAATATATTATGATTAAATGTTTTAATATGTATTAGATAATAAGTTAAATATTGTGTGCCCTAACAGGGTGTCATGAATTGACTAAACTAACTGTAAAACCTTATGAAATATGATATGTAATATGGAATAGGTAGAGTATAGACTGTATTCTATATACAGTAGAACAATAAACAATTAGGAAAGGGTAAGTTAAAACACCGACAGCTGTTTCAACATGTCTTTATTACGCAATTTATAAATAAGTTACTTAAAGGGATTTACTGGGCTGGGTTCTGTAATAAAAATACTTGTCTAAATATTAAATTACGTACCTAAATATAAATTCGCGCGACCTTTACCAGGTCATCAGTCCACCTTGTGGGGGGCCTACCCACGCCGCGCCTTCCGGTACGTCCGCTGGAGGCGGGTGGCGCAGGACCGGTCAAGTTGGCACTCTTTAGGGGAGGCCTATGTCCAACAGTGGACGTCTTTCGGCTGATATGATGATGATGATGAAATATAAATTATAATTTACTTTAAAAACAAACTTTAAACCGGCTTCAATTCAGTGTTTCGCTAAGCCACGTAAGTACATGAAAATTTCCACATTTCCTTTCCAATTGACCACATGAACTGCTTTCCGAGAGCAAATGCGTTGATTATTTTAGAAAAAGTCCAAGTTCCGTCGATTCATCAAGGATTTCAGCATGTACACTTCATTTTAGTTGCTACTTCAATGGAGTTTTGTCAGAATCTTTGACGTACACATCCTTGAGGAGTTCCATAAGTCATCTGTGGTCTTCATCATCAGTTCCACTTGACCAAAATTGCGATTCCGAGGGTAAATACACGAGTTATAATAGAAAATACCGACTTCAATACAGGCGTGCCTATAAAGTTTTAGGGTTGCCCTCAATTTCCCTGGGATCCCATCATCAGATCCTGATTTAGTGAAAATGGAGCACCTTCTTTCGAATAAAAAAAGAATTTTGAAAATCGGTACACAATTGACAGAGAAATCGGTGAACATACATAAAAAACAATACGTCAATTCTTTGCACGACATCTTTAAACTACACTGTACAGTTACACAAAATTGTTGTTTGGTTTGATTAATCGTAACATAAGTATAAATGGGATACGTAAAATATAAAAAAAAAACATAAATACAGTGGAACATAGAACCTCCTCCTTATTGAAGGCGGTTAAAAAATTGTCTTTTTTTACGTGGGCAGACACATATTATTAATTTCTTTTGCACTAGATATTGCACTTTGGTAGTGAAGAAAAAAAAAGTTATTTAATTATTAAATAATAATCAAAACAATTTCAGTTTGAGGACCTTTCCTCACATTGTGTTAATAATTATTACATGATAAATAGAAGATTTCTCATGACAAACTTATTCTGATTATGTAAAAGTTGTAGTAAAAAAATTGTATCGCTTATTATGAGTAATTATTGCTACGTACAGTAAGGGAAATATATTCACGTACCTTTTTCGCTCTTCATACTATGACAATAAGGTATAAAAGGTACGTGAATACATTTCCCTTACTGTACTGCTGTAGTGATTGAAAACATTTATAAACACAGTTCAGATATTTTTTCCTAGGTTGTCCGTAGTCGTACATTTCCTTAAAACACAGTTAATGAAACATGTTTTCTTTTTTGCTAACAATCTTACTTTTATACGTTACGTTACAGCATGTATTTTTTTCTTATAATAAGTTCCTATTGTAACATATATGTAGTATACAACTGTGCATCTATATTCTTCCTAAAGCGTGAGTATTTTTTATGGCTTGATTTTTCATAAATGCTGACATTTTTTATTCTTCCATTATTTTTAGTAGTGGCTCTGTAAGCTGTAGTACTTGCGAGCCTGTTTTTTTTTAACTCGACATATACATTTTATAAATAATTACCGAACCAGCTCACAAAATTTCACGAGAATCGGTTGAGAAATGCGACCTGGGCTGTTTTTCGCTATCGCTCTCATGCTCCTCACACCCCACGCGTCACGCCTATTAACAAAACTAAACCTCTACCTACGCTTAGTTACTACGTATCGCGGTGTCAATATATATTTGTGGGTTTAGTCCAGGCAATAAACTGACAACTTGTATGGAAAAAATGACAAATTTGGAAATAATTTATAATAGCTCATTTTTTAATGTAACGGATATATTATCAATTTAATAGTTACCTAGAGGCAAAATCCAACAAAAAATCAGACATCAAAAAAAATGTTATTTAATTAGCTTCTAAAAAGTCCGGATAAATATTACTATTTTTTTATCTTCATTTAGGTTAATTTACATTTGCTTTAAAAATTCAATATATATAAAATAAAAAGACAATGAATGTTTAATTTAAATCTGTATAATTACTTCCGGGTGGAAAGTTTGTTGGATTCTTGAATAAAGCATCTTAGAATAACGTTTTAGAATGAAATAAACAAAAAAAATGCTATTCTAAATTAATGTTTTTCGAAACCGTATTTTGCCTGGAGTAGTGAGCGTTGAGGTGAGCTTAAAACAAGTTACAGAATAGGGGGGCTGTAGAGGAGAACAGCGGCACAGACACCGGACACCGGACAGAAACGATTTTCGGCCCAAGCTGAAGCATAGAACTTCGTTCGCTTCGCTCGCTCGTTCGATAAATAGAAAATTAGATTAGCCAAACGCTACCAAAATATGTTAAAAAGAACAAAGTAAAGTATTGATCGGGGCTTTAAAAGAAAGTGTAGGTACATGAATTTTTTTTTCAGAGACCGCTTTTTTTGGGTTTATTTATCAGAATCGTTAATACTATAGACCCTTACACAAAAAAAAAATTGCCCCAGATTTTAGTATGTAAGTTTTTACTTCCAGTGCATCACGACCATATAGAAAAAATCGGTCAAGTGCGAGTCTGACTCGCGCACCGAGGGTTCCGTACGAAATATTATACAACACACCCGTCTTGCCCCACCCATTAATTTTGGAAAAATCTTAACAACGCATAGTGTAGTTAAGTCATGAGTACCTACAACGCCATTTATCGGTGCATTTTGTTACTAACTTGCGCGACCAAGGAACTCGGTATAATTATACAGTAAGGGAAATGTATTCATGTACCACCGTAGAACCCTGTCGCAATCGACAGGCCGCCGTCACTCAAACTCGCGTGGTATGTCACCTTATTGCGATAGGGTTCTACGGTGGTACGTTAATACATTTCCCTGTATGTTGGTTTTTCATCGATAATTCTTTATCAAGTGAATTAATTTCGATAATTCTTTTATTATTTGCTAGAAGGTCCTTTCAGAACACTTCCATACGAATTTGAAGGAAAAAAATTAAACACAGAAGTATTAAATTACAAACAAAATTAACATATGATTTTTGATGATTAAAAAAAATTTACGCTAGATAGAGGTCTCGTTATACTTTTCCGGTAATATTCACGTTAATATTAATCATATATATTATTTTCAAATTTTTCGCTTGGTTAACTTCGGAGATAAGGGGGGGGAATGGTATTTTTTTTAACATTTTTCTTTATAAATCAAAATTTTACCATTGTAGAAAAAAAAAGAAAAACTCTTTTAGAATGTACAATGCAAGCCCTTTCATATGATACCCCACTTGGCCTACTAACTAGATTTTGAATTTTTGCCCCCCCTCTTATCCGCCCTTTTTTATACAAATTAAAAGTATATATTAAAAATTTTCATTTTCCATACATGAGGATTAGCTTTGTTTACAACTATTCCAAATTTCAAATCGATAGCATTAGTAGTTTCTGAGATATTTGACTTTCTGACAGACAGACAGACGGACGGAGTCGCACCATAAGGGTTCCGTTTTTACCTTTTTGGTCCGGAACCCTAAAAAGACTGCATACAAGAATGTTACGATCTGGAATGGAATATTTGGGACACTTTTTTTCTTGTATGAGGATCGATGGTATCAACGATTCTGAGCAAGAAAAAAATCGAATTCGCAAAAAGTTCGTTCATGTACACTTTTTTTGAAAAACGCTCTCGGTTTAAAATACTTAAATTTAATTTAATTTAATCAGGATCCCCAGAACGTAAACGTCGTAGTCATCGAAGTTGCACTAGTGAATGACATGGGTATTGAATGTCAAAGTGATATGGCTTAAATTCGAATGTAGCAAAATCCTCTTAGTTTTTAACCCATATTGCTTTGACATAAAGTGCCCATGTCATACACTAGTTCCACGTTGAGAACCTGAGTTATCAAGAATCTGATGGGAATAAAAATAAATAAAAATAAAACGGTCCCTTCTTAAAGGATCAAGAGGAACGTTTTTTGGCTTTCGAGCACCCGAAAATTAAATTCGAGCATTATACGATTTTAGTGTCAAAATTGTAGGCACTTTCTACCGATGGAATTGAATACGAGTGGTCAATACCACTCTCTCACTTTGTTCAATGGTCAATTGCTGTTTCATAATAGGATTTCATCGTTTTTGACAGTTTTCGAACGAAAGAGTCGAGCGCTTCTTGAAAGTCAAAATTCCCCCCCCCCCCCCCCCCCCCCAGATCGAAATAATTCGAATGGATCGCAATGATACCTAATTGGTGACATTTATACATTAGTTAATGGCCGTAGCTTAAAATGTAGGAACTGTAAAACTATCGTCGATCGACGAATTTAATTCTAACGTCATACCCTAATGCTTTTTTTGGCTAATTTTGTCTCATTATAATGTAATTAATATAACTGTCGTTCCCAGGCAAAAGGTACTCGTACCTAATGCTTTTGTTGTCAGTTTACAACACTTTAAATTGAATCGTTAATGTCTTCGAAAAAAAATATTTTGCATTGGATCGACACAAATAATGTTGGTTTTATAAATAACCATTTGAAGTCTACGAAAGTCTTATATATTATTCCTTTAATACCAAAGTAGCCTCATGTTCCCTAAAGTCACCCCGATCGGTGATAGGTATTTAACAAACAAAGTTAATCCATCTTTTTAACCGTTTTAACATTTCCATTTTTATGGTCACACGTAATGTTCTTCTGTACGTACTGACCATTGTGACTATTTAGTTTACTCTTGGTGGGTTTGATGTAGGCTTTTATATAAAAATCTATGAATAGTATGAGCATGAAGAGGTTCTGCGGCAGGAACACAGCAGCTATCCAACGGGGGTAGGCGCAGTCGGTCTTCCAGACCAGTGTCGCCATGTGGATAACAATCATTAAGAACTGCAACTGAAAACAAAAGAACCCTTTAAAAAGTGAAATCAAAAGATTTTTCGGAAAACCCAACTGCTTTTTTGCAAATATCCAACAACACCTCATATGTCGAAATCCGTCAAACGGTTTAGGCTGCAGGGCGAGCCAATGAATAAGACATACGCTCATACATACATACATACACTCCAAAAACATAATCCTCCTCTCCTTCGGCAGTCGGGTCAAAAGTAGTGGACACTTGATCCTACGGTAGAGTTGATACGGTATAGAAAAAAAATGCCTGTTGATTTATAATAGCAATCACAGAACAAACTAGTAGCAGTAATTAGAATTTCTACTTATGTTTCATGTACTGTATTTCATCATCATCATCATATCAGCCGAAAGACGTCCACTGCTGGACATAGGCCTCCCCCAAAGAGTGCCACAATGACCGGTCCTGCGCCACCCGCATCCGCATCCAGCGGACTCCCGCGACCTTTACCAGGTCATCAGTCCACCTTGTGGGGAGCCTACCCACGCCGCGCCTTCCGGTACGTGGTCGCCACTCGAGAACCTTTCCGCCCCAACGGCCATCGGTTCTACGTGCAATGTGCCCCGCCCACTGCCACTCAAGTTTAGCAATTCGGAGGGCTGTATCGGTTACCTTGGTTCTGCTGCGGATAGATTTGAAGATTTAACGGAAGTTAAATCTTTGCTCAGCAAGCCTTCAGCTTGGTCTCAAAATGAACCGGTCACAAACTCTGTTAATGACCAACAGGAGGAAACGCAAGGTCAAGGTCGATGGGCAGACTATATTAACGAGTGTCCGTATCTAGGCCAATTAGTCTCTTTCAACCATAGACAGGATATAGAAGTTGAAAGGCGGATCCAAAACGCTTGGAAGAGCTATTGGTCTATGAAGGCACTAGCCCACAAAATATTGCACAACACAAAATGTTTACAATTTTTAATACGGCATAAATCGTCACCTGCATTCAAATGACAACTGAGTTGGAGTTTGACTATGTTTGACAGTTTCATGCATGCCCAATCATGAAAAGTCAAAGTCAAGGTGATTTATTCTTCAATTTAGGCATATAACATGCACCTATGAATGTCGATAAACTACCACCGGTTCGGAAAGAAAACCTCTGCCTCGAGAAGAACCGGCGTAAAAAACTCGGCGAGGTGTCATTTTTTTCAAAACAGTATACAATATATCATTTCAGTATCAGATCTGGCTATGCGTTCTCCCGCCCACTACCGTTTCTATAGAAACGCACCACCTTACAAATTTTACTAAGGCCGTGGTCTCCGGTTGACTATCAAGTCTCCTTAGTACTGTCATCTATTAGCAAGACTGACAGGAGAGGTCATCATTATCAGTCAAAAGACATCATTGCTGGACTTAGGTCTCCCCCAGTGCCGACCGGTCCTGCGCCACCCGCATCCAGCGGACTCCCACGACCTTTACCAGGTCACCACCTTGTGGGGGTGTCTATCAACGCTGCGCCTGCTGGTGGGTCGTCTTCACTCGAGAACCTTACAATATAATACAAAGTGGAATACAAAGTGCACCTTAGCACAATCCGCATTGCTTACCGCTAACTCATTGACATCGATATTAAGCCGTTAGTGTGAAAATAATTTGCTGCATCGCTCGGCGGCGTTCGTGCCCCGTTAACTTCCACTGTGAGTATCGCTAGAAGGTTATTATATCACAGTTGTGGCAAATAAGCGCTAAGCCCACTTGATGATAAGCAGACACTGTAATCTATGGACGCTTGTTATTTGGAAGCAGCGTAAAGGGGTGCGTTTCCGAATTTTTGACTTTTCGAGTTGAAATGATTGTTAAAACTTTATTTTTAAATACAGTATACCAAGAGGTACTTCTAACATTTAATTTCGTCTGCATGGTCCCGGGATAAAAACTATCCTATGTTTAAATCCAGGCTATAAACTAACTTCGTGCAAAATTTAATCCATATTGGTTGAGCCGTTTAAGCGTGATTGAGTAACAAACATCTAAACATCCAAACCTCCAAACACCAAACTTTCGCATTTATAATATTAGTAGGATTAGTAGGATTTATTATGGTGGAACGACAGCGTGAACCATACAAACGTTTTTCAGATTAACTTAATTGCAAAACAGTTTTATGTCATTATTCTTTTGTTTAGTCAATCATGTAACTTAAATCCCGCAAAGTAAATAAAATTCCTAAATTGCATGAATAATACCTAGTAAGTACCTCAATAATATTCGTTTTGTATGAAAATTGTAAAATGCTTAATGTGTCATTGTCATTTTTATTAATTTTGCATTTACATACAAAGTGATGTCGACCAAATAAAACAAGAATAACGTTGGTAAAAATGATTTATAAATATGTAATGTATGTTGTATGGAAAGTTCACGCTGTCGTTCTAGTTAAAATGAAAACTTACAATTTGCATCTGCGTGATGTATTTCTTCCACCACATGGAGTCCTTCATGCTCGGCACGGCCACGGTGAGGAGATAGTACGCGTACATAATGACGTGTACAAAGGAATTTATCACTCCTACCAAAGTACCGTGCCCACCTGAAATTTGAGAAAAACAGTTTTATACGGCTCGTGTTGGCAGATGAAAGGGCCATGCAACATGTGAAGGAGAACAACAGATTGCGTTTTTTTGAAGCTGACGTCCGTTCCCTTGACACATCACCATCTCCATCATAAGTTACGTTAGCTATACTTCATTTCAGGAGCCGTAGCAAGGTTGGCCTTATCACGCGACAAGTGACAAGATAAGAGCGTCGTCTCGTTCTATCGAACGGTGTCAGCCAGTGACGCACGCTCTATCCTATCACCTATCGCGTGACAAGGCCAACCATGCTACGGGGCCTGATAACATTAGATTTTTAACGGACAAATTCGTCTGCGTTTTTTCGCTTATCTAGGACTTCGTCTGAATAGACTCGGGTTAAAAACTATTCTATATTTTAATCCAGGCTATAAACTATCTTCGTGCAAAATTTCATCCAAATCGGTTGCGCCGTTTAAGCGTGATGGAGTAACAAACACCCAAACATCTAAACCTCTTAACATCTAAACATCTTAACATCTAAGCATCTAAGCATCTAAACATCTAAACATCTAAACATGTAAACATCTAAACATCTAAACAAATAAACATCTAAACATCTAAACATCTAGACATCTCAAATAATCTCAAGTATGATTAAGGAATTACCTAGACATACCTACTAATTACTTTCCCAGGTTGGGTGCTCCAAAATGAGCCATGACATTCTGCTGTTTCCTACCGCTTCTTCTTCTTCTCGTATCGCTGGTTTCCTTAGTTTAAATTGTGCGAGACCAGAAATTGGCAATGGCTGAAGCCCTATCTGTCCTACCGCTCGAATTAATTGACTATTAATATAAGTATATGAATGTATAATTAATTAATTACCTGGGAAGTAAGTGACCGCGGCCCACGTGAGCATTACCATCCCTGTATGATGGTACACGTGGAGGAAGGAGACGTGACTGAATTTCTTGCGAAGGACGAAAAATATCTGTGAAAATTCATAATTACGTTTAATAGTCTGGGGGACTTAATTTAAGGCCGTGTCGGTCAGCAGGGAACGTGGCCCACATATGGTCTCGCCGCTCATTGAGACGATTCAAACGAGCCCAAACTCAACGGGGTTACGTCGGTTAAGTACTGAATGCCCATGGCCACCTTCTGTCTCCATCATCAGATCAGCTCGATGGCACCATAATATTGAATTGTCATCCACACTTTACTTGTACTCAAAATTTCAGGTCAATCGGTTAGCGGCAAGTGGGTTAAATTTAACTTGCAAGAATTGATGACAAACATCAAATCTTTGCATTAGAAAAGTTGAAAAACCCCCGAAATTTTCATTTCAAAGTTCAATATCTCAAAAACGGCTGAACCGATTTTGTTGAAACGTAGCTAAGAACACTCAAGTTAAAATTATCTATGACACAAAAAAAAACACATTCAAATCGGTCCATCCGTTTGGGAGCTACAATACCACAGACAGATACACAGACTCGTTAAACTTCCACCCCCCTCTTTGCGCTTAAAAAAGCAGGTGTTGCGCTTATTTCCGAAGGTTGAACGATCCATAGTTGATTATCTATTAACTTACGGTATCGGCCAGGTCGAGTATCTTGACGAGGTAGTAGTAGTGCACGTATTGGGCTACTCGGATCGCTTTCTCCTCCGTCGAGTAGTCCACTGGCTCACACAACCACCTGTAGTCGAACGCCCATGCGTAGATTAAAGACTGGAAGTAGAATAACAAATATTTTTTAGAAACAAAATGGTTCTCTGTAAAGGCGGTTTACGGACGATAACTTTACGTGATATTGATGAAAAATATAGGGTGATTTTTGAAATATCATTTTTTAGTGCACCCCTAGACCTTATAAGGAACCTACTTGTCAAATTTGGAATCTCTAGAACCAGCGGTTTGGGCTGTGCGTTGATATGTCAGTCAACGGGGTTTTTCATGCTTGCAGCCGGCGTTCATCGATTTATAAGACGTTATCACGTCAAAAATCTAATCATTTTAAAATTTCCTACTAATTCACATTTTGTAAAGAAAGCGCACAAATGTGTCAATCCTCTCACAGCTGGAAAAAAAACGTCTACGACAAACGAGCGTCTTACGACAACGTGATATCAGCGTGTGCTCAGCTACCTACTTTGGACACACAATGAGACGCGTAGTCGACAGCCTCGAAAAGCTAGTCATCGATGGGAACACAGAGGGGAAAGACTCAGAGGCCGCTCACCAAAGTAGATGGTCGCACTAACTAAAGAATCTACAAATCACTTTGTAGGTCCAGAACCGTTTGTGGGACTCTCACAGGGAATCATAATATCGGCCTTTAAAGCCTACGCCAAAACCAAACACCAGCACGAGTGGAGGAATGAGGCGGGTTTAAGGCACTCAAAGCTCTTCATAGGAGTGGACTCGGGTTGGACCAAAAAACTCTGGAAATCCAGCAGGAAGCAACTCAGGATTATATCTGGGGTGTTCACAGGTCACTTCGGCGTCAAGGATCTCTTGGCCAAGATGTCACTATCGAACAGTACAGACTGTAGAATGTGTGGCGAGGAGAATGAGACTATGAAACACTTACTATGTGAATGTCATGCCCTTGCCAGATAAATAATGAATCACTTTGGTAACGGCTACCCGCAGCCAAAGGAGTTCAAGGTGCTCCCACTAAGCTGATCCGCTTTGTGGAAATGATGGAGCTAGCTTGGGAGTAACTATGAAGGGGAGGGCAAATGCACAATAGATCCCACTGGCTCGAAGTGTATCCGAAAGGGCCCTTAACTAGATAAGATAAGATAAGATAACTAAAGAATCTAGATACACCGACATTTTACACTGTCGCTAACATTGCAACTGGCTGGAGCCGAAGGAGACAGTTCGTCCGTTCCAGACTTGCATCCCACCACCATGAGCACGATGGATGCGGGTGGCGTAGGACCGGTCATTGTGGCACTCTTTGGGGGCTTATGTCCAGCAGTGGACGTGTTTTGGCTGATATGATGATGATGAGGATCTTCAGACATGAAGCACAGACCAGAGAGAGAGAAAAAAAAACTCTATTCCTACCTCAGCCGGAACTAGACCCGGCCTCGTATTACTATCCGGCCTCGCTATGCTCGGCTGTCTATATCACACTCGGTAGGCAATCCCTTCCTTCCCAGCCTTTGTAGAAATGTACGATTAATGCACTCTTTACTTTTTGCTCATGATAATTTTAGCTCTTGTTCAGTATGTGAATCAACTATCTATCTATCTATCTATCTATACATCTATCTATCTATCTATCTATCTATCTATCTATCTATCTATACATATAATAAAGCTGAAGAGGGTCGAAAGTCTGTACATGGAAGATAAACGAAAAAAAGTTGGCTGAGGATACTTAGAATTGATAACAGAACACGTTCCAACAGTTTTTAGAATTTTTGTCTGTTTATCTGTTTGTCTGTTTATTTGACAGAGCATCACGTGAAAACGGCTAAACGGATTTTGATCCAAACTTTACTAATCTGTCGAGAGAATCCCCGGCCAGGTTTAAAGCTATAAAAATCTTAAATATTAGGGTTCAAAAGGGGTAGAAAATGGGGTTGAACTTTGTATGAGAACTCCTTGAATGCACGAGCTACAGACTTGAAAATTGGTAACCATAAACTTGACTGGAAAGTAAAAACGACCCCATTCAAACTTTTAGCAATGTATAGATAAAACGTGAAAAATATGGGATGAAAATAGGTTCTGAGGCGACTAGAAACTATATAATGTTCCAAGAGCGGGGTTATAACAGTATCATTACCATGGTAACATGTCGTCAAGATATTCGAAAATTCATCGTGTTCTTAGAACTGATAGTTAGTCCAGTGGTTTGACCCATAGCTTACGGAGTCGGTGTCCCCGAGTTCAAACCCAGCGATTGGAATGCACTTTTTGTAGTTTTAATTTTTTTGTGATACATTTTCAAAAACGCAGAGAAGCTTAGTGAATAGAGGATTTTGATGCAACTTTTACTTAATCGGTCGAAAAAAACCCCGGCCAGGTCATAGGCTGTAAAAATGATAAATATTAGTTCAAAGGGGGTAAAAAATGGGACTATACTTTGTATGGGAACTCCTCAAATCCATGAGCTAAAGACTTGAAAATTGATGTGCATACACTTGACTGGAAAGTAAAAAGAACTCCATTCAAACATTATAAAAAAATATAGATAAAACGTGAAAAAACACGGGATGAAAAAGAGTGCTAGATGGCTAAAGACTATATCACTATAAAACCAAAAATGGTTGATATCTCAACCGATAGTAGCTGTTAGACATAAGAGACCTAATTAGGTATGTTGGAAACTCAGTCGCGGACAACGTCGCTGTTGATATTGAAATCCAGCAACCTTGATCTCCGTCTTCCTATATAATTGCTATGAATTCAGAGGTCATCTAAAGATGTATGATAGGTTGAGTTTAATACTTACGTCGAATTAGCATAGTTCGCCAACGTCAAGAGATGTGGGTATAAAATTTGGACACAACGGCATTCCGCGGAGAATTAAGTAGGTACCATTTTTTTTATGTATAAAATTTCAGCGTGCGTTACATTCAGAAATATTATTATGAATACTCGGGTATAGTGAGCGTCCGCATGAGCTCGCTCTCGGGCCTTCGGCCCTCGGGCTCGCGTAGAGAGCGCTCACTGAAGCGATGTATTGGGACTTTCATTCATACGAATTTCTTCTTTTATTTTCTGTGTTGTTACGAATAAATGTTTGAATTTGAATTTGAAAAGCTTGGCCTTCGGGCTCACTTGCCTCGCCACTCACCTTCGGGACTTTGGAACTCAGATTTCGCTTTCAAGACACTTTGAGATAGTGTGCGTCAGTCCTCGGGCTCGCATAGGAAGCGCTCTCTAAAACGGTTCTTTGGGCCTATCATTCCAACGAAAAGCTCGGCCTTTGGTCTCGCTTGCCTTGCCGCTCTCCTTCTGACTTCTCTCGCTCAGAACTTTGGTCTCCGGTTTCGCTTGCAAGACACCTGGGTTTAGTTAGTGTCCGTGACGGCTCGCCCTAGGGCCTTCGGCCCTCGGGCTCGCATTGAGAGCGCTCTCTGAAGGGTTGGTTTGGGCCTTTCAATCCTACGAAAAGCTCGCTCTCGGGCCTTCGGCCCTCGGGCTCGCATAGAGAGCGCTCTCTGAAGCGATGTATTGGGCCTTTCATTCATACGAAAAGCTCGGCCTTCGGGCTCGCTTGCCTCACCCCTCACCTTTGGGACTTAAGGCTCATGTTTCGCTTGCAAGACCCCTGTGTGCAAGTATCCATGGAGTCTCGCCCTCGGGCCTTCGATGCTCTGGCTCGCATATGGAGCGCTATCTATACGGGTACGTTGGGCTTTTCATTCCTACGAAAAGCTCAGCCTTCGGCCTCGCTTGCCTCCCCGTTTACCTTCGGGACTTTGGCTCTCAGGGGTAGTTTGACAAGACACCCGGAGATATAGAGTATCTTTGGGGTCTCGCCCTCGGGTCATTTGTTTCAATTATGAAATTTTATATTTAAATTCCGGTTTTGGTAATTTTTCTTCTACTATAAGTACTTAGGTAGGTACTTCGTTTGCAATAAAGATTAAGTAAATCAATATAACTAAATATTATTGACGACAAAGTTTATGAGGATTTGAACTGTTACACGCATAATTTATAGAAATGAAATCGTAATAATCTAATTTATCAGTGTAGTAGGCATCGTTTGGTGAAACAAGAATATCATGTCATCCATAATTTATACGCGTACGAAGTCGCGGGCAGAAGCTAGTCATGAATATTTTAATTTGTGAGTAAATAAAGAACTGAAACATGTAGGATTCTAAAGTGAAAATGCCCTTACATCCAATATTTTAGAAAATGATTATTATTTTATTTTTTATACTTAAGCTTTTTAGGTTTTTAACTAGTCAAATTTATTTAAACATATTTTATATTTTAAATATTGGTTTATTGTAAAAAATCATTGTAACGTTTGCTATGCCCTAACGGGGTCCTGTACATTGCCTAGCTTTAAGTTGCATGTGTCAAGTGTACAAGGTTGCAAATAAATAAATTGAAATTGAAATATTTGACAGCTGTCGTCCCAGTACAATTTATGTCATCATTGATGTTTTTTTTAGCGGGATGACTGCTGTCAAATATCGGCTGTTTCTAATTATAGTAGCACTGAAAGAATTCCAATGAGCCATCCCAATTGAAAAAGGTTTACATGGTTACGTTTATGTTGGTATGGTTGTATGGTATGGTAGATACTATGGTATGGTCTGACGTACACACGTGCGCAAAAATTCAACTCGATTGGACTTAGGAAAATTTAACCAATGTACTCGCCAGATTTCACCTCAACAAACTAACATAAGTACATTCAAATGTAACAAATTTAATAAAAGCTGATGAACACTTACCCCTATAAATATCCGAGCGCAAATCAACACCTGTAGAGCATTGTATACTATAAGAACTTTATCTAAGTTGAAAGCAGGTCGATTCTTCATCCAAGCTGGGCCCCATTTCAGCACAAACATTAAGTACAGTCCCAGTAGAGTCAGACCTTGGTACGGTCGCGCGCATAGTAACCATTTGTTTGTTCGGGGATCTGAAATTGATTAAAGATGTTCATTACCTGAGTGAATAAACTTTTTGGGTCACTCATTACACTGCAATTTGTATGGGTTTAAATCCACCAAATCAGGCTTCTTGACATAATGGTTGGCAGACACCGATATACGCTTGCGACTCCTTAGGCCCTACCGCGAAACGAAAACGAATTTCATTCGTATATCTCTGTCTTTTCGAAGATCTCACGGTTCTAAATGCACCGATGAAAACAGTGTATTTTAATTGCCATACGATAAATAAAATAAATCTCTCTGTTGTACTTATCGGTGAGCTCAGCAGCACGCATGACCGATGCCACGTTAACAGAGTATCTCTCAATAACATAAGTTATGCAAACGACATGGTGCTGTTGAGCCCATCGGTAGGCAGGCTGAGAATAAAGAGAAATAAGTGTGCTTTAAATCATAACCTAAAGCTTGTAAGTGCGTAAGAGCGAATATATGGTTTTTAAGGCGGGAATAAGTGCCCATCACATGTCCTACCCATTATATTGAATGGTGAGCAGCTAAAAAAGGTTAATTTGTTCAAATAACTTGGGCACCTGTTGACCGACGACCTCCGTGATGGTATTTGGGTATTTGTATATAAACTCTATCCTTGGCGGATAAATTGTTCAATCCGGCCTGTACATGACATAGTTTCATCACTTCTAAGTGCCAAAGCGACCAGCTATTTTGAACAACAAGCATGAGACGGCAATAAAATTACACATTATACCGGCGATCTACAGTATCCATTACTGATTAACTAATTGACGCATGTGCCTTAAAAATTGCAGGCATTTGTGCCTTTTTAAAATTCAAAGTGTGATGACCCTTCCGATAAACGATTAACCTTGTGTCTCGCGTCAAACGACACTCATTACCATCGACAATTAAATAAATGCTACCTGTCGATTAAGACCGTTCAGAATTTTACGGGTAAAACGTTGAATGTGACAATATTATCATCGGGTTCACACTGTAGGGACTTTAATTATTAGATGCACGTTACATACTTCATAGGCCACAAGGTGGACAGATGACCTGGTAAAGGTCGCGGGAATCCGCTGGATGCGGGTGGCGCAGGACCAGTCACTTTGGCACTCTGGGGGGAGGCCTATGTCCAGCAGTGGACGCCTTTCGGCTGATATGATGATGACATACTTCATACGTTGTGAAACATTTAGATTGGTCACATCACCGGGAAAAAAAAGTTGTTTAACATGCATATACCTACTGCCTCTCTGTGATGATAAGCATAATAAAAAATATTTAATATTATAATATACCACTTATTTCAGGCATCTAATGTCCGTTGTAACAAATACCTTAAAAAAGACTTTACATACAATAATAATAAAAAAAAAATTTGGTGACGAAACAGCGTGGCACCGTTGCGGCGTCAATTTCGGTGTGAAATTCGGTCGAAAACTAATAAGCAATGAAAAATCACCACTAGAAACACAACACCACATTGCTACAGAGCAAGTAATGGTGTTATTTTGGCTGCAGTATTCTGTAAGATGGTACTTTTCCAGCTGGACTGCTCCAAATACGAGCGAGATGAGATGACATTTCGCTAGGTCTATGACGATGAAAACTCACTCTCTCATTTCGCTGGGTCTATGACGATGAAAACTCACTCTCTCTCATTTCGCTAGGTGTATGATGATGAAAACTCACTCTTTTTCATTTTGCTGGGTCTATGACGATGAAAACTCACTCCTCATTTCGCTGGGTCTATGACGATGAAAATTAACTCTTTCTCATTTCATTATACATCACAGGAAAATGCCGTAATTTTGGATATTCCCTTACCGCCCAGTTTGAACAATGCACCCTGTATATCTCAGGAAATACTAATCAATGGACTTGAAATTTGGTATCTCTTTAAAAATGAAAAAAAAAAACTAAAAATTATTTGTATTTTTTGAGATGCTAATAACTATACATAAGTCAAGTGCGCTTCGGAGATAAGGGGGAAAATCCGATAGACTATACAGGGTGTTACATAAGTCGTGATACAAAATAGCAAAATGTGAATCTATCCATGATTCTGAACAACTTTTACTAAGGGACCAACTTTGTGTTTTACAAAAAAAAAAAGAACTATTTCATACACTTTGCTCATTTTAGACTGACGAAAATGTATGAACAGCCTTTTTTTTTTGCATGATACAAAGTTGGCCCCATAGTAAAAGTTGGTCAGAGTCATGGATAGAATCACATTTTGCTATTTTGTATCACGACTTATGTAACACCCAGTATTATATTGGTTTGATCTCTTATCCTACGGTCCCTAAAGACGTCAATTAAGACAATATAGGTACAACAATTTAATAAAATATAATAAATAAATAAATAAATAAATAAATAAATAAATAAATATACTTAGTGGGACAATTCACACCAATTGATCTAGTCCCAATAATACTCTACATATGTGAGTTACTGTACTAAGCTGCTGCGCTGCTAAGTGTGTGTTGTTGTGTAAGTCTGCTGTGTTATGTTTGCTACACCCGACCAGGGTCCATGAGACACTTTTATATATATTGTAAGAACTTTTATTTTCATCATCATCATCATTATCAGCCTGTAATCGCCCACTGCTGAGCATAAGCCTCTCTTCGAGTACGCCACTTATCCCGGTCCCGTGCTAGTCTCATCCAGAAATGACCCGCGGTTTTTTTTACGTCGTCAACCCATCGAGCTGGTGGACGACCGACGCTTCTTTTTCCTCTAAGTGGCCACCAATCCGTTAACGTTTTCGTCCACCTACCGTCACGCTGCCTGGCAATTTTACCATGGTGCAATAAACGATTATCATTATGATCACTAGCACGGCTATCACAAGACGGCGCGCGAGCTCTCTCGATTTTTCTCGCACTATACCTCTCTTTCTAAGTTTTCTAATACGAGAGAGACGGAGAGTGCGAGAAAAATCGAGAAAGAGAGCTCTTCCATTTATCTCGGCCAGGATATTTCATCATCATCATAATATCAGCCGAAAGACGTCCACTGCTGGACATAGGCCTCCCTAGAGAGTGCCAAATTAACCGGTCCTGCGCCACCCGCATCCAGCGAACTCCCGCGACCTTTACCAGGTAAATATCCTGGCCGAGATGAAAGGAAGAGCAGCGCGCAGCACGGCTATCATAAGACAGCCAGGATATTTCATCATCATCATAAATTGACCACCAAATTGACCGGTCCTGCGCCACCCGCATCCAGCGGACTCCCGCGACCTTTACCAGGATATTTACTCGCTAATTATACGGCCGTGGCTGTTGCTCCCGTATCGGCCTTACAACTTACAAACCACTTACGTAAGCGCCGCACCTTTACTATGGAATCATCATTCCATAGTGTGCAATGTGCATGTATAAATCTAATGATGAATCTTTGAAATAGTGGGCCAATGTTGTTCGATTAATATCAATATTTGTTAGGGTTCCGTACCTCAACGAAAAAAACGGAACCCTTATAGGATCCGATTTGCTCCGAAAGTATTGGACCGATTGAGTTGACATTTGGTACACATTTAAATTTGTGACCCAAAGAGGGACGCGTAAAGTAAATTAATGAATGAACAAGGGGGCCACTTTTGGGGGGTAAACGGGAAAATAAAAAAATAAAGTTGCGCAAACTGTATTGTGTGACATATCAAATGAAAGAGGTTGTTGTAAGCATCTCAGTTTTTTTTTTGTAATTTTAGCAAAAACATATTTGAAGTAATTTAGGAAAAAGACAAATTTTGACCATTCCCCCCCTTATCTCCGAAACTACTGGGCTTAAAATTCTGAAAATAATATGAAAAATAGTTCCTTGCCTGAAGATTACAGGAAAACCTACAAAAAGTTTCAAAGTAACGGGAAAAATCTCAATATTTTTGAATATTATATACGGAACCTTCACCACGCGAGTTGAATTCGCACTTGTCCGGTTTTTTATTTAAATAGCACACGGGCATATCGAACACTGGAAGTATCTACGTGAAACTTTTCTTGTCAATGTAAGGGAAATGTATTCACGTACCACCGTAGAACCCTGTCGCAATTGACAGGCCGCCGTCACTCAAAGTCCGGTGATATGTCACCTTATTACGATAGGGTTCTACGGTGGTACGTGAATACATTTCCCTTACTGTACCTAAGCACTTTATTGTACACTGTGGCAGGTTAAAACGGTACAGATATCACAGAAGATTAACAACAGCGAACGTTTCCCTATCATCGCTTCCAGATAACTTTTGAGCAATTTAGGGAAAAAGGAGACAAACTAACAATAACGGTTCTAATCTGTTAATTTGGATACATATTTTGGTATAAAATGGACGTTTAGACACGGAAATAATTTTCTCTTGTCCCGAAAGTCACACACTGGGACTCAATTTCTGGTTCTAAAGTATATCAACATATCGACCCACATACATAGACATAGTTTTGGCTAGTAACATTGTGGGAATCTCATACCATATTCTTATCGGGAAAGAGTCACCTAACTACCTGTATGATCCGATGATGTGTCTAAGTAGGTCAAACACAAACTGTAAAATAAATAATGTCCCTATAAGTTGAAGATATACTGGTTCCTTAATGTGATCAGCACGGCTATCACAAGACGGCGCGCGAGCTCTCTCGATTTTTCTCGCACTATATCTCTCTTTCTAAGTTGTCTAATAAGAGAGAGACAGATAGTGCGATAAAAATCGAGAGAGCTCGCGCGCCGTCTTGTGATAGCCATGCTGGTATTTAAAGTGTAACACATCTAGCGGTCCTAACGTTGTTTTGACCTATTTAAAATGATTGCTATTCAATATTCCAAAATCCTTAATAGGATGACTAAGATTTTTTCAAGATGCCATTCGAACCAGTTTTTGAAGAGGAACAAATGTTTGTATGGGAGCAACTACAAAGAACATAAATACCCAAAAAATTGTGACAAAGATTGACCTCGCTGGCGGCATCCCAAACGCTTCATACTGATTGACTCAAAAGTATGACGTCACACTTTTCTATTTGAACTAATCATTGTAGAGAAAATTAAGTAAATTGCTGTTTTGGTCGCGAAATACTGCGTTTAGGTCCATTGTTGTCATACAATTTTGTTTCTATAATAGGTAGCTTTAAGTTTACACTTGAACAATAAAAGAAAATGCAATATTTTTCTAAGCTTTCAAGGTTCATATCTTTTTATGATATTAATTATATTTTTTTAAATATACTTTATTACAATAATTTGATGGTTTACTATCCATTAAGCAATACTATGTTATCAATTTTGACATCATCATGCCTATTATTAGAAAAAATATAAAAGTAGAATTAAAATTGTATATCAAACGTTCAAATTATTTTCTTAAACCACATCCGACCAAACTAGAACGAGGCCTCTGTGATAAGTAGATCGATCTAAGAATTAACTCTCTCATTTGGTCGAATCGGCACTGACTCTTAATTAATTAAAAACTCACCAGTTAGCTCCTCAAAAACAAATCTGTACCCCTGCCATGCCGCTTTCAATATTAACGCCATATTTGTCCCGCGAACGTTATACTGTTGCGATGGAGACTTTACAACTGCAATAGTGCTAAGTTCATCTAGCGGTTACTTTGCATCACTCCCGCACCGGCTTACTCGAAAACTATAATCATACTGATACCAACTTTGATTAAAAACGACGCGGTGAGGCAATGATTTGCATTAGCATAATTAATTGTCAATGCCTTTTTTGTGGCGACTGAAATATTTAATTTAACCGATACTTCAGTATTGTGAACGTACTAGTATCATTCCAACTCACGATTTTTTTATTTTTTATTTTTTATTTATTCAATATATTTAGAGACTACTAACATGTTTCGAACAGCGAGCGAAAACCGCGTACGGTTTATCTGTCGCCATTGTCGCTCGTTTAACAATATATATATATATATATTTATAGTTAGCGATTTTAACAAAATAAAAATAACATACAATAGGGTACTTTTTATTACATAATTTGTGCACCGCTCGCTTTATACATTGTTCTTGCTAAACGGGAATTAGTAGCGTATATTTGCTGCTCATTGATGCTGTGATACATTTGAAACGTCGAATTACCTCGAGGGGGTAAATCCTTGGGCATTTCGTAGTCGATTCCTTATTACACGATTACTCGATTTTAATTTTGTAATCCACTACTGGTAGTCAAATGACTTGAATTGAATCAAAATAAATTTAATTGAATTTTACCGTTACCGTTACATATTAAGGAATCAGTATTTATCTATACAAATATTACAATTACCTAGTAATTGGGAATCAATGTCGATTCCAAATTACTGGAATCGTTTGATTACCACCAGATTCATCAACATCATATCAGCCGACTAACGTCCACTGCTGGACATAGGCTTCCCCCAAAGAGTGCCAAATTGACCGGTCCCGCGCCACCCGCATCCAGCGGACTCCCGCGACCTTTACCAGGTCATCAGTGCACCTTGTGGGGGGCCTTCGAGAACCTTTCCGCCCCAACGGCCATTGGTTCTACGTACAATGTGCCCCGCCCACTGCCACTTAAGTTTAGCGATTCGGAGGGCTATACCTTAGTTCTGCTGCGGATACTCCCAACATAGCCCTCTCCATTGCCCTTTGGGTGAATTTGAGCCTTCTTATGAGGCCCGAGGCCCATAGTAAGCGAACACGTTTCAGTGCCATATGTCATCACTGGCAACACACACTGGTCAAAGACTCTCGTCTTGAGACACTGCGGAATATTGGACGAAATTATGTGCTGGAGTTTCCCGAACGCTGCCCAGCCGAGTCGGAGTGGACGATTGACCTCTTTCTCGAAGTTGGACCTACCTAACTAGACAGTCTGTCCGAGGTATACATAATCGTCTACAACTTCGAGCGATAAGTGTCCGATTGTAAAGGGGGTTGGTACTACATGGGCATTTGACATGACCTTCGTTCGTACCTGACCATGACCATGACCATAAAGGCGTCGGGAGGCAGAGTTGGGTGGGAGTTAGACTGTCCCTGGCTGGCTGGTTGGTCCGTCAGTCGGTCGGTCGGTCCGTTCCTCCGTCGAAAATGCTAAGAAGTAAAAAAAACATCATTGTTTAAATTCCACCCCTGACAACCCTGCCAATGATACTCACGATGTGATCTAGTCTGGAATTTAGTAATTCAGATTTCTCAAGTAGGTACTTGATTACCGAGGAATCAAACTTACAGTAGATCCCAAAGTCATGGATTACAAATGTAATCATAATACAGTATTATTATCCGCGTTGGTGTTGCAAGCCGCAATAATCATCATCATCATATCAACCGAAAGTCATCCACTGCTGGACATAGGCCTCCCCCAAAGAGTGCCAAATCGAGCGGTTCTGCGCTAACCGCATTCAGCGGACTCCCGCGATCTCTACCAGCACGGCTATCACAAGACGGCGCGCGAGCTCTCTCGATTTTTCTCGCTCTATACCTCTCTTTCTAAGTTTTCTAATAAGAGAGAGACGGATAGTGCGAGAAAAATGGAGAGAGCTCGCGCAACGTCTTGTGATAGCCGTGCTGGTCATCAGTCCACTCTCTACCTATGCTGCGCCTGCCGGTACGTAGTCGCTACTTGAGAACCTTCTCACCCCAATGGTCATCGGTTCTGCGTGCAATATTGTTGGAATAGTATAAACATACTCCTTGCTTAATACTGTCAGCTTATTAGCTAGGTGACTTAATGTGTCAAGGTTTTAAATAACGTTCGTTGTCTGTCTGTCTCTATCAACTGAATTGTGCTTTCTGTGTTCTCGATATTATCTTCTATAATATATTCGCGTTTATTCTGCTAGTTTGCGTGTTATTTCCTAGAAATATTCCCCACCCACTGCCACTTAAGTATATAGCGATTCGGAGGGTTATATGGCGGTTACCTTAGTTCTGCTGTGGATAGCCTCATTTCTGATGCCATCACGTAAAGAAACTCCTCGCATAGATAGCTCTCTCCATTGCCCTGTGGGTAACTTTGAGCTCTCTTAGAAGGCCCACCATGGATAAAAGATCGAAAGGAAAAGGGCCTCTATTTAAATATTCCCTACGCTAGGTTAAAAGTCAAGCATGTAGACTAAAACAGAATATTTTTTTAAAGTCATTGTACATTCTATTTTATTGACCGGCTGGTAATGAAACGCATATAAACAATTGATAATTATGTATTCATCATTTCCTCATCGCCACACGAACAAAAAAAATATGTAATGCATTTCAACTATTTTATTCTTCTAATGTTGTTCTTGTACAGTTCGGTGATTCTTGCTGAATTTATTTGGTGTTACCTCTGTCAATAGAGGTATTAATTTTTAAGATTAATTTCAATACCAATTGGGAGACAATGCCCCTACTCGTGTTCTTATTACATAATTATACTGATTTTATAACACCAATCGATCTAGTGACATGTATGTCACACGTGCAAAAATATTTAATACGATCATATTTTGTAGGGAATGACGTTAGGGGGTGTCCATTAATTACGTAAGGCAAATTTGACCATTATCAGGGGCGGTTCACTCTTTGATTTCGTCGCGCTGCACAAAAACATGCCGGCCGGCCACCTTTAGGCGGTCTATCAGTGGTTGCCGCGCGCTGTTACGGGACGCACGCGTTCGCGCTTTGCATTGCATCGTCATTCGCCTCGTAAAATAAATATGCTGCGTCGTCTATTTATATTGGTTAAAAAGATTTTTCTTTACATTATGTTTATGTATGTAGGTAACCCATAGTTGTGTGTCTTTGTCTTTCATTTTGCAGAAACCTAAAGGCAAATTACGCAGCTGTTGTGTAGTTGGGTGATCCTAAGTAAATAAAGAATAATCATAATATCGTTAGTAAAATACACTATTATACTAACATACCTATAATTTAATAGGTCGCTTTGGCGGTAACCCTAGCTCTAATGCGCCACCTCCGAAAGAGCACGTTGCATGCGATAGAAAGAAATGGCGTTTGGCGTACCTAAACAAGGAATTTATTAACAGAGAACCTTCTGTACATAGAACTATTACTTATTCTGTGCCATTATTCGAACCATTGTGAGATGTTATAAGATTTGGCTAGACCCTTCCCACCCCTTTAAAAACGTGATATTCTCCGAGACTCGCGTGAAATGAGATATAATTTATTAACGTAATTAATGAACGCCCCTTCCGAGGTCTATTTGTTTAAATTCCTCACTTAATTTGACGACCAGGGTCAAGACCCTTGATGAATTCATTTAATTATTTGTTGACTATAGGTAAGTACTTATACCCACAGGGTTACTTATTACAATCAATACTAGCAATATGTCTATTATAATAAAATTAACAGTCATTATATGCTTCCCATGTTTAAATGTAATATAAAAATAAATAAATAAAATAAATATAGTGGGACAATTCACACCAATTGATCTAGTCCCAAACCATACTATTTATGTATATACATACATAAATATTTTCATTATAAATACAGAATCCTAAAAACTTATTAAACTTATCTTTCATAAGAAACAAAAAGATAACACATTTTACAAACAATTTAGATGTCATATTTATATAAATTGAGCAAATTATTTTACAGAAAGCTAAGAATATACTAGAAAACTTTATTAATTAGAAACAGAAAAGTAAAAAACAGTAAAAACATCATCCTTCAAAAATCAAAGTTCGCTACAGATTATTTATAATTTTACATTCTGTTTACGTTGACTATTTCGTCGGGTGACAAGCAAAAGTCAATAATTACACGTAAGAAGTAAAGGAAAACTCAACCTTATTACTACTACAACATAGTTGCTATTTCTTAAATGATTTTTCTGCATTTAGTGACTTTTGCTTGTCACCCGACGATTTGCATGTACAATTGATTATGTCATGGTCTACCTATATCCATAATTATCCTTACACCATTATTTAACTTACTTAAAATTTAATTAAAACAAAGAAAGCATTAATACAGCATCACAAAATACTTAGTTCTATCCTAAATCAATTGAAGGGATTATTAATGGAATCCAATATGCAGGTTTTACTTCATTGCCTGCAATGGTAAAGTAATAGTTTTAAGAGAAATCAATTTTTTTTCTCTCTATCTACAGTTATGATTTTATTATAAACATCCCTTCAATTAATCTTTTTGCTAGCAATCTTTCTTTCCTTCGGTAACATCGGTTTTAACAGTATCTGCTTCTTTCACATCTCTTGTGACTTCAACGTTCCCATTTATAACATTTTTATTAACATCCACATCTCTTTTAACATCTCCATTTTGCACAGCTTTTCTGTTTGATTTGACGTAATTGTTGTAGTAAAAATTGCCAAACATGTACAAGAACAGACCAGCGTTTAAAGAGAGCAAGAAGTTGATACCCTTCGGATAGTTGCAATCACAGAACATGACGGAGAAGTTGTGGTAGAATATGATGCAGAACTGGAGCTGAAAAAGAAAAAAATACAAATAGAAACAGTACCAAATACTACTTTCATGAGTCACTCACAACTAATATACATTTTTGTAAGTAGTAACTTCTAGCTATGACAAAATTATTTCAAGGCGGAACCGTATTTTATCGCTATTACACTTTATTTTGTGGAGGAAAATAATCAATATGTAAATGGAAAATAAATCTGCAAACTTCAAATAAAAGTATACTAGGAATTTAATTTCCTTATTTCCTTTAATATGACAGATGAACTATAATTGCGAATCAGAAAGCAAATAAGCACACCTGCTGATAATTGAGGTTTAAAAACATGGATGTTATTGAAATAAAAATTGAATCAACCCTAATTATTGCAGAGTCACCATTAGATACATCGGAGCGGCTAGTGCTCACAAATATCTCAACACGTCTCTAATGCCTCAACAATAGAGACGTGTTTAGATTTTTGTGAGCACTTTGGCCGCTCCGATATATTTGATGGCGACTGTATGTATGTAACAGAACGACAGAAAGACAGAGCAAGAGATGGGAAGATGAGTTAAAACTCATAGCAGGTACTGGAGAAGAGTCGCTAGAGACATAATACAATGGAAGATGTTAGAAGAGGCCTATTTTATGAAGGCAGTTGATACCAAACTACAAATGAGAGTTCAAATAATAAATAAATAATAATTGTATAATAATAATAATACATTTATGTATTTCGACCAACTAGGCTCATATTGAATTTAAAAAAACCGGACAAGTGCGAATTTAACTAGCGGGGTGAATTTTCCCGTTACTTTGAATACTCAAACTTCTTATAGGTTTTCCTGTAATATTTAGGCAAGGAACTATTTTCAATATTTTTTTCGGAATTTAAAGCCTTGTAGTTTCGGAGATAAGGGGGGGGGATGGTCAATTTTCGTCTTTTTTCCAAAATTACTTCAAATTTGTTTTTGATAAAATTATAAAAAAATATATATATCTGAGATGCTTACAACAACCCCTTTCATTTGATATGTCACACAATACAGTTTGCGTTTTTTTTTTTTCCAGATTACCCCCCAAAAGTGGCCCCCTTGTTCAGAATTCATTAATTTACTTTACGCGTCCATCTTTGGGTCACCAATTTACATATGTTGACCAAATTTCAACTAAATTGGTACAGTAGTTTCGGAGCAAATCAGCCGTGACAGACGGACAGACAGACACACGAGTCCTATAAGGGTTCCGTTTTTTTCCTTTTGATGTACGGAACCCTAAAAATTACAACAAGCACAGATAAAATAGGTAAAATACATTGAAACATAAGTATATATTATAGGTTAGAAAAATAAGTCTTGCAGTTGCGTTGTTGTCAATGCTTACCAGCTGAAGGGACGTGACGTGTTTCTTCCACCACAGGAACTTCTGGTATTGTGGCCCGAGCCCCGAGATAAGGTAGTACGTGTACATGATGATGTGGATGAACGAGTTGATGACGCCTAGAAGCGTGCCGTGGCCGCCTGGAAAAGCAACATCGAGGGTTTAAGCATAAACAATTCATCACTAATCACGAATAAGTATGTCGAAATGGACAAAATTACCAAACAACGAGTACACAGTACTCTTACAGAGGTGCTACTGAGCCTAAACTCGAAGCGTTTGTATGTTGTTTAGGAGTTCGGTCTACATTATTAGGCCATATTGCTGGAAGCAATACGTCGCATAACATCAATTTTTCACAAATATGCAAAACATCTATTCAATTACAATTCGGGAAAGAGGATTTGACTTTCGAGATTCATCCAAAAATTTGCTAACATAACTACAAAGAAACATTGCAAGTTAGATAAAATAAAACTTAAATAAAATCTACTATGCGAAACGAATGTCAGTTAGGTTTCATTATAATAATAGAAATAAATGTACATATAATATCAAAGTATACAAAATATAATAAAGAGCTAAAACTTGTCCTTGTAAGTTCTTAAGTAGGAGTAATCTCTAGAATGATTTCTACAGTATATAGTTTATACCCTCGGGCTGACCAAAGGCTATATACCCGTCAGCTGCTGGCAGTGCCGGAAACGCGCACAAGCCCCACGGCAAATCAACACTTGTTCGCGCTCTCAATTGCATCAATGCGCTCCTCGCATCGCCACCTAGATGTGATGTTTTTGCTAGTAGCTGGATCTCTATATGTGACGAGTGTATGTCATCTGTTGCTAGTTATGTTAATCTTTTTCTGTTTGTCTATTGTTTTACACTTAAGTACTGATGTTGTTTGCTTTTCGTACTTATTGTTAACTAGCTTCTGCCCGCGACTCCGTCCGCGTGGGACTCGTTTATATCGTAGCTTCAAACAAATTTTCACCTCCATTTCACCCCATTAGGGGATGATTTCCGGGATAAAAACTATCCTATGTCCTTCCGCGGAACTCAAAAAAAGAGTTTTCCCTATACAAACTTTGCACCCCTATTTAAGCCCATAAGGGGTGGGTTTTTCCAAAACCCTAAAATTACTTTTCTTATATTGTAATAAGGAGTCCACACACAAAGTTTCAAGTCTCTCACTTAAAAAATTTCTCCATCCCCATACAAACTTTCAAACCTCTTTTTAAAGAGTTTTCAAAAATCCCTTCTTAGTGGGTACTTAAGTTATATAAACTACCCATTGTAGAAAAATCAGCTTTCTAGGTTCAAAGGTTTCGACTGGTCGTTGATTTAAGTGAGTGAGTCAGTCAGTCAGGACTTTTGCGTTTATATAATAAATAATAGATTATTGTAGTAATTTATAAATCCCACAGTGCCTTAGATTAACTGTTATATAATAAATAAATATTGTAACCCGTGACTTCGCTTTCATTCTTTGTAAATTTCGGATGCAGCTAATAAGTAATAAATATTATTAAGTATGTGACATTTATTAAATAGATTACATTTCACGTGTCTAATGCGATATTTAATTCACGACGTAAGTCACCTGTACCACGGTCGGTGCAACCCGTATCAAAACGTCATATATATAGAAAAATATCTAAATGACGTGTAAGGAAGGACCGATAAAAAGTAATTTTTAAAAATTAAATAATAAATAATAACAAATATCGTGGGACAATTCACACCAATTGATCTAGTCCCAAACTAGGCAAAGCCTGTACTATGGGTACTAGACAACGGATAAACATACTTATAATATAGATAAATACATACTTAAATTGATATTAAAAATTTCTTTTTAAAAATTACTCTAAAAAAATTACTGACGATTTGAAAGTGCTTGTTACTAGGCCTTCTTGAATAAAGATCATTTTGAGTTTTGAGTTTTTGAGTTGAAACATCCAAGACTCGAGAACAAACATTCGTATTCATCATACAAATATCTGCCCCGACCGGGAATCGAACCCGGGACGATATATAAAGTTATTTTTTACCTGGCAAGAACTTGACTCCAATCCAGGCACAGATGGGCATCATGAAGTGATGGTACAGGTGCAAGAATGAAATCTGCCGGTTTTTCTTCCTAAGCACGAAGAAAACTGTATCCAAGAGTTCAATGACCTTTGCCGTGAAGTACCACCACACCGCTGCTGCCATCTGTTGAAGAATTTACGAGTAATACTTTAGCTCGTTCTATAATAATGATACAAGTTAGCTTCGGTTTCACAGTCTTTTAGGATTTAGAGAGACAATAAGTTATGGTAAAGAAAAAAGTGTGCAATCTTCTATTAACCCTTTACCATAGGTGTCTACCATACCATAGGTGTATGGACATGTTATGCGGAGGGATGATAGTAATGTTGCTAGAAGGGCATTAAGTATGAAGGTGGAGGGTAGCAAGAGAAGAGGTAGACCAAGAAAAAGGTGGATGGACTGCGTGAGAGACTATTATGAATAGGAAGGAAGTGTGTGATGAATTTGACGGGCGATAGAGAGGTATGGAAGAAAAAAACATGCTGCGCCGACCCCAAGTAAATGGGATAAGGACAAGCGAATGATGACCATAGGTGTCAACCAGAATTGACAGAAGCCAACATCGCTGTATTAGGTAATACAGGTAGCGACTAGTTGTTCGATGGCGGGTATAGTACATTATTTACAAACTAGGGCTCTAGAGCGGTAAAACAGAGAGTGGCGAGTACAAAATTTTACGTCTCTCCCTGGCCAGAAACTTTATAAAAATTGCTCAAAGCAACCTTCAGTCTTTCTTATAAGGTTTGTATTTGCTCTCTTGTAACAATGATGTTGGCGTGACAATGTCTCTTTTGGACAAGGACCAGAAAACTCCTTTTCAAGCTTAAGCCTATCGATTTGGTAACACTAGCAATTTGGTAACCTTATGATGAGGTAGCCTTTCTGATAGGGTATTCCTATTGTTATGGTAACCATACGTTAACCCTATTGAGATAGAGTTTTTTTAGGGTTAACTTGTGGTTACCACATTCGATATGCTTACCATAGCAATAGGGTTACCCTATCAGTATGGTTACCTTACCATAAGGTGGATAGGGTTTTAAAAACAACTTCTAAAATTAGCCTATGGAAAAGCCTGATTAGGGTAACCGGTTCCGGTGCCTGCTTTTGGATGTCTTGATTGGCGGCGAAAAGGTCACACAATGTGACGTCAATTTTTTTAAGCAAAATGTAAGACGCAAATAAAAATTGGACAAAGATCTTTGACAAGCGGAATACCACCCTTACGGCTTTGTGCCAGGGTTCACATAAATATTCACGACAGAGACCGCTATTTATTTATTAAGGTTTGCCAACATATGTAATACAATAAAAAAACTTATTTACATCAGATAATGAACTACTGCTAGAATATTCACCCAATTACAGGCAAACAGTATGCACTAAACATAGTAAAAACTAATTTCGTACACTAAATCCAAAAAACCCGTAGGTAAGGTAAATTACCTACTTGTAAGAAGGCTATGAACATTAAAACGTAACAATGGAGAAAGGCAAACTAGAAAAAAAAGAAAAAAGTTAACAGTAAACTTGGAGATTATGACTCATAATACATTTGACCTTTGTTTACAGAGATATGTTTTGAACTGATTTTTTGACATGCTCAGTATATCAACCCTGTTCTTTTTATATAGTAAATTATGCTCTTTACAAATTCTCTGTATTACATTATAGGATCCAGTTAGTCCTATACGTTCCAGTTGACAAGGGTCGAAAGTTAGCTAGACCAATTTACGCAATTAATTCGAATAAAATGGATATCGTCGGATACTGTACAAAATGTGTGCTTGGTTCAATGCCATTCCAGCAGTTAAATCCGTTGTCTCAGCGAGATAAAAGAGTCAACCTTAGTGAATGTGGACATAGCATTTTGCGACGGCAAAGCTGACGTGTGAATGGTTTTCACCTCAAAATAAACTCTTAGCGAATAGTTATGCAGGGCTGTTATTCGCTAAGCGCTCATGCGCCTCACCCCACGCGTCACGCCTAACGAAACTAGACCTCTACCTACGCTTCGTTACTACGAATCGCGGCGTCAAGATATATTTGTGGGTGAGCGTTGAAGTGAGCTTAAAACAAGCTACAGAATAGCGGGGCAGCGCGTTTCTTGGCACGGAATATAATGGAGCTGATGGGGCACTTACCCTTTTCGCCTTGGGTGAATCTGAATAGTCCACTGGTTGGCAAGAGAAGTTATAGTCGTTCCACCATCCGGAGACTAAACCCTGAAATTAAAAAATTGATTGTTATTATTGTATTTGATGAATACCTATGTTTTTTTTTCATGATAGAATAAAAAAAAGTGCGTTCAAGCCTTTATTACACCTAATAAAACGTAATAAATCGTTCTAGATAAAAATGCAAAAAAGTGACTTAAACGTGTATATTTAAAGATACACTGCCAAGTTTAGGATATAAAGGGACAGTTTTTTTAATAATTTTGTCCCGTAGACAGCTAGGGCATTTTTCCCAGAAATTGACTTTCTACAATTTTAACTCAACTTAGGCTATGACACACGTTTTAGTCACCTATTTGCATTTTTATCTAGAACGGTTTTTTTCTTTAGTCCCATCTCGTAGCCAGATTTGGTAGCTAGCTTCGAAATGGGGATTGCGGTTTCCCATCTCATAGCCAGGTACGAAATGGCAACAATTTTCCCATCTGGTAGCCAGATTTGGTAGTAAACTTCGAAATGGGAATTGCGGTTTCTCATCTCCAGGTACGAAATGGCAACAATTTTCCCATCTGGTAGCCAGATTTGGTAGCAAGCTTCGAAATGGGAATTGCGCTTTCCCATCTCATAGCCAGGTACAAAATGGCACCAATTTTCCCATCTGGTAGCCAGATTTGGTAGCTAGCTTCGAAATGGGAATTGCGGTTTCCCATCTCCAGGTACGAAATGGCAACAATTTTCCCAACTGGTAGCCAGATTTGGTAGCTAGCTTCGAAATGGGAATTGTGGTTTCCCATCTCCAGGTACGATATGGCAACAATTTTCCATTTCCATACGAAATGGGAGAAATAATTGAAGGATTCTTGGATGATAACAGCTGGGCTCATAAATATACTATTAAAGGTGGGTAGTGTTACATGCCTGACATTCGTATCGTTTGTGGTATGTGTATTATTCAGGTTAATGAAGAAGTCGTTAATAATATTCTCAATGTTTAATGGATTTTTAATATCAATGTTATCTATTTTTATAAATTCTATTCTATCTTTTATTTTGTTTAATTGAGTTATATTTTGTTTTAATTTTTTGCCATGTAGCCTTACTTTGTGTTACGTTTCAATGGTTTTGTAATTGCTTTCATGATTTTACAGTAGGTATACCTATTCGATAATTTTGTTTCATAATGTCATTGTGTGTTTTGAGGGTTTGTAAATATAGTTGATTTTTACATTTATTTGCTATCACAATCCCTTTAGATTTCCAGCTTGGTTTTTTCTTAAACGTTACTTTATTTCTTTTTTTTTTACACAAAGGTCGTAAATAAGTTTATGAGTATCTATGAAGGTATTCTAAAAGCTACTAAATTGTGATAAAAATGACAAAACATGTTTTGGGCGCATAACGTCCCACTCACAAAACGTCCCTCCACCAAATTTACGTCCCATGCGCAAAACGTCTTCTCTGCAAATGGTCCCTTATGTAAAATACCCCATTCGCAAAACGTCCCTTCTGAGAAAGCCCCTTTCGCTGAAAGTCTCTACTGCATAACGCGCCATTCACAAAACGTCCCGTCTGCGAAATGACCCATGCGCAAAATGTTCCGTCTGGAAAAGGCTTGTTTAAGTAGAGACTATGAGTCTTCTCATGGGATAAGAGATGGCCAATAATAGAAATCATTTTGCGAAAGGGACGTTTTGCGAATGGGTTATTATGCGAAAGGCACGTGTTGCGAACGGGTCATTTTGCGAAAGGGACGTTTTGCGAACGAGACTTTATTTATGTGAAGGGACGTTTTGCGAACGGGACATTTTGCAGGAGGGTCATTTTGCGAAAGGAACAAAGGGACATTCTGCGTATGGGACATTATGCGCCCTAACCAAAAATATTTGGTTTTGGTGGACTTGGTTTCCATACCAGTACCTGAATATATTAATCAGGCCAGAGGGAAGTTTTATGGCTTCAAGCTTCTTCCATATAATCTCGTAGGAAACCGAGTCAAAAGCTTAAGATAGATCTAGGAAGCAGGCGTATGCTTAAGACATATTATAATGTAATCATATTGTGAATAAATTAATCTGAATCATCATCATCATCATCATCATCATATATCAGACAAAAGACGCTGACTGTGACTCCCCCAAAGTGTGCCACCATGATCGGTCCTGCGCCACCATCAAGCGGACTCCCGCGGTATGCCACGGTATGCCAATGTCAATTTATGTTTAATTGTTTAATTTAATTGCACGTAGAACCGATGGCCATTGGGGCGGAAAGGTTCTCGAGGGGCGACCACGTACCGGAAGGCGCAGCGTGGGTAGGCCCCCCCACAAGGTGGACTGATGACCTGGTAAAGGTCGCTGGAGTCCGCTGGATGCGGGTGGCGCGGGACCGGTCATTGTGGCACTCTTTGGGGGAGGCCTATGTCCAGCGGTGGACGTCTTTCGGCTGATATGATGATGATGATGATGAATTGTTTACCCTCACCTCATAAACCAGGAACACGGACATTAGCACTTGTGACACGTTATACACGATTATTGTGTTCTTGAGGTCATAGGGCTTACGGTCCCTCATGTACCGAGGCCCCACAGATGTGCAGAAGTAGACGTACGTGGCGAGGATAGTCAGGAGGGGCCCGGGGCCGGACATCAGCGTCCATTCTTCTGTCCGGGGATCTGGAAAAGTCATGGCACAGAATAAATAATAGCACTTAATAAATGCCGACGAGCATTGTATGAGAAATATTATGAAGGTGAGTGAAGCGAAAGTGGTTTGTCAGGATCGTAGCAAATGGAGATCCGTGATCTCTGCCTACCCCTCTCGGAAAGAGGCTTGATTATATGTATGTACTTAATATACAACTAGCTTTCCGCCCGCGACTTCGTCCGCGTAGAACTCGATAAAAAAATCCCGCGGGTCGTAAATTATAGCCTATTAAATATTATCAATTAGAATTTTGGTCAAGTGCGAGTCGGATTTTAGTTTTCCCATACATTTTGAGACCCAGCGCCTGATGAAGGCAACGAGCAAAAATATTTGATATCCATACAAAGTTTCATCCCCTTTTTCGTCCCTAAAAAGGATGAAATTTGACATAAATTATAGCCTATGTCCTATTCTGATATAAAAGGTACATAACTGGAAAGTTTCATATAGTATCGTCCAGTAGTTTTTGATATTAAGTGGAACGTATAGTAAGGGAAATGTATTAACGTACCACCGTAGAACCCTATCGCAATAAGGTGACATACCACTCGAGTTTGACTGACGGCGGCCTGTCAATTGCGACAGGGTTCTACGGTGGTACGTGAATACATTTCCCTTACTGTACATCCATCCAAACTTTCATGTTTATAATGATGGAAGGCGGGTAACTTTGATTCGAGGGGCTTTGATGAAATTGATGTTTTTATTCGTGGCTGACCTGTATCATTGGATATATTAGTAAAGTACGAGTATCTTGCTGTGAACACGATTAAATCTACTTAATATCAAAGATTTCTGCTTTACTCTAGGTACTCTGAATGATGCGGGCCGCGTCCCCAGTAGGGCCAGAGGCTTGGGGACCCACATAGCACGGCCTTACACGTCTGGGGGGATGGTCAAGCGTTCCTGACCATCCCCTCCTTTGGCGCGGGTGTCCTGGCACATGTTAGCCAGGACCGCCGGGGGGCGTCGTGGTGACATGCTCGCGATCCCATGCCGCTCTCATTAACGGCAGAGACGGAAACGCCGGAGTGGTTTTAGTGGGTAGACGCCCTCCCCCTTCTCTTTCAATAGAGTTGGCCGGAGGGTGAGAGTCCCACATACCCCCCTATATAGCTTCTCCAGCCTGAGGGGGGATGCGTAAGTGCATTTCCACTCCGTCAAAAAAAAAAAAAGGTACTCTGAATGATCAAAGTAGCCAGTTTGGTACGTCAATATTCTACCTATTGGAGGCCAAGACACACTTCTGGTCGTTGCGCCAGAGGAGTACGTACAGAAGACTCTTACTCTAACATATACAAATAGCAAAAACAATTAAACTATCCCGTATTACCGCAAGCCATGTGCTCTTTTTGTTAGTAATTTAATTACAAAACTATATAAGCGGCTAACAAAATACACCTATCCTCGAAATTTTATTCAAATATACCTTATAGTTTTCGAGTAAAATGCCTGTGACATACGGACAGACAGCCAGACGGACAGACGGGCATGACGAAACTATAAGGGTTCCGTTTTTGCCATTTTGGCTACGGAACCCTAAAAAGGCCAAGTAGGTCGGCAATGTTGTTGAAGCTGTGGTTTTCTGTATGGTAAGAGGTAAGTTGCTGGAGAGATATCCACTTATCCAGTTGGGATGCACCGAATATGAGCCACGTGACATTGCGATGTACAGTAACGAACCACCGTAGAACCCTATCGCAATTGACAGGCCGCTGTCACATCAACTCGAGGATATGTCACCTTATTGCGATAGGGTTCTACGGTGGTACGTGAATACATTTCCCTTACTGTACCTTCCGCCAATATTAGAAAGACATACATTTTCCCATTTAAAGTATTACTGTGAATGAATTTGGAGCACCATTGGTGAGCTTCAAGGTTAAAGGTTTATTTTTAGGGTTCCGATACCCCATAAGGAAAAAAACGGAACCCTTATAGGATCACTCGGTTGTCTGTCTGTCCGTCTGTCACAGCCGATTTGCTCCGAAACTACTAGACCGATTGAGTTGAGTTGAAATTTGGTGCAAATATGAAAATTGGTAACCCAAAGATGGACGCGTAAAGTAAATTAATGAATTCCGAACAAGGGGGCCACTTTTAGGGGGTAAACTGTAAATTTAAAAAAAAAGTTTCGCCAACTGTATTGTGTGACATATCAAATGAAAGGGGTTGTTGTAAGCATGTCAGATGTATTTTTGTTATAATTTTAACAAAAACAGATTTGAAGTAATTTAGGAAAAAAGACGAAAATTGACCATTCCCCCTTTATCTCCGAAACTACTAGGCTTAAAATTCTGAAAAAAATATGGAGAATAGTTCCTTGCCTAAAGATTACAGGAAAACCTATAAGAAGTTTGAGTATTCAAAAACACTTCTGAAATTACGGAACTCTCGGTATATATACGGAACCCTCACCACGCGAATTGAAATTGAACTCGCACTTGTCCGGGTTTTTTATTAGACCAAACGCTTTCATAATGCAGAAAAAAACTTGACAACTAACACGTAGTTATACGTGTAGTTTCGACATAGCGAAAGCAATTTAAAAATTGCCAATGACCTTGCAACATTGTCCAATTCTGATGCTTACAATAGGTAACATTAAGTAAACTAGTCAAAGGCTTGTAAACAACGAAATTCTTGCAATTTATATAATGACTATCTTGAAGAGCATCTATTAGACGATTTGGTGCAAGATTTAATATCACCGTTGCCCAACTCAGCTGCCATTTCAGATTGGAAAGGCAAAAAAACTATAAGAATTGTTGCAGTCGCGTCTCTTTTTACCCGACTGCCGAAGGATAGGAGGGCTATGTTTTTTGAGTGTATGCATGTATGTGTATGTATATATGTATGTATGTATATATATGTGTGCAGGTATGTCTTCTTTGGCACGCCCTGCAGCCTAAACCGTTTGACGGATTCCAATATATGCGCGAGGTGTTGTTGGATTCCTCTTAATCGTGGGTGACATAGGCTAACATATGCAAAAAAGCAGTATATAATGTACTAAAAGCTACCGATAACTTTTAGTAACAGGTCTATGAATCGGTAAGAAGATTTTGTCGGATGAAGCGTAGCGGAATTCGACGATTAGATACGAATCCACGAATTGCCATTTCCGCTGAGGCATTAATAGTGCTTTTCAAAGTCAAAGTGATTTATTCTTCAATTTAGAAAGGTATATTACATGCATCTATGAATGCCAATAAACTACCACCGGCTCGGAAAAAAAACCGCCTTCAAAAATGCGAGGAAATGAAAAAATATTTTCAATACTATCTCAACATCATCATAAAATCTTTGCCCAATGCGCTCCTGGCATCGGTGCCTGAATGTGACCTATTTACATTATGTAAACAGGGGGGGTAATCACGTAACGTTCCATATAAAAATTGACATTTAGATCTACCTGACGCGCGTAGGTACAATGCATTATGTGATCGACCAACAGGTGTGTCGGTAATGAATTTAGGTTATATTATCGTATCCGGAATAACACATGCATTACTCATTACTTTAGCTTATTGTCAACTTGACAATACTTGACACCGAGCGATTTAAATTTATATCGCTCGATCATGTTTATCCAATGAAATAAGACACGGACGATCATTTCCTCATTACAATAATTATGATATTAACTTGCACGGTGCTCGCACGCACTTGATCGTCTATTGTTTATCAATAGCTATGTCGAGTTGGTGGTTCAAATATATTACTTACTAGCTGCCCGCCCCGGCTTCGCTCGGGTGGTGCAAGATGTAATTATTATTTAATTTACCTAGAGACCCACTATCTATGTCTTAGAGCCAGTTTTGTTCATTTAGGTAATACTTTTTATGCAATAAGGTTTTTCTCGGCGGGTCTAATTTTCGTAGTAGAAAAACATTATTAAAGGTACGCTTTGCTTTAAAACCTATTTATCGGCGAAATTCTAGAGGAAGTCAACGAATTTAAAATTTATGTTGGGTACCGTAAGATTCCGTTAGCATCTACTACGGTGTCCACGGAAAGATGTTCCTCACTTGGACTTTGAAACTTGTTCAGTTAAAATCGATCACTTTATTCGCCTCTTCGTTGCTTGGACGCTATGTCAGTGACAATCTGAGTAGACATTGTTGACCAAAGATTGTAAATTTGATTTATTAGTAATCATCTTCAACATCATCATCATATCAGCCGAAAGACGGCCCCTGCTGCAAAGGGTGAGCCACAATGACCGGTCCTGTGTCACCCGCTTCCACCACTCGAGAACCTTTCCGCCCCGATAGCCATCGTTCTTGTATGTAGTGGTGACGTATTCGAATAGACATTACATATTTAAACTGTCTAACACAAACATAACTAATACCTACGTGCAATGTGCCTCACCCACTGCCACTTAAGTTTAGCTATTCGGAGAGCAATATCGGTGGTACCATGGTTCTGCTGCAGATGCGATCACGCGGTGAAACTCCCAGCATAGCCTTCTCCATTGCCCTTTGGGTGACTTTGAGCCTTCTTATGAGGTGAATGGTATGCGACCACAGTTCAATGCCATAAATCATTACTGGCAATACACACTGGTCAAAGTACTTCTACCTTATACCTGCCCTGCTAGCATAACTTGACTCTCGACTCTACTTGCGCGCGAGATAAACTGTCTGTCACTTTCTGATTAATGCTGTCAAAAAGTGACAGATAGTCTATCACGCGCGCGAGTAGAGTAGAGATAGAGAGTCAAGTTATGCTTTGATTTTTTGCACATTGTGCAAGGTTTTTTAGGGTTCCGTTCCTCAAAAGGAAAAAAAGGAACCCTTATAGGATCACTCGTGCGTCTGTCTGTCCGTCTGTCACAGCCGATTTGCTCCGAAACTACTGGACCTTGACTTGAAATTTGGTACACATATGTAAATAGGTGACCCGAAGATGGACGCGTAAAGTAAATTAATGAATTCTGAACAAAAGGGCCACTTTTGGGGGGTAATTAAAGAAAAAAGACGAAAATTTACTAACCCCCCCCCTTATCTCCGAAACTACTAGGCTTAAAATTCTGAAAAAAATATGGAAAATAGTTCCTTGCCTAAAGATTACAGGAAAACCTATAAGAAGTTTGAGTATACAAAGTAACGGGAAAATCTCAATATTTTACGGAACCCTCACCACGCGAGTTGAACTCGCACTTGTCCGGTTTTTTACGGGTAAGTTACTGAAAGGCTACTCCAGTTATGTATGCTCTAAGCACCAAACTTATCTTAGTTAAAATGACATTATTAATACAGTTTCATAGATGTACGGCAGGGTACAGTCAGTATCATATAATGAATGGTTAGTAGCAGCTAAAGTAGCCAAATATATCGGAACACGTCTTTATTTCTAAGAGTAAGGATGTATTACGATATATTTGGCTAATTTGGTTGCTACTAACTATATGATGCTGACTGTACTGCGAAACGTCTGATCATATTTGGAGAAGCCTAATTGGGTACTTTCGTGGGTAAAAAAAATATAATTCTATTTAGTCCGTCAGTTAGATTATCAAAAAATATTGGACACATATTTTTTTGTTTGTCAATTAAACAAAAAATTACGAAGATATAGCCCGTTAAAGTTCTACGGGACGTCACATTATGGTACACTTTTTAGCATAATGTGACGTCACGCAGAACTTTAACAAGCTATATCTTCATAATTTTTTGTTTAATTGACGAAAAAAAAATACGTGTCCAATATTTTTTGATAATCTAACTAAACAGAATTATATTTTTCTTACCCAGGAAAGTACCCAATTGTTTCTGTGAATGTACAGTCGAAGATACCTTCGGCCTCGTCCTCATTGCATTTTCTCCGTTCTACAGTCGCCATTGTCATTTGTCAATTAAACAAAAAATTACGAAGATATAGCTCGTTAAAGTTCCGCGTAACGTCACATTATAATAAAAAGTGTACCATAATGTGACGTCACGCGGAACTTTAACGGGCTACATCTCCATCATTTTTTGTTTAATTGACAAACAAAAAAATACGTGTCCAATATGTTTTGATAATCTAACTGACGGACTACATATCATTTTTTAGGAAAGTAGCTAATTGGGGAAGTAACACCTTACAGAAGAACGCAGCCGAAGCCATTATAATAGGCTTGTCTTTTTTTTACGATGCTTTTCTCGAACCAGTTTTTTGCGAGGATCAAATGTTTGTATGGGAGCAACTACAATTAAAGAACATAAATAGCCAAAAAATTGAGTGAAAGACGGACCTCGCTGGCGGCAGCCGAAACGTTTCATACTAATTGACATTGAATTATGACGTCACAGTTTGATATTTGTACTACTTAATAGTTGTACGGAAAATCAAGTACCTAAATTGCTGTTTCGGTCGCGAAATACTGCATTTAGGTCCGTAGTTTTCTAACAATTTTGTTTCTATAGAAGCGTAAGGATTAATTGGTAGCTTTAAATTTGTTTTCACCTCACTAGCTCGGAAAGACCTTTTTTATTCTTTAAAAACAGATAGCAAAATTGCATTTTATCCACATGTGTGCAAAGAATATTTGAAATCCGAACGTCCGTCTTTCACGGCAAAACGGGGCGACGAATTTACGTGATTTTTTAAGTGGAGATAGTTGAAGGGATGAAGAGTGACATAGGCTACTTTCTATTTCTTTCTAACCCCCAACTTCCCTAAAATGACGGGTGGAAGTTTGTATGGAGCATTCCGCAATTTTCAAGGTAGAAAGCTAAAAATTGGTATGTGGACTATTTATGACTAACAAAAAAACTCGTGCATAATTTTTTTTGGAAGACTGCACCTAACCCCTTAAAAGAGGGGGTGAAGTTTTATATGGGGGTCCAGATAGGTAGAGTCAATATGTAGAATCGATATGCAGAGCCCATATGTAGAGTCCATATGTAGAGTCGATATGTAGAGTCGATATATAGAGTCGATATGTAGAGTCTATGTAGAGTCGATATGTAGAGTCAATATGTAGAGTCGATATGTAGAGTCCATTTGTAGATTCAATATGTAGAGTCGATATGTAGAGTCTATGTAGAGTCGATATGTAGAGTCGATGTGTAGAGTCCATATGTAGAGTCGATATGTAGAGTCCATTTGTAGAGTCGATATGTAGAGTCAATATGTAGAGTCGATATGTATAGTCGATATGTAGAGTCGATATGTAGAGTCTATGTAATATTTACTAGTTAAAATAAAGGCTGATTATACATATTTCAGTTGTTTTTCTTATGTAGTACTTTCCTCAGTTTAGTGAGGTGAAAAGATTTGTGTTACACACGGGTGCAAGTTATTTTGACGTCTCGTGTGTTGCAACACTCGCTTTGCTCAGGATTCTATTTTTGAACCACTCGCTACGCTCAGGATTCTATTTTCGAACCACTCGCTTCGCTCGTGGTTCAACCATAGAATCCATTCGCTACCTCGTGGTTCAACCCTAGAATCCATTCGCTGGCTCGTGTTTCAATTCCACACTCGCGGTTAAAATATAACTTTGCACCCTTGTATAACAAATAACTATTTTGGACAATAAAAATGCATATTTTTTCTAATCTCTCAAGGTCCATGTCTTTTTATGATTTTAATTATATTTCGTAATTTATACTTAATTATTACTTCATGGTTTTCTGTCCATTTAGCAACACTGCGTTATCAATTTTAACATGTGGAAACTACCCAATTTGTTTCGTTAAGAGGTGACATGAACTGCCACTGCCAGGATCCCGCCTAGCGGGCGCCTACGCCGTAGTCGCTTTCCGCTACATACGGGGAAGACCACGCGATCTGCTACGAGCGTGGCGCGTAGCGATACTTAAAGAAAAAAAAAAAAAAAAGAAAAGAAGACATTTATTCACTACACAAAAGACACACAGAGACAAAGGAGTAGACATACATGACAATACTTGACGGTGAATGTGTTATTATGTCAGATTGATTTACTCATAAATATTTATATCATAAACCATATAAACATCTTCAAACAAGTCACGTTTCAACGAGTGAATAATGACGGCAGGATGCACTATGCACGTTAGAGGTGCATAAACTTAGGTTTATCAGCTGTCTAGATTTGCTTTATTATTTAATAGCGACTTCGCCAGCGAATTGCAAAGAACACAGACAAATGATAAACTATAGATAACACGGGATAAAATATAGCCGATAACCATCCAGGAGCCGTAGCATGGTTGGCCTTATCACGCGACAAGTGACAAGATAGGAGCGTCGTCTCGTTCTATCGAACGGTGTCAGCCAGTGACGCACGCTCTATCCTATCACCTATGGCGTGACAAGGCCAACCGTGCTACGGGGCCAGAAAGTTGATTCTACACGCAGATCAAAAACTTTTTCACACCTTTCATTCGGAAAAGTAAGTTTTGCTCCACGACCACGACGAGAGGAATCAAAATGCTACTTTTCTGTTCAATCTATTTTTTTAATTTATTCATTGGCATGTAGCATTTGTGCAATGTGCCAATTGAACACAGATCTAAATAAAATAATCGATTGTCATTTCATTGTAATCGATTAAAAACGATCATATTTCGAGTTTTTACTTTAACAACGTAATATTAAAAATGAATTTTTCGTAAACGGAACTCTACACTGCGCGTGGCCATACACGCACTTGGCCGATTTTGAAGTGGATACTTCTTTGCTCGCGTTCTTGTACTTCTTGTATAGGGGTACAGTTCAGAATGTATCACGTGACTTCCGGAATAACTTTTTGTAGAGAAGCCTAATCTGACTTCAAATAATTGTTTGTTACACGTTTTAATCCTTCTCTATTTGCCATTAGTTGTTAATCACAAAATGTTTTTCATCACACTTGCTCGTAACTTGCCTCTTATAACGTCGCCGTTTGGCTAATAATCCAGGATATTAAACACGCGTGAGTTATATATAGCATTACGAACCCTTATTTGCTGAATTATTTACTTGTTTTTGCTATTCTGTCATTAATTTTCTTGGTCAAGTAATTAATTCAATATAGATACTTAATTTAAGTTTATACATTTAATTTTGGTCATGGAATATAATAAAAAATAAAAGTTTATTCCTTCATCTATAAAAAATATCTAGTGTCACTGCTTTTTTTTTATCCTTTCATTTGGAATTATTTTAATGAATTTTACATATTTTTTTCTCACTTTTAATCATTTAATAATTATCTTTTATATCTTTCTTTGAAAAATCTCACAAACTTTTTATATTCTGCATTGCATTCTACGGATCGTACCTACTAATATCACAGTATCGGTACTGTTTATCTCATTAATAATTTTATGCCGTCGGAGTCTTCTGCTCCTAATAATAATGGGTTAGCGTCTTTGCGTTCCCTTATCATGGGAATGGCTACCCTTAAACAATATGGCATATAATTAGTCACTCTAGTGCTCTAACTTTCTTTTAATAACAATATAGCTATGTACCGTACCAGAATTTTATAATCTTCGTCTTCGTGCAGTGAATGCAAAAGTTAATTAATAATTGTAATTAAATTATTGTGACACTAGATTTACAAATTGTTATGCTTTAAAAAAACTAGTTTGTAAAATAAAAGCTATGAATGCTATACTATCTAAATATACGTGTAAAAAAATCTAATATAGTGATAAATAAAAAAAAAACGTCACTTCTTATATTTACGTGACCTCTCGACGTCCTCGTGGTGGCGTCTCGTCTCTCGTCCTGGAAGCTGTGGTTGCGGCTGTTCGTTCCATCGGGACGGCTGCGTTGCTTGCGTTGCTGCTTCTGATGCCGGTCCGGGCTCTCGAACATGGGCCGGGATTTCTCTTCTGTCTTCTTATTTTGTATGGCGTGGCGTGGATCGTGGATTCACTGGACCGTTTCTGCTGATGAGTGCCATGAAGACTTGGTTGGTGCGCTGCGTTGGTAGCTTAGCTAGGCTAGGGACTGCCTCGAGCAGCCCTACTTTCAAGATCGCCTTAATTAAAGGGATCTCCGTGGAACGCTGCGCGGTTTTACGCTGGGGCAGCAAGGCAGGTCGCCGTGAAGCGGCCTGCCCTGGCTAAGGTCGCCATGTATTGGAGTGATGTTGGAGTTAAATGATAGACGAGTATCAGGAATAGAATGAATACTTTATTAGGAAATGCATGGGTTTATATAGACATACTTTATCTATCAAGTTTTACTGCTAATTGGATTTGGAAACGTTAGACATAGTATCAGGTTTCAGATGCTATAAAATAGGATCGTTAGGTTATACATTAGATAAAGCTTGTGCACTCGTGCGTGAAACATCTGGTCATGTTTCCCCCCTCACTGCACCACACCTCAACTCGTGCGTTATATTTATATGCTTATCCCGATTAAGATGTACCTCGCAACAAGGCGTATGTATAAACACGGTGCATTTTTAAAATAGCCGAATATTATGAGTTTGTGTGTGATCTGTCGTGGGCCACAAGAATTCTGCTCTGTGATTGGTTGAATAAAAAAATCTAGTTGGTCAAGTCGCCCCGCCCCGCAATAATACTGCTCTGTGATTGGTTGAAATATTGAGCTGCGCGCGCGCTCCACTAGCACTGATCTGGAAGTAAAGTTGTCAATTTCTGATTGGTGCGGCTGTATGAAACTTAGATTTTTCTGTCTTGTGTAGGTTTTTATTTCCTCGCAACTGTGATGAAAAACATTGTGTATAACACGGGCGTAAGAATATTGCAAACTCAAGTCATCAAAAACCCTCCGCCTTCGGCGTCGAGCTTTTGATAGACTCTCGTTAGCAATATTTCACTTACGCCCCTCGTTAAACAATGTACTAATTTAGTTTATGTGGCGGACATGAAAATAATGCTGTAATGACCGCCATTTTCAATGTATCGCAGTCAAATGACCTACGTCAGTCAATGTTGCCATATACCGATTTTAGTGAATTTCTGTGATTTTTTTAAGTACAGTTTGCTCAGTACGGAACCATCAGTACGCGAGTCAGACTAGCATTTTTTTTATTAGGGTTCCGTAGCTAACAAAGAAGTATCCACTTAAACTTAATTAACGGTTGTATCTTCGACACAACCCGGCTTCTTTTTACCCTTTTGGTGCGGAACTCTACAAATTTGTTTGTTACAAGGCAATTAAAATCGCGGACTCTAAAAGCCTACTTAAATAAGCCTTTGCTTGAGTTTGGCTTTTCGCAATTCAGTAAATACTAATAGGTTGGCATATAAAATGATGTCATTTATGACATCAAATAACATGGATAATGCTTATCCTCCTAACCATCGGATATGCACATTTCATGCATGTGATTTATTAGGTCATCATTGTTACAAGTCGCCGCCGATCGCCTCTTCTGCAAACACGTCCTAAAGTTGTTTTATAGCTGTTTTCCTGATCTATACTAATACGAGGAAAATTCTGTGAAGTAGTAAGTTTGTATATCGACTGCGCAGGTAATAGATAGGTACAGCTCTAGTATAAGTTTTATCGATACACACACGTTTTCGAACGCGTTTGCGTTAAGTTTCAATTTGTATGGCAACGCGTAGTTCCTCATAGTTACCACCAGAGGCGCTGTTCGCGTTGCCATACAAATTGTAAACGCAAACGGGTTCAAAAACGTATGTCTGTCGATAAAACTTATACCATAGCTACTGCATTGGTCAAAAGTATTGTGCACCTCGCGTTTTTCTTTGTAACTTATACATAAAGTATTACCTAATTTTCTATTTCAAAAAGTGAAATAAAAGATTTTTCGAAAAACCCAACTGCTTTTTTGCGAATATTATAGCCTACGATTAAGAGGAATTTAACGACACCTCATATGTCGAAATCCGTCAAACGGTTTAGGCTGCAGGGCGTGCTAAAAAATAAGACATACACACATACATTTTTTTTTCAGGCCTATAGAGTGACCTACTGCTAGGCAAAGGCCTCCCCTTTTGATTTCCACTAGTCCCGATTCTGAAAAATCTCTGGCCAATCGTTGCGAAACATGTCCAGGTCATGCCGCCATCTCCGTCTCGGCCTGCCACGCCGTCGCCTCCCATCGTGCGGCACCCACTGCGTAGCTAGTCTAGCCCACCTCTGGGATGCATGCGGCAGACGTGGCCAGCCCATTCCCATTTCAGGAGCCGTAGCATGGTTGGCCTTATCACGCGACAAGTGACAAGATAAGAGCGTCGTCTCGTTCTATCGAACGGTGTCAGCCAGTGACGCACGCTCTATCCTATCACCTATCGCGTGACAAGGCCAACCATGCTACGGGGCCAGCTTGGCGGCCTTGACGTCAGCAATGCAAGTTTTTGAGCGCAGCGTAGGGTTTCGGACCTGGTCGATCCGATTGACTCCCAGCATGCTACGCTCCATAGCTTTATCAAACCTTCAATCTGGTATTTTGTACCTCAGTGAGTGACCATGTTTGGGCACCGTAGGTTAGGACAGACAGAATACACATATTGAGAGATACACACAAAAACTCGAAAAAACGTAACCCTCCTTTCCTCCGGCAGTCGGGTAACAATACACGAAGACGTATGACGATGATATACATACTATAAGCCATGATGAATCGATTATAACACCGAGTGAAATGATTTACTATACCTGATGACATCAGCTAAGCAATGTACAGTCGACGCCAAAAATACGTTTACACTTTTGCACCTTATTCCATTGCAATAAGGCGAATAGTGTAAACGTATTTTTGCCGTCGACCGTACACTCAAATGTACAAATATTAGATGCTATAGGCAAAGATCAAACAATAATCGTATTTGTGTCTTCGCAAATAAATTCTTATAAACTGAGCATATTTAATACGAAGAACTTATAGAAAATCTCACATATCTGCGAATTTATATTGATTAGTTTTTGGATAGACGTGCAGACAGGTACCTGTAGTGATTTAGTTAGTAAATATTTGAAAATGAAAATGAAAAAAGTTTATTGAACAAGGGCAGCATTAAAATATGAATCACGACCCTGAGTCCTGAGCTAGGAAACCCTGTGTTACAGGACCCAGTTTCGTATCTATACAATTACTTATCTATATATAGATGCTAAATTTTGTATACTTAATTGTAATAATAGCTCATTCCCGCCACTTTACGTTTTACAGTTGGGCATTTCTCCGAGCGTTTCGAACGCTGTGATTTCGGTGGTCGTATTATTGAAGACGATTTTAATAGAAGACGATTTTTTGAGCTTTTGTGGAGAAGGCGCGGGGAGTGCTATCATTGTTTTCTAAATAGACCACAAAAACCTAAGGACATTGTCAATAATGCGACCACCGAAATCACAGCGTTCGAAACGCTCGGAGAAATGCCCAGTTATGTTTAATTTTCGAAACGTGGAAGTCAATTAACCATTCGATACGTTTTTAAATAATAATTGATATCTATTATAGACTTACCGCTATTCCGCTCCATAAACCGTTTGTACGAGTCTATGATGGACATGTTGAATGGAGGATTAGCCGCCCCTGGAACAAGGAGAGTAATGGTTAGATTTGTGAATATATAACCTTTGTACCGTGTCGCATTACACGTCATGTTAAACTGCCATATGGAGTTGTCAAACGAGTGAAAACGACAAGGTATCTGAGCGTTTTTCAAAAAAACTGTACATTAACTTTTTTTTTCAGATTTGATTTTGATGGGTTTTTCTTACTCAAAATCGTTGATACAAGAAAAAAAGTATCCTAGATTTTACTATGTAAGTGTTTTTCCAGTGCGTCACGCACACGACCATATAAATAAAAAAAGACTGCATACAAAAATGTGACGGTCTGGAATGGAATATTTGGGACACTTTTTTTCTTGTATGAGGATCGATAGTATCAACGATTCTGAGTAAGAAAAACCCAAAAAAGTCGAAATCTAAAAATATTGCAAAAACAGAACCGTTATAGTTCCATCATGTCCGTCTGTCCGTATGTCACAGCAAGTCACAGGCATTTTACTCAAACTATGAGGTATATTTGAATAAAATTTTAAGGATAGGTGTATTTTGTTAGCCGCTAAAAATTAGGGGTGCACTCCATACATGTCACTGCAAGTCAAAAAATCGGCCAAGTGCGAGTCGGACTCGCGCACGAAGGGTTCCGTACCATTATCTATAAAAACGGCAAAAAAATCATGTCTGTCGTATGGGAGCCCCAGTCCGACTCGCACTTGGCCGGTTTTTTAGTATTTGTTATACCGGCAACAAAAAGACATATCCTGTGAAAATTTCAACTCTCTAGCTATCAAGGTTCTTGATATACAGCCTGGTGACAGACAGACGGACGGACGGACAGCGAAGTCTTAGTAATAGGGTCCCGTTTTTACCCGTTGGGTACGGAACCCTAAAAAAAACATTGTAGCTTCTTAAGGTGATTGTCCACCGGCGTGGATTGACGAGACGAGGCGTGGCGTGAATTGAAATCGCGCTGACCCTTTTCCACTAAAAATTGGCATTAATTGCAATCGCGAGCCCGCGATCGCGAGCCCGCGCCTGCTAAACACTATTAACAACTAAACACCTGTAGCGAGATGTTTGTTTCTGTTGCAGAGTTAATTTAATCTCTATTTCAGAAACAATACGGTTTATTTTTATACAAACAAATATTTCAATTCACGTCGCGCAAATTCTCGTCAATCCGTACTATTTCCACCGAAGATGCGCCGGGAGTGAATTGAAAATTGTTTCTCTTGCAGAGTTAATTTAATCTCTATTTCAGAAACAATACGGTTTATTTTTATACAAATAAATATTTCAATTCACGTCGCGCAAATTCTCGTCAATCCGAATTCTTGTATTTCCACCGAAGATGCGCCGGAGTGAATTGAAAATTTGCCATACAACTTTCAATTCACGCCACGCCGCGCCGCGCCTCGTCAATCCACGCCGGTGGAAAATCACCTTTACTCCACTACTAATGTATAGGTACATTAGGGACCACAAATAATTTGGTCTTCTCAAATGAGCAATCAATGACGTTAAATTCCTTATAATACGCTGCGGAGTATCACGTTTCAGGACTTTCAGGTGCGGCGAGACGAGAGGCCCATAACGAAATTTCATACAAAATTTGAGGTCTGCGAAGTGATCTTCTTTTGTTCTATCTTCCACAATACAATATCATGGTGTTCAACCTTAAAACGAATACTTGAGGTTTTTTTTAAATTTCATTGCATGTTTGAGAAAAGCACTATTACTATTATCTATACCTCGGTCGGAACTGGGGATTGCCTGTCTCGTACTATTATCTGGCATTGCTATGCTATATCACTCTCGGCAGGCAATCCCTTATTTCCCGGCTTATTTACTATTAGGGATCCGTTCCTCAAAAGAAAAAAAGGAACCCTTATAGGACCACTCGTGCGTCTGTCTGTCCGTTTGTCACAGCCGATTTGCTCCGAAACTACTGGACCGATTGAGTTGAAATTTGGTACACATATGTAAATTGGTGACCCAAAGATGGACGCGTAAAGTAAATTAATGAATTCTGAACAAGGGGGCCACTTTTGGGGGGTAATTTGGAAAATTAAAAAAGTTTCGCAAACTGTATTGTGTGACATATAAAATGAAAGGGGATGTTGTAAGCATCGCAGATATTTTTTTTATAATTTTAGTGAAAAGAGATTTGAAGTAATTTAGGAAAAAAGACGAAAATTGACAATTATTACTTATCTCCGAAACTACAAGGCTTAAAATTCTGAAAAAAAATATGGAAAATAGTCCCTTGCCTAAAGATTACAGGAAAACCTGTAAGAAGTTTGAGTATTCAAAGAAACGCGAAAATTCTCAACATTTTACGGAACGGTGAGGACCACGCGAGTTGAACTCGCACTTTTTTTAAGTAAATAAGATTGGTGAAATTTGTTTGCCATGCAAATGATCACTAAAGCTGAACATAGTAACCGTTTCAATGCCGACCCTATACACCATTCTTATGTCGTTTGCAACCTCTAGCCATTCCCAGCCATTACCCCACGTCCGTGAGCGAGAAATGCAGCCACAAACGCATAGTAATTATCGGAAATTTTGATTAGTATATCAAACAATACGCCATTTCTCACGCACAAAAACTAATCACTATCACGATTTGTGACATGCCAAGCGAAAACGAACTCATTGCTTCAATGATAAAGTTGTTTTCAGTATGTGAAAACTCGACGAGATATTGTTTCGAGAACGGTGAAGAAAGATAACTGGAAATATGGTCTCATTAGTTTTTGCCATCATTTTAATTAAGTAGATTGTCGCAATGTACTTAACTATAACTACTGGTGAATATGGTTCTGCATTACTAATAAGCAGTGATCGGTTATTTGGATTCTCCCTCGCGGTATATCAAGTAGAAAAGTTAATATAGATACGACAGTTTCCCGCGATACCGAACAAACCGTACAAAAATAAAACAATTTAAATTATCTCTAAGGAATTTTTTACTCTTACATGGCAACCAGTTGAGACAAAAACTTCTATTCTTTTCCGAATCTCTACACTTTATTTGAAGCAAAATATATTAAAACCTCCACAAAGTATATATCGGTCATGATGGAAAAAATACTTCAAAATCTTGACATTGACATGTCATTATTTTCTGTGGATTTCAGTTCTAATTATTTGCTAAGGATTCATCATCATCATCATCATATCAGCCCAAAGACGTCCACCGCTGAACATAGGACTCCCCCAAAGAGTGCCACAATTCCTAAGGACACAATTTCTAAGGATTGCATAAATAAATAGGTATTAGCTGTATAATTTATACTATAATATTAGGTCACAGGTTATCGTATAAGTGCAAATACATAGATCTTATAGCTCAAAGGCGGTCCAATAAATAAGTATCCACGTTAAGTTCTATGATTTATGGTTCAATTTTCATTTCATCGACTTGTTTCTGAGATTAACGTATTTAGTAACCATATATTAGCTGATAGACACGCGTACTTCCTCGCTGAACTTTTATCCAAACGGTACAAAATGTGCCGCTTTGGAGGCAGCAAATGAGATGCCAGTGTAAACACTTGTGCTCATTTGTTCGATTTAGACAAAAGAACGGAGAGTAAGTACTCGTCTATCAGCTACTTAGATGTTTTAAAGTGTAATAAAAAAAGCACATTGTATTTTTTTGCCTTTTCTAACAACATAAAGCCCGGATTCCCGGGGCATGTCCATACTAACATAATGATTGAGGTCGTTCACCCCATGTCGAATCCAAAAAAACCGATCACTGCTAATAAGTTTAGATTTTTGATAATTGATAATGTTAAATGGGTTTATTTATAGAGCGGCAATGCACGTCCAGTGGGCATAGCATGGTTGACATTTTGATCAATTATCGCTGTCGATAATGAGGCTTCTAGACGGGCTATATTTTTACGGAAATGTGTGGCCGGCAACTATGGGCGTCTTGTTCTTACTCCCATGCTAGAACAAGACCCATAGTTGCCGGCCACACATTTCCGTAAAAATATAGCCCGTCTTGAAGCCTCCTTGCGTATGCGGTGGCGAGAGTGGCGGATGCCTTAACCACAACAATAAGAGATATAACTTACTTTAAAAACAAAGTTTTAACCGACTTCAATTTAGTAGGTAGGTATTCCGCCAAGCCAAATGAAAATTTCCACATTTCCTTTCCACTTTACCACATGGGCTGCTTTCCGAGAGTATATACATTGATTATTACAGACCAGAGGGCCTACCGCGAAACGATATTCGTTTTCGTTCGTGTATCTCCCTCTTTGTCGCTCGAACGAGCAAGTACAACAGAGACGGAGATACACGAACGAAAACGAATATCGTTTCGCGGTAGGCCCTCTGTATGTGGGCCGATAATATTTGAGGAGTTCCGTCGATTTGGCACACTTGAAATTTAGGACTTCATTAGTTACTATTTCAACGGTATCATATCAGAATAACGTACTTTTACAGTTCTAACTTATATAGATAAATAATAAATACACAGAACAGGAATAAATGTTCGTGCTCATCACACAAATAAATACCCTAACCGGTCGCAATAATGAGTTTAGGATCATTTTAGGAATCCTACTAATACTAATACTAAACTAATATACTAATGTACTAATACTAATCCTACTAATATTATAAATGCGAAACTTTGGATGTTTAAATGTTTGGATGTTTGTTACTCAATCAAATTAAGACGAATTTTGGTATCCATATAATGTATAGCCTGGATTAACATATGGAATACTTTTTATCTCGGGAATCAACCTATAAAGGGGGCGAAAGTTTGTATGTAGCTACTATATAAACGAGTTCCACGCGGACGAAGTCGTGGGCAGAAGCTGGTAGGTAAAAAAACCTAACAGCATTTTTAGCTTGACACATTTGTTGACATTATAGCATAAAAAGGTTTAATTACTCAATGGCTGTTACATTCTTACAAAATACGATAGAAAATAAACCACCAGATGCGCCCGCGACCTTGCGCATCATATTGAGGCCAAGCCAACCCCGTTTGGCCCTAAACCAATTAGCTCCATTTTGGGCGTCCGTTATGACTGCCGTGTCACTGACACGTAGTGTTTCTGCTACTATTTTGTAGTAGCTGTTTGATTTGCTATTATTGATGACTAAGATGCGCGCGCGGCGCGGCTCGGCAGGCGTATTAAAAAAAACCGGCCAAGTGCGTCGGACCACGCAAATCGAAGAGTTCCGTGCGTATTAAAAATTCTTATAGGTTTTCCTGTAACCTTTAGGCAAGGAACGATTTTCCATATTTTTTTCAGAATTTTAAGCCTAGTAGTTTCGGAGATAAAGGGGGGGGATGGTCAATTTTCGTATTTTTTCCTAAATTACTTCAAATCTGTTTTTGCTAAAATTATTAAAATGTATATCTGAGATGCTTACAACAACTTCTTTCATTTGATATGTCACACAATACAGTTTGCGAAACTTTTTTTAAATTTTCCAGTTTAACCCCCACAAGTGGCCCCCTTGTTCAGAATTCATAAATTTACTTTACGCGTCCATCTTTGGTCACCGATTTACATATGTTTACCAAATTTCAACTCAATCGGTCCAGTAGTTTCGGAGCAAATCGGCTGTGACAGACGGACAGACAGACGCACGAGTGATCCTATAAGGGTTCCTTTTTTTCCTTTTGAGGAACGGAACCCTAAAAAACATACAATCTAGGTATCCACTATTCTAAACGGTTTCCCATTCTATCACATACGAACGCAGTGTTAGGTTAGGAAATCGTTGGCACTTCAATGTGTTAAAAGTGTTCGCCGAGTTTTTTACGCCGGTTGTTCTCGAGGCAGAGGTTTACTTTCCGAACCGGTGGTAGTTTATCGACATTCATAGGTGCATGTAATATGACTAAATTGAAGAATAAATTTTAATAAATAAATAAATAAATAAATAAATAAATATCGTGGGACAATTCACACCAATTGATCTAGTCCCAAACTAGGCAAAGCCTGTACTATGGTTACTAGACAGCATTTTGACTTTGACTTTGACTTTGAAAACGCGTGCGAAGCCACCGCGCGGGGGCGGCTAGTTACCCGACTGCCGAAGGAAAGGAGGGTTATGTTTTTCGAGCGTATGTATGTATCTATGTATGTGTGTATGTCTTATTCTTTGGCACGCCCTGCAGCCTAAACCGTTTGACGGATTTCGACATATGAGGTATCGTTAGATTGCTCTTAATCGTGGGAGTGATATAGGCTATAATATTTGCAAAAAAACAGTTGGGTTTAATTTAAATTCTTTTAATTCCACTCGTTTTAAATATTTTATTTCCCGGACATGCTTGGAATGTCTTAACAATAACTGGCATAGTTGGTTTAATGACGCAGTCATTGGTATTTAACGACGTAATTATTAAATCACTTTGTGGTTAACTTAATCTGATTGCATTCGACGGTAAAAGGTTTATTTATCTATTAAACTTTGTAAAACCAAGTAGCAACAAGTGGAATAAAAAAATTCAAAAACCCAACTGGCATTTTGCAAATATTATAGCCTATGTCACTCCCAACGATTAAGAGGCATCCAACAACACCTCATATGTCGAAATCCTTCATACAGTTTCTAGGCTGCAGGGCGTGCCAAAGAATAAGACATACACACATATATACATATACATACATACGCTCGAATAACATAAACCTCCTTTCCTTCGGCAGTCGGGTAAAAAAGTCAATGCATCCGTAAAGTCAGCCAGCCTTTTAAAGTAAAAAAAGGCTACTTACTACACTAGGTTTACTAAATATTGAAAATACTTGAAATCTCGGCAATTCAGAAATAATAAAAATATAAGACTAAGAATAGTATTTACCCTTTTATAACAATAAACTCACTAAATAATTTATTTCGGGGTGTCATGTTGTAAAAGGGGTAAGTTTTTGGTGTTGTTAGTGTTAGTGTAGGTATATCATAATATTATACACATAATCAAACAAAGGGTTAACAATACGCTTGGCGCTAGTTCCGCTATAGAGAGGTATCCTTCATTTTGTTGTATAGCATACAAAAATCATACAAAGACAATTTCACGATTGATCACAAAATCGCCTCGCAAGAGAACACTGATCATAAAAATGCCCGCATGTTGATGTAAGCACTTGATATTTTAAACGTTCAACCACTTTTAATATATAATTGAGTTTCAATATTCTATTAAGATGCTCCCCCGCGCCCCCGCAAAATTTGGCAGACTTTTTTGTACGCAAATAACGACATAAGGCTACTCCAGTTATGTATGCTCTAAGATAAAAACGTTATATAAAATATAGAACTAGAAGTGCTTACATCAACATGCGGGCATTTTTATGATCAGTGTTCTCTTGCGAGGCGATTTTGTGATCGATCGTGAAATTGTCTTTTTTTGCACATTGTGCAAGGTTTTTTACAGAGGGGTAAGTTACTGAAAGGCTACTCCAGTTATGTGTGCTCTAAGTGTATGGCACTTTCGACCTCTGCTGAACACAATAATCTATGAACTCGTTTTTTTTTTATTTTTCTGCTACTAACACAACACAATAATCTGTCATATATGTTTGTAGTGTAATACTCGTTAATGCTTATTGTGTAATTAAAAATCACAATGTGCGATGGATTTAAATAGCGGTAAGAACGTAACCTATGAGATGTTGTTCATGTCAACACGTATAATCTGCTCGTTTGCGTATTAAATAAGTGACGTACGCTTAACACTCGATTTACGCATTTAAAAAGTAAACACATGCTTTTTTAAGGTTCCGTACTTCAACAATAATAAGGTTAAGGGGAAACGTGTACATGTACATGAAAAATTTGTTACACTAAATTACATGAATCCCTACCCACGCCGCGCCCTCCGGTACGTGGTCGCCACACGAGAACCTTTCCGCCCCAACGGCCATCGGTTCTGCGTGCAATGTGCCCCGCCCACTGCCACTTAAGTTCGGAGGGCTACATCGGTTACCTTGCCCCCCACAAGGTGGACTGATGACCTGGTTAAAGTCGCGGGAGTCCGCTGGATGCGGGTGGCGCAGGACCGGTCACTTTGGCACTCTTTGGGGGAGGCCTACGTCCAGCAGTGGCCGATGATGACATGAATCCCAACTTTAATACAGGAGAAAGCCCCTTAAAGTAGCTGTTAAACTTGTTCTAAACTGTATTTTGTGGAAGTTTGTTTTTTTTTTCAAGAAAACCCAATTTCGTGCATAGTTTTATAACTATTGGTTTTTCCAAACAATTTTTTTCTTCAACCGCGTCATAAGAACATCCCTAATGTCAGCCGACGACATCGAACAATGAGGAAAGAACGTGGTATTAAGTAAATTGCTTAATGGCTGTTGACTGGGCCTGATTACTGGTTCGGTGGAAGATTGAATATCAAAGGAACTATAATTCCCTATTTTTATTTTTATTGACTCTATTGTTTTCTGTTGTGCTAAGAATTATCGACTTGATTTTCCATACAACGATTAGTAGAAATAGCAAATGTGACGTCATACCTTTATGCCAATTAGTATGAAGCGTTTTAGGCTGCCGGCAGCGAGGTCAATCTTTGTCTCAAAGTTTCGGGTATTTATGTTCGTTAATAATAAATGTAGTTGCTCCCGTACACGATGGCTTATCGAGCACACTTTCTATATAAGTACAAAATGACTTAATTATTTTTAGACTATTTAATTTGACATTTAATTATTTTTATAATGTATACTTTTTCATTCACTGTGTGTAGGTACAAGTGTTTTTGTACTACTGATTGTGATATGCCAACGTCAATGACATGCAATATGAATTATTGTGAATAAATGAATATGAATACAAACACTTGTTCCTGTCCAAAAACTGGTTCGAATGGCATCGTTAAAAAATCTTAGTCTACACTACACCCCTATAGGACGAATCCTATAGGGTTGTAGTGTAGGCCTGGAGAAAACCAGGAGAAACCTCCAGACAGATTCTTTACTGCGCCGCCTGCATTTAAATCCAGATTGACATGGGATGCACGGAGAAGGCGATACGAACGCAGTACTGCATGCGTACCGCACCGCTTCCGCGCAATAATACTACTGCGCAAATGTATTCCTGACAGTATACCGACTAGTAAGGAAATCTGGGCGACAGCAGAAAGCTCTCGGTAAAGTACAATTTACCGTATAGGTACCGATTCCGCCCCGCCAAATGCAGTAATGATGGCCCAAGATTGTATTTAATAACAAGAATGGACTGGGTGGTGATCATTGAAGTTCAAGTAAGTACCTACTGCTTTTGCAAGAAAAATCACAAATTTATAGATTTTTCACGTCGATTATTTAAATAGTAATGTGCATTGTCGAGGAAGCATTGTATGGGATGTTGTAACTCTTAATAGTGTTTAATAAGAGTTAATTCACTCACACAATTAAATTTAACTGCGATAAGTTGACGGTATCTCTCAACTAACTAGGTAACTGCAGATTGAAGATACACTGTCTTTACTAGGTACTTAAATCATTTTATTAACATACTTCGTTCAATACATGAGAAAAATCCCCGGGCACAGGAGCTTAACGTACAAAAAAAAATCGCGAAATGACACTTGTCTGTAGAGTGTTCCAAATTTGGAGTCCTAATGTAGGTATAAGTTGTCAGGGACAATGCCACACCAAAAATATTGAGCCTTATTTTATGGATACGGTTGTAACGTTTTTAGTCTTCTCAGATATATCAATACTTATCTTATCTAGATGAGGGCCCTTTTGTATGCACTTCGACCCAGTGGGATCTTTTATGCATTTGCCCTCTCCTTTATACCTACTCCCAAGCTCGCTCCATCATTTCAACAAAACGGATGATGCGGCTCAGCGGATGCACCTTGAATTCCTTTTGTTGCGGATAGCCGTTACCAAAGTGATTCTTTGTCTGGCAAGGGCATGACATTCACACAGTAAGTGTTCCATAGTCTCATTCTCCTCGCTACACATTCTACAGCCTAAACTATCCGATATTCCCATCTTGGCCAAGAGATTCTTGACCCCGAAGTGACCTGTGAAGATATAATTCTGAGTTGCTTCCTGCTGGATTTATAGAGTTTTTTGGTGCAGCCCGAGTCCACTCCTTCTATGAAGAGCTTACTTCCTCCACTCGTGTTGTCTGTCACTCCATATATCAATCTACACTATAGTTCTTGTAAATAAATATTTATTAAAAGTGAATACAAGATTATAATTAACATTAACTAAGATAAATTAAAACTAAGTTAAATCTAAATAAAAAAGGCCCTCGAGGCATTGTACCGAGGATGCTGGCGGCATTTCCTCGCTGAATTGCAATGCTGATGCGTTGCGCGAGAAAGCCGCCAGCTCTTCGGTCACCAGTTACATCGACCAGACGTTTCGCGAGTTAGTATCTTTCCTAATAAACAATTAAACATACTTTTATATGCACTGCAGTGAAGGAAAACAAGATGGTAACGTTCATGAGCCAAGCTTTGACAGCTAAAATCATTGATAAAATTCCAGAAATACACTGACCATAGTCATCGCTGATTCAAGTCCTATCGAAACCGAGAACACAGATCGTTTCAATCAATGGCATAAACGAAATCCTTACAAAAGTGAAAAATAAAAAAACCCGACTGCAAAAAATCTATCATTAGAAATAAATAAAAAATAAACTGAAAAGAAAAAAACAAGTTCAGTAGTCGAGAACATTGAATCAGTTTCATGATTAACATTTCGTATGTCAATTTGGACCTTGGAGTTTAAAAATAATTCCAAATCGCTTGTGACGGATCCGGAACGAGGGATACGAATCGTTATGACACAGATAAAACAAACTATACATTCTTATACGAAACAGCAACTTCAACAGTCCGGACCCATTATTGTCGTCAACATTAGTGCCGTACCCTAGATTTTTTCGCTAACTTTTTTTTTTAATTTTGGCGTCTGGTTGTCGCCATATTGAACTTTGATTACTGTCATGTCTTTAGTGACACACGCAAGAGTAAGACGGTTCGATTGACGTAAGAATTATCAAAATCGGTTCACGCGTTTGGTCTCTGGAGTGCCACATAGGAACAAACATACATACATATATAGGCTGATAAACACATTACCCTCCTTTGCGTCGCGCAGTCGGGTAAAAACAGAAGATAGGAAAGTAAGATAAAGAGGAGAAATGGGGCAAAAGGTACGAAATAAATAAAGGAAAATGTCAAAGAGAGATAGTTAAAGTCGTTTGAAAATTGCAAAATAAACTGAATCTATTATCTGTACAGGACTCTATTGTCAATGTCATAAAGGTGCGTATAGATATGTATGTCCTTATTTATGTACGTATTCGTTCACCCTTGACTGTACCCCTTTTCACTAGAGCTATAGAAATATTAGGGGACAATCTTACAAAAATCTACCTAGCCGCATAGTACCTAGGCTTATGTTACGGGTACTAGACGACGATATATTTAATAGAATAATTTATGTTTATTTATTTTATAATACCGCACATCGCCGAATGTTAATTTTTTCATCATCGATAAAAGTACGGTAATAAAATACCGAGATTTGAAGTCAACAAACTACATACTGTCAATAGTTGAACAGTGCAATGTGCTAATGAAAGCTAAAATTAAGATACGTTGAATTTGAAACGTAGGAATCACTGTTTCTTTGTATTATGTTTCTAATTTCTAACTTTAAACTTAACGTCAACATAGGTGTCAATTACTTCATTGTCAACGTTGAATGTTAAGCCTCGCTACTTATGAATACAAATACATTCAATATTTATTAGAAGGAAATGAAAGTGTGTCCAGAAAACCGGGTAACCTTGCAGCGATTGCAAATAAAGAAATATAGTCGCACTAAAATTTTTTAAGGTGAAATCACTGTCGTCGAAGGTAAACATGCATTAGTTAGGAGTAATGTTTTCGATAACTACCTTCTAGTTATATTATGTCCTTTAAAAATCTTGCTTCTCAGGTTAAGTTTTATACAATAAGTATAAATATAAAATAAAAATACAAAATGTCAACACATGGTGGTATGCATAACGCATTTTTCCTCTCCTAAAAAAAATAAAAAATAAATAAAAACCGGCCAAGTGCGTGTCGGACCACGCAAAACGAAGGGTTCCGTGCCTATTAAAAAGGTCGTATCGTCATAAAAATCTTACGGCACTTACGTCCTTTTCTTTGAGGAAGGCAGTTTTTCAGCAATATCTCGGAAACCTTTCATCCGATCTTGTTCAAAACAATTTTAGTGTAGGCGTTTGGTGAAAAACCTTCCTTTTTTTGATAAAAGTATGAAATTTGGCACAGTTATTCCTTGTGCCAAAATAAGCCGATTAAGATCGGTAGCCCTCGGGAGCCCCCCCTCTGGGACCGGGGAGGGGGGGTTAAAGTCCCGCTCCGCCCGGCTTCATTCTAAAAATTCTAACCGTCCATGGCTAGCTAATATGTCGTGTTTGGTATCAATTTCGGATAAATCAATAACGTAGAAGTCATTTCTGGTATAAAAAAATGTTATTTGTCTTGAAATTAAAAAAGAAAACATAAAAATAAAGATTTTCAACTCCATTTTTTTTATTTTGAGCATTTGTAAATATTAAACGGCCAGCTATTTCTGTATACAAAAAATATATTTATAAAGCCAATTTATTATAAATTTGAAAATATATAACTTTTTACTACCTTTGCTAACAATAAATAGTGTAAAAAAAAAGATTAAGTGGGGAGCGGAAGAAAATACCGCTCCGCCCGGCTTCATCTTAAAAATTCTAACCGTCCATGGCTAGCTAATAGGTCATGTTTGGTATCAATTTCGGATAAATCAATAACGTAAAATTTATTTTTAGGATAAAAAAAATGTAATTTGTTAACAATTAAAAAATAATATATAAAAATTGAATTATACAACTCCAATTTTTTTATTTTCAGCCTTCGTAAATATTAAACGAACAGCTATTTCTGTATACAAAAAATATACAAATAAAGACAATTTATTGAAGATTTGAAAAAATATAACTTTTTAATACCATTGCTAACAATAAGTATTGTAAAAATATTTTTTTGTAGCGCGCTTTAGAAAACACCGCTCCGCCCGACTTCATTTAAAAATTCTAACTGTCCATGTTTAGCTAATAGGTGGTATTTAGTATCAATTTCGGATAAATCAATAACGTAAAAATCATTTCTGGTATATACATGTAATTTAACAAGCAATAAAAAATATTTTACTAGAACATATTTTTATTATGAGCCTTCGTAAATGTTAAACGACTAGTTAGTTGCGTATGCAAAAAATACTTAAACAAAGCCAGTGATCATAAAAATGATGAAAGATTAACAAATATTTGTAACACAATTTTAATTTGCACAGTAGTGGCGTTCCCTTAGAGAAGGGACCTTAGAAGTGTCGCGAGGCCTCATGTTTGTATTAGGTGAGAGCGTCACTATTAACGCCAATGTCACTAAGATCCCTTTTTCAAAGTCATATTCTACGAGTATAAGCGGAAAAGGCACATTATTACGTATAATTTACTACACGTCTCGAGAGTCAACGCAGTTTCCTCCACTGAGACATAACTGGGTACATTTCAAATCCCTCTTCAGTTGCATTGCGTTTTGCAACCAGCTTTGCATTTACATCTTGTTTAGTTTAAACAGATGCTGACCACACCAGGGTTGTCAGACCAGTATGGAATCCATTGGCCAGCATTTTGCTGCCATGTCTAAGCAGAGGGACTGGGTAAGTTTTGATGACGAACAAACGCCTAGTCCGAAACATGTAGGTACCTACCCCTTGGTAAACTGCCCGTTATGTGTGCTGGTATAGAGCAGTTTCCTATAATTGCTGGTTGTTTATTGGGTTATCGTACTCTTCGCATCGCTTTATTTTCATCAACCTCTAGTACAAGATGTAGTACTATTACTTATTCTGTGGTACAAGTTATATCTAAATGTTCAGATTTAAGTACTAAAAATATAGCAATAATAATAAATATTAGGGGACATTCTTACACAAATCGAATTAGCCCTATAGTAAGTTCAATTAGGCTTGTGTTATAGGTACTAGACGACGATATATATAATAGATATAAATACTTAAATACATAAAAAATATCCAAGACTCAGAAACAAATATTCATGCTCATCACACAAATATTTGCCCTTACCGGGATTCGATCCCAGGACCTTCAGCTTCAAAAATATTTGTTTACTAGAAAGAACCGGCAATTGGAGGACATGCCTCAGACGGAAACTGCCCTATACCAGCACACATAACGGGCAGTTTACCAAGGGGTAGGTACGTTTTTGGCTATGTGTTAGATCGTCATCAAAGCTAACCCAGTCCCTCTGCTTGGACATGGAAGCAAGGTGCTGGCCAATGGATTCCACACTGGTCTGACAACACTGCTGGGGCCAGCATCTGCTTAAAATAAACAAGGTGTAGTGTAGATGCAAAGCTGGTTGCGAAACGTGATGCAAAAATTATGAAGAGGGTTTTGAAATGCACCCAGTTACGTCTCAGTGGAGGAAACTGCGTTGACTCTCGAGACGTGTAGTTAATTATACGTAATATTGTGCCTTTTCTGCTTATACTCGTACAATATGACTTTGAAAAACGGATCTTAGTGACATTGGCATTAACAGTGACGCTCTCACCTAATACAAACATGAGGCCTCGCGACACTTCTAAGGTCCCTTCTCTAAGGGGACGCCACTACTGTGTAAATTAAAATTGTATTACAAATATGTGTTAATATTTCATCATTTTTATGATCACAAGAATGAATATAGCACAGTCGGTCTCCAGAATGTGCACTTAGGTTGAACAGGCGGTAAAAATTGAGCACCGGCATGCGACTTAAAAAAAATACACTATTTATTATTAGCAAAGGTAGCAAAAAGTTATATTGTTCAAATCTACATTAAACTGGCTTTGTTTAAGTATTTTTTGCATACGCAACTAACTAGTCGTTTAACATTTACGAAGGCTCATAATAAAAATATGTTCTACAAAAATATTTTTTATTGCTTGTTAAATTACGTTTTTTATACCAGAAATGATTTTTACGTTATTGATTTATCCGAAATTGATACTAAATACCACCTATTAGCTAAACATGGACAGTTAGAATTTTTAAATGAAGTCTGGCGGAGCGGTATTTTCTAAAGCGCGCTACAACTTATTTTTTTACATTACTTATTATTAGCAATGGTATTAAAAAGTTATATTTTTTCAAATTTTTAATAAATTGGCTTTATTCATATATTTTTTGTATACAGAAATAGCTGTCCGTTTAATATTTACGAAGGCTCAAAATAAAAAAAATTGGAGTTGTAAAATACAATTTTTATATATTATTTTTTAATTGCTTAACAAATTACATTTTTTTATCCTAAAAATAAATTCTATGTTATTGATTCATCCGAAATTGGTACCAAGCATGACCTATTAGCTAGCCATAGACGGTGAGAAATTTTTAGGATGTGGCCGGGCGGAGCGGTATTTACTACCGCGCGCTACTTAATCTTTTTTTTAACACTATTTATTGTTAGCAAAGGTAGTTAAAAGTTAAATATTTTCAAATCTTCAATAAATTGGCTTTATTAACATATTTTTTGTATACAGAAATAGCTGGCCGTTTAATATTTACGAATGCTCAAAATAAAAAAAATGGAGTTGAAAATCTTTATTTTTATATTTTCTTTTTTAATTTCAAGACATATAACATTTTTTTATACCAGAAATGAATTCTACGTTATTGATTTATCCGAAATTGATACCAAACACGACATATTAACTAACCATGGACGGTTAGAATTTTTAGGATGAAGCCGGGCGGAGCGGGACTTTAACCCCCCCTCCCCGGCCCCAGAGGGGGGGCTCCCGAGGGCTACCGATCTTAATCGGCTTATTTTGGCACAAGGAATAACTGTGCCAAGTTTCATACTTTTATCAAAAAAAGTAAGGTTTGGCCATTTTATGTCGCTAAGGATCCCCACTATTTTCGGTGAATGAACTTAATAAGCGCTGTGTCCATGAATTTTTTCATATTTTTAAAATACACCGTTCAAAAATTAGAGGGGGGGGGACAGAATTATAGTGACTTTCGGTGCGATTATCTCTGACTGTATTCACTTAATCAAAAAAATTCCCGAGAAACCTTATATTTATTTTGAAAGGCCTATCGATTGATGTGCCACACGTGGGCTCACGATGAAAAAATTTTTTTTGAGATTTAGTTTTATGTATGAAGTACACCCCTAAAAAAATTTTTTTTAGTAATTTTAATTACAAAACTTTGTAGCGGCTAACAAAATACACCTATCCTCAAAATTTTATTCAAATACACCTTATAGTTTTCGAGTAAAATGCCTGTGACATACGGACAGACGGACAGACGGACAGACGGACAGACGGACAGACGGACAGACGGACAGACGGACAGACGGACATGACGAAACTATAAGGGTTCCGTTTTTGCCATTTTGGCTACGGAACCCTAATAAAAAAGGTGCCGCCGGCAGCGAGGAGGGGGGCAATTGTGTGAGGTGGTCTAGGGCGACAGCAACAGGAACCTCCTGACTATCCGCGCAGCGTCCAAGAGTACCGCCTTCTGTATCTCATCATCATCATCATATCAGCCGACAGACGTCCACTGCTGGACATAGGCCTCCCCCAAAGAGTGCCACAATGCTTCTGTATCTATTCTGCTGATATTTAGTAGACGATTATGCTTTCCTTTTCATGTTTATTAGGGTTCCATAGTAAACGAAGCTACGGTAGCCGGTCGTTCGGGCATGCGGCTGTCAAGCGGCGGTCGTGGGTTCGAATCCCGGCTCGTACCAATGTGTTTTTCGGAACTTATGTACGGAATATTTACCGTTAGCTTTTCGGTGAAGGAAAACATCGTGAGGAAACCGGTGTAATCCCAATAAGGTCTAGTTTTCCCTCAGGGTTGGAAGGTCAGATGGCAGTCGCTGTCGTAAAACTAATGCCTATGCCAACTCTTGGGATTAGATGTCAAAGCGGACCCCGGGCTGCTTTAGTCCACAACCGGGAATAACGCTAGGAGGATGATCAACAAGGTAGTAACCAGTTTCGCTATGTCCGTCTGTCTCTCTTAGCTCAGTGACCCTTACTTCTGGAATGTTGTTAATTTGGTAATACAAATCTGATGATGATGATCTGTCCGACCGTTTTCGGCCATGGCGACCACTCCACTCCTATTTAGCGTTTTGGCGCTCGTGTGCTCGAAGATGGCTTATGTAGCCTATCTTTGCGGCAAAATACCGTGCACATTGCGGGCACGTTAGTACGCCGTTCTGGTAATTGTACGCTATGTCAGCAGGTGGGCGGGCCTTTAACTGGTCGCGTTTATAGTCAAGGTCAACTTTGCGCTGATCCTCGAACTCGCGAACTTGGATGTTCACCATCCCGCGCCATTCTGACCGCTGTGCTGCCATACACTCCCATTGAGAGGGCTCAATGTCGCATCTCATACAAATCTATCACGCCAATAAAGCGATAAAATAAAATCTTGTTTTTTATGGTACAGCCATGAACTATAATTTGGGACCCATTTCCTTCAAATGTTGTTAGAACATTCACAATGCAATAAGGTCGAAAACTTCAGTTCAATAATAGTGGTGAAGTGTCAAGATAAGACAGTTAAATGTCTTATCGAATGGGCCATTGAATTGATAACCTCTTTGCCAAAACCTATCATTCATCATCATCATCATCATATCAGCAGAAAGACGTCCACTGCTGGACATAGGCCTCCCCCAAAGAGTGCCACAATGACCGGTCCTGCGCCACCCGCATCCAGCGGATTCTAGCGACCTTTACCAGGTCATCAGTCCACCTTGTGGGGGGCCTACCCACGCTGCGCCTTCCGGTACGTGGTCGCCACTCGAGAACCTTTCCGCCCCAATAACCATCGGTTCTACGTGCAATGTATCATTACGTTTATCTAATTACGAACATGTGTCAGACAAGAAAATTGATTGGAAACTGTCATTTTCACGAAATATTATTTGCAAATAACAAATATGGCCGGAGAGAAGACAGGGTCAAAAAGACGAGTGACAATTAGTCGGAAAAAATCGGAAATGATCGTTTGGCTCGTTCCGCCCGGTCGACGTCGCTGAGCGGTCGCCCCTAGACACGTATACACGTAAGTTGTCTATGGAAAACTTTATGACACTCCTTTAAAATATTAGCTCTATGTCTTCAGTGTGCTAGATACGATATTCCGTCTTAGGTGGGTCCCAAATTAAAGTTCGTGACTGTACTACACTCTACACGTAGTCGGGATGTAATTTTTTTTAAACAGATCTTTACAACTTCATTGCAGGTAGATAACTACACAAGATTAATAATTAGTTAAGATAAACATCAATATTTACCAATAGATGATTAACTAGAAGTAATTTCAGATTATGCGCGAACATTGCTTAACTTTATGAATTTGTTCTGGAGACGGGGACAGAGATATTAAGGCAGACACACACACAATCACAGACACGTTTCTTGGCGGCTCACACGATAAGAAATTTACGCATATATGCCATTAAAGAAAACCCATCATGATCATCATCATCATCATCATCACCATCATCATCATTGACCCTGTATTGTACATCTATGAAAAGACGATTTAAGCAGAGTCTATGTCATGGTGGCTTTTACGTACGATGACTCGTAAGGCCGTTTTTACATAATTTGTACCTATGCTCCTCCGAATTGCTAAACTTAAGTTGCACGTGGAACCGATGGCCGTTGGGGCGGAAATGTTCTCGAGTGGCGACCACGTACCGGAAGGCGCGGCGTGGGTAGGCCCCCTACAAGGTGGACTGATGACCTGGTAAAGGTCGCGGGAGTCCGCTGGATGCGGGTGGCGCAGGACCGATCAATTTGGCACTCTCTAGGGGAGGCCTATGTCCAGCACTGGACGTCTTTCGGCTGATATGATGATGATGATATGATGTACCTATGCTTAATTATCGTCACAAAACTGACACGAGTTATATTTTTTTAACTAGGTACTCACTCCCAATCCCAATACATTATTTTTAAGAGTTCCGGAGTCAACAAGGAACCCTTATAGTTTCGCCATGTCCCGTCCGTTGCAGTTTAGCTCAGTGACACATTTAGTGCCCAGAATCGCTACGTGCTACGCTCGTAGCCGATCCCGTGGTTTTCCTCGTATGTAGGGGAAAGCGACTACGGCGTAGGGACGCATATGTGTCGTCACGGGCCGGGAATGGGAAAAATTCGGGCGACGCAATCGCAACGTTCAGTAGGCGCGCGCGTGTCGATGTAACAAAGCCTTAGAGCATACATAACTGGAGTAGCCTTATGTCGTATTTGCGTACAAAGAAGTCTGCCGAATTTTGCGGGGGCGGGGGGGAGCATCTTAATAGGATATTGAAACTCAATTATATATTAAAAGCTTGAAGTGGTTGAACGTTTATAATATCAAGTACTTACAGCAACATGCGGGCATTTTTATGATCAGTGTTCTCTTGCGAGGCGATTTTGTGATCGATCGTGAAATTGTCTTTGTATGATTTTTTGCACATCGTGCAAGGTTTTTTACAGAGGGGTAAGTTACTGAAAGGCTGCTCCAGTTATGTATGCTCTAAGAACAAAGCAGATGGGCAGCTATGGAACCATACACACCGCGTGGCCTTGCTGTGTTTCTTGATGAAAATGCGGGCCATCTCTACGCAGCGCACCCGAGAATGTAGTCAAAATGTTACGTCTATCAATTTTGTCACATAAAATTGGTGCAGTGCAGTTATGTGAATGCAGTTTAACGACAGTAAACTTATATTTTCCATGTCCTAAGTAATAATGATTGATATTGACATTAATCAATCACTAAGTTAAATCTCACTTAGATACCACTTGTGGTATCTGACGTGGATGTTAAATTAATTCAAGTATGCTTAACGTTGATTTTCCACTATTATATTGTTTACAAAGAGTAATATATTAATTTTAGACCCTATTGCGTACGCCACACGGTTGTAAATTGAAGAATGTTATTAATGGACTTGTTATGTTATGTATTTTGTTATTTACACATTGTTGAAGCAAATAACCTAATCCGAGCACTTACTTATGTACATTATATAATAGAACGTGTATGAGTACATAAAATTACTACAATAAATAAAATCTTTAGAATTTGGATAACGAGTGGATGACGATAACAATCTCATTGGATATCATCGTCATGATGATCCATTGGGAAAAAAAAATATTTTTTACACCTTTCATTCGGAAAAGTAAACTAGTTTTGCTCCACGACGAGATCTCGTGATGCTACTTTTCGGTTCAAGCTACTTTTTTTAATAATTCATTGGCATGTAGAATTTACGCAATGTGCCAATTGAACACATATCTTAATAAAATAATCGATTTGTAATTTCATGGCAATCTATTAAAAATGAACATATTTCAAGTTTTAACTTTACCAGCGTTTTATGAAAAATTATGAAGTTTTCGTAACATTTAAAAAAAATTCATAATAAATTAAACGTTTTAATGAAATCAAAACTATCGATAACTGTTATATTTTCCTCATAGTCGGTGTGAAAAATTGTATGTGTCACTCAGGAGCCAAATTTCACGCTTGAATCCTTCGTTACGCTCAAGATTCTAACTTAGAATCCCTCGCTACGCTCAGGATTATATCGTAGAATTCTTCGCTTCACTCTGAATTCATTGTACCGCCCTTGCCGTAAATACATCATTTTGCTACCTTGAGACACAAATAACTAGTCATGCATATCGCAATCGTGAACCCGACTGTAATTTACTAAAAACCCTTACTGCTGGGTAAGTACAGTAGAATTCATAAATACCTACATGAACGTTTAAAAAAGTTTAAAATTATCTAAGCAAGCTTGTGCCCTTGAAAATAAAGCCTAATTGACATAATTTTGATGACGTTATATGACTGTGAAAAGTAAGTAAAGAACAAAAAGCAGAGTGAGATGACCCCCTTCATACAAACTTACAAAGCTACTCTTTTTAGCCACATAAACTAAATAACATTTTGTGATTAACAACTAATGGCAAATAAAGAAGGATTAAAACATGTTACAAACAATTATTTGAAATCAGATTAGGCTTCTCTACAAAAAGTTATTCCGGAAGTCACGTGATACATTTTGAACTGTACCCCTATACAAGAACGCGAGCAAAGAAGTATCCACTTCAAAAAAAGACTGCATACAAAAATGTGACGATCTGGAATGGAATATTTGGGACACGTTTTTTCTTTTATGTGGATCGATAGTTTCAACGATTCTGACTATTCTGAGTAAGAAAAATCCCAAAAAATCCAATTCTGAAAAAAAAATCTGAAAGAAAGATTTTTTTTTAAACGCTTAGCTTATAGATTAGTACAGATAAGTACACACTGACTGAGGAACATGTTAATTGACTAATTGTCTATAGACATCATCCCACTTAGCCTACGTATGTATGTTGTCTTTGCATAGTAATTAATTTTATTGCGAAGAAACTGAGACGATAAAATGGAAATGATTCAAAAATACGTTGTAAATAAACAAGGTAATATATAGACGATAAACAGTGGAAGAAAAAATATTTTTAGAATTTGACCTGTTTACACACTAAGTTGCGTGCGTAATATATATTTCAAGGTCCCAGTAGTAAACTGGTTGTACTGCAGAAATGACTGTATTCACGTTTTGATGATATCTCTTGTGAAGAAGCTACCATAAGACCTTTTTTATAACATGATGACGTCTCAGGCGATTTAACCAATTTTTTAACCCCCGAAGCAAAAAGAGGGTTGTTATAAGTTTGGCGTATCTGTGTGTCTGACTGTGGCATTGTAGTTCCGAAAATAATGGACCGATTTTAATGCAGTTTGTTTGTCCAAAAGCTGACGTGATCGAGATAGCTCTTAGCTACGTTTCAACAAAATCGGTTCAGCCGTTTTTGAGATATTGAACTTTGAAATGAAAATGTCGGGGGTTTTTCAACTTTTCTAAGTTGTAGTTATGTAGCTCTTAATCAGGTCAGCTTTTTAATGGGTACCCTATTTGGACAATTCAAATACATATTATTACTTATACAAAAAAATATGTAATTATTTTATAGGACGAGAACAATATTCCTTTGCTATTCCGGTAAAAAACGTGCAGGTCGATCAGCGGAGATCAAATCGAACAAAGCGGACGTTTTTTAGCGGAATAGCAAAGGAATATTGTTCTCGTAATATATCATGAATTTCCGCAAAGTAACGCCTGATTCAATAAATTATTTTATAGGACTCTAAAGCGTTCACATCAAATCGAATAATGTTACATTTAAAGAATTATTTTTATAGTAACTTGAACCAAGTGGCCGAAAGTGTAAACTGACCACAAATGGTGCTTCCGCGCTAAATACTTTTTTTTACCGCGAGTAATCTGCCTTTTTCTAAGTTTTGTATATCGATGTTTATTCGGTTTCCGTGTTGCAATAATATCAGGCATAATTTATTTATTTATAACATCAATCATTTTTGTAGTGTACACAACGCTATTTTCCATTAATGGTTAATTTAGTAAGATTTTTTTGTATGTTATCTATATTTCTTATTCCTCTACAAATGTAAATGATTTTATTTGATTTTGGAATTTTACATAATGCCAGTTAAGGCTTAAAGCTAAAATGATTGCATAGAAATGTGTCTACTTTTGGCACGATTTAAAACAATTTATGACCTACATACAGTTAAGTCTGAAAAGATATTCTTGGATCATTATAGCACTGATACTCTATTTGAGTAAAGGAAAAAAAAAGAACCTATGACCCAAACGTGAAAATTACAAATTCTAAGACTACAATCCAGAGATTTCGAAAGTAGGCCAAACATGGATAATGGCTGATATAAATAAGTATCCATAACGCCACAAAAAACGATAGGTATCTTCTTTCTAATTAAATTCTTAAAAAAAAAAAAACATATTGAAAACCTTTTTCGAAAACAAGCCTTAGTAAAGATTAATGTAGTTCGAAATGGGTAGCTTACTAGCTCAAACGCTTAGATCATAAATAACTGGAGTAGCCTTTCAGTAACTTATCCCTCTGTAAAAAACCTTGCACAATGTGCAAAAAATCATACAAAGACAATTTCACGATCGATCACAAAATCGCCTCGCAAGAGAACACTGATCATAAAAATGCCCTCATGTTGCTATAAGCACTTTATATTATAAACGTTCAACCACTTCAAGCTTTGAATATATAATTGAGTTTCAATGTCCTATTAAGATGCTCCCCCCGACGCCGCAAAATTCGGCAGACTTTTTTGTACGTAAATACGACATAAGGCTACTCCAGTTATGTAAGCTTAAACGCTCTCATCAACTTTGCCTTGAGTAAATACTTAGCTATTATCTTGTTAGTAACGTTGCAAGGTATGTTACATGTAGTGTTAGATCATCTCACAGCTGCTATATTGTCCATTCATTGTGTATTCATGGCATTTAATGGTCATGTGACGCAATCTATATGTTTTCTAGAACTATCGTTACTAGATATCTAATAAGATCGAGTAACATAGATAAATAACCAATTGGCTACTTCCCTATTGACAATTTGGTACTTTCCTGGCCCCGTAGCATGGTTGGCCTTGTCACGCGATAGGTGATAGGATAGAGCGTGCGTCACTGGCTGATACCGTTCGATAGAACGAGACGACGCCCTTATCTTGTCACTTGTCGCGTGATAAGGCCAACCATGCTACGGCTCCTAGGTAAAAAATATATAATTCTATTTAGTCTGTTGGAACCTATAATCATGCTTCTACCTTTTTACCTACACGGTTTTTATACAATAAACTAGTATTTTGCCTAAGGCGCGGCGCGCGAGCGCGCCGCGGTACCGGTGTCGAGTTGTACTTTTGACTTTTAACTCTGACTGTAATTGGTTTAGTATTTCCAAGGAAAAGGGAGGTGAAAAACAGCTATGGGAAGCGAAAAGCGGGAGAGAGATTTGTAAGTCAGATCTAGCACTCTGTCGTCTTGCTTGTGAAACAGTGCGGGGGGTGTGTGTCCGCGTGGGCTCGCCCTTCGGGCCTTCGGCCCTCGGGCTCGCGTAGAGAGCGCGCTCTGATGGGACGCTTCGGGCCTTCGGCCCTACGCGGAGCTCGGCCTGCGGCCTCGCGGGCCTCGCCGCTCACCTTCGGGCCTTCGGCCCTCAGGTTCGCTTGTAACACACACGGGAATAGTAGAGTGTCCGCGTGGGCTCGCCCTTCGGGCCTTCGGCCCTCGGGCTCGCGTAGAGAGCGCGCTCTGATGGGACGCTTCGGGCCTTCGGCCCTACGCGGAGCTCGGCCTGCGGCCTCGCGGGCCTTGCCGCTCACCTTCGGGCCTTCGGCCCTCAGGTTCGCTTGTAAGACACACGGGAATAGTAAAGTGTCCGCGTGGGCTCGCCCTTCGGGCCTTCGGCCCTCGGGCTCGCGTAGAGAGCGCGCTCTGATGGGACGCTTCGGGCCTTCGGCCCTACGCGGAGCTCGGCCTGCGGCCTCGCGGGCATCGCCGCTCACCTTCGGGCCTTCGGCCCTCAGGTTCGCTTGTAAGACACACGGGAATAGCAAAGTGACCGCGTGGGCTCGCCCTTCGGGCCTTCGGCCCTCGGGCTCGCGTATAGAGCGCGCTCTGATGGGACGCTTCGGGCCTTCGGCCCTACGCGGAGCTCGGCCTGCGGCCTCGCGGGCCTCGCCGCTCACCTTCGGGCCTTCGGCCCTCAGGTTCGCTTGTAAGACACACGGGGCAAAGGAATACTTTCGCAACCCTAAGCTCTCGGAGCTCGGCCTCCGGCCTCGCAAAATTAGTGGGGGGGAACACGCCTGGACACTCGGAGTGGGGCTCCGGGCCTTTGGCCCGTCGCCGGGCTCGGCCTACGGCCTCGCAGCCTGAAGCTCGCCCTTCGGGCTCGCATAACATAGCAATAATATAGGATTTTGGGTAGTTTTACCCTCCTGCAGCTCGGCCTTCGGCCTCGCCCAAAATTACTGGGGAGGGGGGCGGTTTGACACTCGAAAGGGAGGCTCCGGGCCTCCGGCCCTCCGCCGGGCTCGGCCTGCGGCCTCGCAGCCTGAAGCTCGCCCTTCGGGCTCGCAAAAAGTACTCCGAATTTGTTTTGCCCATAGCGGCCGCCATTTTGAATTTTTTTTATTTTTTTTTCTTTTTATAATTCTTGGGCCCCCCAAGTCCCCGCATGCCAAATCTCAGCGCGCTCCGACCAATTTGAAATTTCGAAAAAAAAAAAGTTTTTTTTTTTGACAAAAAAAAAATGTTTTTGAAACATCCTTGGAAACCTCTATGACATTTGGTCGGGACCTCTATTCAAAAGTCTTACGGTTTGGCCGCAAAAAAAAAACGAAAAAATTCCCCATACAAATTTTTTTTTAGAGCTAGAAAAATTTTTTTTTGGTTTTTGGAATCTGGCGACCCATAGCACCCTACATGCCAAATTTCATCTCTCTAGCACCATTTTGAATTTTTTTCAAAAAAAAACTTTTTTTTTTTTCAATTTTTTTTACGTCATCAAAATCTGCACGCGGTTCCCTATGACATTTGGTCGAGCACCCCTGACCTAGGTGTCACCGTTTAGCCGGGCCGTAGTGCAACTTTTTAACCAGAGGCAAATCTCCAAATGTCAGATTTTTCTGGAGGTCACATCGGCAGGTTCTACACTTGCCCCATACATGACCAAGGTCCAAGTATACTCCTTCATGGAGAACAACCCTATATATAAGAAATGAGTCGTACAGCAGCTTTATAGTATATTAAAAAAAAGTCCGTCAGTTAGATAATCAAAAAATATTGGACACTTATTTTTTATTTTGTCAGTCAAACAAAAAATTACGAAGATATATAGATAGTCCGTTAAAGTTCCGCATGACGTCATATTATGGTACACTTTTTAGCATAATGTGACGTGACGTGGAACTTTAACGGGCTATATCTTCGTAATTTTTTGTTTGATTGACAAAATAAAAAATACGTGTCTAATATTTTTTGATAATCTAAATGACCGACTTAATAGAATTATATATTTTTTACCCAGGAAAGTACCAAATTGTTTGAGCATTGCAAAGTTATTTGATAAAGTTAGCGCAATTATAATAAAAGAGCAATTTGATAAAATACCTTGCCTACCAAAACAGAGAGACTTAAAAAGTTACGCCATTCTACAGTATTTAACTTGTACTCCACTCCACAAAGTTGTCAAGTAGGTCTCCTAAAAGTACCAGCCCGCGAAGTTTTGAGGAAAACTAGCACTGTTCCATTATCAAACTAAATTGCTGCCCTTGGCCAACAATAACACCATTGTTGTCCTAGAAGCGTTCATAGGTACCAGCGTTTTGCTTAATGAGTAGTTTTTATATTTTAAACAGGTATTATCACTTATCAATCATCTGGCTTAAAATAGTAATTATAACGGGAGAAAGATTATCTAATAAGGAGAAATTAATAAGTTTGTTTGTAGGGATAATCTCCGGAACTACCTATCCGAAATCAAAATTCTATCACTAGTATATTAAATGGACCTTCGGCTATATTAGGTACTTACCTATAAGTACTTCGGCTATAGTTTATGCCTCTGCCTGCGTTTCTAATACGCGGGCACAGATAATCCGTGTACGCGGGCTCCGCCCGGCGTACTACGGCCGGCTAGTAATAAAAACCGGCCAAGTGCGTGTCGGACCACGCAAAACGAAGGGTTCCATGCCTATTAAAAAGGTCGTATCGTCACTGAAATCGTACGGCACTTACGTCCTTTTCTTTAAGGAAGGCAGTTTTTCAGCAATATCTCGAAAACCTTTGAACCGCTCTTGTCCATGATATTTTTCATATTTTAAAATACACAGTTCAAAAATTACAGGGGGGGGGGCAGAATTTTAGTGATTTTCGGGGCGATTATATCCGACTCTATTCACTTAATCAAAAAAAGTTGCTGAGAAACCTTATATTTATTTTGAAAGGCCTATCGATTGATGTGCCACACGTGAGCTTACAATGAAAAATATTATTTTTTCTGTTTTATGTATGGTGTGCACTAAAAATTTTTTTTGTCATTTTAATTACAAAACTTTGTAGCGGTTAATAAAATACACCCATCCTCAAAATTTTATTCAAATACACCTTATAGTTTTTGAGTAAAATGCCTGTGACATACAAACAGACGGACATGACGAAACTATAAGGGTTCCGTTTTTGCCATTTTGGCTACGGAACCCTAAAAAGAAGAAGAAAGAAAGAAAGAAAAATGTTTATCTAGCATCTCAAAGTCACACTGATATTAAATACATTGCGATAGATGCTAAAAAGGTCGCCACTCAGCTTTGATGTCTAGAAGCAAACCGTGGTTTACTTCTTGACGCTGATTTTCAGTGACGCCATTGGTCGCAAGGGTGATCATTATACCTAGATATTTTTCTAGCACGAACGACTTATTGTAAGTGATTGACAAAATAAAAACATCGACAGTTCTGTTATCGATAAGTACCACTTCAACTTTTTCAAGGGTGCGTTAAAAAATAGATAATAATAACAAAACTAACAATTTATTTATATTTTACATACTTCAGAAAACAATTTGCAATACTTTCGTAACTTTCTTTCTTCGTGTCACTGAATTAATTATCCCCTAAGTTACTCCATAACACACACACACACCGAAATTGTCTTTCAAATCGACTCAGAATGTCACAACATGTAGTTTTTCCCAAACCCATTTTTGGTCCCAAAACAAATCTGTCTGTATATGGTTACAGTGTAGGTGCACGCGGCGTCTAGGTAGGTAGAAAATATATGTCTGTGGTTGTATGTACGTATTGTCGTTGAAGTAGTATGTACTTATCGATAGCAGGATTGTCGATATTTTTATTGTGGCAAGCACTAAACAAATGTTGTTCCTGCTAGAAAAATATCTAGGTATAGTGATCATTGTGGCTTAACACTACGCAGACTTAGTACAGATCAACACACGTCAAATCACAAGTAAATTGGCGCAAACGCGCGTCAACGGCGCACTTAGGCCATGGTCTCCTATAAATCACGCCGAACGCTGCGTCACAACGCTCAGGTACTATGGAGATGTACTGTTGCGGCCGACGACCACAACGGTACATATCCATAGTGAGCATTGTGACGCAGCGTACGGCGTGATTTATAGGAGACCATGGCCTTAATTAAACGCAGTCTGCATAAGCTCTAAAAATAATTGATGTGGGGGGGGGGGGGGGGGGTACATTGTTAAAAACATTGTGAAACTTATAACACCCCTTCTTTATGCGTCGGGGGTTAAAAACAGAATCGCGAATAAAATCGTGATTGTGTGAATCAACTTTTTTCGTCACAAATTTCCATGTTTACGTCTCCTGGGTCACTTTTTAAATTTGCGATTTTATGGGTAGTCACCAAATGTGCGGTCTTCTTGTCTTGTTTAACCCTTTTCGCACGGACCATCATCTTAACATGTTAGAAGTGAATGTTGTAACAATTTTTCTAAGAAACTCTGTCGTGCTGTCTCCTGGCTGACGGGACGGAATAACAACAAGAAGTGGTTGATTGACCCAAATGCATTACACCTATACTTAAACGCAGAACAATCCACTTCAAAGTTTTTTTAATAAATGCATACTTCACCAGTCAATGTTCCGCGTTGAAATAAAAATAAAAAGATCTCACGGTAATCTAGTCTAGGGCCAGATCGCCTAGTGCGTTTTTTTTTTAAAAAGGTTGTTGCCAGTCCTACCACATACCTAAATAAATGCAGAGTGAAGATATTAAGGGCATATACAGGATGATTTAGTAGTCGTGGAGCAAGAAGACCAAAAGCGAATAAAATGGTCATACTAAATAACTTTTCCCATGGGACCAACCACGAAATCTTAAAAAAATAAGAACCAATTAAGAAGAAGAAGAGGTGTGGGGCGTTTTCCGAGGCACCACGCCATCAATGATTTGGTTCGTCGGGCTTTAGTTTCGGCCAACGTGCCTTGTGTCCTGGAGCCTCCGGGGTTGTGCCGCACGGATGGGAAAAGGCCTGATGGTCTAACATTGGTTCCATGGCAGAAAGGGCGGTGCCTCTTATGGGACGCTACATGTGTTAGCACGTTCGCCCCGTCCCATTTGAGCCACACCATCAGATCCGCGGCGTCGGCCGCCGAGTCGGCGGCTCGGTTGAAACATGCCAAGTACTCTGCCTTGGAGCCAATGTACAACTTTGTGCCAGTGGCGGTGGAGACTGCGGGACCTTGGGGTACGGAGGCCAAAGACTTTATACGGGATTTGGGACGGCGGCTTAGGGATAGGGGCTGCGATCCTCGTTCCGGATCGTTCCTGGCTCAACAGATTTCTTTGGCCATCCAGCGCGGCAACGCCGTCGGTGTCATGGGAACTTTTGGGCCACCCACGATCCGGGACGGTCCTTTTTGTTAGTTTAGTACGTATTGCTGACGAAGCCTGTTGCGGAGTCTATTCTTTGACTTTGACTTTAACTTTGATTAGATAAACTTGTTTCTCATTAAGAGTTAACTGTGAGTTAATTGAGAGTTAATGTATGGAACAGCTAATTTTTTTTGCGATTTCGTGGTCGGTCCCTTGGGAAAAGTTGTTCAGTATGACCATCTTATTCGCTTTTGGTCTTCATGCTCCACGACCTCTAAATCACCCTGTACCTGTGTAATGAGCATGAATATTTGTTTCCGGATCTTGGATGTTTTTTTTATGTATTTAAGTATATATATTAAATATTTCGTCGTTTAGTACCAATAATACAAGCCGTATTGAGCTTACTATACTGCCTTACCTATTTATTTATTCTTGCGCCTTCAATTGGGAATGGATGAAAATTTTAGAAATGCCTGATTATTACTGACCTTCCTTAGCACCAGAAAAAAGTTTCAGATATTTCAGCACCGTCAATTTTTTTTTGAAAAATATAAACAGTTTCCTCATTTACGTTTTGGGTCAATTACGGCACCTTTCTCGATCGGTCTCATATTACAAAAAAATATATTAAATATGTGTGGCAAACTGACACTGGCAATTATATTGACACTTGCAGCAGCTATATTGGTCATTACCAGTGTCAGTTTACCACAGATATTTAAGATAGTTTTTTGTAATATGAGACAGATCAAGGAAAGTGTCTATTTACCGTTCTTGACCCAAAACGTAAATGAGGAAACTGTTTATATTTTTCAAAAATAATTGTCGCAGCTGAAAAATCTGAAACTTTTTTCTGGTGCTAAGGAAGGTTATTCCTATCACCAAAAAAATAATCAGGCATTTCTAAAATTTTCATCCATTCCCCATTAAATTACAGTAGTTGTTTTGTAATTGTACAAATTTATCTGATTTGTTAAATAAATAATAAGTAAATAATTAAATAAACGTGTTCTCCAACAAGGATGGGTTAACTAGGCACTGATTAAAAAAAATGTAAACACTACACCCTTTTTTATAAAACAGCCGTGGTAAAAGAATCTATTAAAAACGAGCGTGTAGGTACTTCGAAGCGCGTAAACACCCTATTTACTTTTACAACTACCCTTCAAGTAAAAAAATAAATAAACAAATATGCATTTTAATAACATTAAGGTTGTTAATACAACATTTGAACTTACCATTCATTGTTACAGTCACATGCAAAACACTAAAAAAAAGTCAACACTCACTTAAATCACAACACTATCACTGGCTGAAAATGTAAACGAAATTCGAATACGAAATATAAAAAAAAGTTTTTTTTTCAGCCAGGTACGAGCGAACGAGGCACGGTATCCGATCAAAATGCAGCGACCTCGCCACTGCGTCTCTTAATAAACTCACGCGCAGGCTCTTGGTGAACAATCATAACACAACCGAGAACTTATTAAACAGGCAGACCAGTCTACGCTTTGCCTCTGATCGCGTATTATAGTTTAGAACCGGGAGGCCAACTTAAACTAGGTATTAGTGGTGAGATGCGTAGAGACACGATGAGAATAGCTTCAGGAAACCTAATCTAGATAACGTTTTCATTACTGTCTAGTAATTTATAGTTTTTTTTTTAAGTTTTATATTCTAATGTCTTAATTTATCGATTGAAACTTTGTTGAACGAGCTAGCGAAGCGAACAAAGTTCTTTGTTTCAGCTTGGGCAAACAATATGTCGTATGTTCGGCTGTTCCCTACTATCCTACTACAATTAATGCTTTAACGGGAAAAGTTAAAATTAATTCATAATTCAAGTCTCTTGCTTGCTATTGTGTAGATCTAAAAATTCTGAACCGGAAAAAATACAAAAAGATTACCTTAACAGGTGATAATTTTTGCTATCAAATTTAGAAGTTGCCCCTTTAAAGGGTTAAAGAACATAAATACTAAAAAAAATTAGTCAAAGATGGACCTCGCTGGCGTCAGCCGAACGCTTCATACTAATTGTCATAAAAGTATGACGTCACAGTATGCTATTTGCTTGCTGTTTTAGTTGCGAAATACTGCGTTTAGATCCATTGTTGTCATACAATTTTGTTTCTATAAAAGCGTTTCTAAAAAACCGGACGAGTGCGAGTTGAACTCGCGTGGTGAGGGTTCCGTAAAATATTGAGAATTTTCCCGTTACTTTGAATACTCAAACTTCTTATAGGTTTTCCTGTAATCTTTAGGCAAGGAACTATTTTCCATATTTTTTTCAGAATTTTAAGCCTAGTAGTTTCGGAGATAAGGGGGGGGGGTGGTCAATTTTCGTATTTTTTCCTAAATTACTTCAAATCCGTTTCTGCTTAAAATTATTAAAAAAAAAATCTGAGATGCTTACAACAACCCCTTTCATTTGATATGTCACACAATACAGTTTGCGATTTTTTTTTTTTAATTTTCCAGTTTACACCCCAAAAGTGGCCCCTTTGTTCAGAATTCATTAATTTACTTTACGCGTCCATCTTTGGGTCACCAATTTACATATGTGTACCAAATTTCAACTCAATCGGTCCAGTAGTTTCGGATCGGCTGTGACCGACGGACGGACAGACGCACTAGTGATCCTATAAGGTTTCCTTTTTTTCCTCTTGAGGAACGGAACCCTAAAAAGGACCGCCCCGTATCGTTGGTGGCCCGAAAGTTCCCATGACACTGGCGGCGTTGCCGCGCTGTATGGCCAAGGAAATCTGTTGAGCCAGGAACGCTCCGGAACGAGGATCGCAGCCCCTATCCCTATACCGCTGTCCCACATCCCGTTTAGTTAGTTAGTTTTACTGGGCATTTTCCGCAAGTCGACATCCAAATGTGCCTATTTTGCGTGAAACGGCAGGGTGGCGCTACTCTAACCACCCCAGCTCCTCTAAAAAGTTTAAGAGTGCCTTGGTATTACTGACTGCGTTCCATAGTGTGTCCGGAGACCCTAGGTGCTTTTTCCTGTATACTTCTACCTGCTTACAGTCCAGTAGAATGTGTTTAGTCGTTTCTTCTGCCTCCATGCACGCTCTGCACATGGGGCTGTCTGTGATACCTAAATTATAGAGGTGTCTGTTCAAGGTGTTGTGTCCGGTTATCATTCCTACTATCTTGCGTAGTTGGTTTCTGTGCGTCTTCATTAGTGCAGTTGTGAGTTTGTAGTCGCGCTTCGACAGAATCTCTTTGGTCTGTCTGCATGTGTCTATTTCCTCCCAGTATCTTTGGTGTAGGTCTTTGGTGTATGAATCATCCCGTATGAAGTGTTTGGCCTCCGTACCCCAAGGTCCCGCAGTCTCCACCGCCACTGGCACAAAGTCGTACAAAGAAAGAAAGAAAAAAAAAGAAAACATTTATTCACTACACAGAAGACACACAGATATAAAGGGAGTAGACATACAATACAATTGACACATTGTGTGTGTCTTCGCGGCAGTGAAACGGTCGCTGTCTCAGCATTGTGCCGAGGTGTCAGACAGACACCTACAGCGCTGGTTTTCAGACAGCACCGTAAGTGACCCACGAAACGCAACACAGCATACTATTAGATAGTAGAAACATAATAAATAAATAAATAATTAATGTAATAAATCTGATTTTTTTTAAATATAAAATTTGGGATGTTAAATTTGGGATGGTATATTGATTTGGGGAAATTCGTCACATGTGAATCGTACCCTTATAGCACAAAAACAATGCATTAGAGCAATATGTAACATTGTGGCACTCTTTGGGGGAGGCCTATGTTCAGCAGTGGACGTCTTTGGGCTGATATGATGATGATGATGAATATGTAACATACCTCGAAGAACATCTTGTAAAAGTTATTTTATTAAACTGAAATTATTAACGGTGCACTCAATTTATATTTACGAGGTTTGTGTATTTGTTATGCAGCACCCCGATATGTTCATCACGAAAAGAGATATAACGCGTTTTAATACTAGATATCCTGACAGGCTAGTACTCCCTAATATGCATACAGCCATGAAAAGTCAAAGTTGTTACGTAATGTGCATTAAAATATTTAACCGACTGCCCGATGAGTTTAAAAAACTACCAATTAAGACTTTAAAAAAAAACTATTCTCTTTTCTTGTTGACAAGTGTTACTACACACTGAATGACTTTTTATGTAATAATTGACATTTTCATAATTAAAAAGACTGTAATAATACTAATAAATTCATGTTAATTAAAAAAAAAATAAGAATGTTCTGCATCTTCATTTTAATACAATTTCAATTTGCATGGCTTTTTAAAGTCTAAATGTGTATGGCTCTATAATTTATCATGTAACACCATTTGTATACCACATTTAATAGCAAATAAATATTTCTATTTCTATTTCTATTAAAAGTGCTGGATGGGTTAAGGCTGGGATATTGGCTCCAAGGCAGATTAATTTAAGACATTTTTTGTTTTCTATGAAGCTATGAAGTGTCCAGTATAAAGTGAGCTCTAAATGGCTCAACAATTAAAGTCCGTGACTGTGACTACGTACAATATACATTAGTCCGTGCCCCGCGTGTCGCCCGTGCGTCTCATAGAACTGGGCCCGTAGCATGGTTGGCCTTGTCACGCGATAGGTGATAGGATAGAGCGTGCGTCACTGGCTGACACCGTTCGATAGAACAAGACGATGCTCTTATCTTGTCACTTGTCGCGTGACAAGGCCAACCATGCTACGGCTCCTGGTTTTAAAAGGAGCTCGTGTTAAGCGACGCTAATTGAGTTACCACTTTAGCTAATATTGTTGGATCAATTTGTTGTACACCTGCCTGTCAAGACTAACAAAGAGAGGGGTAAATTTAACGTGTCTGTGTATATGTATATCTGTCTGTGGTATCGTAGCTCCCAAACGGATGGACCGATTTGAATGCGGTTTTTTTTGTGTCATAGATAATTTCAACCCAAGTGTTTTTAAACATGTTTGATCAAAATCGGTTGAGCCGTTTTTGAGATATTGAACTTTGAAATGAAAAAATCGGGGGTTTTTCAACTTTTCTATGTTGTAGTTAGAATAGAATAGAATATAATTATTTTATTTGCCAGAATACTTATAAATATAGTACAGGGTGTTGAGGTACAGCAGTACAGTATTCAGTCTGTGAACGACATGCAAAAGTTATACATACAGGACTAAAATAATTATGTGATGCGTACAATACCACTATGATTAGATATTTTTTTAAATCAATTGCTTAGTAATGTCAATGTATTAATTTAAACAACCCAAAAAGAAAAACAATTACTTAAACCTACCTAAAGTACCCGAAGTTAAGTCTAAAAATTCTAATGCTATAAAAACAATTTTCCAGCCAATTAGTGATTACTTTTACAAATTTATTATAATCCATTCGTCTTATAACTGCTGGAAGGTTGTTATACACTACAATGCACATATTATACGCGTTCTTGCTATAGATCGCAGCGCGGCAAGGAGGCTGGTACAGTAGATCCTTAAGCCTGTGCTAGACGGTCGCCAACACGCCCCTCCGACCGAGCGACCTTGGTCCGCACCGACCGTGTAGACAGTTGTTTCCAACAAAATTTCATACTACAACGGTCGGGGCCGACCAAGGTCGCTCGGTCGAAGGGGCGTGTTGGCGACCGTCTAGCAGACCTTTTTTATATTGAAATCTCTGCTTACCTACAAATACATCGGCCCTGCTTCTAAAAAGTTCAGGATGTTAACAGCATTTAACCGTCTGCAGCGGTGTAATGCAGAAACAATACGCCACCTTGACATAACCCTTGGCTCCATCTTAGAAGGGACCGATTGCAAAACTGACAAGAGCAATAAAAGTAACAAACCAACAAAATGCTTAATAATGGCCAAGGTCACGAATAATATATAATCGAAACGTGTGAGCAATTTACTCGTGATTTGACTGAATAGGGACGTGGCTTTTTAGGGTTAAGTAGTCGAAAGGGCAATTATACTCAAACACTCTAAAGGTGTAAATGAAAGGAATAAAGAATATCGCACCAAAAACATAAATGTAAAAAAGGACAGTCAAGTTCAATACAAAAATTATGCTTGGCTGTGGGCTTCGCCGCAAAAAGAATGGAGATCTAAATGAGTGCCAAGTTATGCAATATCCAAATATGTATTTATAGGAACAAAATAACATTATAAACAAGTATTAAACTCTATTTCTTTGCTTTATTGAATACCTATAACAATTGCTGTTATTTAAAAATGTGAGATCTTAAAGTAAGTTAGATTTGACTTGGCCAGTTTTCATTACATCAGTCATTTTATAAAGTTATTCAACATAAGAATATTATATATTTTAATTCTGATAAAAACTTATCTTGTTGGGATTAGACCGGTGTCCTGATGTTTTCCAAGCTACAGTTGAATGGGTAAGAGTATAGCAAATGGTACGCAGGACTTTAAAAAAATCATCGGTGGGACATCATTATGACACATATTTCATATGGTTCTATCGTTTAGATACAGGGACCGGATACCGGTATTTTCACCGTACAAAAATACCAGTTTTATATCGTTCAATTTCGTTCTTTGGTTTATGTCATTTTTGATCAGGCTGTCTAATAATACGAAAATGTTATCTAAATACTTGATAGAGTCCTACATTAAGAGCCTAAAATAATTCAAAATCTTCGGGACTTTTGAAAAAATCGGTTCCGATCCCTGTTTAGAATACCTACGCCAAAAGGAGCATGTTTTGTTTGTAAAACTTTTCTCCAAATGATTTTAGAGCAGGCCGCACCAGTGTGTTGCATTGCAGGCAAGAAGCCTAGATCACACTGGCGCGGCCTGCGGTGGCGGTCCATAGTAAATTTGACAAGTTTACTAATGACCGCGGCGGCCAGGCCGCGCCAGCCTGTGAGAGGGCTGAGTCTCCAATTTAAAACCACATTCAAGTGTGGTCAAACTCAAACTCAAAATGATCTTTATTCAAGTAGGCCTAGTAACAAGCACTTTCAAATCGTCAGTTAATTTTTTAGAGTAATTTTTAAACATAAAGAATAAAATATATACGATATAAAAATTGTATAAAAATACTAGTAGAATATTTCTAGAAAAACAATCTAATGTCAAAAAACAAAATATTACGAAAATAATAGATTAAAAATTCAGTCAAAATTAGTTCCATGGAGTTTTATCATTCATGTAGTCTTGTGTGCTATAATAAGCTTTCGAGATAAGTTTACGCTTCACATAGTTCTTGAATTTATTAATAGATAACTCAGTTAAGTTTCCTGGAAGTTTGTTATAAAACCTTACACAATTACCCATGAATGATTTTTAAATTTTTTGGAGCCGAGTGGTGGGCACCGCGAGCTTATGCTTATTTCTAGTATTAATATTATGTATGTCACAGTTTTTCCTAAAATTGACAATGTTTTTATGTACATACAGAAGGTTTTCATAGATATATTGACAATGTATGTTTAAATTAATATTTTTTAACTTAACAAAACAAACCTAAGAATAGAACCTTCGTCTCCAAGTCTAGGAGTAGGTATAAGTTGTTAACTTTAGGTTTCAAATTATATTCTCAAGGATGAATGGCCGACTGTCATTAGTTGAGGTTAGTATGCACCTGTTGTAATGGTTCCTAATAAGATGCGGTGTGTAACTGACCTTAACGTTCTAAGTTCTAAACACATGTAGTACAAAGTCTAATTTGTACGGTGCGAGTGAGATAGGGGACGCTTAGTCGCGCGAGAAGCGACTGAGCAGCAAGTTGTGCTAGACGTGCTGAGCAGCAAGTTGTGCTTCAAAAATAGAATCCTCAGCGTAGCAAAGAAAAGAGACAACTTTTAAAATCCAGTTTGTCATGTAGGAACAAAAAGGTCCTTATTAAAGTGTACATTTGGAGTATTGCCCTTTATGGCAGCGAAACGTCGACAATGACACAAAGGGACCGAGAAAGACTGGAAGCGTTTGAAATGTGGTGTTGGAGATGGATGGAAGGTATAAGCTGGACTGAGAGAGTAACAAATGAGGATGTATTAAGAAGGGTAAAAGAGAAGAGAGCGATCTTGAACACCATCAGCACTAGAAGGGGGAAAATGATTGGTAATTTGATACGGCAGAACAACTTCTTTGAAACCATAATGGAAGGAAAGATAGTAGCAAGGAGAGGCAGGGGAAGACCACGGCGCAGTTATATAGACCAAATAAAGGAGAAAGCTGGTGTCGTGTCGTATCAGCAAATCAAAGGGCTGGCGTGCGACAGAGACAAATGGAAAATACTCCACCGACAAAAGGATAACTCTTAAATTTGAGAGAGCGTAGCAACACAGGAGAAGTAAAATAACTGTACCCGTGTGTAACACAATAAATATTTCTATTTCAAAGATGAATAAGACCACCGGCTGTTTGGAACACGATATATTTTTATATATTTTTCAAAACAACTTCACCAAGTATCGATCCATTAACATTATCGTAATTGCCGCAGCCATCATGATGCCAATGCTGCCAACTTCGCACCGCTTGATCTGAAGGTGCGTTCAGAAATATCGCTGCGCTAACAATTGAATCTATGTGCTCCTTGTATCAATATATGCTGCCCCTTTCCCCTTACCTCATTTCATTACAATATCCTCAGTGGCAATAAGCCTGACAACAGGGACCGATTACCCTAATCAGGGTTTTCCGTAGGCAAATTTTAGAAGTCCTTTCTGGTACAAAGGTTAGCCATAGCTGTTCAGCAAAATTACAAGTTAAATAGTAAATGCATTTTCAATTATCAATTACAATTGTAAAATGTAATTTGCATTGCGATTACGAATTACATTTTGTAATTATAATTTGTAATGCATTACTTCGTAACGAATCCATCATCAATCATATCATCAGAAAGACGTCCACTGCTGGACATGAGCCTCCCCCAAAGAGTGCGACAATGACCGGTCCTGCGCCACTCGCATCCAGCTGACTCCGCAGCGACCTTTACCAGTGGGTCGATCACGTAACTTTTCTTACGAACGTCTGTAAGATTTAAACGTCAATTTTATATAGAAAATATAGTTAGATTGAGATTTAACTGTCAGACGCACGTTCGGAACGTTACGTGATTGACCCCCAGGTCATCAGTCCACCTTGCCTACAATTTTTTTTTTTTTATAAAACATTTTTCATTATTGACCGAGTGAGCGAAGCGTCTCCGTTTCAGCAAATGCTTTCGTATGTCCGTTTGTCCAGATTTCTAGCTGTTCTCGCCCAAAGGTCGCATTTCTCAACCAACTCTCGTAAAATTTTGTGAGCAGGTATGCAGGTATTATATAGAATATTTTTGTCGAGTCAGTTTTGAAATGTAATTGCAATGAAAGTAATTTCAATAACGAATTAATGTAATCTCAATTACGAATTATTGTAATTTCAATTACGAGTTAATGTAATTTGAATTACGATTAATGTAATTTTAATTACAAATACAAAGTAATTCAAATTGTAATGCATTAGCAGTACTTATAATTATAATGTAATTTAATTTTTATTTCAATTACTAACGTAATTAATTACGCCCAACACTGCCGTATGATTGTTAGCAACCGTCGTAGAATAAAAAATCCGATCTAGCTACCTATACATATTATACATTCCAAAACCACGACTTGAACAAATCGAAAATCATTAGCTAACACTTCACTTTGCAAGTTGCAACTGTTGCAAGTCACCTTACTTTTACTGATATCCTTCGTAACAAAAAGGACGTAACTCCATCCATTTCCCCATACACTTACACCATTCCTCATACGCTGGCAATGCTTCGGTCAATGACCATGAACGCATCGTAACCTTGCACTTTAATTACCTACAAAGTTACCAATGCGGGTGGACAACAACTGAACTAGCATGTCGTACTAGGTTTTCTTTGGAAATGCAATGTTAGCGCCACAGCTGACGGTAAACGTAAGTTGCTACATTGCTACGAGCAATTATAGATGCGTTGGTTGTTTGATGAGGTTGCTTAAGAGTCCCCAGCATTGTCGACTCAAGTCAACTCTCCATACAAAATAAGTTTGGTTCTCATTTTGAAACGGCTTCATGGGGCAACATAAAGCATTGTATACACAATGGGACAAGGGCGTAGCGAGGTACGGGCAGGGGGGGGGGGGGGGGACTGTCGTCCCCCCCCCCCCCCCTTAGAAGATGCAGTCTGATATCCCCCATAAGATGGCTCATGCAGCATTTTACCTTAGATATATTTTTGGTTTGTCTACGCCTATTTTTGCGTCTATTTTAAAATGTCGCATCAGAAACTAGTTCGGCAGGTCGATCACGTAACGCATTGTACGTACGTTAGGTAGACCTAAATGTCATTTTTAGGGTTCCGTAGCCAAATTGGCAAAAACGGAACCCTTATAGTTTCGTCATGTCCGTCTGTCCGTCTGTCCGTATGTCACAGACTATAAGGTGTATTTGAATAAAATTTTGAGGATAGGTGTCAGCCGCTATATAAATAAATAAAATAAATAAATCTGTTATAAAATGACAAAAAAAAACTTTTTAGGGGTGCACTCCATACATAAAACTGAAAGTCAATTTTTTTTTCATTATAAGCCCACGTGTGGCAATCAATCGATAGGGCTTTTAAAATAAATATAAGATTTCTCAGCAATTTTTTGAGTCGGAGATAATCGCCTCGAAAGTCACTAAAATTCTGTCCCCCCCCCTCTAATTTTTGAACGGTGTCTTTTAAAAATATAAAAAAAAAATATGGCTCATTAAATTCTTTCACCGAAAATTATTTTGAACACGATCGGTGATGAAGCTCGAAAAACTAGGGGTTAGGGGAATTCCTCTTTCATTATTTAAAAGCTACCTGTCTGACAGGAAACAACGCGTGAAACTGGGTGAACATTGTGGTGATGAGGAATACGTATCATATGGTGTACCCCAGGGAAGTGTCTTAGGACCTTCTCTGTTTCTGGTTTATATCAACGACCTGTGTACGAGTAACATGACCATACCTAATGCTCAAATCTACTCGTATGCTGACGATACAGCCATAGTGTTTGTTGCTAAGACCTGGCACGAAGTTAAAACTTATGCTGAACAGGGAATGGCTCTGATCTCCAAATGGTTAAGAATAAATTTGTTAACACTAAACACTGACAAAACAAAGTACATGTGTTTCAGTATCACAAACTCCACACAACCCAGTTTCGATTTGGATCTCAAAGTACATTCTTGCGCCCATCCCAATATCTGTAGCTGCCCAACTATCGAGAAGGTAGCACAAACCAAGTATCTAGGAGTTACCTTGGACGAACACCTGAATTGGTATGCTCATCTCAACCAAGTAATTGGTAGGGTCAGAAAACTTATGTGGATTTTTAAAACACTAAGACATATTGTACCAGCGAGAGTCAACATGACTCAATCAAAACAACGTAACATCCTAAATGAAATATACACATCCTTGGTACAATCTGTCTTGGCGTATTGCATACCCATTTGGGGTGGTGCAGCCAAGAGCCGATTTATTGACCTAGAAAGGGCTCAACGGGCATTGTTGAAAGTAATGTATTTCAAAAAAATTAGATTTCCCACCGAATTATTGTACCAACTAAGTGACATTTTGTCAGTTAGGAAACTATATATTCTGCAGATTACATTAAAAAAACATAAGAAGAGTAAGAGTCATACATCAAGTCATTTTGTATTTGTATTTTTTTGTATTTGATCGGTTCAAAGGTTTTCGAGATATTGCTGAAAAACTGCCTTCCTTAAAGAAAAGGACGTAAGTGCCGTAAGATTTCCGTGACGATACGACCTTTTTAATGGGCACGGAACCCTTCGTTTTGCGTGGTCCGACACGCACTTGGCCGGTTTTTTTATATGGAAAAATGACAGTTGGACTGTATTAACGCGTGTTCGAAACGTTATGTGAACCCTCTGTTTACTACCAAGATATGTCACAGCTCATAGTGTATCGTTTAAAAATGACAACCAAATTACGTTTGTATGGACTTATGGAGAGTGGTGCTTCTTGGCGACCCTTAATATATTATACATATTGAGTTTTGGTGCGACGTAAGGAAAGGTACAACGGAACGGGGCTTGAGCCTACTAAAATTACATTTTAGCTTCATGTACCTAGGTAACATTTTTTTAATGTAGTTTAGGAGTTCCTATGGCCAGCTTCTGTCTCCATCATCAGACCAGCCCGGTGGCGCCATGATTCTGCGTTGTTATTCAAAAGTGTGCCTTCAGCTCAGTCTGATGCCGGGAAGTGACTGTAAGTATTTTGCAAAATGTGGAGCACAACTTCCATGGTTAAATACATAATAAAAGGTTGTAAGTAAAAGTGCGTTCTTTTTAAATTCTAATCGGAATTATTGAGTAAGTTGCCTTTGGGTAAATGCTTCTGTTAACGCCATCTATGCTGCGTACTGTGAAACTAAACCGTATAGCTCACTAGCTCACTGCTGCTGTGCTGCCTTCGTGAGCTAGAAAAAGCCAACCACTTGATCAAGTGATCAAGTGGTTGGCTTGTTCTGACTAGTTCATCGAAAAACGAATAGATGGCGTTGAACACAAAATTAGAAATTTTGTAAAAATAACACTAGATCTTTATGCCTTTATAAATAAAAGGTTGTTAGTATTAGAAAAGTGCGTTCTTTTTATATTGTAATTAGGATTAGAATTTTTGAGTAAACTACCTTTGGGTAAATGCTACTGTTAGCGCCATCTATGCTACGTACTGAGAAACTAAACCGCGTAGCTCACTAGCTCACTGCTGTGCTGCGTTCGTGAGCTAGAAAAAGCCAACCACTTGATCACTAACTAGTTCATTGATAAACGAATAGATGGCGTTGAACACAAATTTTGCAAAAATAACACTAGATCTCTATGACCGCGTTTATGTGTGCGTAAATTTTTTGGTCATTAATTTTAGTAAGTACCTAACTAAAACCAATTTTCGTAACTTGTCTGATTATTTGAGTTGGCTGAATTGCGTCAAAGTAGTCCATTCGAAAAGAAATTATATTGTCTAAGGTGGAAGATTCCAATGGGGAATGGATGAAAATTTTGGAAATGCCTGATTATTTTTTTGGTGCTAGGAATAACCTTCCTCATTTTTTTTGAAAAATAAAAACAGTTTCCTCACTTACGTTTCGGGTTTATGACGGCGAATAAGACGCTTTCCTTGATGCGTCTCATATTACAAAAAATATTTTAAATATCTGACCCTGGCAATGACAAATATAGCTGCTGCAGCTGTCAATATCATTGTCAGTGTCAGTTTACCACGGATATTTAAAATAGGTAGTTTTTGTAATATGAGACAGATCAAGGAAAAAATATTATTTGCCGTCCTAAACCCAAAACATAAGTGAGGAAACTGTTTATATTTTTCAAAAATAATTGACGCAGCTGAAACACGTGAAACTTTTTTCTGGTGCTAACGAAGGTTATTCCTATCACCAAAAAAATAATCAGGTATTTCTAAAATTTTCATCCATTCCCAATAAAACCCTTTCGTTTTTATAAAACTTTTATAAAAAGTCTGTCACAACCATAATAGCCGTTCTTCTTTTCGACCGACAATAGCCTGTACTTCGTCTTATTACGGTATCTCATTTGAGTAATGATGTTTACGGTTTTATAATGTTCGAATGAACGTCCATATTATTTTATTAATTACTGATATTTAATATTTCACTTTCTCTAACTAGCATTTTTTTTAATTTTTTTTTTTCGTAGAATGCCGTGACAGAGTGGTAAACTAAAATGTTGTCCCCACTGAAAGAGTCCACTTTGTCACGTGTTTTTTTTTAGAAACCAACCGTAAATAAATATTTATATTGGCCAGAAACGAAACTTTAATTAGTTCTAATGAAGAAACCTATGCATTTTTTTTTTAAATCGCACTTCAAAACCACAATTTTCGATAGTTCAAAAACCAAAAAAACAGAAAAACCTCGGTTCATTGTCGGTAAAAAAGAAGAACGACCCAATAGTTAATCAGAGATGGGCAAAAGTTAACTCTTATTCAAGTTAACTCTTGCCCATCTCTGAATAATAATGGTTAACTTGAATAAGAATAACAATGAAAACAGAATTGTTATTCTTATTGAAATCGAGGTGAATAAAATCATGCGCCCGTTATTTAAAATAACATGAAGGTACTTTTATTTTAAATAAGAATAAAATCCGGACTAATTATTCCACAAATGTTTATTGAAATAAAATGTTATTTTAATAAGAATAATTTTGTGGTAGGTATCATCGGTAAAATTTTGTAAGTTGATTTTCACACAATATAGAGTTTATGATAAGTTTGGGTTCATTATGTTTGTTTTGATGAGTCCTATACATTACACTTGGTAACGATGGTCTGATGATGGAGTCAGAAGGTGGATAGAGGAACTCCTCAATGGCTACTTGTATACCCCTCGAGTTTGGTCTCATTTGTTTTGTTTTGACGAGTTCTACACATTACACTTGGTGACGATGGTCTGATGATGGAGTCAGGAGGTGGATAGTGAAACTCCTCAATGGCCCCTCGAGTTTGATCTCATTTGTTATGTTTTGACAAGTTCTATACATTACACTTGGTGACGATGGTCTGATGATGGAGTCAGGAGGTGGATAGTGGAACTCCTCAATGGCTACTTGTATAGCCCTCGAGTTTGATCTCATTTGTTATGATTTAACAAGTTAGTAGTAATTTACGCCTGTGGCCGTACTGTCCGTGAACGTGTTAATTTATCCGCTGCCAGTCGGGCGGAAGTTGCGGGCGGAGTCTTATCAAAAATCGATTTAACTCGATTTACATTTCGAAGTACTGTCACCGTCCTATCTCTTCCCGGAATCTTCTTAAAACTAACCTGTTTGTTGTGTCGGATTGTATAAAAATGTTATGTAGTTATTAACTAATCGGGTCCCAGGACATGCAGGTATCGAGGGAAACGAGAAGGCTGACGAGCTTGCACGAGCGGGGGCACTGCGGACCTGAACCGTTTTGTGGGGTCCCCAAAAGTCTGACCAAGCTCACTCTAAAGACCTATTGTTTCTACAAGACCATTTCAAGCCTGGAGAGCTATCCCAGGACTGAAACATTCCAAAGCGCTCATTAGAGCCTTTAGCAAAAAGGCGTCCACTAACGCCTTGGCACTAGGTAGGAACCGTCTACGCATGCTGGTAAGGGTGCTTACGGGGCATTGTCGCCTAAACAAGCACATGCAAGTGTTGGGGCTGTGTGACACAAGGCAGTGCAGACTCTGCCTTGAAGCAGAGGAGACGCCTACACACATCCTAACCGATTGCTCTTGTCTTATGCGCAGCCGTAACTCCATTCTGGGCAAACACCTCATGTGCCCGGAGGAGATCAAGTTTCTTGAGTTCAACAAAATCCTGCAATTCTTCGAGTTTGCAGGACTCGACCAAGAATTGTAGTAAGTGGCGATCACAATAGATCAGCAATGGTCGCAGTGATACAATAGCCACTACCAGAATAATAATAATATTAACTAATCAAATAATCACTAGTAAAGTTAATAATTAAGTATAAGCCTTGTTAATTACACATAATTTTTACCCCGGCACTCACTTTTTAATTTAAAAGAGAGGTTGTTCGTTAAATCTGAGGCAAATTGGGTTTCTTGGTAATTCAATCTGCCTCCAAGTTGTTTTTCAAGCCAAAACCGCACCCGCGAACTCTAGAAACGAAAGTGCGTAACCGACATCAATTATGTATGAAGTTACGACGTTTTTGGTAGAAATCTTCGCCATTAGGCGGCCTGAGTTCCCTCGTTACGGAAATATAACTGCACTTAAGGAAAACTTGAGTGAAAAACGTGACAAGTGCGAGTCGGACACTTAAATGGTTTTCTGGTGTGCGGGACTACGAATAAACAATCTAACTGCTTAATTAATAATTTAAAACACACCCGTTTCTACCATTATAGCTAAGAACAAGCTAAGGAACAATACAATACAGTACAAATACTCTTTATTGCACACCTCACACAAACAAAGCAGTTACAGAGAGAAACAGTACAATAACATGAGGTAGAGGTAGACAACAGGCGGTCTTATCGCTGAAGAGCGATCTCTACCAGGCAACCTTTGGGTATAGGAGAAAGAGATAAAACTAGATTATGCAGTAGGTGGTACAGAGATTATTATTAATCAAAAATCAAAATAATTATAAAAATAAACGTACATACATACACAATCACAAATACAAATATATGATACATACACAGTCAACCAAAAAATACAATCAGGGTTAGGGGAGAGACCAATAATGTTCTTTAAGAAAGGATTTGAGGTTGCCGATACATTTTGATTGTCTGATGTCAAGAGGGAGAGAGTTCCACAGTCGGATAGAATTAATAGTGAACGAACTATTGTCAAATCTAAGCAAGCTAAGAAACATCTTGACTTCCGATGAAAAAATACTCGATCCGTTTGTGAGCTACGATGCCAGATGCCACAGACTCACATATTCCTATCCCATTCCAGGCCCGTGACGACACGTATGCGTCCCTACGCCGTAGTCGCTTTCCGCTACATACGAGGAAAACCACGGGATCGGCTACGAGCGTAGCGCGTAGCGATTCTGGGCGCTGAATGTGTTCATCATATCAGCCGAAAGACGTCCACTGCTGGACATAGGCCTCCCCTAGTGAGTGCCAAATTGACAGGTCCTGCGCCACCCGCATCCAGCGGACTCCCGCGACCTTTACCAGGTCATCAGTCCACCTTGTGGGGGGCCTACCCACGCCGCGCCTTCCGGTACGTGGTCGCCACTCCAGAACCTTTCCGCCCCAACGGCCATCGGTTCTACGTGCAATGTGTTACCACAGTGTTAAACTTATAAGTCTTATTAACACAGCTTGCTTGCGTCGGGGTTTAACATTCACTGCCAGCAGGAACCCGTCTAGGGGGAGCTTACGCTAATTAGCGGAAAAACCACCGGTTCAGCTACGAGCGTAGCGCGTAGCGAGTCTTGGCGTGAATTTGACGACCGGTTAGCCTAGTGCAGGGGTCGGCACACTTTCTAACTAAAGAGCCAATTTCAGTAAAAAATATATTTTAAGAACCGTAAAGAGCCATATAACACAATGTTCGATCTCACATTTCCTTGAACCTATCTTTATGAGGGGTCCTCGAAGAGCCGCAAATGACCCTTCAAAGAACCGCATGCGGCTCGCGAGCCGCCCCTGGCCTAGTGGGTAGTGACGCTGCCTACGAAGCTGGAGGTTCGAATCCCGGCAACGGCATTTATTTGTGGGCACGAATATTTGATCCTGAGTCATGGATGTTTTCCATGTATTTAAGTATTTATTTATCTACTAGCTTTTGCCCGCGGCTTCGCCCGCGTACTAAAAGTAATTTTAACCGTCTATAAAAAAGATGCATCTCAGTTTGACCCCTATGTTCCAATTGAATTGCAATTTGGCACAAATACTTTCAAGAATTTTCATGTCTACAATGTTAAATTTCAAAATCGATGCGATTTTCATAATTAACGTCCCAAAAAACCATAAAAACGACACCCATATTGATATTTAGACATTTCAACCCCATCGCACCCCAACAGGGGAGATGGTATTACACGTCCGCCACGTTGGATTTTAAAATCCTTGTTTTCGTAATCAGCGACCAGCGACCCGATAAACCATAGAAACAATACCCATGTTGATTTTCAGACATTGTCAACACATTTTCCCCTTTTAGGGGTTGAATTCTCAAAAAACCTGAAATATATATTTATTTATTTATTTAAACTTTATTGCACAAAATACAAAAAAATATGTACAAATGGCGAGCTTAATGCCATGCTTACTCATTTATCGCTGGGAATACTCCTGTTAAGTTTTGAATGAAATACTCTTACTTAATTTGTTTCCCCATACAAACTCTGGACCCCCATTTCACCCACTTTGGGGGTGAATTTTGAAAAATCCTTTCTTAGTGCACCCTTAAGGAACCTACGTGCTAAATTTGGAATCTCTAGATCCAGCGGTTTGGGCTGTGCGGTGATATGTCAGTCAGTCAGTCAGTCAGCCAGTTTCTTCTTTTATTTAATTATCGGCGCTACATAGACTCTACATATCGACTCTACATATCGACTACCTTTCGACTCTAGATAACGACTCTACATATCAACTTTACAAATCGACTCTAGATATCGACTACATATAGACTATACATATCGACTCTACATAATTAACGTCCCAACACATTTTCCCCTTTTAGGGGTTGAATTCTCAAAAAACCTGAAATATATATTTATTTATTTATTTAAACTTTATTGCACAAAATACAAAAAAATATGTACAAATGGCGAGCTTAATGCCATGCTTACTCATTTATCGCTGGTAATACTCCTGTGAAGTTTTGAATGAAATACTCTTACTTAATTTGTTTCCCCATACAAACTCTGGATCACCATTTCACCCACTTAGGGGGTGAATTTTGAAAAATCCTTTCTTAGTGCACTCTTAAGGAACCTACGTGCCAAATTTGGAATCTCTAGATCCAGCGGTTTGGGCTGTGCGGTAATTATCGGCTCTACATAGACTCTACATATCGACTACCTATCGACTCTAGATAACGACTCTACATATCAACTTTACAAATCGACTCTACATATCGACTCTACATATCGACTACATATATACTATACATATCGACTCTACATATCGACTCTACATATCGACTCTACATATCAACTCTACATATCGACTCTACATATCGACTCTACATATCGACTCTACATAACGACTCTACATATTAAGATAGATGTCCACAATATTAAATTTCAAAATCGACGCCATTTTCGTAATAACGTCCATTAAAACCATAAAAACGACACCCATAATTGATATTTAGACATTTCAACCCCAGCTCACCCCAACAGGGGAGATGGTATTTTACGTCAGCCACGTTGGATTTGAAATATAAACCATAGAAACGATACCCATGTTAGATTATTTTATTATTCGTTAGTATCATAGAACCTGTAGGTACAAATTTTTCGGAGTCTCACACAAATTTCCATCCCCTATTTTAGGGGCTGAGGGAAAATTAACAAAAAAAAGGCAGGTATTTTTCGTTGGTAACAGAGTCTGTGTACCGATTTTTAGCTTCCTACCTTGAAAACTGCGAAAAGTCCCATATAAAATTTCACCCCCTCTTTTAAGGGGTTGGGTACAGATTTCCAAAAAAATAAATGATGCACGATTTTTTTGTTAGTCACAAATATTCCACATACCAATTTTTAGCTTTCTACCTTGAAAATTGCGGAATGCTCCATACAAACTTCCACCCCCCATTTTAGGGAAGTGGGGGGTTAGAATGAGACAAAAAGTAGCCTATGTCACTCTCCATCCCTTCAACTATCTCCACTTAAAAAATCACGTCAATTCGTCGCCCCGTTAGGCCGTGAAAGACGGACAAACAAACAAACAAACAAACAAACAAACACATACACTTTCCCATTTATAATATTAGTATGGATATAAGTAGTTATGTTTATCGTCGTCTAGTATCCGTAGTAAAAGATTTGCTTAGTTTGGGACTATAATTACTATTATTATATTAAAGTTTTGGGAATAATGAAATTCGGAAAATATTTATTTATCTGAAATATTTTTGATTTATTAAAAGTGAATACAAGATTATAATTAACATTAACTAAGATAAATTAAAACTAAGTTAAATCTAAAAAACCGGCCAAGTGCGTGTCGGACCACGCAAAACGAAGGGTTCCGTGCCTATTAAAAAAGGTCGTATCGTCACAGAAATTTTACGGCACTTACGTCCTTTTCTTTGAGGAAGGCAGTTTTTCAGCAATATCTCGAAAACCTCTGAACCGATCTTGTTCAAAACAATTTTAGGTGAATGAAATTAATAAGCCCTATGTCCATGAATTTTTCCATATTTTTAAAATACATCGTTCAAAAATTTGAGGGGGGGGGACAGAATTTTAGTGACTTTCGGGGCGATTATCTCCGGCTCTATTCACTTAATCAAATAAAATGCTAAGAAACCTTATATTTATTTTGAAAGGCCTATCGATTGATGTGCCACACGGGGGGTCACAATGAAAACAAAATATTTTGACTTTTAGTTTTATGTATGGAGTGCACCCCTAAAAAAATTTTTTTTTGTCATTTTAATTACAAAACTATGTAGCGGCTAACAAAATACACCTTTCCTCAAAATTTTATTCAAATACACCTTATAGTTTTCGAGTAAAATGCCTGTGACATACGGACAGACGGACAGACGGACAGACGGACAGACGGACAGACGGCCAGACGGACAGATGGACAGACGGACAGACGGACAGACGGACATGACGAAACTATAAGGGTTCCGTTTTTGCCACTTTGGCTACGGAACCCTAAAAAGGCCCTCGAGGCATTGTACCGATGATGCTGGCGGCATTTCCTCACTGAATTGCAATGCTGATGCGTTGCGCGAGAAAGCCGCCAGCTCTTCGGTCACCAGTTACATTGACCAGACGTTTCGCGATTTCTGCAAATAACTTATGTGCACTGGGACCCCACGGACCGAGGGTCTCGACGCCAAAGGGTACAAAGTCGTACTCTCTGCCGAGGCCTCTATATTTATTACATATATAGAAGGCAGTAGTCTCCACGCTGACCCAGAGACGGGTGGAGATTTACATACACTTTCGTATTTCTTCGAAGTGGAAGATATATGCAGGTTTCCTTCCAGTTATACACTCACAAACTTTATAAGGTAAACGTCCGAGTCCTCGACGTTGCACTAGTGTATGATATGGGCACTTTATGTGAAAGCAATATGGGTTAAATTCGAACTAAGAGGATTTTTCTTCACTCAAATTTAAGCCATGTCATTTTGACATAAAGTGTCCATATCATATCATACACTAGTGCAATGTCGAGGACTAGGACTAGGACGTTTACTTTAATATTAGTAAAGATAATATGGATTAGTATTACTGGGTAGGTATCTAAGATCAATTTTGTTTATCAAAAAACTCAATTCCAAGATCGTAATCGTTCCGCTGGACTAACTGAAACTACCAGCTACAGAATTTGTTTGTTGACATTCTTACAAACTTCCCACGTAATTCTTTCTGAAATGTTGTTAGCTGTGTTATTTCAGACATTGCAGTATCAAGTTACTTTTATTGTTAAAAGTTTACATTTGTGGATTGGGATTTAGAAATCCAATTTTTTGCTGAGCAGTGCGTTGATAGCATCTTAGCTGGTTTAAGTTGGGAAGCAACTGAATTTTGTAGGATTTCTTAGCAAAATAGGTACTGCTTTTAGCTGATTTTCTATCAAGAAGGCGAGGATTGAATTGAAACCCTTAGTCTGGGATGCCACGCCAGGTGTGTGGATACCCTAGCGCCATCTCATCTGGGCACGACGCGGTCTAGAGCTGGCGGGGCGGCCGCCGAGGCTGAGACAGCATAGTGCCGCAAATGTGCAACTCATGGCGAGAATTACTTATTTGCGACGTTTGCCGCGGAAACCCTGGGTCCTTGGGGACCGGACGCAATTCACCATCACCATCATCATATCAGCCGAAAGACGTCCACTGCTGGACATAGGCCTCCCCTCAATAGTGCCAAATTGACCGGTCCTGCGCCATTCATCAGTCCACCTTGTGGGGGGCCTACCCACGGATGCAATTAAGCTTTTTAAAAAGCTAAGCTATATGCTCATCCATTCCTCTGGTGACCGTAGGGCTGGCTCGTTCCTCGCACAGCGAATTCGCATTGAGATTCAGCGAGGCAACGCAGCCAACCTTATGGACACTGCCTAAGTGGCAGCAATTCGGGGGAAATATGTATTATATTTATATAGTTTAGGTTCACATAGGTTCAGTTGGTTTTTATTTCTGTTTCTAGTTTTGTAATTGTTATTCTTGTCATTTAAAAATACAAAACAAATTACAATTTTATCGGTACAGTTTGGAAGTCTACAGGCGGGGTATATCAACCGCATTCTTCTTAACTCGTGTTTATGAATTAATCAATCAACCTTCTCTTTAAAGCTAAATCTAATCGAAACTGAACATATTGTGAATTGGATTGCTAACGTTGAAATGCTCTCGTTTCTATACATTAGAAGTCAAATCCGACTCGGCTGGGCAGCGTTCGGGAAGCTCCGGCACATCTTTTCGTCCAATATCCCGCAGTGTCTAAAGACGAGAGTCTTTGACCAGTGTGTGTTGCCAGTGATGACATATGGCACTGAAACTTGGTCGCCTACTATGGGCCTCATAAGAAGGCTCAAAGTCACCCAAAGAGCAATGGAGAGGGCTATGCTGGGAGTATCTCTGCGTGATCGCATCAGAAATGAGGCTGTCCGCAGCAGAACCAAGGTAACCGATATAGCCCTCCGAATCGCTAAACTTAAGTGGCAGTGGGCGGGGCACATTGCACGTAGAACCGATGGCCGTTGGAGTGGAAAGGTTCTCGAGTGGCGACCACGTACCGGAAGGCGCGGCGTGGGTAGGCCCGGCGGAGGTGGACTGATGACCTGGTAAAGGGCGCGGGAGTCCGCTGGATGCGGGTGGCGCAGGACCGGTCAATTTGGCACTCTCTGGGGGAGGCCTATGTCCAGTAGTGGACGTCTTTCGGCTGATATGATGATGATGATGATGATGATGAGAAGTCAAATATGCTAGAGAGACGAACACAAGATCAAATTCCTATTTTATGTTAGTGTGAAAAGGAGGCCTGGAGTTAATATGTAAGTTGGGTTGATGTATCGCTAATAAGCTAGACGGGCTTCCCATCCGTCACTCTGGATTATTAAATAATTCCTTACTTATTTTTATCGAACGAGCGAGCGAAGCGAACGACGTTCTATGCTTCAACTTGGGCCAAAATTTGTTTGTCCGGATGCCCCGACGTCCAGCTCTGTGAGCTGTAGAGCTCAGATCCTGTTCAATTTCTTTTTTAATTTCGTAAAAGTGACTCGACAAAAAAAAAACAATATAAACAACCGGACAGCGTGACATCGTGACAGACACCGGACAAATGATTTTCGGCCCAAGCTGAAACATAGAACTTCGTTCGCTTCGCTCGCTCGTTCGAATAAACACCCCACAGGTTATCAACAAATATCAGATTTCTATAACCACCATAAATTCCTTTCAGCACAGTGTCACAACACCATGGATAGATTAATGACGCCTTCACCTCCGAACTGGCCCACCATTAGTAACCAACAGCTTATTAAACTTTCATTATTCAGAGACCGTTTTTGACAGTGATAAGAGACCATTAATCCTCTGTCAGGTGGTTAATTCAATGCCTTGTTTGGTTTCATCGTGATACAGTCGAAACAGTCATTTATATTGTAGAGTGAGGACAAAATCCATCTAAAAATAACTATAGCTTTAAACGTAAAACTAAAAAACATAAAACTTCCCAACTACAGTAGAATCCACAATTAGGCGAACTAAACTGACAGGTAAAAATCGGACAAGTGCGAGTTCAACTCGCGTGGTGAGGGTTTCGTAAAATTCCTATTCTCTAAGCATTAGGCGCTCCACACAAAATACTCAAAAATATTGAGAATTTTCCCGTTACTCAAACTTCTTATAGGTTTTCCTGTAATCTAGGCAAGGAACTATTTTCCATATTTTTTTCAGAATTTTAAGCCTAGTAGTTTCGGAGATAAGGAAGAGGGGGGGGGGGGGAATGGTCTGAGATACTTACAACAACCCCTTTCATTTGTTATTTCACACAATACAGTTTGCGAAACTTTTGTTTTTAATTTTCTTGTTTACCCCCCAAAAGTGGCCCTCTTGTTCAGAATTCATTAATTTACTTTACGCGTCCATCTTTGGGTCACCAATTTACATATGTGTACCAACTTTCAACTAAATCGGTCCAGTAGTTTCGGAGCAAACCGGCTGTGACAGACGGACAGACAGACAAAGGAGTGATCCTATGAGGGTTCCGTTTTTGGCTTTTGAGGTACCGGAACCCTAAAAATGCACAAACGTGGCCATAGTTGGCCAGTGCTCTTGATATCGATATTATTAAAGGCTTTCTTACACTACGTAGATGTACGTAAAGGGACTTTAATGCAAAAGCGTGTACTGCACAGATTTTCGAAGCCATTACAACACATTTGCGATCAGATTTGCGATTGAAATTTCACTTCCAGTGCAGGAATTTTGGTTAGAGTTCGCAGCTTTATTCCGCTACAAGCTTTAATAACTAGGTGTCTCGGTGACAGTCAGTTAGTGTTAGGCAATTATAAATAAGATATTCTATTTTATTTTATTTTATTAAAAGTAAATACAAGATTATGATTAACATTAACTAAAATAAATTAAAACTAAGTTAAATCTATTAACCGGCCAAGTGCGTGTCAGACCACGCAAAACGAAGGGTTCCGTGCCTATTAAAAAGGTCGTCTCGTCATAGAAATCTTAAGGCACTTACGTCCTTTTTTGAGGAAGGCAGTTTTTCAGCAATATCTCGGAAACCTTTCATCCGATCTTGTTCAAACCAATTTTCGGTGAATGAACTTATGAGAAAATTAATGGACATAGGACTTATTATATTTAAAATACACCGTTCAAAAATTAGAGGGGAGGGGGACAGAATTTTAGTGACTTTCGAGGCGATTATCTCTGACAGTATTCACTTCATCAAAAAAATTGCCGAGAAACCTTACATTTATTTTGAAAGGCCTATCGATTCATGTGCCACACGTGGGATCACGATGAAAAAAAAATTGACTTTTAGTTTTATGTAAAAAAAAAAAAAAAATTAATTACAAAACTATGTAGCGGCTAACAAAATACACCTATCCTCAAAATTTTATTCAAATACACCTTATAGTTTTCGAGTAAAATGCCTGTGACATACGGACAGACGGACATACGGACAGACGGACAGACGGACAGACGGACAGACGGACATGACGAAACTTTATAGTTTTATGGGTTCCGTTTTTGCCATTTTGGCTACGGAACCCTAAAAAGGCCCTCGAGGCATTGTACCGAGGATGCTGGCGGCATTTCCTCGCTGAATTGCAATGCTGATGCGTCGCGCGAGAAAACCGCACTAAGAGTGTATGGTGTTGGGTGCATTCGCGTGGGCCAATTGGGAATGGATGAAAATTTTAGAAATGCCTGATTATTTTTTTGGTAATAGGAATAACCTTCCTTAGCACCAGGAAAAAGTTTCAGATTTTTCAGCTGCGTTAATTATTTTTGAAAAATATAAACATTTTCCTTGCTTAAGTTTTAGGTCAGGGACGGCACTTTCCTCGATCGGTCTCATATTACAAAAAAACTACGCAACTTTACCATGTTTTAGCATACACACTAAGCGGGCAGGGCTCGAGCAAAATAATATTACTTGCAAATATTGTAATTGATCCGATCAAACCATTTTCTTGTAAAATATTTCAAAACGAGACTATTAGTTGCGTCTTGCGAAAAAAAGATTAGATATTAAATCGTATGACAAAAATAAATTAGTGGAAATATATTCTACGGGTAACCAAACGTATGTGAAAAAAAAAGATTGGTGGAAAATTGCAGTGGTAAAGATGCGTGTAGCCAAAATAACGACTAGAAAAAAAGGCGTGTGACGAAATTATCTGTTGGTAGAAATAATGTATAGAGAATAAAGAAAATGGGGAAAAACGCGAATCGAACTAAAAATACCGGGAAAAAAAAAATTTTGGGGCATTCATCTATACAGTCGCCATCTGACCTTCCAACCCAGAGGGAAAACTAGACCTTATTGGGATTACACCGGTTTCCTCACGATGTTTTCCTGCACCGAAAAACTAAAAATATTCCGTACATAAGGTTTTTGGAATAATGAAATTAGGAAAATATATATAATATGCATTCAGACAAATTACTCTTAGAAAGAATAGAAGAAGAATAGAAATATATTTATTTGGTGTGACAAAGTAATTACACAAGAGTATAATTACATCTGAAATGCACCAAAATGGATGCCACTCAGCATACGCCAGCAGCAATATATGCTAAAGGCGCTGGTTTTCACGGCACCCAGAGAGAGATACAGAACTTAAAATATGGCTTATAATTATAACTTATACATAAGAAAACGTAATTAATGAGAAGGAGAGGTCGCTGGTCAATTAATTAATTCAGAGCTAAGTGTTTACAAATCAGGTCAAAGGTAAATGATGACGAAATACAGGTGTAGGTGTGATGTCATTTACAGGTATTGAAGTTCAAGAGCTATGTGTATTGTCCGCTTATGCATTAGATATTTGTAGGTTGTTAAGGTACATTTTAATTTTGTTTTTAAAGGATGCAATGGATAAACAGTTTTTGATAGGTGGTTCTTCAGAATGGTATCGCTTGTTTGCTACCGTCGTGATGATGCTACAATAATAACTTGTCCGAATAAACCGATAACTCGTCTCATCTCTACCCGGGAAGGTCTCCCACAGTGTCGACATTTTGAGGTCGTTTAATGAAGTCACAAGTTCCTAAGCGCTATCCCCGAGCTATCTGGGGCATAGTGCTCAAGTTACTTTAGCTACCATCTAATTTAGTGTACGGTGTATCCCACAGTAAACAATGTGTAAACAGCAGGCCACATTAATATTGAATTTTACGCACAATCATCATTCGCGGCCTTGCCCCATTTACCTACTTGGGGTTGGCGCAACATGTTTTTTCTTCCATACCTGTCTAGTACCCGACACTTCGTCATCCTGCGTTTGATAGCAGGCAGATTTGATTATCCGTGTATAAGGCACTGTTGTGAAATGCATGTCTCCAACAGAGCCTATCTGTATTAATATTAATTTTGATTAGGGTGCTGAATTGTGTAATTTTAAACTTTTACTGTATGAGTCTTGTGTAACTCGAAATAAATGCTTTCATTCATTCATTCATTACCTTCCTTCCTATTCATATAGTCTCTCACGCAGTCCATCCACCTTTCTCTTCTTCTTCTCTTACATTCAATTTTTACACCCGTATTCATAAAACTTAGCAGCTAAAAGGTTTTTTCCCGTTCCCACAAACACAAATTCCGAAAAGACCGATAAACGCATGTTAACGGCATTTGAGCTAAATAGGTTTGACGAATGTTTTTGTATATTGTATAAGGCCATTGGCAATTTACAATTTAACAAAATAACAATTAACGATAACAATAGATTAAAAACTACAAATAAACAAAATTAAATTATATAATTGAATGGAAATGAGATTACAATAAAGTAATGTATAAAGTATTTGACAGTGTAAACGAATAGGAGATGTTATTAATTGTAGATGAGATGTATACGGTAGATTATTACGAGTAAGCTTGTGAGCAATTGTTTCCAATTTGTTTTAATTGAAAAAAAAAAAAAATTGTTTTTTTTTTCATCATAAGTTTACGTGTACTTTTTTTACCCTTCTGGAGTGATATAAGATATAAGTAACTTTTTATTTTAAAAACACAAAAAAAAAATGAAAAAAACCCCGTATACGATCCCTGCGCACCCAAAAATTATTAATACTAATTATTCCAGTGTTCTTATATAGTGTGGTTCCTGTAATAGGAGCCAACAATTAAACGGTAGATTATTGAGCTTGTGAGTTTTAATTGAAAAAAAAATGGTTTTTTTATGCAACTTAAGTTTACGTGTACTTTTTTACTTTTGTGGAGTGATATAACTGTTTATTTTAAAAACACTAAAAAAAATGAAAATATCACAAAAATATCTTTTGAAAACAAAAATTCAAAAACTATTATGACTCACTACATGATGTTATCTCTAAATCTGCATTGACTGTTGTGCTATGATCTCGTGGTGCCAAGATACATTACTCGGAGGTCATAACTTTAGATTAATTTTTCTCCGAGTACCTAATATTTTTTTTTAAAGAAATGGACAAAAGGGGTTACTACAGATGCTCTAAGGAAACCTCCTTTTAAATATTTGCTTTTCGTCCCTTTCGTGCTTAGAGACGATAATATACAGGGCCCACCCCGTATATTATCGTCTCTAATTACGAAAAAGCTAACAAGGGCACGACTTTCAGCTATGTCCCTTTGCAGCCCCTTAGAACCCCTTAGTGAAGTTTGAAGAATACTTTCTTAGTGCAACCCTAGGCCTTATGAGGAACCTACGTTCTAGGAATCTCTATAACCAGCGGTTTGGGCTGTGCGTTGATATATCAGTCAACGGAACGGGACAATGAGTCACAATTTTTCGTGCGTGCAGCCGGCGTTCATTGATTTATGAAACGTTATCACGTCAAAAGATAGGGTATGCGAGCCACATGAAAGCGCACCAGAAAGTACAGCAACCAACACTCCATATTGGTAACAGTGGATACCAAATCCAGAGTCGCTGTAGCCGAAATCGACCAGGACAGCATTATCATCACAGTATCGATACGGGTGATTTTGACAGGTGACTATTAAGGTTAGTGTCGTGGGACGCGCGCTCGTGAAACATGCGTTTGCATCGCCCGAGACGGACCTGGTGCAACTGTCCCAGGTTCAAAGTTAGAAGGGTTCCATCTACCGAGACTGCGCGCTGGGCATGGTCGCTGCAGCCTGTACCGTTTTCATTGTGGCTGGCAGGACTCCCCTGCCTGTGAGTGTGGTGCCGTCGACCAGAGCATTCAACACATTATCCAAGAGTGCCCGTTATCTCAATCAATCGTTGTGTCAATTGTATTCTATGTCTACGCCCTTTATCTCTGTGTGTCTTTTGTGTAGTGAATAAATGTCTTCTTTCTTTCTTTCTTTCTTTCTTATCTCGGTATACCGGAGGACCCGCCGAAGACCTGATCGATTTGAACGACGAAGCCCTTAAGTGGATTTATGCTCTGGAGATAAATTTATAATTTTGTATCTGAATTTTGACTTGCCATACTATTAAATAAAATCGCTGCTATAAGTCGCTGCGTAACCGCTCTAAGACATTTACCTTAGTATACTGTTTGGACTGGTCTACTGTGTCGGAAGTAGCCGTAACAAGTTATTGTTGGCAGTTCAGTATCCGGCATGAAGTTGCACAATAGGTATTCATATTTTAAAAGAGTTTAGCTGACAGGGTCTCCTCTCGTATCGCCCAGCGCCATTTTGGAAAACTTTCAGCTTATCTAACTGAATTTTGCTACACCGTATTTCTGATAACTTTTAATTAGGTATTTCACTGCGAAGAAAAAAAATGTCATCATACCTATTAGACTTGATGACTAAGATTTTTTTACGATGCGATTCGAACCACTTTTTGGAGAGGAACAAATGTTTGTATGGGAGCAACTACAACATGAATACCCAAAAAATTGTGACAGAGATTGACTTCGCTGGCGGAATCCCAAACGCTTCATACTAATTGATTGAAAAATATGACGTCACACATTTCACAATGATATGATCCTATGGTACACTTTTTAGCATATTGTGACGTCACGCGGAACTTTAACGGGCTTCGTCATTTTTTGTTTAAGTAGCAAACACAAAAATACGTGTCCCATATTTTTTGATAATCTAATTGAAGGACTAAATAGAAATATATATTTTTTATCCAGGAAAGTACCCAATTTGAAATTTGGAATAGATGTAAGCAAAGCTAATCCACGTGTATGGAAAATGAAATATTTTAATATATATTTTTAATTTCTATAAAAAAGGACAGATAAGTAGGCCATATGAAAGGGCTTGAATTGCACATTCTAAAACAGTTCTTTTTTTACAGTGGTAACATTTTGATTTATAAAGAAAAATGTTGAAAAAAATACCATTCTCCCTTTATCTCCGAAGTTAACCAAGCGAAATTTTTTAAAATAATATATTATATGATTAATATTAACGTAAATATTACCGGAAAAGTATAACGAGACCTCTAGATATCCTATCGTATTCTTTTTATTATTCAAAAAATATTTGTATGTTTTGTTTGTAATTTAATACTTCTGTGTTCAAATTTTTCCTTCAAATTCGTATGAAAGTATTCTGAAAGTACCTAACTAAATAAATAATTATCGCTGAAAAACCAACATACATACCGAGTTCCTTGGTCGCGCAAGTTAGTAACAAAATGCACCGATAAATAGCGCTGACAATACTCATGACTTACCTAAACTATGCGTTGTTAAGATTTTTCCAAAATTAATGGGCGGGGCAAGACGGATATGTTGTATGGAATTTTGCACGGAACCCTCGGTACGCGAGTCAGACTCGCACTTGACCGGTGTTTTTTTCTAGAAATCTTAGATTAGACTTGAATTTTAAGGTTCTATTTTATACAGGTTGCGATATTGACATATCCAATTCTGTACGTGGATTAAACTTCATATGGGATTTTATTTCCCTGCATGTCAATACTGGTTGATGTAGTTTGACAAGGGTCATGTTAAACGTGTATTAAAGATTTTCCCCTATTTAGGAAACAACAACAAATTACATCGACCGCGGTCATATTGGGGATGATTTTAGATGTCGCATGCAGACGGACATCATTCGACAAGTTTTAAAGACTGTCGTGATATGTATAAAATAACTAACGCCCCAAATTTTAATTTTTGCAAAATAACGTATTTTTTAATAAGGTAACGAAAAAATAAAATATGGTACGTAACGAAAAAATATGATACTAAAAAATGCACAAAGGAAAATATTATCTTAAATTAGAATGTATTACATTTTCAATGATAAAACACAGTATGTTAAGTGGGTATTTATTCGTTTAAATAATAAAAAAAATATATTCTGCAAATTAGAAATTGTTGAAACTGAACTCGAATTGAATAACACTTCTCTATACTGGTACTATTTATTTAAATGTTACGTGAAAATACTTTTTAATTGTTTTTATACCTTTTAGTCGATAAAAAACTTCATTTTATTTTATAACATGCATTTTGTTTTTTATCTACGTCATCTAATGAGGCCGCCACAAGGTGGACTGATGACCTGGTAAAGGTCGCTGGAGTCCGCTGGATGCGGGTGGCGCAGGACCGGTCATTGTGGCACTCTTTGGGGGAAGCCTATGTTCAGCAGTGGACGTCTTTGGGCTGATATGATGATGATGATGATCTAATGAGAATATTTACCAGTATGATCTAGGCGTTTTGCCAACTTTTCTTACGTATGATGGTAACGTGACGTATATTTTTTTATGTTAATTCTGTGTACACATTGGTCAAAATTCACGGCCTTACCCTTATAATGTTAAATGTAGACAATAAATTATAGGGGACAATCTTACACAAATCGAACTAGTCCCATAGTAAGCTCAATAAGGCTTGTATTGTGAGTACTAGACGACGATATATTTAATAGATACAAATACTTAATACATAGAAAAAATCTCATCACACAAATATTTGCCCTTACCGGGATTCGAACCCAGGACCTTCAGCTTCGTAGGCAACGTGATTACCCACTAGGCTAACCGGTCGACAATAGATTACGTTAAATAACAGTAATAGTCCGTTTAAGAATAATAACCTATTTCACAAGGCAATTAATATAAATTACACAGTAGTAGTAGGTACTAGTTATTAGTTCTTGCTATACCTTTGCCATTTCGCATTATACAGTAAATATTCGGCAGTTAAAATTAAAAAAAAAACCGTCAGGAGCCGTAGCATGGTTTGCCTTGTCACGCGATAGGTGATAGGATAGAGCGTGCGTCACTGGCTGATACCGTTCGATAGAACGAGACGACGCTCTTATTTTGTCACTTGTCGCGTGATAAGGCCAACCATGCTACGGCTCCAGAGCTCAGTGATATGCTGATTACAAGGTAGGGGGCTTTCCTATTAAGTATGCAATACCTGTATCAGGAACTAACAGGTTGAACCGACTAAATCGGCCGAATACGAACATTAAAAACTATAAAAATAATATATAATATTCGAAGCATCTTACCTTACACAACCCAACAAAGCACCTACAGATCACCGGTGGCTATATCACGACCTGTCCTTTAAACGTCCGGAATTGTGCCCGGGCTCAAAATATTACGACACTTGTGTCAAATGTGACGGCAGCTTTATTGCGATGTCATTTTGAAATTGGATTTCAGCAGCTTTCAGCGAAACCGAAAATGGCGGCAAAGTGACAGCGACGTTGTCTATGCAGTTTTATTGAACGAGCGATAGCAGCGTACGAAGTTCTCCGTTTCAGCTTGGGCAAAAATTCTTTCGTATGTCCGGATGTCCGGCAGTTCTACCTACCTAAATACCATTCTGTAGCCACGTGCTACAATTGCTTCGAAATGAAAAGGCCATCCATACTAATATTATAAATGCGAAAGTGTATCTGTCTGTATTTCTGTCTGTCTATCTGTCTGTCTGTTACCTCTTCACGCTTAAACCACCAAACCGATTTAGATGAAATTTGGCATAGAGCTAGTGTGAGTCCCGGGGAAGGACATAGGATTGATTTGTCCCAGAAATCACCCCCTAAAGGAGTGAAATGGGGGTGAAGTTTTGTATGGAGCTACGATATAATCGAGTTCCACGCGGAAGGAGTCGCGGGCAGAAGGTAGTTTTGATAATTACGTTACTCGAATAGTGACTCTATCGTTAAACCAGCAAGGTTCAAATTAAACCGAAAGGTATAACTGTATTATATCTATACTTATAAGTTTTTTTTGAATTATATTGGAAACTATAGGTCTGTTTAGTATTAAAATAGCCTGTACAAATATCTTTGTATGACTGTTTGTAATAAATAAATAAATAAATTTCATAATAAATAAATAAATAAATAAATAAATTAACAACCTTTCATTGGTAGCTGCAACATACTTAGTACAGTCAGCATCATAAACATGTATACATTCTATGACCTTATTACTTAGACATAAGGTTGAAAAGTGTATACATGTTTATGATGCTGAATGTACAACGTGCTCAATAGGGAATATGCATCTTTAGTTTTTATTGCGAAAATCAAAAGTACTTCAAATCAAAACTGTAGCATCAAAACTGTAGCATTAAAACTTTCTTACGATTTTTTTCTGATGTTTTTGGCACTTGAAATCTGGACGCGCCGCAACCACCGATAACGCTCTATATTAAAGGGGCATATACTATGACGTCACAATCCATATTCTCGGCGCGTTTACTATGGAGTTAGTCAGTCTTTTGTAGTTATCTCCATAAAATTTGCGTTTAAATCTATACTTGTCATGCAAAATATCATTTCTAATTCAATATTCTGTCTTACTGTTATGTAATTTTATAGAATAATTCAAAACAATTGAGTGATTTCAACGTGAGATACAATAGTTTTTTTGAAATATATATAATATATCTGTTGTATGATATTTCTACGTATATCCGCATCGATTGAGTGCAATTTATTCAAAATTGAAGTCCCAGGCATATTCCCTATTAACGTTTACATTTAACAATGAAAAACAATGGCTTTGTCATCTCTTTGTGCTTATTGCAAAGAGAAGTGAATTCGTTCTAGGAAAATGATTCGCACCATACTTGTGTTTATTCGTATTCAACTGCGATGACGATGCGTCTGGGATTGGAATACATGTCAGTTCATATTAACTTTGACATATTTACTTTGGCAAAACTGTTATCTCCAATCTCATTGTATTGGCAGTTTGTAGATCGACCGTTTAACTCAGAACTCGCCTGCGCGGCGCACGGGTGCAGGAGTATGACGATAACGGGTTTCACCTTTGTCGTCAGTGCGCCGCGCAGGCGAGGACTGAGTTAAACGGTTGACCTTATATTACTTGTATAAAAGTAATCCCATAAAAAACATTCCATGTAAAAAAATGTCCAAGTCTCGAAACAAGTGGATGAGTTTCGACACAACCTATTTTTTACATGGAATGTTTTTTTTTTAATTTCACTTATTTTTGTAGGTTGCAACATAGTATGTAAGTACCTTTATAACTAACCCAATATGGATCCAATGGTCTGAAATAAACGTATTTTATTTATTTATTTATTGTGTTATCATTATCATACAAACATACATACATACATATAATCACGCCTCTTTCCCAGAGGGGTAGGCAGAGATCAAGGATCTTCATTTACCACGATCCTGACAAACCACTTTCGCTTGACTCACCTTCACAACATTATTGTTATCATTATCAATACATACAAATTTATGAATGAGGCTGGGAATAATATATTTTTGCATAGACTTTGTCTTATATTGTACACCTAGCACTAACCGCATGCAAATACATCATATAGTGCATTGTCTACCTTGTTATTGGTATTTGCAGGAACTGCAAAAGTAACTTTGTACCTAATCGAACGTATTTGTATAAACTTACTTATGCTGTTTGAATATCTCTGAAACGTGAGTGAATTTTTTATATTTTTAGGTTTTGTATGAATGAGGCTATAAACGAATTATGTTTAAAATTTGGAGCTTGTGGGTCTGCTAGAAATGACTTAGAATTATTGAAAAAACTAAGGAACTTTGAAGGGCAGTTCTTAAAGTAAAAGTTAAAATTAAATGTAAATTATTGGGAATATATTTAAGCCATATTATGCCATATTATATTACTGAAAATTCAGGGTTCTAGCTTTAGCCAGCACCAAATTACAGGATGTTGAAAAAGGATGGTACGGCCGTGCCTCTTTGTTTTGCTCGACTTGGCTTGAGCACTGCCGTGCCTCCAGATAGTTTCACGACTCGCGTGAAAACGATCCCCGTGGTTGTTAGCGGATTCGCTATTCCGCAGTCTGGGCTTTTAAATTTTAAACTGACGGAACTTCCAAAGCATCCAGCTAGTTCTGGAAATTCGAAAACGCTCTCATATCGCTTTGGCTATAATGAGGCATAGTTGCATGGGGTGTCGAAAGTTATAGGTTTCAAAGTTGGGAGCAAAATTATTTAGTTTTGTAGGAGTAGTTCGAGGATTGGACAGGTTTAAAATATTAATAGTACATTATTGCCGTGGCCGAGAAGGAGGCAATTGCAGGCTGAGTATTTGTTTAAACGGACGAGCTTGCGAGTCCGTTTAATTATAATACGAAACCTGCAATTCCCATTCCGGCTAAGGCTAATATAGTGCTTTTCTCAAAAATGGGGGAATAATAAACTTTAAATATCGTTGCACAACGTGAAAATATTAATTATTTCCCACCGTTTTTCTTTTTAAACCGAATCGAAAGTGTATTTTTCCACCGAAAAACGCAAACTATTTGAGACACATAAAAAAACGTCGCGTTTGCAACAGAAAAATACGAGTTGAATTGGCTGAATACGACCTGTGCTGTCTTTTATATGCCGGTTTCAACTTTTTAAAAATTTGGTACTCGACTAATAAAGGACTTTATATGTAACCATATGTAACATTCCAAGCGGCCTGCAATGTTTTTTAATTTTTAATTTTGATCTGACCTGAAACTATACATTTTACCTTCCAATATGTAGCGACTAATCTACACTTTGCGGGCCATTTTTGAGAAAATTTTAATTTTTACAAGCTTTTATTTAGTTTCACCTGTCCCATTGTTTGTCATCAAATCTTGCAAATTAAATTTGATCTAGTTCCCGATAACCGATTGAGCTGAAATTTTGCATACATGTGTAAAACGCGTGACAATGCAATATTATGATGACACGGTGCTGATCTGATGATGGAGCTGGAAGGTATAGGAACTTCGCAATGAAACGACACAACCTCATCGAGTTTGGGCTCGTTACAATCGTCTCAATGAGTAGTTGATGACGGTGTACAGAAAAGTACAGTGCGCAATATAAGCTTGTACCAAAAATGCAATTTATGACAGAAACTTGTATTTCAATGAAGTTCGCGCGTTCGTTCTGAAATGAGGCGAGCGTGAGCAAGACTAATCCATAGTGTGTCTGTCCGTCTGTTACCTGCCCTTCACGCTTAAACCTCTGAACCGATTGAGATGAAATTTGGTATGGAGATAGTTTGGATCCCGGGGAAGGACATAGGGTAGTTTTTATCCGGGAAAATTCCCTAAGGAAGTGAAACGGGGGGATGAAAGTTTGTATGGAGCTACGATATAAACAATTTACACGATACGATATAAACAGAAGCTAGTGTTTTAATAAATACGAGATAATTAAAATGTAGGCGCGCAGTAAAGAATCTGTACTGACTCGACTGACAGCTTACTGATACCGTACCGACTTCTTCAATATTATTATAAAAATATATATATATATAGACTAAAAAAATATCCATATAAAATGTTACTAACAATCACGAGTTTGCGGCGCTTGCGGTAGAAACATTAGGTCTCTGGTCAGCTGACATGAAATCTTTCATGAGGTCAATCTGAAGTGTTCTGACTGAAGGGCTCGTCGACGTTTCAGGAGACGATAGGGCTGGCGCTTACCTCTCGCAACGTATTTCATTAGCAATACAGAGAGGTAACGCCGCCAGCGTTATCGGCTGCATGCCGCAGACGGAACTGCTGGACGGGGTATTTTTTCTATGACTGGGTTAGTTTAGTTAGGTTAATTTATTTTATAATCAATTTATAATTATTTGTTTGTTCCTATCATAATCTTGTATTTACATTCTGAATAAAAGTAACAATCAAAAAAATACTTAATTAAAAAGCGGCGTGGTACGGCAACTACAGGCGCGTGCGGACGCATCCAGCGCGCGAGCAGCGGCGAGGCCCAGCGCTGCGGCCAGCACGTTCAGTTCAGAATGCTGTTACTTCTAATGTATGTTAGGAAGAATTTATACAACTACCCAACAAACACTGATAGGCCCAAGGTTACCAGAAGCGCAGGGAAGCTCAAAACAACTTTTTACAGGCTAGTAAAAGCGAAAAAGTAGTTCTTGGATAAAATTCTACAATAAAATTCCAAAACACATTACCGAACTTACTGACTCTAAATTCAAATCTGTCGTAAAACGGACACTTATTTCAAAAGCATATTATAAGATAAACGACTACATCATGGATAGGGATATTTGGCAGCGATAAAATCCTGCACTAGAAATCTGTCGTAAAATAAATAGGCTTTCTACTGTAGCAATGTAATTTTAAAATTTTATAATACTCTGATACTGAAATGATATATTGTATACTGTTTTGAAAAAATGACACCTCGCCGAGTTTTTTACGCCGGTTCTTCTCGAGGCTGAGGTTTACTTTCCGAACCGGTGGTAGTTTATCGACATTCATAGGTGCATGTAATATGCCTAAATTGAAGAATAAATCACTTTGACTTTGACTTCTAACTAGTCAGTTGCCGTTCTTAGACGTTTGGAGACATATTTTATACTAGTTTATGGGGAATGTCGCTTTACACACATCGATAGTATCACCGTGATAAAAAATAATAAGGCTTGTGTTTATGTCGTAAACTGATAACTTCACCACTAAGGGAGTGGCCCTTCTGTGTACTATTAGCACTATTACTTATTCTGAGGTGAAGAACGTGATCGCGCAACGCATTAAAATCACATTGCGCTGTGAAGTGATAAATCAAATTGATCTTCCGTAAATGTGTGCAGTTTTTGTGAAATTCTCTATTTTCTCCAGATGGCCACAAATCTAATATTCACCCAAGTTTCGTGTTATTACGTATGTCGTCGAATACGTTGCTCGGCCAGCCGCAGCCACTGCATGAGTGTAGTCTGAGAGACGACGGTAGTTTTAACTTACATTTATTATTGCTTTAAAATAAAGAAGGCAAAAAAATATGCCTAATGACGAAAATCCCATTCAAATATCTCAAAAAATTACGAAGCTACAACCGTTTTAATATTGCTTGTTAGAGGGAGAAAACGCGCGTAGATTGTGACGTCACGATCATCGAGCGTCATAGTAAATGACAATCGTTTCATATAAAGGTGCGTTTTGCGGAACAGGGATAGAATATACCCTTTGGACACTTATAATTTTGTGATTATTTAACCTCTTGCATTGATTTTTTCTCCATTTGACTACATTTTTAATCCTTTTTCAAGAAAACATCAAAACGAAAATGTCCAAATTTGTATATGCCCTAAGCATACTAAAAAGTAACACAAGCTTCGAGTGTGCGTTATCCGCATATTACGCGTACGCGCACGCATGGCTTCGGTACGCTGTAGTCCTCTGGGGTGATAGTGTCGATGCCAAGCAACTTTTTATAATGCAGAAAAAGTGTATTCGTATTTTAGCGAGTGTGCGTATACCAGATAGCTGCCGTCCGTATTTTATTCGTTACAAACTATTAACACTACCCTGCATCTACATATTGCAAGCTGCTCTATTTGTTCGCGAAAACCCTCAGCTATTTGAACCTAAACAGGATAAGCTAACAACTAGGGCACAGTACAAGAATAAATTGCAACTACCTCAAACAAACTTACAAATATGTAGAAATGGTCCACACTACAAATGTATCCTAATAACTAATAAAATTCCAGACGTGATTAAGCAAGAACCTAAAAAAGCTATCTTCAAAACCAAATTGGAAAAATTATTACTAGACAAATGCTATTATTCAGTTAGTGATTTTTTTGATGATAATCTATAATATGTACTTATTTTACTTTTATTTATTATATACAGACTTCATTTAATATTCATTTAATTTTAAATATAAACAAAATGTAGAAAATATAAGTGACATAAAATTCATTATAATAATATTAATAATAATTGAAACATATTCCAATGTAATACTAATTTAGAAGGCTTTGTATATTTGTTATTCGCATGATAATTAATAAATTCTATTTTATAATGATTAGCCTAGGTTAAGGTAGTATAATGTTGTATGTCCTCTGAGGACGTCATGGACTGACTTACCATATTGTAAATAACACCTTAATTATAAAATGTACATGACTGTACAATCAATAAATGAATAAATAAATGAATAAAATACAACATTATTGATTAAGTTATTTAGTGTCTAAACCCCTATTTGTAGCATTTTCAGTGCAGCGTGGTGTTGTAAACGGAATTGGAATAAACAATCGAATCGTCAGAGGAGTGTTGGTGCCCACACTTATGTATGGTTGGGTGTGGCAGAAAAGACATCAAAGTCGAGTGAATGCAGTAGAAATGAGAGCGTTGAGAAGTAAGTGTGGAGTGAAATTGAGTGATAGAGTCAGAAACAGTGTGATAAGAGATAAGTGTAGAATGGATGGAGATATAGTCACGAAAATTGAGAAGGGTATGTTAAGGTGGTTTGGGCATGTAGAGAGGATGGATGAAAGAAGATTAACGAAGAGAGTGTATGTAAAAAGAGTGGAAGGGCAAGTTGGAAGGGGAAGACCTAGGCAAACTTTCTCCGATCAAATTGGAGAAATCTTACAAAAAGGCCAGGTCAAAAGTACCCTAAACCGACGAGCATGTATGAGAAATGTTATGAAGGTGAGTGAAGCGAAAGTGGTTTGTCAGGATCGTACCAAATGGAGATCCGTGATCTCTGCCTACCCATCTGGGAAAGAGGCGTGATTATATGTATGTATGTATGTAATCGTAAATACTTAATTAGCGTTAATAACGTTACTATTAACCTGACTGAACAACTATACCAACTCCGCTAACACAACCGTGCTGCGCCGAAAATGCCAGAAAATGTACGATGTCTAGTTTTTAGAGTCATGGGTTGGTTGATATTTTAACTGTGGTAATGATTTAAACTGACGATCCTATAATAATATACATTCAATTTTAAATCGCAAAATGAATCTTTACTAGTTATGCTGGCCACGTTTGTGGAATTTTAGGTTGTTCTTCCTGCACAGAGAAAATAAATACACAGAGATTATTTTCATTTTACTTTTAACTAGTCAGTTACCGTTCTTAGTCGTTTAATAATATTTTTATACTATAGTTTATAAGGAATGTCCCTTTACTCAAATCGATAGTAACACCGTGAGCTCAATAAGGGTTGTGATTTATGGGTACTAGACGACTTATATATCCCAGACTTAGGAAAAAATACGTAAGTAGTGATATCGGGCCGACCATAACACAAATATTTGCCAGAGTTCCCAGGATCACTAGCTTCGCAAATCCATGCGATAATTTACTCCTAAGTGTGGCTAAAGTGCTCATCAAAAATTAAATCATAAAGCGTCCTCTAAGAATCGCCGTCGGCTCTTGGACTATCGTGTGATGGACGAGCTGGCAATCGAATCGGCAGCCGAGCGATCGTGGTTCTTTGGGCTCGTTACGATCTAGTTGAAAATGTATTTGAATCCTGGATATACGGGTATTTATCCGTATTGCGTAGTATCAGAGATTATGGGTATTCACCCATCTGGTCATCCACCACTGCCATTCTCTGTCTATAATTTTTTTGCTAGTATTTATGTATAATGCCTAAACCGTTTACACGATTAATGGTTTTGGTTCAAGTTCTACAAACAAAACTCATTAGGTTAGGTAGTGATAATAGCCAAGCAAAACGTATAGAGGCTCCTTACAAAACACCACCAACGGTTGGTAGCTATACCAATTTAGTTTCAATTCCATTCTCAATAGTATCAGTGCGTCCCGTTCACACACAAGGTGGCTATGGGCTTGTATGGAATTGCTCTTCATAAATGGACTCGGGCTGGACCAAAAAACTCTGGGAATCCAGCAGGAAGCATCTCAGAATTATATCTGGGGTGGTCACAGGTTACTTCGGGGTCAAGGATCTCTTGGCCAAGATCTATCGGATAGTTTAGACTGTAGAATGTGTGGCGAGGAGGATGAAACTATGGAACACTTACTGTGTGAATGTCACAAAGCCCTTGCCAGATAAAGAATGAATCACTTTGGTAACGGGTATCCGCAACCAATCCGTTTTGTGGAAATGATGGAGCGAGCATGGGATTAGGTATTAAGGAGAGGGCAGATGCACAAAAGATCCCACTGGGTCGCAGTGTATCCGAAAGGGCCCTCATCTAGATAAGATAAGATGGAATGCATTCATAGGCTGCTAGCCCGTCGCCCAAAACACTGTAACACACCACAGGAAGATAGGGGAAAGGAAATTATAACTGTATTTCGAGCGTTCTCTTCCACATACGCTAAACTAGCATGTCAGAAAGATCACAATAGCGCATCAATGGGGGGGATGGACTTTAGAGGCTCAAGCCTCACACAACATTATCATATTCACAGGATTATCCTTAAACCCTTACTTATTAAAAATTCAATTTTTCACAATATTTATTGGGGTAAATTTCACATTTTTCCCCAAGAGCATCTGAGTCCTTACCAAAATCTCTCCCCTCCCCCCCCCCCCTTCCCCCACCCCTAGGGTGTTGCTTAAAAACCGAAAGTTTTAAAGTTCAGTGAGACACCCTATTCTATTGTTCTAATACGTAAAAAAATAACATCTGTTTTTTATTTTTATTTTTGGATAAGATTTAGGGGTCGCTACCGAATTTTGAAATTCTTTAATGTTTGCATTTGGCCATAGTAAGGTTTTTTTTTATATATTTAACATTTTACTTTTTTAATGAGCTACATTTAATGATAGGAAATGAATAATCTGGAAAACATTCAAAAATGAATTATATATTGTGCTAAATATGCTAAAAACGGACTTTGGCGATGATTTTAAGACTTTATATTTGATTTCAAATAAGCGTCGAACATTTCGTGAACCAAAATCGTATTTTCTCGATTGTTTATTCCTTCTTTATCAAATGTAGCTCAATAAACTAGAAAAATGTTAAAATATAAAAAAAAAACTTACTACGGAGAAACGCAAGTTTCAAAATTCGGTAGCGACCCCTAAATCTTATCCAAAAATAAAAATAAAAAAACCGGCTAAGTGCGTGTCGGACCACGCAAAACGAAGGGTTCCGTGCCTATTAAAAAGGTCGTATCGTCACAGAAATTTTACGGCACTTACGTCCTTTCCTTTGAGGAAGGCAGTTTTTCAGCAATATCTCGAAAACCTCTCAACCGATCTTGTTCAAAACAATTTTCGGTGAATGAAATTAATAAGTTCTATGTCCATGAATTTTTCCATATTTTTAAAATACACCGTTCAAAAATTAGAGGGGGGGGACAGAATTTTAGTGACTTTCGGGGCGATTATCTCCGACCCTATTCACTTAATCAAAAAAAATGCTAAGAAACCTTATATTTATTTTGAAAGGCCTATCGATTGATGTGCCACACGGGGGGTCACAATGAAAAAAAAAATTTTGACTTTTAGTTTTATGTATGGAGTGCACCCCTAAAAAAATTTTTTTTTGTCATTTTAATTACAAAACTACACCTATCCTCAAAATTTTATTCAAATACACCTTATAGTTTTCGAGTAAAATGCCTGTGACATACGGACAGACGGACAGACGGACAGACGGACAGACGGACAGACGGACATGACGAAACTATAAGGGTTCCGTTTATGCCATTTTGGCTACGGAACCCTAAAAACAGACGTAATTTTTTCACGTATTAGACCAATATAATAGGGTGGCTCACTTAAATTTCAAATTTTCGGTTTTTAAGCAACACCCTACCCACCCCCCAACGGTGTCAAGCGCCACCAGACCAAAATCCTGGATCTGCCACTGAGAGAACAAGCAACCAATTGAAATGCTATACGGACGTTAAGCAGATCGGCCGAATCTAAACCCTGGCAACATTGTTTCCCAGTTTGCGGTCACCCGCCATAACTAACGGAGGAAACGTTGATCAATCGCACGTCAATATAAGTTATGGCGGATCTTAGGCCTGCGCAAATAGGTCGCGACCAATGCATACAGATTTAAAACGTATTGTTGTTACGATAGTTTTGCTGGATGTGGTTCGAATTCTTTACGCCCATGGATAGTTGCTTGGGACAAATGTTAGTTAACCAATCGTATAGGTACTACGAAACGAGCAACTCTTTTGTATATTTATTTGTTTGTGCGTAAATAGGTTATCCGGACCGGACCGGAAGGCGCAGCGTGGTTGCCCCCCCACAAGGTGGACTGATGACCTGGTAAAGGCCGCTGGAGTCCGCTGGATGCGGGTGGCGCAGGACCGGTCATTATGGCACACTTTGGAGGGGCCTATGTCCAGCAGTGGACGTCTTTCGGCTGATATGATGATGATGATGATGATGAAATAGGTTATCTACAGCTTTTAAAATGTCTGTAACAAATACTACGGGAAAATTCTTTAACTCCAAAACCAATAACACGAAAGACGCCATCCGTCTTTGTCTCCTAGATACTACAGATATGAAATGCTTTATGTCTACCTGCCTACTTCTTCTTCGACAGTTCTTTGAGAGTAAATGTAGTGGCCACCAGGTTATTCGTTTTCAAGTTCACCATACGCGGTCAAATGGTTAGCAGAGTTACTAATTCGCGAGTTATTTGGCCAATTCCTCAATTGTCCGTGACAGCGGTAAATCCTCGGTACAGTACTCGGCAAACCAATTTCGCCCTGCCAAATTCAGAAGTGCCCTAGGCACAGTGTGTATGCAGTTTTCGAATCGTTGTTAATAGATACATAGGCTAATACCTGTTTTCGCATGTACCGAGCCTCTATTAAACCTGGTTATTATAACCCTCAGGGCACGGCGACGCCATTTATTGGCGGTGCCAGCCAGGAGCGCGCGCTGTGTCACTCAGGAACTCGCCGCTGATCCGCGCTCTCTCACAACTCAACGCGCTCTTGGCATCAGCACCGGAGTGAGACTTACTTGCGTGGCGATGGATGTATGTGTACGGTGAATGTCTGAGCTTCTGTGAGGAGATAGATGACATGCAATGAACTGTACCAATGTAATTATATGTGTTTTAGTCTTTCTGTAAATTATTTTCGAACAAGCGAGCGAAGTGAACGAAGTTCTCTGCTTCAGCTTGGGCGGAAAATCGTTTTGTCCGATGTCCGAAGTCCCGCTGTCCTGCTGTCCGGCTGTTCTCCTCTATAGGTCGCATTTCTCAACCGATTCTCTTGAAATTTTGTGAGCAGGTACAATTTTTTTTGAGAATACAAGTTTTAAAAATTCAAAACAAAAAAATACAGTAACTCGAATTCTACAGCTCACTAGTTATAATACGAGTATATTGCTAACACGCACTCTTATAGATATTTGGTTTTTTTGTATTCTACTAGTAGTACTTCGTCTGCGTGGATCCGGAATAAAAACTATCCTATATTTTAATCCAGGTTGTAAACTATCTTCGTGCAAAATTCATCCAAATATCAATATATCATAAGCTCGAAAATTGTTATTCCGATTATTAAAATCCCGAATACGTTTCCCTTTTTTTTAGTTGGCGAAATTTTGTTTGCCCGAAATTACATTTCCCATATTATTATTTTCCCAATTCTCAGTCCGTTGCAATTTCATTTCGCTTATGATTCGAATAGACACTTATTAAAATTCCGAAGTACTTATCATTTGTCAACTAGCTTTCGCTAGCTTCGCGGGGTGCCTATATCCACTCTAAGGGACACAAGATAACCATTACCTAACCTATCGAAAATACATTTGTTACCATTGGGTGTTTTTAGTGCGGGGGCTTCGCCCCCTCGTGGGGGGGGGGGGGGGGTTCCGCCCCGTCCCCCCTTTTTGGGCTTTTTAAGAAGTCGTGCAGCACTCTAGTTGCTATTAGGAGATTTTTACAGTTCGTTATTATGAGATTTGTGAGGGATCAAAGTTCTAACTAACCTAACCCACTTTTTAGCAAAAGTTTATTTTGCATCGCAATTTGAAAGTGCACTTCTATAGAGTTTTTAGCATATCTGTATGTTTTAATCGTGATGGTAAAATCATATTAGGGAACATGAGATTTAGATCTTACGTAGCATCGGAATTATGAAAAGGTGGTAAACAAATCGATTGTCAAAATAATAAAGTTGGCAATCGTTCTTCTGGTTATTGTGTTTCAGGAAAACGATAATGCGGGAAAACAAACCAGCGACATTTCAAAAGTATGGTAAGCAAAGTATATATGGATTATAAGAATTCGGTGAACCGTTGTCGGACAAGTGAAAATCGGACAAGTGTTTTTCGAAACTTCGATAGGTTACCGTTTAGGTTTGATTGAGTAACAAACATCTAGACATCCAAACTTTCGCATTAATTTAAGATTAGTTGGATTAGTACTTAGGACTGATTCCACTTTTGTTATCGATTGGGAACATAACTGGGTCGTTCTTCTTTTCGACCGACAATAGCCTGTCCTTCGTCTTACTACGGCATCTCATTTGAGTAATGATTTTACGGTTTTATAATGTTCGAAAATTAAAGTCCATATTATTTTATTAATTAGTATTAATTTAATATTTTAGTTTCTCTATCTAGCATTTTTTTTTAATGTTTTTTTTTCGTAGAATGCCGTGACAGAGTGGTAAAATAAAATGTTGTCCCCACTGAAAGAGTCCACTTTGTCACATGTTTTTTTTTAGAAACCAACCGTAAATAAATATTTATATTGGCCAGAAAGGAAACTTTAATTAGTTCTAATGAAGAAACCCATGCATTTTTTTTTAAATCGCACTTCAAAACCACAATTTTCGATAGTTCAAAAACCAAAAAAACAGAAAAACCTCGGTTCATTGTCGGTAAAAAAGAAGAACGACCCAACTATTTATCCTTTTTTTGCTCCAATATGTAGACTCTTCCAGCAACCTTACGTCCTCGCATATCTCATCCCAAACTTGACTAATGGACAAAGGGCAGTTGTGTTATGAGTTCGGCTTGATCGGATTTATGTGCGTCCGTTTTCTAGGCATGTTTATTTATAAGACAAATCGCGTCTTTACGTTAGGGTTAGCTTTCATGTAAAAGTAATAATATTAAATAATAAAAAACTCTATTCATGTAGCTGCCGAGTTTATACATACAAAGGTTGAAACCTCGTAGTAGGTATAACGCGCGCAGATAAAGAATGGATCTGAAAATGGCGGCGGTTACCAATGGTATGGTTGGCAAAACGGCTGCCCATTTAATTAGTTCTCTAAAAATATTCGTTGCAGCGAGTACTTAACTGTGTGAGTATAGACAGCGATAGGATGTGAGCGAGATAGCATGAGAGCGGACGCCATTTTCAGATCCATTCTTAATCTGCGCGCGTTATGTTCGAGTACCTGTCTCAGGAGATTCAGCTCTTCCAAAAATAGACGGTTTCTTACAAATGCAGTCATGCTATGTAGGTAAATAACATTATTAATATTATTAATTTACTAAATCTTAACCTAAGCAAGTGAATGTGTGCGTGTGAGTGTTGAGCGTATGTTTGTGTGCGTGTGTGTGTGTGAAAAGGCGTCGCGACATTGATTACATCGAATACTAAGAGGGTTAACCCTTCGTATGTCTTAGCACTGGTCAGTGCTATTTAAAATTGACTCTGTGACAGAAACTAAAAACTTTCTTCCTTTGGCGATGTGAGTGTCGAAGCATCCGAAAGGATAAAGTTCATCGTCCAGTGTTAGAATGTAGCTCAGAGGGGTGATCACGTAACGTTTCGAACGCACGTTAGGATAACTCAACTGTCATTTTGCCATACAAAAAGTGACATTTAGATCTACCTGACGCGCGTACAATGCGTTACGTGATCGACCTGCAGCTAGTCGATCACGTAACTTGTTGTGTGGTTGACAATTTTTCTCTTTGACAGAGCGTTCATCATCATCATCATATCAGCCGAAAGACGTCCACTGCTGGACATAGGCCTCCCCCAAAGAGTGCCACAATGACCGGTCCTGCGCCACCCACCTCCAGCGGCAGCGACAGAGCGTTGAAAAGCTTAAAAGGCCCACCGCACCGCCTTATTCGCAGCTCCGTAACAATTTTTCCTACTGTCAACTTTTCACTGAACACGTTCAAAGAGCTAAAACTAAAACATAAACTAAAACTTACTCTAAAATGCGAAACGTTTGCCAAAGGAAGGATCTTCTCCAAAATTAAACTTTAATATTGGCACCACACATTGGGGTTGATGCGTGTTCGCGTTGCATCGTCGCCACTCTTTCATCCATTTCTGCCGTAGGAAGGAAAAAGATGCAACACGAATATTTGGTACCCTAACAAGTTCATGAGTCCCAAAAGATGCATGTTATGTGGTCTTTATTTTCTTTGGAGTAAGGCTGTGCCGAAGTTAGAAGATGAAGACAAATTTAAAGGTAGGTAGTTCCTAATTACAGTACGCTTACCATGAGAGCCTATAGAATACTTACAATAGTAAACTTCTCTCGATATCGAGCTAACGCTTCGACTAGATTTCGATTCTCGCAAGTTCGAGCTGTCAAATGCGCCGTACTCATGGTGCCGATATACTACGAAAACAACTACAAAACGTTACTCGCTAGCGTCTAGTTTTCGATGCGTAATCTAAACTTTCGAATCGTATTACCAAACGGTAGCGTGAGTCACAAATTTGACATTTCGAATCGAAAAATACCGTAGTATCTGTAGTTTACTATTTCACTTCCAAAATGGTGCGTGATAACGTATTATTTCGTCAAGATTTACCGTAGATCCGATCGATACCTATCTCAAATTAAAGAACTTATAAAAATAAGGGTTTTGAATCGACAACTTATATCCGCAAAATTCGGATTGTCGCGTATTTTGTATTTAAAAATGCAAATAATTGGCACACGTTCCGCCATATTGGGTCGACAGACTTAGATGAGGATCATCGCACACTGTTAAAATTATACTTAATGTCGTTAAGCTTAAGGTATAGATTCCTTTAAAGTCTTTAAACTTTGGCGTTGGGGAATTTTTCGACGTTGGCCATGCGCGTATTCTGTAATGTCATAACCGACAAACGCTAGCATTTAAATTGAAACGATAAATGCTTGTAATTTAAGGCTGAATATTGAAAAATCTATTAAACTATACGAACAATCGAGTTAACTGTTGCGAGAAAAGTATACTTATATGGGACTCGGGGTACCGATTAGATTTTTAGTTCTGTGAGTGACCGCCAGGGGCGGTGTATAGAGTTTTCATACAAATCTTTAACTGTTGTCGATAGTCGCTAGCGTATTCCGACTTACTGTAAACTCACACTAAAGCTACAGGGGCTGGGTAAGTGAGCGATTTTCGTCTTATAATTACCTTCAACTTACAGATGCGTGGCTTAAGAACTTAGGAGGAGATAGCGTTTAACATATGTACTTACTTAGGTGCAAATGTTAAATATTTATGTGAAGACTAGGTAGGGATTTTTTTTAAACTTGACTGTTGCTCATCGAGCCACGCTGTTTCGACTCGCCTAAAATCTAATTGCATTCCAGGGTCCCAAGATTCAGGCTCAGCATAGTTTGGGGTCCGCCTGGCATCTCATTTTATATAAACATGTGTATTGTTAAGCAAATAAACGATTTTGATTTAGGCTTATTATCTTATTTAGGGCCTAAATAAGCTAATAAGCCTAGCCCAAACTAGGCTGAGCCTGAATCTTGGGACCCTGGAGTGCAATTCGTAAAACAATATGAAGTTATAGTTAGTTAGATAAGATAAGATAATTTTATTGTCAGAACTGTGTACATTGTGGAAAAAATATAAAATATAGCATCAACAGTCTGCCCATTCAGGACGTAATTACAATATTAATGGCGTTTAATTTTTAAAATTATAAACAGATTAATACCTAATTATTAAAATATAATTCAATAATAAAACTTGTATAAAAATAATAAAATTAATAATATACAAAAAATAATCATTTGAATTATAATAAAATTTGTCTAAAAGCCACTCTTTGAGTTTTATTTTAAAATCTGTTCCTTCCAATGGTTCGATACTTTCGGGCAATTTATTAAATGGTTAGTTTTTTTTTAATTTTATAATTGTATTGTATGTATGTGTGTGAGTCTTTAAGGTTACTATGGGCCTTATATGCCAGAAATAAATAGTTTATTCATCATCTTACCATCATAACAGCCGGAAGACATCCACTGCTGGACATATGCCTCCCCCAAAGAGCGCCACCCGCATCCAGCGGACCTTTACCAGGTCATCAGTCCACCTTGTGGGGGGCCTACCCACGCCGCGCCTTCCGGTACGTGGTCGTCACTCGAGAACCTTTCCGCCCCAACGGCCATCGGTTCTACGGGCCCCGTCCACTGCCACTTAAGTTGAGCGATTCGAAAATGGTTTATTATTAATGTTAAACTATATTTTGTAACTCTATTATCTGTTAGTTCATCAGTTAGTTTGTTCGTCTCGTGTTATATTCAAGATACGAAGCGCGGCAGACGGAATGTAGGCCGGGCCTCGGCGAAGTTTTCGCGGACGCCAAGTTTACGTAAGGTACCTAGCAGCGAGATATCAGGCCTGTAAATCCTTGGAAACAGTCCAGAAGAAACTACAGCGGGCACAGAACCTTCATTAAGTATTACATGAACACAATAGGCTTGTGTCAGGGGCGGTTTACTCTTTGATTTCGTCGCGCTGCACAAAAACATGCCGGCCGGCCACCTTTAGGCGGTCTATCAGTGGTTGCCGCGCGCAACAACGGGACGCACGCGTTCGCGCTTTGCATTGCATCGCCATTCGCCTCGTAAAATAAATATGCTGCGTCGTCTATTTATATTGGTTAAAAAGATTTTTCTTTACATTATGTTTATGTATGTAGGTACCTAATCCATAGTTGTGTGTCTTTGTCTTTTATTTTGCAGAAATAGGCATTTTTGATGTCATAACCTAAAGGCAAATTACACAGCTTTTGTGTAGTTAGGTGACCCTAAGTAAATAAAGAATAATCGTAATATCGTTAATAAAATACACTTTTATACTAACGTACCTTAATAATTTAATAGGTCGAGCTGGCGGTAACCCTAGCTCTAAGGCTCTACATCCGAAAGAGCGCGTTGCATGCGATAGAAAGAAATGGCCACATTTAGGCACGTTTGGCGTCCCTAAACAGGGAATTTGTTAACAGAGAACCTTATGTGCGTAGTACTATTACTTATTCTGTGCTTGTGTCCTAATAGTTATTTATGATACAAGTGCGGAAAGTAGGTAATTCCCAACGAGTGATGTTGACCAAAAACACGACCGTCAGGGAGGATTGAAAATTCGTCATACAAATTTCAATTCCCGCCTCGCCTCGTCTCGTCTTGCCTCGCCGGTCAAGAAGCGTGTTTCTGTTGCAGAGTCAATCTGTACTCTATATCGGTAGCAATACGGTTCCGAACGCCGGATGTGCGCACTAAATATCAACACAGCCCAAACCGCTGGTTCTAGAGATTCCAAATTTCGCACGTAGGTTCTTTATAAAGACTAGGGGTGCACTAAGAAAGGATTTTTCAAAATTCACTTTCTAAGGGGGTGAAACAGGGGTCCATACTTTGTACGGGGAAACAAGATTAGAGCGACTATTTTATTCGAAAATTCACAGGAGTACGAGTATTTCTAACAATAAATAAGTAAATATTTATGTATTTCAGGTTTTTTGAGAATTCAACCCCTAAAAGGGGGAAATGTGGTGACAAAGTCTGAAAATCAACATGGGTATTGTTCCTATGGTTATGGTGCAAATAAATGGTAATTTTTCGTTTTTTTATTTTCATTAAACTCCTTTGTATACAAATAATGATAATTCAGTGATAATAATTCAATTAAATTTATGAAAGTATGCATTTTTCCATCAATATTTTCTTATGACTTTATCACGTAAAATTATCGCCCGTAAACCGACTTTACAGACAGCCATTTTTTATATGAAAAAATGACAGTTTTATTTTCCTAACCCGCGTTCAATGCGTTACATTACTACCCCTCTGAAATACTCATTGGTACGAGCCGGGATTCAAACCCACGACCGCCTATAGCAGTCATTATTGTTAGGGTTCCGTACCTCAAAAGGAAAAAAAACGGAACCCTTATAGGATCACTCGTCCGTCTGTCTTTGCCGATTTGCTCCGAAACTACTGGACCGATTTAGTTTAAATTTGGTATACATATATAAATTGGTGACCCAAAGATGGACGCGTAAAGAAAATTAATGAATTCTGAACAAAGGGGGCCACTTTTGGGGGTACACACCAAAAATTAAAAAAAAAATTCGCAAAGTGTATTGTGTAACATATCAAATGAAAGGGGATTGTTGTAAGCATCTCAGATATATATATTTTTATAATTTTTGCAAAAACAGATTTGAAGTAATTTAGGAAAAAAGACGAATTTTGACCATCCCCCCCTTTATCTCCGAAACTACTAGGCTTAAAGTTTTGAAAAAAATATGGAAAATAGCTCCTTGCCTAAAGATTACAGGAAAACCTATAAGAAGTTTGAGTGTTCAAAGAAACGGGAAAATTCTCAATATTTTACGGAACCCTCACCACGCGAGTTGAACTCGCACTTGTCGGTTTATTTGTGTAACACCTCACGTTGTACATTTTGAATTTAATTTCTTAGTAGCTAGCGTGTTCTAAGCTATACCAAAACTGTTCGGCTTCTCATATCTTAGAATGTGTCTTTAACGAGACATGAATACGAAGTTTGTCTTACGGATTTTGGACCACTTCAGCGAATCGTTCAGACAGATCCGCGGTTTCGTCTTAACTTTTGAATTCATTATGGGTGCAATTTGGTGTAGAATTTGATGCGTCGTTTTATCAAGATAATTTTGAAATGTTGATGACATTTTAAGGGAACATAACACATTTTAGATAAGAATGGTTTGTTATATCTTATGAATAAAGGAGGCGGAAAGATTCTCGAGTGGCGAGCACGTACCGGAAGGCGCGGCGTGGGTAGGCCCCCCCACAAGGTGGACTGATGACCTGGTAAAGGTTGCGGGAGTCCGCTGGATGCGGGTGGCGCAGGACCGGTCACTTTGGCACTCTTTGGGGGAGGCCTATGTCCAGCAGTGGACGTCTTTCGGCTGATATGATGATGATGATGACTTAAGTGTCTCCAATGAAATAAAATGTGATATAAAAGGGCAGATTTAATTACACTAACTAACAAATTCTTTTATTGAAACAAATTCGTTTACCGTCTCAATTTGGTATTCATAGCGACCCTTGTCCTTTTTAAGAATAAAAGACACGAAAATTTAAGAGAAGACTTAAATATCAGTAGCTCCGTCGTCCTGCCTACCAGAAGTACTAAATTTAATATTATTAGGTTCTAAATTAGGTTTGGAAAGTTTCTGATTAAGTTACTCCAGGATGAACATCGTTACAGAATTAAAGAAAAAAATCTCTGGCTTTCTGAGCACTTAGCACAATGTTTTGCACTTTTTTAGTAATTGCAATTTTATAAAAAATATATGTATCAACAGTTGATTAAGTTTGTTCATATAGGCTTGTAATGTTGTCAACAACTTAAAATAATTGAGCGCAAAAGGGCCAAAATTTGAGCCGGTTGAGCGTGATTGAGTTACAAACATCTAAACTTCTAGACATCCAAACTTTCGCATTTATACTATTATAGTAGGATTAGTATGATATAGGTACATATACTTAGTATAGGAAGTAGGATGTATTGCCTGTTTAGATTTGGTAAATTGTAACTTGTACGGGCTACTGCATTCTTGGAAATACTATGTTTTAGATGGGATGTTGTGTCACAAATTGCTCGTAGGGTTACGATCAACCTTTTCATAGGGACCAACCTGAACACCAGCGCTGGGTTGCAAACTTAGCATACTCTGAGATTGGTACCCATTATCTAACACTGAAATAATTATATTTTATCTACATAGTTATAAGTTCTTGTTTCGTATTTTTTTGTGTATTTGGTAATAAATGGGCTTTGATTTAATTTGATTTGAAAATAGGCTCAAACTCGGAACGGTGTAAGACAATACATTTTTTAACAAACAAGATACGGAAATTCCATAATCTAGTTAGTGATACAAAGCAATCTATTCGATAGAGGAAGCGAGTTATGACGCTACCTTTGACTCAAAGAGTGGATGGGAAAAATCCAATAGATAGACTCCTTTGTGGTCTCATCAGAATAAAACAAATTTTCACAGCGTGGCAATCCGTGATAGGGTTCCCGCGGACCTAGCGACTACACAAGGTACGCTATATAATTCACAGCGTGGCAATTCGTGATAGGGTTTCTGTGGACCTAGCTACTAACAGAAGGTACGCCAGGGTACACTACATAATTCACAGCGTGACAATTCGTGATAGGGTTCCCGCGGACCTAGCGACTACACAAGATACGCTATATAATTCACAGCGTGGCAATTCGTGATAGGGTTTCCGTGGACCTAGCTACTAACACAAGGTACGCTATATAATCCATAGCGTGGCAATTTGTGATAAGGTTTCCGTGGACCTAGCGACTACACAAGGTACGCTATATAATTCACAGCGTGGCAATTCGTGAAAGGGTTTCTGTGGACCTAGCTACTAACACAGGGTACACTACATAATTCACAGCGTGGCAATCCGTGATAGGGTTCCCGCGGACCTAGCGACTACACAAGGTACGCTTTATAATTCACAGCGTGGCAATTCGTGAAAGGGTTTCTGTGGACCTAGCTACTAACACAGGGTACACTACATAATTCACAGCGTGGCAATTCGTGAAAGGGTTTCTGTGGACCTAGCTACTAACACAAGGGAGGTACACTACATAATTCACAGCGTGGCAATTCGTGAAAGGGTTTCTGTGGACCTAGCTACTAACACAGGGTAGGTACACTACATAATTCACAGCGTGGCAATTCGTGAAAGGGTTTCTGTGGACCTCGCTACTAACACAAGGTACGCTATATAATCCACAGCGTGGCAATTTGTGATAAGGTTTCCGTGGACCTAGCGACTACATAAGGTCCTGAAACACTGAGATGGTATTCCACTGTACCTACTCGATTTCTACAAGTTCAAATGTACCAAAACTCAATAATTGATTATTATTTATGTCTTTCCCGCTCACGGGACATGATGTCCCGGACCTTTGGGAGGCGTGCGTGGGGCTAGGTACCTACAAAGTACCAACTGAGCCAACACGTAGAGGCCCTTTTGACAATTTAATGGAATGCAAGGAGTACTGTACACTGAGCGGATGCTGTCCCTGCCCGTGTCACGGGATGCGCACAGAGACAGCACCCGCTGGGGTGTACAGGGACTATTACTGGATGATGGAATCTAAATAAAACGGGTTATTGGGTGAAAATGATGGACTAGTGACTGGGCTATTGGTGAAACATCGGACGCCTGCCTAATAAAACTGTTTCACTTTTTATCTCTGGCAGACGGTGACTCGCCAACTGCTAGATGGGCCCCTATTAATAGCGACATTAAAAAATGGCCTAAGGGCAACACCGGTCAGAGAGCTGGGGGGGTAGAGAGGTGGCACTGGACTTTAAACATATAGCCAACTCGCCACTTAGGTGTCCACATCTACCCTCGAGCAACAGCTCTTGCGACTCCACTCTGGACGGCCGGTTAAGGCAAGCCAGAGGTGGGGGGCCTGTCCAACCATCCACCCGATCGGCTCAGCCTGACCACAGGACACCCCCAGGAGCACTCAGGTACGTAATTATTATTTATTATTATTAAGAGCCTTAAGTGTCCCATAGGCCTCCCTCCTTTTCTTCCACATATCCCTGTCCTGGACAGCCTCCCACCAGTCTTTATCGAAGTCGTCTACCGCGACGCCGTGTTCTATTCTGTGGGACCCACTTGGTGGTAATTGTAGCCCATAACGCTTCTGGCATGCGGCAGACGTGTCCGGCCCAGTCCCATTTAAGTTTCGCGGCTGTGTGCTACGTCAGCTATCTGAGTTTTGGAACGCAGTATTGTATTTTTAATGCGATCCGTTAATTTCACGCCCAAAAAATTAAACGATATAATACAGAGAAAAAATATAATGGAAAAATAAACCATCATTCTGAAGCCCAGTTCAAGAGTCGAACTTGCGACCTATATATTGCCGGTACAGTGCTCTCCCTCTAAACTTGTTCCGTGTGCAGATAGCCTTCATTAAAGTTTCCTGAATTATTCATTTTATCGTATAGAGAATTTTCATCGCTGTGAATTAATTTTAACTAGATTAATGTAGATTGGTATCATGATTGAGGAGTAATTATACTGTAAGCTAGGTTTTGTGTAGAGTGAAATTTTTAACCGACTTCAAAAAGGAGGAGGTTCTCAATTCGAGTGTATTTTTTTTGTGTTTATTACGCGATAACTCGGTAATTTATGAACCGATTTGAAAAACTCTATCTTTGTTTGAAATCATATACTTCCAGCCCTGCTAGCATAACTTGACTCTCGACTCTACTCGCGCGCGAGATAGACTGTCCGTCACTTTCAGATTAATGCTGTCAAAAAGTGACAGATAGTCTATCACGCGCGCGAGTAAAGAGTCAAGTTATGCTAGCAGGGCAGATTGGTATCGTTGTCACCAAAATCCAGTTCTAATGATGGGATCCTGGAGAGATCGAGGGAACTCTTTAAATTTTATAGGCAAACTTGAAGCAATTTGGCTACTAATTTAAAGTCGGTTAAAACTTTAAAAAAAACATAATCCTTATTTCAACTTATTAAATAAAATTTGCTTATTACGTGTTGATATGTAAGTAGGTATGTATACCAAGTTTAATTAGGCTTAAGAGCAAAGAGCGATAAAACAAAAAACTAGTGCCACAAAAGTACTTTTTATTTCGAAGGGTCATATCATAAATAAATAAATAAATAAATATCGTGGGACAATTCACACCAATTGATCTAGTCCCAAACTAGGCAAAGCCTGTACTATGGGTACTAGACAACGGATAAACATACTTATATAGATAAATACATACTTAAATAGATATTAAACATCCAAGACTCGAGAACAAACATTCGTATTCATCATACAAATATCTGCCCCGACCGGGAATCGAACCCGGGACCTCAAGCTTCATAGTCAGGTTCTCTAACCACTAGGCTATTCGGTCGTCATTAACACATAATTAAGAACGAGTTCCTTTAACCCTAAGTGTAGCTTCTTTAAAGCTTCAAGCAAAAACATCTCAACGACAACATAATATTTTTTGGTGCTGTTGCAATTTTTATTAACGTTATTTGACGCTGAACTTTTATCATGGTAGCTTTTTCTATGTATTTTCATTCACTACAATATCTCATTTTCTCTAACTTTCACCGCCGATGGCTGAAATACGAAGTTATCTATTTAGGTCATCAGGCACCGGTTACTGATACTGGATCACCAAATAACATAGCTGAAACCTGAAACAGACATTATTTGTCAGTTTCCAGTGACTCAAATGGCAGCCAACGTGTCAACCCAATATTGCTATAAATACCATTGAAAATGTTGTTTTTTACATTTTGTAAATATATGAAAAATTGGTTCTCTCTCCATATATCCCATTACTATTACAGTATACCTGGGTCAATCAACTTTTTCTTGTTGTTCTTCTGTCCCGGTAAGCCAAAGAGACAATGATCAATTTTCGTCTTTTTTCCTAGATTACTTCAAATCTGTTTTTGCTAAAATTATAAAAAATATATATCTGACATGCTTACAACAACCGCTTTCATTTGATATGTCACACGATACAGTTTGCGAAAGTTTTTTTTTTTAATTTTCCAGTTTACCTCCCAAAAGTAGTGTTCAGAATTAATTAATTTACTTTACGCGTCCATCTTCGGGTCACCAATTTACATATGTAAATTAAAATTTCAACTCAATCGGTCCAGTAGTTTCGAAGCAAATCGGCTGTGACAGACGGACAGACAGACGCACGAGTGATCCTATAAGGGTTCCTTTTTTTCCTTTCGAGGAACGGAACCCTAAAAATTGTTGATTGGCCCCCCTAATAGCTTTTTCCGCACATCTCATAAAGAAGGAATGCCCATAAAACCGCTTGTAGCAACAACTCGCGCGTATCAACACCTCAAATCATATTCAGGCGATAAACTTAAGCCGAGTTCTTACTTAAACGCCCCATTTACCGTTACGAGGGCTCCATACCACCGCAGCATTGGTATTTATCGGGTAATATGTTCTTTATGCAATATACAAACTTAACTTTGGCGTCTTAAAGTCGCGCATCTAAAAGAAAAACGACACATATGCCAGCGCGCTCCGCTGTCAAAGACGCTACTTCGCTTAACATTAATTTTAGCTATGAAACATTAACCTTAAATGAACTGCACTAAAGTTCAATTTTGAAGAACTCTGGTGAGACGCAGCACGGTTAACTTGGTGAAGCCGTATACGAAATCATAGCTAAATTGTAATATCCGAACGACCGCGCTTGGTTTTGGCAAGAAAACAAGTGAATGAATGGAAATAGTCAATTTATTTATAAGAATACTTTAAGACTGAATTTTACCTGCTATTTCGACTCGGATAGTTAAGTGAATTCCAATTTATTTAACAAGATCTCAGTGTGGTCGACAGGTAACGGCGACATATACTTACATATGTTTTTATTAAAGAGATTTTCTTTTATGTGTATTACGAATTGAACTAAAAACAAACCTTTCACAGCTTTTAATTTTCGCCATGTCTACAGACTCTACAGACTCGCGGGAGTCCGCTGGATGCGGGTGGCGCAGGACCGGTCAATTTGGCACTCTTTAATGGAGGCCTATGTCCAGCAGTGGACGTCTTTCGGCTGATATGATGATGATGATGATGATGTCTACTGAAATGATGCGAACTAAAAAAGGAATAGTTTCTTTAAAATTTGTTATTTAATTAGTCCACCTGGAGATGAATGTATCCTATCCTACTATTCCTATTCCTACTAATATTATAAATGCGAAAGTTTGGATGTTAAGATGTTTGGATGTTTGGATTTTTAGATGTTTAGATGTTTAGATGTTTAGATGTTTAGATGTTTGGATGTTTGTTACTCAATTACGCAAAAACGGCTTAACGGATTAAGATGAGTTTTGGTATACATATAGTGTATAGCCATTTTTTTTGAGGAGTGCAAATGCACTTACGCATCCCCCCTCAGCCTGGGGAAGCTATATAGGGGGGTATGTGGGACTCTCACCCTCCGGCCAACTCTATTGAAAGAGAAGGGGGAGGGAATCTACCCACTAAAACCACTCCGGCGTTTCCGTCTCTGCCGTTAATGGGAGCGCCATGGGATCGCGAGCATGTCACCACGACGATATAGTGTATCCTAGTGGTTCAGGCATGCAGGATATTCAGCCTACGTTCGTCGGTCGTTCGTCTCTCATTTGGATATATAATCACATCACCATCAGCGGGCTAAATAGTTAATCAAGCAGAATGAAACTACGTACAAAATTAAACAGAATTTGTGTATTACAGAAATATAATTCAGTCTGATGATCATAAAATCATGGCAGATTTACGGATACTTAAATATAAATCATTCTTTATTGGCACCGAGAGGCCCATATCATTCTCAAAGATATCTATTCAGGGGGCCTTGCCAACTCTACGTGGCTAGAATACCAACCACTGCACTGCAAACTTACTTATACAGCTCCTTCACATTGTTAATGACAGTACTGTGTTGCAATAAGAAGCCCTTTTGCAAGGAATTAGGTTACAGAAGTTTATTGTTAAGTTGGTTTTGTCTTCGAGATATATAGAAGTTGGCACTATCTGTCTTCTTGTAAAATGACGTGTGTATGTGTTGAGATCCTTATAGCGAGTAGTTTAACGTTGCTTCGTGTGGGGGTAGATAGGGAATTAGGCATATAATTTTTTAGTTACATCATATAATAAAAATATTTTTAATAATTTACTTATATACCTACATGAATCAAAACCTACAGGGTACTTCCCGTAAACTCAGAATCTTGAAATTTGGTACAGTCGAGTTCTCCAATATCTATACAGACAACCTTTCAAAAATATCTGTACACAGGCTTTATTATTACTGACATAAGACACATGTATAGATATTTTTGAAAGGTTGTCTGTATAGATATTGGAGAACTCGACTGTACCAAGCAACGTCTTACAGCACAGATAAAGGAAAAATTGCGAAAACCGTAAATTTTTAGTTACATCATATAATAAAAATATTTTTAATAATTTACTTATATACCTACAGGTTTGTACGGAACCCTCGGTGCGCGAGTTCGACTCGCAATTGGCCGGTTTTTTTTTTCTATTATAGTATTATATTGTTTTTTGCTAGTCATACGGATGTGTGCAGTAAATTTTTATGCCTTCGTGAATACATTTCCCTTACTGTACATAAGGAGATTTTTTTTTTACATCTACATCTATTCCACATTATTATCAACTTAGATCGCGGGTAAAGTTATCTGGACTTTTAGCCAATATTGCCCATGTCGAATTATTGACGCAACTATAGCTCTTATGGTGTTGAGACAAGACTCAGCCTAACATTTTGGCGGAACATAGCGTTCCATTTGAACATCTTGGTCTTAACTACGAAAAGATTTACAGAATACAGATGGGAGATGTTATCTGGGTATTTTAATTATTTTCCATAGAAGTCCATAGATACACCTCACATTCCATAATTTGCTGCAAGCTCCCTGGCTGAAGTGAAAGACGTTACATGTATTACTCAAAGTACCGGAACGCGCGGGTGGGTAGGCCCCAAGGTGGACTGATGACCTGGTAAAGGTCGCGGGAGTTCGCTGGATGCGGGTGGCGCAGGACCGGTCACTTTAGCACTCTTTGGGTGAGGCCTATGTCCTGCAGTGGACATTATTTGGCTGATATGATGATGATTACAATGATGATTACTCAAAGTAAAGTCATAAATATAATCTAGTTTCTACTAAAAATAGTAAGGTTGCCATAAATACGTATGTGTTCTCGTTCATTATCAGATTTGTTTAAAATTTGATTTTTGGGCAAAATTCTCGCTGGTGGCAAGGCAGGCGGCGTATTGCAGCCTGTGGGTGAGTCATACGCAGCGCACGTACAATACGCTCAGGGTCCAGTATAATAAGATATTCAGGATGCTGATGAAACTGCCGTGACGCTGTAGCGCGTCAGGTATATTCGCAGAGGCGCACACTGATGGCTTCCACGCAATCAGAAGGAAGAGAGTTGCGTCTCTGTTGAACAGAGTGCGTGGCAGTTCTAACATCATCCTGGGTATGTTTGCTGAACAACTGGACTGCCCTATGACAAAACACTGGGTAAAGATCATCACTGGCCAAATAAAGTAATGATCTTTACCCAGTGTCGCAAATATGTAATAGTAATTATTTATGTCAAATTCTTTTTTATGATTATTATGCCAATTGCTATTGTTAAAATGTAAAAAACATGGGTTCTGCCTGAAATAAATCAATTTTATTTTATTATTTTTATTATTGTACCGGAAGGCGCAGCGTGGGTAGGCCCCCCACAAGGTGGACTGATGACCTGGTAAAGGTCGCTGGAGTCCGCTGGATGCGGGTGGCGCAGGACCGGTCATTGTGGCGCTCTTTGGGGGAGGCCTATGTCCAGCAGTGGACGTCTTTGGGCTGATATGATGATGATGATGATGATCATTATTACGGTACTCTGTCTGCGACCTACCCTGAACATAATTATTTAGTTCAAATTTGGTACGCACATAGGGATGGTTTTTTTATCACGGAAATCATCGCTTAGATTAGAGGGGTAAGAAGGGTAGATCTTTGAGAGTGCGATAGTTGATTCTGCGCCTTTGAGAACTCTAATGGCATATTTCCTTTTAGTTTTTGTATAGGCTTTGTAATTAATAACTTAAGGCGATTAACGAGTAAACGCGGAGGTAGTAGCGGGCATCAGCTAACCTTCCATTGTGTAGGTAATAAAAATATATATAGATTTAACCATACAAACTCGCGGGTTATACTTGTGTGACTAACAAAATAAAAATATTGTTTCGCTTCTCGTGTGCAACACGCCTTATCCCCCGAATTGACAGTTTGTCAAATACGTATTACGGCAATTTCCGGGCTGCATCTACTTTTAATATAAACGCCATATTGAGGGGAACGTCGTTGTGGTGACAATAGGAATAACTGTAGCGCAGCCGGTCAGTCTTGATACTTGAAATCATTTGAGTTGGGCTAAGGTAGAAGTTTCCAATTTTTATAAATAGTCGGCCACATTAAAATTGGTTTTGTTGAAAAGTGATTCGGGAGAGGAAATCAAATCCACGATCTCACGTCCATAGACGTTAAAAGCATGGCTTAACAACGCTTAATTGACATTGCGGGCTCGAAAGTGTTAGAACAGATTTGGATTTTAAATTAAACAACAGTTCCCGCGGCTTTTCCCCCTAAACATCACGGTGAATGGCATCAATTTTGGCATGAAATACTTATATTATAAAAGGATTTTATTTAGACAGTCGACGTCAAAGATATGTAGGTATAATGTATACCAATTTGCCAGTTCATCAGTCCACCTTGTGGGGGGGTCTACCCACGCTGCGTCTCCCGGTACGTGGTCATCACTCGAGAAACTTTCCCCCCACAAGGTGGACTGAATAGCTGGTATAGATCGGGGGAGTTCACTGGCTGCGGGTGGCGCAGGACCGGTCAGGCGGTCACTTTGGCATTCTTTGAGGGAGGTCTATATCCAGCAGTGAACGTCTTTCGGCTGATATGATGATGATGATGATGATAAATGCCAACGACACCAAAAGATTGGAATACAATTGTTATATTTGCATAGCGCGGGTAGATGTAACTCGCCAGTCTGTTTATAGAGCATTTAGTGTAGCACATGCGCGTTCTGCACGGCTATCACAAGACGGCACGCGAGCTCTCTCGATTTTTCTCGCACCATACCTCTCTTTCTAAGTTTACTAATAAGAGAGAGACTGATAGTGCGAGAAAAATCGAGAGAGTTCGCGCGCCGTCTTGTGATAGCCCTGCTGTGAACTTGGAGTTTTATTGGTACTTCCCGGCCAGGACACGACAACAATATTGCTTAGGTCTCTATGCCAAATTATGACAGAACACCTCCGAAATCAAGTTGACATCTGAGGGATAATTGTGTAATTCAAGCGTTAAAGCGTTAGGACAAGTGAACAGTCATGACATTTTTATCTAGCTAACGTATTGTACTAAACGTTACTCAACCGACCAGCTGATTAATTAATTAATTTCATAAAACAACTTAACGGTAAGTATACATTTTCTGTTTCGCCAAACTGAGGGCAGTTTTAAGTTTAGTTGGCATTACTTAAAGTATCAAGAAGTTTTGCTAAACTATGAAAGCTGCAAGCACAGCTGAGTCATCTATTGCCAATATAGTCACCTTTGCAAACAATTTGAAGGAGGGTTTTACAGTTTGGTGTTACTCTGTCCATCCTTTGATGAAATTCGAGTCTTAACCTTTGGCAGGTGAAGTTAGGTATTCGCGGCGTAATGGAGAATATTATATACGTGTTTTTTTAGCATTGTTAGTCGAAAAGGAAATCTAAATATAATACTCGTAAAAGAAGAAACTGACTGACTGACATATCAACGCAAAGCCAAAATCGCTGGTTCTAGAGATTCCAAATTTGGCACGTAGGTTCCATATTTGTCTAGAGGTGCATTAAAAAAGTTTTCAAAATACTACCCTAAGGGGATGAAATGGGGTCCAAAGTTTGTACGGGAAAACAAGATTAGTTAGACTATTTTATTCGAAACTTCACAGGAGTATTTCTAACGATAAATGAGTACATTCATTTGTTTCAGGTTTTTTGAGAATTTAACCCCTTAAAGGGGAGAAGTGGTGACATCCTCTGAAAATCAACATAGATAATTTCTATGGATTATCGGGTCGCTGATTACGAAAACAAAAACGATTTTAAAACCGAACGTGGCGGACGTGAAATATCATGTCCCCTGTTGGGGTTAATATTGTGGACATGAAATTTATTGAAAGTATTTGTGACAAACTAAACTTAGAATAGCTATGTATTTTCAAAGTTCATTTAGAAAATAGAAAGCAGTTGCCTGGGATAAAAAGATTTCATTTCTAACTTCGTTCAAACCTAACTAACTTGGAGTGTTTCGTAATTTGTTTGAGAATTGCTAAATGACTACAGGACGAACTTTAAAGGGAGGAAAAAAATACTTTACGAAATCTTAAACTTGATAAAAGTTAGTTGAGTAGCCACAAAAAGACTGAAATTATTTAGAAGACTACTATTTGTAAAATTGATGATGATCTGTCCGACCGTTTTCGGCCATGGCGACCACTCCGACTCCTATAGCGTGTTGGCGCTCGTGCGCTCGAAGATGGCTTATGTAGCCTATCTTTGCGGCAACATTCCGTGCACATTGCGGGCACGTAAGTACGCCGTTCTGGTAATTGTATGCTATGGCAGCAGGTGGGCGGGCCTTTAACTGGTCGCGTTTATAGTCAAGGTCAACTTTGCGCTAATCTTCGAACTCGCGAACTTGGATGTTCACCATCCTGCGCCATTCTGACCGCTGTGCTGCCAAACACTCTAATTGAGAGGGCTCAATGTCGCATCTCTTCATATGTCGCTTTTGGACATCCTTGTACCGGAGGAGTTGTCCGCCTTGCTTCCGCTTGCCCTCCTCTATTTCAGAGTAGAAGATGCGTTTCACCCATCAATTGAGGTAAAGTTCATTCACACTTTATACTATGCAGAGAAAAAGTCTGTGATATTATAGCTTTGTAAGCCTATAAGAGGGTAGTTTCCTCATGTCTGCCGTGTCAATCCTATCTCATGTATCTTGAGATACATGAGTTACGCGGTCTAAATCTGTTTATTTTCCATCGTCTTTATCCCTACATACTCAGTTTTTTAATTTAATTTACCAATTCCTTATACGAGCCTGTCACGTAACTCATGTAACTCTGTTTTTACCATAGTAAATCATGGCTAAATACTGTACAACAAAAACTTCAAACGGCGTTTTCTCAAAACTATGCTTTTTGAGATACATGAGATAGGCTTGACACGGCAGATGTTCAAATTGATAGCGCAGTATTGCTAAATGGATAGTAAACCATCAAACAATTCTAATAAAGTATAAATTGGTGTGGGATTCTACATGTGTCACCACATTCGCCCCCACCCACATCAGTCTACACGTGGAGCTGCTGCCGAGACTCAAGCGGCAGTGACGCGGAAGAAATATGCTCCTCTGGGACCGGGCTATATTTTTGTCCCTTTGGCGGTGGAGACAGCGGGGTGTTGGGGCCGTTGGGGGGCGGATGCGAAACAGTTTGTTCGCGACATAGGCCGTCGACTCAGGCAAAAAGGAGAGGACCCCCGCTCTTAATCGTTTCAGGTGCAAAGGCTTTCCTTGGCTATCCAGTATCCAGCGTGGAAATGCCGCCAGTGTTATGGGGACTTTTGCACCGGGGATTTAAGTCAGGTATTTTATCTCAATTAATTGTATATCAAGTGTTATATTATTTATATATTTTTTTTATTATTTGTGACTTAATAAATATGAAGTATAAATTGCGAAATATAATTGAAATCATAAAAAGGCCTCCCCTAGAGAGTGCCAAATTGACCGGTCCTGCGCCACCCGCATCCAACGGACTCCCGCGACCTTTACTAGGTCATCAGTCCACCATGTGGGGGGCCTACCCACGCCGCGCCTTCCGGTACGTGGTCGCCACTCGAGAACCTTTCCGCCCCAACGGCCATCGGTTCTACGTGCAATGTGCCCCGCCCACTGCCACTTAAGTTTAGCAATTCGTAGGGCTATATCGGTTACCTTGGTTCTGCTGCAGATAGCCTCATTTCTGATGCGATCACGCAGAAAGACTCCTAACATAGCCCTCTCCATTGCCTTTTGGGTGACTTTGAGCCTTCTTATGAGGCCCATATTAAGCGACTAAGTTTCAGTGCCATATGTCATCACTGGCAACACACACTGGTCAAAGACTCTCGTCTTGAGACACTGCGGGATATTGGACAAAAATATGTGCCGGAGCTTCCCGAACGCTGCCCAGCCGAGTCGGATTCGACGATTGACCTCTTTCTCGAAGATTTCAAGATACTAGGTGTAAAAGCTAACTGAAAACGTGCCCGTTCATAAAACTCTCAATATTCCTTCAGAACAAACATCCTAGTCATCTAGCTCCGCTGCGATTCAAGTAAAATACAACAAAAGGGAACAATAATGCTGCTCGACGAAGAACACCGTAATTACAGAAAACAGACCTATTACGGATGTGAAAGTACGAAAAACGAAAAATTTTTTTTTCTTTTACCTCGGTACCTAATAAGTATGCGCTGAATTTTATCGCGACTGAAGTTTTAACCACAAAACATTTTAGTGGTTTGCGGTTTTGACTGTCCTAAAGGAACATACCCAAGATCGGGTACCTTCCATATTCGTAATTTAGCCATATTAGACTAAGAAGTTTTTGTATTGGCATGTAAGTGCTCCGTTCCCATAATTGCAGCGCCCTCTCAGGGTACATAATGTTTACGTCATTCCACACTGTAACACCTTTATGTCATTATGTGCAATAAACTATTGAGTATTGAAATTTCATTTGCTATACACTAGGTGTTTGCCATAATCATCACTTTACCATAAAAGTGATTTTTTCCGAAACCGTAACAAAAACTCGGGACAAATTACTTGAATTGTTAGGTTTGTTTTATACCAACCCTGAATTATTTACAGGTTTTGAGAAAAACTACTTAGGACAAATGATGTTTGAACTTAAACTCCAATCGGTAGGTTGCGGCATAAAAACAATTTCCCGCCCAAATTAAGTTTTAGCTGCATGGGAGCCTTTCCGACCTATCATAATAAAACAAAATCGTGATAGTTACATACACCATTTAAAACTCAAGAACGGTTGAAACGATTTTTATGATGTTTGATTTGCTGGATTTGTCTTCACTCCGAATAGCAGCAGAATAACTAATAATACATGTCATTTTTTACTTTTTTTTTGCATACACTTTGTATGGGCGTCAGTGAGTTTGGTAAAACTAGTGGCTCTGTCTTTTTTGAAAGTTGAATCGACACATACTTAATTTTATTATTTTTATTTTATTTTAAATAAAAAAGACTGCATACAAAATAGTTACGATCTAGAATGTAATATTTGGGACACATTTTTTCTTGTATGAGGATTGATAGTATCAATGATTCTGAGTAAGAAAACCCAAAAAAAAAACGAATTCTAAAAAAAAAGTTCAAGTACACTTTTTTTGAAAAACGCTCAGAAACTTGTTTGAAAAAAATCACGAGAATCGGTTTTAGAATTGCGACCAGTAGAAGAGGAGAACAGCCGGATAGAAGAATACAGAAGAATTTCAGCTCAAGGTGAACGCTCGTTCAATTGGTGGTCTTTTTGTCACTTTTATTCACATTTGTACGACGTTTGTATACGACATTCTTGTTTAGTACCTAGTGGTTTTATTGTATGCTCTGGAGCCGTAGCATGATTGGCCTTGTCACGCGATAGGTGATAGGATATAGCGTGCGTCACTGACTGACACCGTTCGATAGAACGAGACGACGCTCTTATCTTGTCACTTGTCGCGTGATAAGGCCAACCATGCTACGGCTCCTGGTTAGTTTGAGTTCAGGCCACACAGTAAGGCTTGTTCACGAAAAAAAGTGGCCACCGTTGTGTAATTTAGGTTGGCAATATGTAATGTCATTTTTTTAAGAATTTAATTAAAAAGAAGGTCTCTTCACCTATCGTTTTGTGTGGTGTTATGGATATTTATATCAGCTGCTATCCATTTTTGGGCTACCTTTCAAAATTTCTGGATTATAAGTCTTAGATTTTGTTATTTTCACGTTGGGGTCATAGAGGTTCTTTATTTTCTTTATATACTCAAATAGATTATCAATGCTAGTATAATGTTCCGCGAATATCTTTCCAGACTCTTAATTACCGTATGCAGGTCATAAATTGCTTTAAATCATGCCAGAAGTAGACACAATTTCTATGCAATAATTTTAGCTGCATTATGAAGGATTTCACAACTATTAAGGAAAAATGGATGGATTTAAGATTCTTACACTTAAAAAAGAGTACTCAGTTGGGTATCTAATTGCGGTTTGAACTACCTAGACCTACTGGGTGACAGTGGAGACTTAGTTTTCGATGGCTACTTTTTTTCGTGAACAAGAAGACTTAAAACAATTTCTCGTTCCAGAATAGGCACGTTGCCCACAATAACGACGGATTATACGTACTCTATGCCGAGGCCGAATCGTGGCGGAGTGGCTTGCAACTGTAACTTACACAAAGCCTTAACTCAGGAAGAACTTCACAGTAGTTATAATTCCTGGGTAAAAAAAATATAATTCTATTTAGTCAGTCAGTTAGATTAAAGACGAAAATTGACCTTATCTCCGATTCTGAAAATTCTCAAAAAAATATGGAATATAATTCCTTGCCTAAACATTACAGGAAAACCTTTAAGAAGTTTGAATATTCAAAGCAACGGGAAAATTCTCAATATTTTACGGAACCCTCACCACGCGAGTTGAACTCGCACTTGTCCGGTTTTTTCAAATTCATTGCGCGTGATCTCAACTAACCACAGTGCGTTGCGCGTCTCGACCGCGCAATGAACAGATCAAACGCTTTCCATGCCACAATTCGCGCAATGTCGTTGCCGGCGCGCTCGGCTTCAGTGGCTAGACAATTGACAGTGACATTGACAGGCGGCCATTATATAATAATAGTGTCCACTATTGTTACCGCTGTCAAACAAGAAGTAAGTAAATATTGTGAAAAATATTAATGAAATCTTGTGTTATTTTACTATATTACACAATTTTGGACAATGGTAGTCAGGACCATAATTTTTATCTCAAAAACGATTAGAAAATGTTTACTGCAATATGGATTTGACAGCTCAAGTCAGCGACAAAAATGTCAATTTTAGCCGTAGCGAGCGCTGTGATCGTTTAGGCTACCCCCTCCACCCGCTTTGCACTCTGCCAATAGGGCCTGGTCACATGTCTGCGGTGCGGCGCCGCAGAAATTCACGCCGCGTTGCATTGTGACCCTAAGGTGCTGCGTCGTGATAATACAACGATCAGTCTTCAAAAAGGTATGGACCATATCACACGTATTCGGCTCTTGTTGTTGTTAAGAAGACGCAAGAAAAAAATCAAATATTATGAAGATCTCCTTCAGTCCCACCTCGTAGCCAGATTTGGTAGCTAGCTTCAAATTGGGAAAAATAATCCCAATACGGAGCTGGCTACGAAGCGGGAATCCTCTACTCCCAGGTGGGAATAGAGGAATCTGGCTATGAGGTTATAGCCAGATTTGGTAGCTAACTTCGAAATGAGAAATGTGGATTTCCGTCTCGCAGCCAGCTTCGAATCGGGAACGATTTTCCCATCTCGTGGCCAAATTTGGTAGCTAGTTGACTACGAGAATGGGCCTAAAAGATTCCCGTTGCGCAGCCAGCTTCGAAGTGGCAATTATTTCTCCCATTTCGAAGCTAGCTACCAAATCTGGCTACGAGATGGGACTAAAGGGAAGATTTTGGGTGAACCCATATCTTTCCATCATGAATCCTGATGAGTCATTTCAAGAGGAGTAGAAATTCAGTGACAGCTAATTTCATGATCATTTTAGGATGACAATATCAAGTTATTTGCTTTTTTTCATGCGTCTTCTTAACAACAACAAGAACGTGTGATATGGTCCATATCTGTTTTGAAGACTGATCGTTGTATTATCACGACGCAGCACCTTAGTACCTATAACACGATGCATCGCGGCGTGAATTTCTGCGGCGCCGCAACGCGAGTTTTTTGCGGCGCCGCAACGCGAGTATTTTGCGGCGCCGCAACGCAAAACTTCGCGGCGCGGCACCGCAAAAAACTCGCGTTGCGGCGCCCCACCGCAGGCATGTAGCCATGGCCCATTGCTATAAGTTGGTAGGTGCTATGTATTCATAATAAAAATGACAACACAAGCATCGATCTTCCACGTATATAGGTTCGGACGCCTACCATCAATCACGACTCACTTCTAATCAGCACTGCGCTACATAATATAATATGTCTTACAATAGGAGTCTAACGAACAAAGAAGGGAGGAAAAGAGGGAAGGATTCGAGATACGTATTGGATTAGAATTGTTTTCAACTTAGTTATGCGTTTGCGAGATACTGGGATTTAAAGCCCTAATTATTGTTCGAGTCATGTGTCCCTCCCTAGCCGGCAGGGCTAAATGGCTACTACTGGGGACGTGAAAAAATTCGTGGCAGTACTACATAAAATGAATTTAAAAGGAAAACTATCACAGTTAAGTAGACATAACTAGTTGACGAGTAGTAGACATAACTAATTAACTGGTAAGAAATGCACTTAATTTCGGGTGCATATACATTGTCATTGGAATTTGAACCTTTTACCGTGGACGGTAGAGTTGCTTTTTCACGGCACATTGCTTCTTGCCCGCGGCGAGCGCGCAAAAGACCTGCCCTGCGACATGCCTCCCCACCCGTGGCAATGCTAAAACTTAGGCGGACCAGCGGCACGGCGCTTCTTGCGCGCGCGGCTAGTCGTGATGTGCGGCTTGATGCTGTTCGGAGATTTTCGTCATTATTTTACGTAAATAACCTGTTACTGCTAAAAGTTTGCGATCTGCGGTTGATTAGTTTATGTAGTATCTAATATTTACGATTATTTACGAGGGTAAGCTGTAATAAAAACCCCAAAAGCCCTTTAAGGCCGCATTCTGTGACAGACGGGCAACTACGGAACGCTATCCTGCGCGTGGCCCGACACGCACTTGGCCGCTTTTTATAGATAATGGTACGCAACCCTTCGTGCGCGAGTCCGACTCGCACTTGGTCGGTTTATTAATATTTTGTTGTGTTTAATATCAGTTTTGTCAGACGAGAGGACCTTCCTTACGTAAGTGTAAGTACCTACCGTTATTTATTCTGTGGCGACAGGCGACTTTCAGTTTCATCACCGCCTTTGTTTCCGAAAAATGACCAATTTTCCCGGTAACGGCCTTCACTAGGCATGCCAGAATACAACGTAAGTCATCCTTAACGTGAATGCATCCATCATTCGCTGGAGCAGCATTCACAACACTTATCATTCATTCATCCAAACTGATATAAGGTGACCTTCATTTACATGCCATTGTTACGTGTCTAAAGATCAAGATAGAACAAGGAGACTAGACGTTGTGAATCGCAAAGTAGTAATTTGTTCTGGGAACGCATTCATCGATCACGTGTCTCGGCGAAAATCAGAGAATATTCTAGATTGGGCGTAAATATTCAGAATTGTAACAGTAGTTTCCAATTTTCTATTCCTGTCGTTAATGCTGAAGCCTTGTTTATGGACACCAAAGTGTGCAACGGCGCGATACGCGTGCTGTCAGGCGACTATTGTATACTGTTTTGAAAAAAAAAAACCGGACAAGTGCGAGTTCAACTCGCGTGGTGAGGGTTCCATATAAAATCTAAATTTCATAAGTGTTTTTGAATACTCAAACTTCTTATAGATTTTCCTGTAATTTTTAGGCAAGGAACTATTTTATATATTTTTTTCAGAATTTTAATCGTAGTCGTTTCGGAGATAAGGGGGGGATGGTAAATTTTCGTCTTTTTCCCTAAATAACTTCAAATCTGTTTGGGCTAAAATAAAAATAAAAAAAACTGACAGGCTTACAACAACCCCTTTCATTTAATATGTCAAACAATACAGTTAACTTTTTTTTTTTAATTGTCCATTTTACACAAAACAAGCCAAACTTGAATGCTGCGGTAGAAGTCGCATCTCTTACAGTCTGGCAGGCGGTTATGTGATTGATTATAAACATCACCTTGGATAAACCTGTGAAGGCAAGAGTATCCTATCCACTAAAAGGTTTCCAATATACGTGTTTATTACCTTTATATGATTCACTTCCGCAAAAATGTTTGTCACTGCGAACAAAGTACCAACGTTGAACTGTAATATTTACCTACTTAAAACTTATAAAAATTCTGTCCCTTGTCTGATTCAAATATCATAATTTCATGAAATAATATAGACACACAACTACGCCTATTAAATTAGCGAGATACGTACATTTTCCCGGTGTTTGTCTTAGCAAAACTTTTAAAATTATTGTATAAACATCAGACTATTAACAAGAAAGTTTGTTGCAACTTAGTACTATAATTCTGTTTAATCTGAGCTCCAGGCAATGGACGCGAAGTTGTGCTTTTGTTTCTAGCAAACAACTTTTTTGTATTGTAACTATAAAGTAGACGAGGATTAAACATAAACATTATCTCACACAATATTCTGGAAACTGTTTGCTAAACTTGTCTCTTGTTCTTGTTTCAATCGTGCTTTCGCTGGTCCTATTGGCGCAGTCCCATGGGATACCAATTTTGGGTATATAAAATATCAAACCGGGAAATCAATTTTAACAAATGTTGAGTACAAACATTTAATATTTCTGTGACGGTTGCTAGCCCATCGGCCACGCTAGCAATCATATTCCCACTCCTACAGAATCATTTGCCCTCCTCTGCCCGCCACTTCCACGGCCGCTGATGTGTCAATGCATAGACAGACAAAGACAGTATGTCAGTAACTGTATGTCAGTTTATTATTAAAAATTAATAAAATGTTTGGATGTTAAGATGCTTGGATATTTGTTACTCAATCACGCTTGAACGGCTCAACCGATTTGGATGAAATTTTGCACGAAGATAGTTTATAGCCTGGGTTATATAGAGTTTTTATCCCGGGTTCACGCAGACGAAGTTGCGGGCAGAAGCCAGTAATAAATATTCCTTCTACATTTCACTATAATATTATAATTGTACTGTGGTAATCCAATACATACAATAATCCATTATCTACCCATGAGTAATAACAAAATCCCAGCAAATGTACTGCAAAAAGCATTGGGCTACAATAATGGAATAAAAAAACACAAGGAAAATCCCGGCTATCCGTCAGTCAGCCATCCCCGGGGGCCGGACATACCCGGCTGGCCCGGTCCATCGAACATGAGTTTTTTTCCCCAATATTTTATTTGTAGCACTTACGTAATAAAAACGTTATATAGAATATAGAACTAGCTGCCCTAACCTAGAGCCGCGTGGCCACCTCGAGATTGGGAATAGTTAGTTAGTTTTACTGGGCATTTTCCGCAAGTCGACATCCAATATGCCTATTTTGCGTGAAACGGCAGGGTGGCGCTACTCTAACCACCCCAGCTCCTCTAAAAAGTTTAAGAGTGCCTTGGTATTAACGACTGCGTTCCGTAGTGTGTCCGGAGACCTTAGGTGCTTTTTCCTGTATACTTCTACCTGCTTACAGTCCAGTAGAATGTGTTTAGTCGTTTCTTCTGACTCCATGCACGCTCTGCACATGGGGCTGTCAGTGATACCTAAATTATAGAGTTGTCTGTTCAAGGTGTTGTGTCCGGTTATCATTCCTACTATCTTGCGTAGTTGGTTCCTGTGTGTCTTCATTAGTTCGGTTGTAAGTTTGTAGTCGCGCTTTGACAGATTGGGAATATTTACTTTCTTATATATTTGACCCCGTGATACCTATATGTCCCTGGACATTCAAGGCTAAAATATATAGATGTATAACTTGAATACAAACACTACACAGGTAAGGGTTTCGAGCTTAAATAGAGTTTTAAGTTTTAAAGAAAGAAAGAAAGAAAGAGACATTTATTCGTGACATATAACAATTAAACAAAAAAGAGTGTCAGAGAGCAATTTTTTGTCACGAAACGGTTCTATCTCAGCATAATGTTGGCATTTCTGCCAGCGCCGTAGGTACCGTCTTCCTATACTCTAATAAACCAATATCAAAATTCCATCAACATATAGGTTCCTAGTATTATTGTTGTATAATGTCCTGTGTCCCGCTGTCCGGCTGTTCTTCTCTACATGTCGCATTTCTCAACCGATTCTCGTGAATTTTTGTGAGCAGGTACAATATAGAATTTTTTAATCTTCCTACTTTTTCCAAATTAAACCAAAAAAAAACTGGAAAAAGGCAGGCACGCTACTTCTACACACACACAGACCCAGAGCCACTAGTAATATAATTTATGTTTGTCTGTATGTTGTATTGTATTTTAATGTCATTTAAATGATGCAATTGTATGTATGCGTAAAATTATTGTCATGTAAAAGAGCCTTAATTAAAGAGCCTGGTAAAGGTCGCTGGAGTCCGCTGGATGCGGGTGGCGCAGGACCGGCCATTGTGGCACTCTTTGGGGGAGGCCTATGTACAGCAGTGGACGTCTTTCGGCTGATATGATGATGAAAATGAAAATTAAAAAATCATTCATGGGTAATTGTGTAAGGTTTTATAACAAACTTCCAGGAAACTTAACTGAGTTATCTATTAATAAATTCAAGAACTATGTGAAGCGTAAACTTATCTCGAAAGCTTATTATAGCACACAAGACTACATGAATGATAAAACTCCATGGAACTAATTTTAACTGAATTTTTAATCTATTATTTTCGTAATATTTTGTTTTTTGACATTAGATTGTTTTTCTAGAAATATTCTACTAGTATTTTTTATACATTTTTTTTTATCATATATATTTCATTCTTTATGTTTAAAAATTACTCAAAACAATTAACTGACGATTTGAAAGTGCTTGTTACTGGGCCTACTTGAATAAAGATAATTTTGAGTTTGAGTTTGATGATGATGAAAAGAGCCTTCAAGGCCTTTTAGTAAAGTACGTATTGTAATTTGATATTTTAAATTAAAATCGTTAATTGAGAACGAGCTTTGGGTACGAATATGAAACGTAGATCGAAGATAGAATCATCAGGAACTGTAACAATATCTCAAAATCCTGATATAATGGAGGGGCTAAATCGGTTAATTCAATTAAAGTCCAATTCAAACGAAATGAGCAGCCTAATCTCCCCGTTTCATTCGTACGAGAAACGGGTAGTCTCGGGAGAAATTAATCGCACGATTTGGGGTGCGATTCTGAAATCGCTCGACACGAATCGTAATTGGTAAATTCGTTACCTAATTCCCGTGGTTTTAAATGTTTTGATTTTGTCTGTGCCAACTATTTGCCAGTTTAGATTGTGTGTTCAGTTGGTATTTTTCCACATCTCAGGATTTCATTAAATATAATGAAATAAAAATAATTTAATTTTAATTAGACTGAATTAAACCTGCAGCTCAATTTCAGAACGTCTGACTGACTTATTTTAGATTAGATTGATGACTGACGTCTTTTAGATTTTAGAGAATTTTCTGGTGGAACCAAAAATATGGAATTCTCAAAAAAAAAAGATGTAAAGGTTTTTTTTTAATGCTATCTACCCAAGCAGTTTGACAATCACTATAAATAAGCCATCGGTTGTCTATCTGACGGTGGTGCCAATGACATTGTTTTTGTTATCAAAAACAAAGGCTGACGAGAGACATTAAGTCTCGGTTGTAAGTTGCGTCCGTTAAAATCGGTTTTTATGGAAAGTTTGTTAATGTTCCATGAGATCACAGCTGCTTATATATTTGACATACACCAGTCAGTAAAGTACATCTGACGCTATCCGGTTTTTTTTTAACACAAGCACTATATCAGCACTATGTCCTCTTATTTCGTTTTTTCTTTTGCTTGTTTTTTTTTGTTTAATTGTCTCATTTGTGACGTTAAATAAATGTATTTTCTTTCTTTCTTTTTTCTTCACTATAAGGGCCTCGAGCACGACTTCCAGCGGCAGCGGTGTGCCATGCGTAAGAGCAAAAGATCAATGCCTATACATTATGTCAAACCCAAAGAAAGTCTGCTATTGTAGAAAAGTTGCGCGTGAAAATTGTGTCTACCGCTTTCAGAATAGCACCGCTGGATTAATATTTAATCCGGCCCAAATTGTGCAGTATCTACCGATCGACCGGTTTTATTTCACCTCGCGATTAAAACTATGCGGATGATTGAACCGCATCTAAAAAAGAAAAGGATTGCAATTAGACAAGTTTATAATCGTGGCGCAAAATGTCTTGTTTTCCGTGATTGATTTAAAACGTCCAAGAAATCTATTCCAGGTGAATTGGGTTTGGTTAAAACTAAGCAGATTACATTCTAAACAGAAATGGCAGAGACATTTTTGTTTCGTAGAATGACACAGAATTACATTTACAGAAATCTCTCATTCTACAGGCAATGATTTTTCCCTGAAATCAGTCTTCTTGGATATAATAACATCACGAAACCTTTAAATTACAGTTTTAATTTGTATACAGTTTCAAAGGAAAAGAGTTTAAAGCTGATTCTGTAAAATAAGTAATAGGTACCTAACAGCTGAACCGTATGCCACACGGATTCATACATTCAGCAAAATGTCTAACATAAAACTAACACGACCCATTTATTTGTCTTAGTCTTTACAAAATAAAACTAATCAGAACAATCACGGGCTCTCATCAACGGGAATTAGTTCTAATGAGTGTCCGAAAAAATAGCCGTCTCACGCCAAGCGTGAGATAAATCGCCCCTTGGAGGGATTTATTAGTGATTTAAGGGCTAATGAAATAAGCCCAACATTAGTATAGACTCTATAGGGTATTTGTGGACACACGGCAAAGTCATTAGGAAAGGTTCCGTCGATAAATGGGCACTACGAGCGTTTCAATCGCAGCGCTTTCTGTGATCGTATTGGCGCAGTCTCATAGGATACAATTTATCTACATAAGTATATAAAATAAGACTTCCTGACTGATCATCCACACACAGCCGAAACTAGCTGTAAAATCTGAAACTTTTTTCTGGTGCTAAGGAAGGTTATTCCTATCAACAAAAAAATAATCAGGCATTTCTAAAATTTTCATCCATTCCCAATTAATATATTGCAGTGGTCCCGCGTTCATACAAAAGCGGACGTTAATAAACAAGTTGCAATAAAAATATGATAGGTAGTGCTAAACGCTTTATTAGTTTGTTTGTTCTAAAATTAGAGAAACGCAGTCTTTCGGTAGTGATGCTTTCTTTTTTTGGGGCAATGACGTATTTGCATTTTTCAGCATTTGTTATCTTTGGTAGCAACTATCCATAGCTCAAATACAAACATACGTGACAACGAATATTTGATTTGTTGGTCTAAAACAAAATAAACAACACATGAAGTATTTTCACCTTAAAAATATAATGACGTAAAATGACTATCACCAAGACCTTCGGAAGTGTTCGGTAAATTTGTCATAAGAATATTAAAGTTCATCCTTTTTGCTTCATCATCATCATTGGCCCTTAGCATCTACAAAAGATGATTTAAGCAGCGTCCATTAAAGTGCGGCACTTGGGTACGTGGCTTGTCAGGCCAATACGAGAGCGACAGTCGCATATATGACATGTAAATGTCATGCACAGCGCTGTTGGAGGTGCAGCAGCGCGCTGGTGACTCAGTGCTCGTATGTGGGACAAGAGGTCAAACCAGGCGATGTCGTGTAGTATCACGCTTTCATACAGTGCCTTTCTCCAAAGGTCTCGGTCCTGGGATTGCTTTTCCCACCTCATGGAGTCGCTTTTGAAAGACAGTATGAATTTTGCTTCAAAGTGACATATAAATCATCAGGGGGTTCGCGGGGTCTCTAAAGTAAAAGCTTCGATGTATTTTCTAGATTGAAATTTTCGTAGGTCACAAAACATACCTCCTGGAATCTCCATTAAGTATACAATTTAAAGACACTTTTATACAAAATAGTAGTAAAAATGATCCGTAAACAAATCAATGTTTTTACTGTTTTGTGATAACATGGTTCGAGTGCGTGCGGTATATGACAACTTCCGATGTATATATAAGTGGACATTTTTGTTCCGGCACATAGCGAATAATTTATGTTTTCTAAAATTGCATATATTTAGCTACCCTCCTTAGTAAAAAAAGGCTTGATAGTTAAGCGACTTTTTTGAATATTGTCTTCTCAGAACATAAAACATTCCTTTTTATGATCTGAGATTGTCTTGTACTGGGACTACTGTGCATTGGTAAGACGGTTTTAAACGCAATATGAAACCCTGAGTTTCTGCAACAGATATCCGAATTGTAAAGAGCCGAGAGCCCTTAATGTAACAGAAACGTTTTATTTAATTCCATTGAAAAGCCATTAAAGAGCGACTGAGTATGCACTCCGTTGCGTATCACAAATAAAATTAATTCCGTTATTTTATTCGAAATGCGTTGGTTCGAGAAGAAGTAACGACTATAGTTAATTTAACTGTTGTTTTAAATTTTTCGGTAATAATGAGCATGTCAGGCCATGACCGTAATAAAGTTAAGTATAAAGTATTTTTTATGTGATATAAAAAAGGGATTTGAAAGGGACATTGTAGGTAATCGTACCAAAGTATTTAGACTTTATCACAAAACAGGGGTCGTGTAAAATGTACAGTCAGCATCATAAATATGTATACACTTTTCGACCTTATGTCTAACTAAATAAGGTCATAGAATGTTTACATGTTTATGATGCTGACTGTATAATCTCAATGGGCGGCTGACGGATGCAAATTACGTCAAAATAATGTCGAACGATATACGTAATATGGATATGACTACAATTGATTTAAAATAAGTTTGTGACAACAATGTTATTTTTGGTACAGTCACGGACTTTAATTATTGAGCCATTTAGAGCTCAACTTTTACTGGATATTCATCCGACCGGTTAGCCTAGTGGGTAATGACGCTGCCTACGAAGCTGAAGGTCCTGGGTTCGAATCCCGGTAAGGGCAAATATTTGTGTGATGAGCATGAATATTTGCTTCTGAGTCTTGGATTTTTTCTATGTATTTAAGTATTTATACCTATTGTATATGTCGTCGTCTAGTACCTATAACACAAGCCTTATTGAGCTTACTATAGGCCTAGTTCGATTTGTATAAGAATGTCCCCTATATTTATTATTTATTTATTTATTCATAGCTTAGCTATTAAAAACCAAAATTAGTTGACACCTAAATGGCTCAACTATTAAAGTCCGTGACTGTAGAAGGTAACAAGTACAGGTGCAACTGTACTTTTCTGTATACCGTCATCAACTACTCATTAAGACGATTCTAACGAGCCCAAACCCAACGGGGCTACGTCGGTTAAGTACTGAATTATCTTGGCCACCTTCTGTCTCCATCATCAGATCAGCTCGATGGTACCAAAATATTGAATTGCCACCCAAACTATACCTTTACAAAAAAAACAGCTCAATCGGTTGAAGATATCTGCTTTAAAATTGAGTTACAAGTTTCCACCCGAACAAACATAGTTACATACATTGCAAGTTAATAGAAAGCTTGTAAAAAGAGAACATATTTGCAGAAAAATTATAGAATTTTCTTTGTTAATGTACAAAATATGTACTTGTTTACTGATATGTAATAAAAAAGTTAATACAATAGTATTTAATACAATCGTTACACAATGAGGGCTCTTAAAGTCGAGTACCTACGCCAAATGGCCTAAGTAAGGTACGAGAATTTAAGAGTTAATTGTGTAACTATTGTAAACAATACTTTTTATGCTAGTCAACGGAAATAATTAACCAAACATGGTATCTAATTACAATCTAAGCCCTGCTGAAACGAAGTGCAAGTCAGAGGTACGGGTCAACGTCGTTGATGTCTTTTGTACTGTAGCCAACGTGACGTACCTAACGTGCGATTGGTCAAATTTATTATAGTTCAGTAAAGGCGCCACGTGATTGGTCTAATTTATTTTAGTTGTCAAAACAGTTGTGAAATACTTTTTACAGTACACATGGTGTTACTTTCCCGCACTAGTGCGGAAATGACCACTTTCCGTGCATATGTTGAAACTTTAAAGAGCCATATGTACTGTAAAACGTTGTACGATACACGTGCGAATAGGTAATTCGCAACTCGTGTCGATTTAAAACACTCCCTTCGGTCGTGTTTTAATTTATCACCACTCGTTGCGAATTTCCTATTTTCTGCACTTGTATCGTAAATAACTATTACAGTTGAGTCGGGAGCTCCATATAAAAAAAAGTATGTCATTATAGTTTAGTGTACGAAGTCTTAAATCAAACATTAAAGTCAACGAGTATAAAAAAAATGTTTTTATTGAAATCACACGAAGATTAACGCACGATTTTTCTAATCTTATCTGGAATAAGGTATAATATCAGACATTTTTCCTCTTTATAATGAGTCTTTAAAGTGTTATGTTTCGCAAAAAATTAATTGGTGCTCATGAATAAGAATATAAATGTGTGGTGGTGCAAAAACGGAAGGTGAGTTAAGGGCCTCTTTATATGTTATTAAATTAATTATCATAAATAATAACTAGCGTCTGCGTAATAACCCCACATTCTCGCCCGTTTGTTAGGAGGGTGTGACGATACTATAATTAAAATTATTTATGTCTGAAACGGTTCCTTCCACACGACACCGTAACTCAAGCAACAAAATTATACCAGAGCGCGTATTTTATAAACCTACAGCACTAATAACCAGTGATCAGATTTTACGGTGCAACACGGCGGGATAACGAGTAGAAAAATTAATATGGACATGACTAAAATCCCGACGTCTAGTTTAAAAAATGGTTATTTCAACTAAAAACTCATTAAAGAAATCTAAGAACGATTTGGAAATACCTATTCAACGATACCCCACGTGACATAGTTCGTAGACTTATTTTTTTATCTTTTACAGTATGGCGTCTGGTGGCCGCCATTTTGAATTTTGAATTATATTTCTAATTAGGCCGCTTAAGCTATTTGGCAGATCAGTTTTAAACAGATTTATTTCGCAAACTTTTATGTATAGGTAGTGAAATTAATTTATATCAATTGTTAAAATGTTATTGAATTTTATTTCATGTAATATAATCAGAATCATTGTCCTCCAAAAACAAATGTAATTAACTAGTAAGTCCCGGAATCCCGGAGCATATCCATATTGACATAATATTTGGGGTCATTCACTCCGTGTTGCACCGGGAAATCCGATCATTACTAATAACGCACTCTTAATGGGTCTAGTATATGCTACCATACTTATAATAGCATTCGTGAAGTTTGTTTGCCCTTCTATTGCGTTTGTTCTTGTACGTTTACTTATAAGGTTGAAATTAGCGGCACATTTATTTATTCATTAGGCTCACACAAATTAAGTCATTCATTCAGTAACATAAGAAGCTTAGTGTCTAGATCTGGACTATAATTCTAAACAGTGTGTGCACAAAAATATTCATAGGTAACTTAAATACAAATTATTCGCTAGATGGAATTACATACCTATTAGTGTCGCCAAACTTACAGGATAGGCAACATGCATATTATAATACATTCAATAATTAACATGACATTTACCTGAATATGGCGTTAAATATGTATCTAATAATATTCGTCTAACTCTAACTTAAATAACTAATTACCCAATTTAAATGCATCTTTAACTTTATTTTTAAACGTGGGTAGGGTGTGTCACTTTGAAGATGTCCAAAGAAGGATGTTCAGCCACTACATCATTATACAAGGTGGTATTATTGAAGAATATGGAAGTATTGAATAGGTGTAAATGCATTTGAGAATACATACTCTGGTAAGCTTTACTAATAATTGCCTACAAGAAGCAATATAAGACTATTACAAGTATAGTATGCTTGTAAGGGCTACAAGTAAAACTAAATTCACTGAAAACCGTTTGCACATATTCTTTAAATTTTAAGGGTTTATAAGTCCACTTTGTCGTATAATTATTAGTACACTAGTTCCTTAACGGTTTAATTAAAGAGTAAATGTACACGTTCTTATTGTGCAGAATGAAATGCTGCTAAAATCATACTAGATTTACAATGGTTTCGTTTGTTTTATAAAATCTTGAAAAGTTGACCGTTTCTGAGAAAAACTAATTAGGGCAAATGATGATTATGGCAAACCCGCCCCTAACATTGCAATAGTCAAATCCGGGTGCAAAAGGAATAAACCTCTCAGCGGGTAATAATGAGTCTCCCGTCTAAATAGAGGATATATTTTCACGGTAATTTAACGTTTTTGTTATCGCCAAATGGAAGTTTGTGATTTTTTTAATCAAGCTCTTAAATTGTTTGCTCAATCTTCATTAAATTAATTAAAGTGGGCAGTCAGTTAAAGGGGGCAATTAAAGGGGGCGGGGGGGCTGCTAAACATTTGGATATTTAAGACTAAGAGTGAATGTCTACTAGAGATAGGGATCGCCGAGAGGGTGAGAGATGTGTTCGATCCCCTCAGCTGGTCGATCACCTGATGTCACTTTTTAGGGTTCCGTGAAAGGAAAAAACGGAACCCTTATATAGGATCACTTTGTTGTCCGTCCGTCTGTCAAGACCCTTTTTCTCAGGAACGCGTAGAGGTATCTAGCTAAAATTTATATCAAATACTCAGGTCTACTGTCCCTTGGAGCAATGAAAAAATCAAACTTCTAAGCCAACGCAATCAAAAGATACAGCCGTTTATGCGTATCAAAACGTACAGGGTACTTCCCGTGAACTCGGAATCTTGAAATTTGGTACAAAGCAACGTCTTATAGCACAGATAAAGGAAAAATTGCGAAAACCGTAAATTTTTAGTTACATCATCAACAGTAGCTTTAATATTTATGAAACTATTAGTGAATACATATATTGGTGCCCTTGACTGTATAACCATGCTGTTCTCAATTTTAACATAATACAACCACACAATGAAACCCATTCACCGTATTGTCCCAAAACACACGCTCCGTGAATCGTCAATTTATCGACGTCGACATCGATACTGTACAAATTTAATATCATTTCCACGGCCAAATGAACCGATTAAACAATACCGACACTGTATGATAAACATCGTGCAATTTTAGGGTTGCCATTTTAAATAATAAATATTTTCGTTAAACCCTTAACCTCTGGAAAAATCAGTCTTTAATATTAAGACAGCCTGTTTGCTCTTATATTCGATGTTTTCTATTTACCTTTAAGTAATTATGTATGTATACTACTAGAAAGGACATCTCAACTAGATTTTTTGTAACACCAGTTAGAGCCAATTGGCCCTAACGCTTTCAGTCGCGGCAGCTCGACGCAAAATAAAGTGAAAAGTCACGTCACGTAACACTTTTCACTTCAATGCGTCGAGCTGCCGTGGCCGTCCGGCACAGACTGAACGCGTTAGGGCCAATTGGCTCTAATTGGTGTTACAAAAAATATAGTTGAGAATGTTGAGATGTCCTCTCTAGTAGTATACATAATTACCTACTATTTAGGTGTGCAATAAAGTATTTGTATTGTTTATACGATAAACAACACGATTCAAGATCATTGAAAATAAACCCTCTAATAAACTCATGTCAAGTCATGTAATTTCTGCTTCAGACTCAAAGCTTAATGGTACTTGAGGATTTAGAGAATGTTTGCAGCAAGATAATGACAAATACTTCTTTAGTATTCATTAAACTTAACAGTCTCTTAACTTATACGCAGCAGAAAAATGGTTTAATGGATGTATTGTCGATTAAGCGCATTAAAGCTGTCCAACGTCTATCTAGACGTATGTGCTCCTAGTTCCTAGTACTACTCACTAAATGCTAGGTGTTAGTAAAGATATGAAAACGACTACAAAATATTTTAAACAATTTCTGTATAAAAGCATTTTAACGTCCATTTTGCACTGCAACGCTGCGAAATGCGTAGTATTTAACGGAAAACAAAAGTCCAATTTCCACCAGCAAATACAATTTTGATTGTATTCATTTATTATTATTTTATAAGGTCGCGGGAGTCCGCTGGGTGCGGGTGGCGCAGGACCGGTCACTTTGGCACTCTTTGGGGGAGGCCTATGTCCAGCAGTGGACGTCTTTCGGCTGATATGATGATTCATTTATTTTAAAACACTGGCAATCGCAACCCTAGGTTAAGTCAACAAGGGGCGCTGTTTTTAGGGTTCCGTAGCCAAAATGGCAAAAACGGAACCCTTATAGTTTCGTCATGTCCGTCTGTCCGTCTGTCCGTCTGTCCGTCTGTCCGTCTGTCCGTCTGTCCGTCTGTCCGTATGTCACAGGCATTTTACTCGAAAACTATAAGGTGTATTTGAATAAAATTTTGAGGATAGGTGTATTTTGTTAGCCGCTACAAAGTTTTGTAATTAAAATTACAAAAAAAAATTTTTTTAGGGGTGTACTCCATACATAAAACTAAAAGTCAAAAAAAAAATTTTCATCGTGAGCCCACGTGTGGCACATGAATCGATAGGCCTTTCAAAATAAATATAAGGTTTCTCGGGAATTTTTTTGATTAAGTGAATACAGTCAGAGATAATCGCCCCGAAAGTCACTAAAATTCTGTCCCCCCCCCCTCTAATTTTTGAACGGTGTATTTTAAAAATATGAAAAAATTCATGGATACAGAGCTTATTAAGTTCATTCACCGAAAATTGTTTTGAACAAGATCGGATGAAAGGTTTCCGAGATATTGCTGAAAAACTGCCTTCCTCAAAGAAAAGGACGTAAGTGCCGTGAGATTTCTATGACGATACGACCTTTTTAATAGGCACGGAACCCTTCGTTTTGCGTGGTCCGACACGCACTTGGCCGGTTTATAATATTATAGTCGTACATGATTTTGTCATTGGTCATTTCACGTATTGTTTATTTATAAATGAGTATTATTTAATTGTTCTGTACGCCCAATCAAGTTTATCGAGTTCAGTCTAATTTCATGCAGTCTGCATTTCATGGTCGTAGCTACATCTATTTCATAGGCATATCGTATTGGGTCGGTTCCAGAGGTGCGTGGTGCGTGGTGCGAGATTGGTGACAGCGCCAGCAAAACACACCTTATCAACTTTAGTTTTATTAATGGTCATCACAAAATTATAAAAACAGCTTATTCAGAATATTAATGAGTTTATTATGAATAATGGGCTTGTGACTTTATTGATAGCGTAGGTAGTGTTAGTAAATGGATATTAAACCATCAAATTATTGTAAAAATTACAAAATATAATGAAAATCATAAAAAGATATGGACCTTGAAAGTTTAGAAAAAACTTGCATTTTTTTGACTGTCCAAGTGTAAATTTAAAGCTACCAATAGAATCCTTACGCTTTTATACAAACAAAATTGTACGACAACTATGGACCTAAACGCAGTATTTCGCGACCGAAACAGCAATTTACTTGATTTTCTCTACAATGATTAGTTCAAATAGCAAAGTGTGACTTTAGAGTCAATCAGTATGAAGCGTTTCGGCTGCCGCCAGCGAGGTCCGTCTTTAATTACATTTTTAGGGTTCCGTAGCCAAAATGGCAAAAACGGAACCCTTATAGTTTCGTCATGTCCGTCTGTCCGTCTGTCCGTCTGTCCGTCTGTCCGTATGTCACAGGCATTTTACTCGAAAACTGTAAGGTGTATTTGAATAAAATTTTGAGGATAGGTGTATTTTGTTAGCCGCTACATAGTTTTGTAATTAAAATGACAAAAAAAATTTTTTTAGGGGTGCACTCCATACATAAAACTAAAAGTCAAAATTTTTTTTTTCATTGTGACCCCCCGTGTGGCACATCAATCGATAGGCCTTTCAAAATAAATATAAGGTTTCTTAGCATTTTTAGGGTTCCGTAGCCAAAATGGCAAAAACGGAACCCTTATAGTTTCGTCATGTCCGTCTGTCCATCTGTCCGTCTGTCCGTCTGTCCGTCTGTCCGTCTGTCCGTATGTCACAGGCATTTTACTCGAAAACTATAAGGTGTATTTGAATAAAATTTTGAGAATAGGTGTATTTTGTTAGCCGCTACATAGTTTTGTAATTAAAATGACAAAAAAAAAATTTTTAGGGGTGCACTCCATACATAAAACTAAAAGTCAAATTTTTTTTTTTCATTGTGACCCCCCGTGTGGCACATCAATCGATAGGCCTTTCAAAATAAATATAAGGTTTCTTAGCATTTTTTTTGATTAAGTGAATAGGGTCGGAGATAATCGCCCCGAAAGTCACTAAAATTCTGTCCCCCCCCCTCTAATTTTTGAACGGTGTATTTTAAAAATATGGAAAAATTCATGGACATAGGGCTTATTAATTTCATTCACCGAAAATTGTTTTGAACAAGATCGGTTCAGAGGTTTTCGAGATATTGCTGAAAAACTGCCTTCCTCAAAGAAAAGGACGTAAGTGCCGTAAAATTTCTGTGACGATACGACCTTTTTAATAGGCACGGAACCCTTCGTTTTGCGTGGTCCGACACGCACTTGGCCGGTTTTTTTGATTAAGTAAATAGGGTCGGAGATAATCGCCCCGAAAGTCACTAAAATTCTGTCCCCCCCCCTCTAATTTTTGAACGGTGTAGTTTAAAAATATGGAAAAATTCATGGACAAAGGGCTTATTAATTTCATTCACCGAAAATTGTTTTGAACAAGATCGGTTCAGAAGTTTTCGAGATATTGCTGAAAAACTGCCTTCCTCAAAGAAAAGGACGTAAGTGCCGTAAAATTTCTGTGACGATACGACCTTTTTAATAGGCACGGAACCCTTCGTTTTGCGTGGTCCGACACGCACTTGGCCGGTTTTTGGGTATTTATGTTCTTTAATTGTAGTTGCTCCCCTACACACATTTGTTCCTATCCAAAAACTGGTTCGAATGGCATCATAAAAAATCTTAGGTCACAAGCCTATTCCACCTACAATAAGAGTAGGTACGTTAACGCCATCTAGTAATAGCTATTCTGCCCGCGATTATCACTTTGGCACTCAACCTGAGAGTCTATTTTAATCGACACATTGCTACTATTAGTCCATTCAGCTGTGCTTTCAAGAAATGTCAGAATGATTGCGTGCAAAATATGATAACATTAAAACATGTTGATTCAAATAGACTTCTGTGATACCATACACGACAGTGTCATCGCAACGGTGCTAGTGCCATGCCGCTTATAACCAAGTTTGTGTCCCTATTACTAGTCGCTAGTGCGGCATGGGACACCGCACTAGCCACTGAGTCCAGGATAGTGCAGACCGCACAAGGACCTGTTAGGGGCTATAAGACTGATGGCATTTACCATTTCTACGGAATCCCGTACGCCACGGCTCCTACAGGAAAGCGCCGATTCACTGTACGTATTTTACATGATCATTAAGTTTCTCCATCTCTCTGTTTTACATAATCGTGAAACGTCTGGTTGATGTAAGAGCACGGCTATCATAAGACGGCGCGCGAGCTCTCTCGATTTTTCTCGCACTATCCATCTCTCTCTTATTAGGAAACTGAGAAAGAGAGGTATAGGTAGTGCGAGAAAAATCGAGAGAGCTCGCGCGCCGTCTTGTGATAGCCGTGCTGGTGACCGGAGAACTGGCGGCTTTCTCGCGCAATGTAATGCCTCAGCAATGCAATTCAAATGCCGCCATCATCCTCGGTAAAATGCTTCGAGGCTAGTTCAGATCTAACTTAGCTCTTAGTTTTAATTTAATTTAGTTAATGTAAATTGTGGCGGGAGTCCGCTGGATGCGGGTGGCGCGGGACCGGTCAATTTGGAACTCTCTGGGGGAGGCCTATGTCCAGCAGTGGACGTCTTTCGGCTGATATGATGATGATGAAATTGTCTACGAATGATGATTTTACTCGTAACATTAATTCACGCATGTATTCTCAAAAGATAGACAAAACGCATGAAATTGAATTTTCGGTGCCAATTTTAGCAATAGGTTTAAACATGGAGAAAGTGTGATATTGCTATGATAGTTTGCCAGCCCATCGCCCACAACACATCATCAGCATCATATCAGTCAAAAGACGTCCACTGCTGGACATAGGCCTCCGCCATTGAAAGCATTGTCATAGCAAATGAGTAGGTACTAATAGCTTTTGCCCGCGACTACGTCCGCGTGGAAGTCGTTTCTATCGTTTCTCCATACAAACTTCTGCCACCACTTATCTTAAGGGATGATTTTGGGATAAAAATTTCCTTCCCCGGTATTCAAAGTATCTCCATACCAAATTTCATCTCAATCGGTTCAGCGGTTTAAGCGCGAAAATGTAACAGACGGAGTTACCATTGCATTTATAATAAGTATCATAAGTATGGAAAGTATGGATTTCCTGCACCATTTTTGAACTGTTATGTAATAAACACTTGAAATTATTACAGTATCATCAAAGAATCAGTCAATAAATGAGCAACGATAAGTCCGCTCGTTATTTGCCTTCACTTGTAAATATTTGTGTTCTGTTTTGTTTACCCTTGAGGTGTGCAATAAAGAGTATTTGTATTTTAATGTAGTTAAATACCTATTACGAGTAGCAGATACTTTCACAATATAATTAAAGAGGTTATCAATTAAAGCCTTTGTTCAGGTATTATTAAGTTGTTCTTAAACAAGAAATAGATAATGACGAATATCGGTAATGAAGATGAGTATCAAAATATCTTATAACCAAACTAGGCTTAAGCTGAGTCCACACCTGTGACATTTCACCGAACAATATACACCAAACTGTGTCACGGTGCTGTGTGGCCATCTTGACTAGCTCGTAGCCCTCATCCAACAAACATCCGAATATGGTATCACAGTCATATTCATGTACTGTTAAATGCGTACACTTATGACACCTTTTATCCAAACAAAATGCCTGCTTTCATAATTTTTATCTATAATTTCAGGCACCACTTCCCGGACCAGTATGGATGAACCCACTTGAAGCAATCAATAAAAAAATAATTTGCCCACAAGGCAAAACACGTTGGTTTGATTTATCCAATCATGACATGAGAGAGAACTGTCTAATTGTCAACGTCCATGTACCAGACACAAAAGACGCTAATAGCAGTAATCTTCCTGTAGTAGTGTACGTTCATGGAGGAGCTTACCAAATTGGCTATGGCCAAGATCACCCACCCACACCTTTAGTGCTCACCAAGAAAGTCATAGCAGTCACTTTCAACTACCGTTTGGGAGTGCATGGATTCCTTTGTCTAGGTACTGAAAACGCACCAGGAAACGCCGGCATGAAGGACCAAGTTGCACTACTTCGTTGGGTGAAAGAAAACATTCCTAATTTTGGTGGGAATCCCGATGAAGTAACTATAGCTGGGTACAGTGCAGGCTCCTCATCAGTAGATCTCCTGATGCTTTCAGAAATGACCGAAGGTCTTTTTAACAAAGTCATACCAGAGAGTGGGGCTAGTGTAGGTGTTTGGAGCGTGCAGCTGGATCCTTTGCAAAACGCAAAAGACTTCGCCAAGCAGCTCAATTTTAGTGACGTCGATGATGTAAATCGTTTAGACGAGTTTTATTCTAGTTTGTCCTATGATGCCATGACGTCAGACACGTTTTTAGAAAGACCTGACTCAACTTTCGTGTTTTCACCTTGTGTTGAGCGTGATATTGGAGTCAAAATGTTCCTTGATGACGCTCCAGTCAATATTATAACAAAAGGAAAATACAGAAAAGTACCAATGCTTTATGGGTTTGCAAATATGGAAGGTTTGTTTCGAGCCTCAGAATTTGAAGAATGGAAAGATAAAATGAACGAAAGATTTTCAGATTTTTTGCCAGCTGATTTAAAGTTTAAAAACGATAAAGAAAAGGAACGGGTAGCAAAAATTATAAAATATTTTTATTTTAGCAATGAAACTATATCAGAAGACAATGTTCAAGGGTTCATTGATTACTTTTCCGATATTATATTTGCCTATCCTCATTTGAGATCAGTACGATTGCAAGTCGAAGCTGGTGGTACTTCTATATACTTGTATGAATACTCATTCTTCACGCCATATCCTAAGGAATTTGGAGTTCCAGAGTTTATGAAAAACTTGAGAGGGGCTGGACATTGTGCCCAGAGTTTTGCTGTTCTTGAAAACAAAAACGATAATATCAAATATAGCACTGATTCAGAAGAATATAAGAAAATGAGGAAAATTATGGTTAAAATTTGGGTGAACTTCATAACTACTGGGTAAGTGGATTAACCAGCTCCTATTTGTTATGTTAATGAACTAAACAGCGTTGCTTTTTGTTCTCTGGCCTTTGTGTTTGTCCATAATCATTATCATCATCGTGCTCAGCTAAAAGACGTCCTCTGAAAATCAGCGCTGTAGGTGCCTGACACCTCAGCATAATGCTGAGCCAGTGTCCGGTTCACTGCTGCAGATATGTTTCTCTTGTTTATTTTATTGTTTAATATGTGTGTCCTGTGCGTTTGTGAATAAATGTATCTTTCTTTCTTTCTTTCTTTCTCTGCTGAACGCAGGTCCAGAGAGCGCCACAATGATCAGTCATGCGCTGCCTGCATCCATCGGCCTCCCACGACCTTCACCTCATTAGTCCACCTCGTCGAGGGCCTTTCCACGCTGCGTCGTCCGTAATGCGGTTGCCACTCGATAACTCTGTCATCGTCTTTCACAACACCTGAAAATTATATAACGTCTCAGTTATGACAATCAAAAATGCTTCTTAATTTTCAGAACACCAGTGCCCGAAGGATCAGATCTCCCACCCTGGCCTCCCGTTGGCGCCAATAGATCACCTCATATGGATCTCGGGGAGGAGATAGAAATTAAGGGGCCTTTGCTGGAAAAACGTGCTCTCTTCTGGGATGACATTTACGAGCTATACTACAGGTCGCCGGTGGCACCATCTACGACTAAAGATAGAAGCGAACTTTAAATTGCATGTACCGAATGGGATTTTTTTGTGGTTGGCGAGCTACGCGTGCAAATTCTTCTTTATGACCAAAAGATGACGACCAATTTAGTAAACACTACGGGCGGTATTAATAAGTCTGAGATCAACAATTTCTTTATTTCTGTCTTGTACTCATATTCCGCACCTGCAATGATTATTCTCGATGTTAAATGACGATGATCTCGGTGATTAAAGGATCATGATAGGGAATGACAGAAAGTGTAGACCTACTGAATAACTTTTCCCATGATACCGACCACAAAATCGGTAAAAAATAGTTATTTGTGTCTCAAGGGAGCAAAATGATGTATTTACGGCAAGGGTGGTACATTAAATCCAGAGTGAAGCGAAGAATTCTACGATAGAATCCTGAGCGTAGCGAGAGATTCTAAGTTAGAATCCTGAGTGTAACGAAGGATTCAAGTATAATTTATTGTGACAATTTTTTTTAAATATTATGAAAAAATTATTTTCATATAACGTTGTTAAAGTTAAAACTTGAAAAATGTTTGTTTTAATCGACTACGATGAAATTAAAATCGATTATTTTATTAAGATCTGTGTTTAATTGGCACATTGCGTAAATGCTACATGCCGTTAAATAAATTTAAAAAGTAGCTTGAACAGAAAAGTAGCATTTTGATCCCTCTCGTCGTGGAGCAAAACTTACTTTTCCGGATGAAAGGTGTGAAAAAAATATTTTTATTCTCTTTTTTTTTTGGCATTTCGTGGTGAGTCCCATGGGAAAAGTAGTTCCTAATCTCGACCAGGGATCGGAAACGGTTTTTTCAAAAATCCCCGATGTTTATATTTTGAATAATTTTAGGCTCTTAATGTAGGACTCTATCGTGTATTTAGGTAACATATTCGTATTATTAGTACTGCTCGATCAAAAATGATATCATAACCAAAGAACGAAATAATACCTGTTTAATTTGTATCGAGAAAATACCGGTCGATCCCTGATCTCCACCACTTTGTGATATAATTCCAAAGTCACCCATTACAAATAAGCAAAATACTTACATACATAGAACATTTCGCAATACGCTTCATATCCTTTTCTCTTATCAATAGGCTTCACCTGGACTCCACCGAAAACGAATAAAAACGATATTTTCCCATTTAATTTGTTATTTCGTGAATACCTACGGCAAAGCGCCTTATCCACGGCTAAGTTAGCACTGGGGTATCCCGAGGTATTTCGGGCAAAATAAATTCCCACTTAAGCCTAAATATTGCCCCGGGAACGTTGGGGGTTTTAGCGAGAAATTCGTTCGACGGTATAGCGAGAAAATTAAGTTTTCTTCAATATTAAATTTAATGGGTACAGTTGCGAGCGGTTGCGAAGTATAAATATGTTATACTATACACATACACACACACACACATTGCACGTAGAACCGATGGCCGTTGGGGCGGAAAGGTTCTCGAGTGGCGACCACGTACCGGAAGGCGCGGCGTGGGTAGGCCCCCCACAAGGTGGACTGATGACCTGGTAAAGGTCGCGGGAGTCCGCTGGATGCGGGTGGCGCAGGACCGGTCAATTTGGAACTCTCTGGGGGAGGCCTATGTCCAGCAGTGGACGTCTTTCGGCTGATATGATGATGATGATGATGATACACATACAGCGTGGTCTTGAGATATTTAATGAATTAAAATACGTAGGTATACGTACTTGTGTAGTCTAGAAATCTAAAGTGGTTAGCTAGGGTTAGCTGAGTAAGTAAAATAAAGCTTGGTCTACATTAGTAGTACGAAAACTGCGTGCTGCTTGAAGATGTTTATAGACATAGACATAGAAGACATAGACATAGAAAAACTTTATTTATATAAGGTTTACATACACCAGTCTTGTCGCGACCGGCGGTGTTGGGTCAAGCTGCCTCTTGGGAAGCGAGTCCTGTCAAGCTATTAGTCTAATTTGACAGATATTCAGATATTATAAAGTCGAAAGTTAGCATGTTTAGATATTTGGATGTTTAAAAGATGTTTCGATGTTTAGATGTTTGGATGGTTGTTCCTCGATCACGCTTAAACGGCTGAACCGATTTGGATGAAATTGTGTATGAAGACAGTTTATAGCCTGGATTAAATTATAGGATAGTTTTTATCCCGGATGTATTTTTTTTTCTCTTAACCCGATGGTGTGGGGTATCGTTACAGCCCATTTTTCAATATTGGGCTTTAAAGCCTTAATTTTTGTTCGAATCAGTGCGCGATATGACACCTCTCTTCTTACATGTCTTCACCCCTATTTCGATCGACAAGTAAATATGGTTCACTAGCTTCTGCCCGTGACTTCGTCCGCGTGGAATTCGTTTATATCATAGCTGCGTACAAAACATTCGCTCCCCATTTCGCCCCTATAGGGGATGCTTCCTAGGATAAAAAGTATTCTATATGTTAATCCAGCCTATACACTTTTTGTATACCAAAATTCATCTTAATCCGTTGAACCGTTTTTGCGTGATTGAGTAACATACATCCAAACATCTAAACATCCAAACTTTCGCATTTATAATATTAGTAGGATGATATTTGCGGACAATCCCACATAAATCGGCCTAGTCCCAAACTAAGCAAAGCTTGTACTATGGGTTACTAATCGACGATAAACATACTTATTTAGATAAATAAATACTTAAATGCATAAAAAACATCCACGACTCTGGAACAAAGATTTGTGCTCATCAGCTCATCACACAAATAATGCCCTCACCGGGATTCAAACCCAGGACTCTAGGTTCGTAGGCAGGGTCACTACCAATTAGGCTAAACCGATCGTCAATATCATCTTTACTTATTGAGCACTGTACCCAGCAATGTACGACGACCAATATTTTAAGTTGGTGGAATTAGGGGCCAGAGTGAAAGACCTGGCCCCATTGCATTTCCTGCATTGGCTGCATTTCCGTCCTCGTCTGGAGGCTCTAGCATTCATACTATTCATAGTTTACGGTATCTGCTAAAGGCAGGCCGTGTGCTAGTTTGCCACTGTTCGTAGTATAACGTGCGATGAACTGAATCAATATACTTACTGGTGTAATCATCATGATCAGCCTATATAAGTCCCACTGCTGGGCACATGAATGAGAGGGAACGGGCAGTAGTCCCCACGCTGGCCCAGTGCGGATTCGGAACTTCACATACCTCTTTGAATTTCTTCTAAGATGTAAGCAGGTTTCCTCACGATGTTTTACTTCACCGAAAAGCTAACGGTAAATATCAAATGATATTCCGTACATAAGTTCCGAAAAACTCATTGGTACGAGCCGGGATTCGAACCCACGACTGCCGTTTGACCGCCGCATGCCTGAACCACTAGGCCACCGTAGCAATACTGGTATAATATCATTATTAATCTCATTTTACTTCATCCATGATGAAATTAAAATTAGTATCACGAGGTTTACATTACTACTACTAAATTACCCCACACAAAATGACCGTAAACCAAAATCCGTCTCTGTTACGTCATCATAGTTCATCCACATTAACTTTGCGATCAATAACGACCGTAATCGTGTTGTTTTAAAGTCTATTTCGGCATGTTAAACGGCAAACGGGAATTACGCAAATACTAATGACCAGTGGTTCCCTAGAGACACGGTGGTGACACGAACAAATTGGGTAACAATGGTGGAATTAGACTGGGGTTGCCGTTCTCGCACCAACAATTCGCTCGAATACCAGTGTAAGCCTGAGCTCTGATTACGCGTAGTTGTTACGATCCTCCGTGTCAAGAAATACTGGGCTAGTTGTGAGATGCATTACGAATGGTTGAAAACAGTATGGTAGACACAATTATCCTAGTTACCTGCGTGACGTCACAGAATAAGAAACTTACTTAGAGAAAGACCTGTGACAAAATCGATGTTAAAACATTGATTTAAGTATTCAATTCTAGCTGTAAACAGTAAGAATAGAGTACTTAAATCAATGAGCGGATTGTTTTAAGTACTATTTCTAGTTAAGGTTGTCGCGTTTTGTGTCGACACTGACAGTGACACTTCCGTCCGCTACTTCGTCTGCGTGAACCCCGTAAAAAGTTTTTTTTTCAAGATTTTATTCGACCGTTTTGCCGGCGTTATTGATTTACTCGTATATCATCATCATCATCATCATCATCATCATCATCATCATATCAGCCGAAAGACGTCCACTGCTAGACATAGGCCTCCCCGAGTGCCAAATTGACCGGTCCTGCGCCACCCGCATTCAGCGGACTCGTATATACCCATGCCGAATTAGGTACAGCTTTCTAGTAGTAAGGGTCACTGAGCTAGGCCGAAGACGGACAGACGGACATGGCGAAACTATTTAAGGGATCCTCATTAACTACGGAACCCTAAAAACCGCTTTTAGGTACTAAATACTAAACAGGAAGCCTAAATCTAACAACTGTACGGTTACCATGACTGCCTCACGTAAACACATAATAGCTAACTTCCGTCGAGATCGAGCTAACGCGCTTCGAATAGAATTCGATTCTCGCAAGTTCGAGCTGTCAAATTCGTCGTACTCACGGTGCCGATATACTCCGAAAACAACTACAAAACGTTAGTCGTTAGCGTTTAGTTTTCGATGCGTAATTTAACTTTCGAATCGTATTACCAAACGGTAGCGTGAGTCACAAATTTGACATTTCGAATCGATGAATACCGTTTCTACAGTAGTAAACTATTTCACTTGGAAATTGGTGCGTGATAACAAATTATTCTGTCAAGAGGTACCGTAGATCCGATCGAGACCTATCTCAATTTAAAGAAGCTTTAAAAATAAGGGTTTTGAATTGACAACATCTATCCGCAAAATTCTGACTGTCGCGTATATTGCATTTAAAAATACAAATGAATCGCACAAATTCCGCCATATTTGGCATATTTTGATGGTTGTATTGTATCATATCTCTATCAAAATTACGAGTGAACATTCGATTTTCTAGTGATAATAGTGTTAACTATAAGTTACAGTGATTCAATAACCGAACCAACAACTACGTGTACCTACAAGAAGTGGCTGCTATTTGGATACATTGTAAGTATGGAAAATATTTCTACTTGCATTTCGAAGAGAAGGTACCTATAACAAGTAATAGATTGCACATTTGCAGGATAAAATACCAGTGTGTAAATTGTGTATGTTCCTATGTATACTCTGTGTTCATCTAAACTGTGACTGCTTTTCATTCTGTAAACCAAGATGTCATTAGTTATCTGTTTTTTAATTCGGTGACTTAGACACTGTCAAAATTGATTGATTGAATAAGTATTGTATAAAATCCCCAAGCGAAGTCGCAATCTATAATATATCCATCCTGAGGGTGCGTTCTACATTCTGGTGAAGGAATTGTTGAAATCGGACCCGCAGTTCCGGAGATTACCTCCTACATACAAATTTACAATTCCACACACTTTTCTGCTTTATAATGTTAGTACCTATAAATATAATGTTAGTAGCTTTCCCTGCGGCCCCACCAGCATTTATCTAATTTGTGTTACCTATTGTGTCTTTCAGCTACTGATTACTTCAATTTATATTCTTTCCAGATCTATTACCAAAGAAAGAAGGATATACTTAATGTACAGCAAGATCAAAAACATCACAAATGTTCAAAAATAAAGTTACATATATAATATAGTTGCATGTAATTTCTAAATTGAAGAATATTTAAAGAAATAAATAACTTTAACTTTGGGATTATATGAATGAGTGTTATGTGAGTGTAGGCACAACCAGAAAGGGTATGAAACTGATAGTTTTGCCATATACTCACATTACAGTGTTTATGATTTGACAAATATTCCTAAACAATATCCTAAACTTACAGCGCCTGCGGTCGAATAATTAATATACCTACATCTCATTGATTACAGCAGAATGTGCAGCATCTTTCCTCAATGGGAAAGACAATGCCAATGCTAGTCTAGGCACTATGAGTAATATACAAGATTTGATTGAAATGTACCTTTATTCCTTTATTATGATATACTTGAATACTTATGATATCGCAGCTATCCTATTTGATGACAGGTAATTAAAGTGACTATGCAGATTAGGCACAGGCTAACTGATGAATTTATATTTATGTCCAAGGTATATTTCACATATGTTTCATACTCTGTATACCTATGTCTGGCACCAAATTAATTTGGTTAAATTGGATAATGATATATGTTAAGTGGATAACCTCCTTTGAATACTGCAACAATAATTTAAGGTCTGTTGGGACGAGCACACTACAGGGTAATATGCACTGCTATAAAAAAAAAACCTCATCTACAGATATTGTACACCAACTTCATGCAACAAACTTGTTGTTTCTTGAATCTATGATATCATTAGTTGTATACTGTAGGTTTCAATATTTTTTTTCTGGCAGGTACCTACTCGGCCGCTGGCCTACTTATCCCAACTCAACTTTTGTGAATGAATAAAATAAAAGAAACAAAAAGTATCCACAATCATTTTAATAATGTGCATTAATTGAAATAACATTCTTCATTTAACTTATTTTAAAAGTGGTAATATATTATCTTCCCGTTTTTAATCTGAAAGGTGGAACTATAATTTTTTCTGACCACATTTCATCTTTATTTTGTTGATTCCCAGCCTTGTTTGGATGAACACATCCATTCCGAAAACCTGAAATACATTACAATTTTACTGCAGTACAGAAATATGATCATGTATGTCAATCGACACAGCTTTCACAGGGAGCACAAGATTGTTATGATAAAGGTCGAGACAGTCTGCTGGATGCGGTGGTGGAGTTGAACCGATAATTGTGACGCTCTTTAGGGGAGGGCTTCACAGGGAGCACAAGATTGTTATGATAAAGGTCGAGACAGTCTGCTGGATGCGGTGGTGGAGTTGAACCAATAATTGTGACGCTCTTTAGGGGAGGGCTATGTCCAGCAGTGGATATCTTTCGACGGATATGATAATGATGATGATAATGGAAAATGCCTCTGTCAGAGAAATTGTTAACTAGAATGTAAGATAAATATGCTTAAGGGTCGCCAGATTGCTCGACTCTTCATACAAACATCGTTTTCATTAGAAAACGTGACATCACATTAAATTTGGTATCCACTGGAGTGTCGAATATTTTGATGGCTTTGTACCCATGCCGATTGTGGTAACTTTTTTGAACACGCTTAAAAATACTCAGACAAAGACAACGCTCGAACTAATGACGTATTTGGCTGTAATATTGGCTGTATTTTCGGTATTTCACACATTTGCTGTTTTTTTTTCCCGTTTTCTTTGGCTTTTTGCTGCTTAGGCACTTTGCCAACACATTTGCTGTTTCATGCTTTCATGTGTTGTCAAAAATATACAATAAGTGACATTTCAGGCTGGGTTGGTATATGACAAAATAATTACCCTAAATGAAGCGTAGTAGTAGTAGTATACAACTAGCATTTTCATAGCAAACAAAGCTATCTCTTTCTTGCTATACTGAAAAGACAGAGCGAGGGCTATAATGGGCAAAAAGCTAAGTAGGTATCCAAAGCTTCATGTTAAATCTTATAAAAATATTCGAGTTATTGGTGCCAATTTAGCATTTTATATGCGAGATTTAGCATACTATCACCTCAATCAGCATTTTGTTTTGGGATTTAGCATATAGCATATTTATTTAGCACATTTTACACGATCCAAGAAAGCAGCGGCGCTACCACGAAAATCGAAACTCGAAGTTCGTATACATGCATCTCTGTCACTCGAGTTATGTAAGTGCGATAGAGATGGATATACCCGAACTTCGAGTTTAAAGAAAAGAAAAGAAAAGAAGACATTTATTCACTACACAAAAGACACACAGAGACAAAGGAGTAGACATACATGACAATTGACACATATTGTGTGTCTCAGTTTCGATTTTTTATGTATCTCCGTCTCTGTCGCACTTGCCAGTTCGAGCGACAGAGGTAGAGATACACGAACGAAGTTCGTTTTCGTTTCGCGGTAGCCCCTCTAAGGGCCTACCGGGAAACGAAAACGAACTTCGTTCGAGTATCTCCGTCTCTGTGGCACTTGCCAGTTCGAGTGAAAGAGAGGGAGATACACGAACAAGCAAGTGCGACAGAGACGGAGATATACGAACGAAAACGAATTACTTTCGCGGTAGGCCCTCTGAGGCCCTACCGCGAAACGAGATTCGTTTTCGTTCGTGTATCTCCGTCTCTGTCGCACTTGCTAATTCGAGCGACAGAGACGGAGATACACGAACGAAAACGAATTTCGTTTCGCGGTAGGCCCTCTGGTAGCCCCTCTGATTACAACGGGAAAAAAATAACATGCCGGCAGTACATTACTCGCGAAGTAGACCGATTAGGGGAATATAGCCCAGTACGCAAACACTGTAATTGGTCGTCAAACTAACATAATTCCCAAGTCTGATTTTATTTTTTTATCAGCGAGAGTACACTAAATACAAACAGCGAAAAAGAATTTCTAACACTTTTCGATTTTGCTTAACGAATAATTAACTTTTTTGTAAAGAACACGTGTAAAACCTCGAAAAGATTATACAAGTCATCGTTTTTTCCTAGAATGCAACGCATTTGATTATTCAAAACGTACCTATAATTTTCTAACAGTTTTGTTAATAGATTAAGTCAGTAAAACTGGTACAATTAAAAAAAATTATAAATCTTCTAAAAGAATATTCAAGTTACTAGTGGCTACTAAAGTATATTCAAAACTATCAAAAGAAATGGCAGCATTAATTTCTAACAGATTTATCAATAGTATTTTTTTTTTATTAGGAATAACATCTTTAAGCCGTTCTCTTTACCATAAAATAAATCTCGTAAATTCTCAAGTCCGCGTAATTCATTCAATTCTATCAGAAGAATCTATAAACACAAATTCTAAACAGATTCATCAATAGCCCTAAATTGCATTAAGCTTATAAGTTCTATCCGTTATTTAAATCAGTAGCCCTGTAGCCGGACCGGAATTTTGCCCTACAAGTTTCGATAATTCTAAAGTCGGAAAAGTTATGCTTATATGGTATGGGACATATTTTTAAGCATATTTGTAAAATATGACGAAAAGTTAGAACGAGAGTTAGGTATAAATTAGGTATTTATGTTTTTTTATTGGTGATTTGTGAATATTGAATTAGAGTGCAAAGTTTAAGCTTCATCGTTTATAATATGTATGATGCTTTATGCTGTTAAGTTTTTAGAAAAAAAAATAACGAGCGACTGGGTCAAACCAGAATTCGGTTATTATTTTGTCGATATTGAATTAAAGTTTCAAAAATTCACAACAATATATTTAAATCCTTAAGTTAATAGAAAAGCAAAAAATTTGGAGGAATTAGAGATAAGCTTTCATTAATAAGAATTTTTATATGCGTTTTGTGTCCTGTAAGGTCTAATATTGAATTAGAGTCTGTAAAGATTAGTCTAATACTATAAAATAATATATGCAGCCATATAATGGAAAGTAAGAAATTTCTGTGTATAGCTTGCCTTGTAATAGTATAATCTATTAAAATAGGCGCGAAATAAATAACCACGCCGCGGTACCACGTACCGGCGGCGCGCGGGAACCTAGAGCGAGCCCCTAGAGTGATACCTCGTCCCGCCCCCCGCTCCGCCGCGCAAGCGCTGCGTTTGTATTTCAAATCATATCATTTGTTTGTTTACGTGCACGGTAAATTACATGCGGTTATTATTATGTGAATTTGAAAAGTTATTGACTTCAAAATGAGTAAAAAAAATTTGATATATGGACTGACTATTTGTAGTAACTTAGTAACAGTAAAAAACCGGCCAAGTGCGAGTCGGACTCCGTACCATCCTACTAATATTATAAACGTAAAAGTTTGGATGTATGAATGGATGTACGTTCCACGTAATATCAAAATATACCGATGAGTGTACATGAAACTTTCCAGATATGTTCCTTATATATTAGATTATGTCAAATGTTATCCCTTTTAGGGTCGAAAAAGGGGATGAAACTTTGTATGGAGACGAAATATTTTTGCTCGTTGCCTTCATCAGGAGTTGGGTCACAAAATGTATGGGAAAACTAAAATCCGACTCGCACTTGACCAAAATTCTAATTGATATTATTTAATAGGGTATAATTTATGTCGTCCCTTTTAGGACGAATCATAATCATGAAATCCATAATTTAAACGCGTACGAAGTCACAGGCAGAAGCTAGTTATCTATAGAAACCGGCCAAGTGCGTGTCGGATTACGCAAAACGAAGGGACTTACGTGCTTTTCTATAGGGAAGGCAGTTTTTCAGCAATATCTCGAAAACCTATGAATCGATCTTGTTCAAAATAATTTATGGTGAAAAAATTTAATAAGCCCTAATAGCCCTATAGGTTTATGATTTTTTTTATATTTTTTAAAAACACCGTTCAAAAATTAGAGGAGGGGGCACAGGGATCGGATACTGGTATTTTCACCATACAAAAATACCGGTTTTATTTCGTTCAATTTCGTTCTTTGGTTTATAATATCATTTTTGATCAGGCTGTCTAAAAATACGAAAATGTTACCTAAAGAGTCCTACATTAAGAGCCTAAAATAATTCAAAATATTAGACTACTTCGGGGACTTTTGAGATTCCGATCCCTGGGGGGCCACAATTTTGGTGACTTTTGGGGCGATTTATCTCCGCCTCTATTCATTTAATCAAAAACATTGAGAAACCTTATATTTATTTTGAAAAGACCTATCGATTAAATTGCTACACGTGGGCTTACGATGAAAAAATTCAACCCCTAAAAGGGGAACATTTGGTGACAGTCTCAAAATCAATATGGGTATTGTTTCTATGGTTTATCGGGTCACTGATTGCGAAAATAACAACGATTTTAAAATCCAACATGGCGGACGTGAAATACCATCTCCCCTGTTGGGGTGCGATGGGGTTGAAATATCTAAATATCAATATGGGTGTCGTTTTTATTGTTTTTTTGAACGTTCATTACGAAATTTGAGTTTGAAAATGGCATCGATTTTGAAATTTAATATTGTGGACATGAAAATTATTGAAAATATTTGTGCTACATTGCAATTCAATCGGAACATACGGGTCAACATGAGAACCTCCTTTTTTGTAGACGGTTAAAAATTTCGCTTAGTACGCGGGCGAAGTCGCGGGCAAAAGCTAGTTAAAGATATGGTAAACACTAGCTGTTGCCCGCGACTTCGTCCGCGTAGACGTTTTTATCGTCTTAGAAAAATGATTGCTCCCTATTCAAACTTTGCACCCTTTTTTTACCCCATATTATATATATATTTTTTATTAGTTATTCTGTAACAATACAAATATTGTGTTTGAAATATCTACATTAAAATTAAAATTACTTAAATATTATACATAAAAAGATTGCTTAACTAATTATAATTTGTACATTTTATTTAACTTAATACATGTCATGTCTTTAATTCTTATAACTAGATATCACGCACAAAAATCTCGTCAATACTGTAGAAGCACCCTCTCAATAAAAATGCTTTTAATTGTCTATGAAATACCTTGTAAATTGTGATATTTTTTAAGTCAGGGGGCAGTTTGTTAAAAAAAATTACAGCCTGATGTTTTGTGCTGTGCTGCGCCACTTTGAGCTTCGGGAAAAAACTTTGTGTAATGTTTTTTGTTCGTGTTTGTAGGCGCAAATCTTGTTCTTCGATAGATTCATATTTTAAGATATTTTTGACAAAATAGTAAGCAGCACGAGTATATACAAGCAAGGAACTGTTAGAATGCCCAATTCCAGGAAGTGTTCTCTACAAGATATCCATTGAGGAATGCGTACAATAGTGCGGATGGCTCTTTTTTGAACAACCAAAGCTTTGTTAAGGTTATACTTAAAGCTATTTCCCCAGAGCCTGATATTGTACCTAAGCTTAGATTCTACTAACGCATAGTATATGACTTTAAGTTGTTGTCTAGTGAGTTCCTCCCTCAGGCTTCTCAGAGCATAACAGGCTGAAGAAATGGAATGCTCAACGGCATCCAGCTCCTCTTTCCATTTCAGGCCTGCATCAATATAAAAAAACAATGAAATTCCTTTTCTAGTTTTTAAACAAACAGTCTAAAACCAAAGTTCCAAATCTCATACTTTATAAATGTGTTGCTCTCTACACAAACTTTAAACCCCTTTTAACACTTAGGGACGAATTTGAAAAAAAACTCTGAAATTAGTTTTGAAGTCTTAACATAACTACATGATAAGACCGAAATTTTACTTTAAAAATTTCTTGCTCTCCATATAAACTTTGAACCTTCTTTTAACCCCCTTAGGGGTTGAATTTTTCTAAACGCTGAAAGTACTTTTTTATTTTAATAAGTAATCATTCTACTAACTTTTAAGTCTCTAGCTCAAACAAAGTGTTGCCCATACATACAAAGCTTACTGCCCTTTTTAACCTCCATAGGAGTGTAATTTTTTTAAACGCTAATAGGACTTTATTTGTATTCTAATAAGTAATCTTTCTACAAAGTTTTAACAAAAAGTTTACTCCATACAAACTTTGCACCCCTTTTTAACCCCTTAGGGGTTGAATTTTTCTAAACGCTGAATCCACTTTTTTATTTTAATAAGTAATCATTCTATTAACTTTTAAGTCTGTAGCTCAAACAAATCGTTGCCCATACAAATCTTACCCCCCTATTTAACCCCCTTAGGAGTGGAATTTTCTAAAACGCTAATAGGACTTTATTTGTATTCTAATAAGTAATCTTTCTACAAAGCTTAAGGTCTCTGGCTCAAAACAAAACGTTTCCTCCATACAAACTTTGCACCCCTTTTTAACCTCTTAGGGGCGGAATTTTCCAAAACACTGAAAGGACTTTATTTATATTCTAATAAGTAATCTTTTTACAAAGTTTTAAGTCTCTGGCTCAAAACAAAAAGTTTCCTCCATACAAACTTTGCACCCCTTTTTAACCCCTTAGGGGAAGAATTATCCAAAACACTGAAAGGACTATTTGTATTCTAATAAGTAATCTTTTTACAAAGTTTTAAGTCTCTGGCTCAAAACTAAGTTTCCTCCATACAAATTTTGCACCCCTTTTTTAACCCCTTAAGGGCGGAATTTTCCAAAACACTGAAAGGACTTTATTTGTATTCTAATAAGTAATCTTTTTACAAAGTTTTAAGTCTGGCTCAAAACAAAAAGTTTCCTCCATACAAACTTTGCACCCCTTTTTAACCCCTTAGAGGCAGAATTTTCCAAAACGCTGAAAGTGCTTTATTTTAATTTTAATAAGTAATCTTTCTACTACATTTTAAGTATATAGCTCAAAAAAGAAAAGTTCCCCCATACAAACGTTGCGCCCCTTTTTAACTAAGGGGGTTAAAAAGGGGCGCAACGTTTGTATGGGGGAACTTTTTTTTAGGGTAGAATTTTCCTAAACGCTGAAAGCACTTTATTAGTATTCTAATAAGTAATCTTTCTACAAAGTTTTAAGTCTATAGCTTAAAAAAATGTTTCTCCTATACAAATCTTGCACCCCTTTATGACCCTTTTAAGGATAGAATTTTCCAAAACGCTGAAAGTACTTTTTTGTATTTTAATAAGTTATCTTTCTACAAAACTTTAAGTCTCTAGCTCAAAAAAAAGTGTCCCTCATACAAACGTTGCACTCCTTTTTAACCCCCTTTAGGGGTGGAATTTCTTAAAATCCCTTCTTATCCATTGTTCCAAAAAAACTTTATAAAAGGTAGTTTGGGTGTAAATTTCATGTTTCTAGTCCGAGTAGTTTCGGCTGTGCGTGTATGAATTAGTCAGAATCTTCTTTTATATATATAGATTTGAACAGGCTCTAAGTACCTAGTTAATGTAGTTATTAGGCAGGAATCTACTGAAAAAACTAGAAAATATCCTCTCGGTTCACCAATTTACCTGAGTGGTCGCAAACTGGCACACTAAATTAGGTGGTCGATAACCGGCGAACCGACCCTACATCCTGAATATACAAAAACAATTTCATGTGGTAGGTAAATTGCGGTTTACTACCCATCTATTCCATAGCTTACTGTTACTAGCCACTTCGCAAAAAAAATACATTGTATGTCATTTGTTAGTAGGTATTTCTGCAGAGAATGGTCATTTTTATGATAATTTTCATATCAATTATTTCTATAACACGATAACGAGTTCTACGCGAACGAAACCGTGGGCAATCCCTATAGTAATAAATAAGGGTAAGTTTAACTATTTTCGGTTGATATTAGTTTAAAACACGCTTTGCGGATTTTTTTATGGAATCTGGACGCAGGTTGACGTGGAGTCAAGGGCACGCCACTACCCCGCCCCCACTGATCGCTGCCGTTATTCGCTACTCGCTCATGCGCCTCACCCCATGCGTCACCTAACGAAACTAGACCTCTACCTACGCTTAGTTACTACGCACCGCAGTGTCAAGATATATTTGTGGGTTAGCGTTGAGGTGAACTTAAAACAGCGTCACCTAACGAAACTGGACCTCTACCTACGCTTAGCTACTATGCACCGCAGTGTCAAGATATATTTGTTGGTGAGCGTTGAGGTGAACTTAAAACCAGTTACGGAATAGGGGTCTGGTGGCACAGTGCGCAGCGCGGCGCGCGCATACAGCGAGTTTGAAATGTATCAATATAGGCCCGGAATGCTTACGTATCAGTATTTAGTGTCGCCGTGATTTTATATTTATAAACTTTTGTTTGGTAACAGAGATCATTATCATGACCTGCTTATTATTAACTCTACAAACTCTAATTCAATATTGGTTATACTGCTTAGCCAGAAATCAATATCTAGACAAGCCGATTGTCTACACCTCCAACTTTTTTCAAGTATATGAAGTGGATCGATAATATCATAATTTTGCAATATCAGCGACTCTAATTCTTTATTTTCGGAATTATAAGCATTTTTTCGTTCACCAGAACGCAGATGTTCCAGACTTCTAAAAACAGAATATAGTAAAGAAATTAAAATGTTATTGGATATGTTACAGTTTTTTGTGACTCTAATTCTATATTTGCATAGTTCTTGGCAAAAAACTTAAATATTTCAATATAGCCGAAATCTAAACCTAAAAATTTCTACATTTTTACATAAGTATTATTTAACATGCCTCCAACGACATATCAAAAAAGAAAAAACTTTAATGCTATCGAAACCCAGTTTTGTTCAGCCGCAGGTCTATAAGTCACCGAATTAAAAAACAGATAACTAATGACATCTTGGTTTACAGAATGAAAAGCAGTCGCAGTTTAGATGAACACAGAGTATACATAGGAACATACACAATTTACACACTGGTATTTTATCCTGCAAATGTGCAATCTATTACTTGTTATAGGTACCTTCTCTTCGAAATGCAAGTAGAAATATTTTCCATACTTACAATGTATCCAAATAGCAGCCACTTCTTGTAGGTACACGTAGTTGTTGGTTCGGTTATTGAATCACTGTAACTTATAGTTAACACTATTATCACTAGAAAATCGAATGTTCACTCGTAATTTTGATAGAGATATGATACAATACAACCATCAAAATATGCCAAATATGGCGGAATTTGTGCGATTCATTTGTATTTTTAAATGCAATATACGCGACAGTCAGAATTTTGCGGATAGATGTTGTCAATTCAAAACCCTTATTTTCTCTTGACAGAATAATTTGTTATCACGCACCAATTTCCAAGTGAAATAGTTTACTACTGTAGAAACGATAGGTATTCATCGTGCGCTAGCGCTAGCCATATACTCCGTGACGTCTATCGAGTAAAGTATACGAACTATCGAGTTAACTGTTGCGAGTAAGTAAACTTATAAGGGACTGGTGGTGCCGTCGTAGATATTTAGTTCTGTGAGTGACCGCCAGGGGCGGTGTATAGAGTTTTCATACAAATATTTTACGCACTCGTTAGCGAAGAAAGTATACTCGAGTCACTGTAAACTCGGACTAAAGCTACTGGGCAT